>CM053771.1:156375154-156498129 GCA_028658325.1 Potorous gilbertii | reverse complement strand
TTTCTTGGTTTCTCATAAAGTCATTAGCCTCCATCTCTTCCATTCTAATTTTGAGAGAACTATTTTCTTCAGTGAGCTTTTGGACCTCTTTTTCCACTTGGCTTATTCTGCTTTTGAAAGCATTCTTCTCCTCATTGGCTCTTTGAACTTCTTTTGCCAATTGAGTTAGCCTATTTTTCAAGGTGTTATTTTCTTCAGCATTTTTTTGGGTCTCCTTTAGCAAGGTGTTGACCCATTTTTCATACTTTTCTTGCATCTCTCTCATTTCTCTTCCCAGTTTTTCCTCCACCTGTCTTACCTGATTTTCAAAATTCTTTTTGAGCTCTTCCATGGTCTGAACCCATTGGATATCTATTTTGGATGTTTGGGATACAGAAGCCTTGACTTCTATGTCTTTCCCTGATGGTAAGCATTGTTCTTCCTCATCAGAAAGGATGGGAGGAGATATCTGTTCACCAAGAAAGTAACTTTCTATGGTCTTATTTTTTTTTTCCCTTTTTGGGGCATTTTCCCAACCAGTTACTTGACTTTTGGGTCCTTTGTCAGGAGTAGGGTATACTCTGGGAATCAGTGAGATCTCAGTTCCTCCAAGGTGGCACAATCAAGCGTGTACTGGTCTGGATGCAGAGAGGGATTTTTGTGCCCAGAATCTTAGCAGATACCTCTCCACAACCACTTGGCCTCCAGTTCCACAAAGTCAGCACTTGGGGCTGATTTTCAGATAAGCTGGATGGGCAGGATCGATGTCTCAGTTTGAGACAAAGACCAACTCAGCCAGAGCCTCCACCCAGGACTGAGGTAAGACTCAGCTCTTCAGTGCCCTCAGGGGTTTTTATGCTCCAACAATGGAGCTTCCATATGGGCTGCTGTGCTGGCTCCGTTTCTGCTGCCTGCTGCTGGAGCTATGGGAAGGCCCTTCTCCCTTCCTGGCCCCCTGATAAAAGCCCGTCACTGACCTTCGGTGCCTGTGGGTCTAGGGATCTGAGGACCTTCCACTGTGACTGGAGATTCCGTCCCCAGGTGTCATCCTCCCAGAGTCTCATCGCACCATGGCCAAGGCTGGGCTGGGCTCTGCGTCCTGCACAATGGATGTTTCCATGGGCCTTTCAGGTCACCATGGGCTGGAAATCTCCTCCACTCTGTTGTTCTCCACTTCTGCTTTCCAAAATTTGTTGAGAGTCCCTCTCTACAGGTATTTTATGGGCTGTGAAGGGAACTCTGTGTAAGTGTGTCTTTCTAATCTGCCATCTTGGCTCCTCCCCCTTTAATAAACTTTTTGACCTTTGACAAGTCAAATGGGAATAACACTACATGAATCCAAAAATTAGATTCTAACTGCAAAGTTAGAAGGATTCTCCAGGCTGTTTAGTGCAATCATATACTAATCATGAATTCTAATTAGAATACCTACCTAGGTTTTTGTGCCAAATTAGGCTTTATAAAATACCTCAGAAAGGAAAGATATATATGTATATATATATATATATATATATATATATATATATATATATATATATATATATATAGATAGATAGTATGCTATGTATGTGTGTATATAGGCATATGTGTATATGTATCTATACAATTATATATATGCATAGGCATACATGCATGTATACAATCATAATATGTACTGTAATACAATGTAATAATATACAGACATGTGTATATGTGCATGTACATATGTACACATATATGCATACATATATGTATTGTATGTTGACACACACACTGTATATTTGTGAATTTAACCAGTTGGGTGAGCTACTACTTGATTACTTGACCCATTTCAATGATGAGGACCAGCTTGCTCACAAGAAGTCTGGGGAATTTTCCCAAATTTACCAAAGCAGTTATTTGTTCTGCCAAATCTAGGGGACTCTCTGAGAATCTTAGAGAGTTCCTCCCTTTATGCCCTAGCTCTTCTGCAAATGTGGGTGGCAACTACTTGTCTCATTAGTTAAGAGGATCTTATCAATGTGGATTCATCCAATTAACTTCTTGGCTCGATGAAGGAAATAGCTCTCCACTCTTTGTGCTTTGTTTCAATGGACCTGTGTCATGTGAACATGATACAATGGTTATGATCACACAATCATGGTTTGATTAAATATAGTTCTTTCCTCATGACTGAAGAAGTAAAGGAAAAGTAATAAAAATAAATATGTATTAACATAACCACTGTACCTATAGTAACTGTGGAGCTAGCCAGCATTTGTCATTTATAGCAAACCCCAGTGCAAGAATTCTTGGACGTAGTTTGTACTCTGAGACCAAACTTCTCATAAGTCACTCACACTGGGAACTAAAAAGTGTCCTCAGTGCCTACCTAGGCCAATGTACTTTGCTGCCCCCACTCCCCATCTGATTTTCTCATTCAAAGCTTCCTGAAAGTCCCCGCATATCAGAGTTACTTGGGGACCAGGACTACTTCCCCATGTCTCTGCTTCTCAGATGTAGGCAACAACGTCTAACTCTTCCTTCCCACCACTTCTCTCAGTGTCCCAATCTCATGGGCTTTACTGTGTGGGACTTTGATCCTGGAAGCGTGTTTATTGAGTGTTGACCATGCCAGCTAGACTCACATAACTACCATTCCCTTTGTCTCTCTTTCTAAGTTCCCTCTGGAGCTGTTGCTTTTTCATGCAATTTCTATTTTCATGTCATTTTGATTCTTTCTTTTTTTTTTCCTTCTTAGAAATTGACCCAAAACAGAACCTACAACTCATCAGATGGGGCAGAGTTAGATCTTTTTCTTATTTTTAACTGGAGTTCATCCATAGGATTATTTATTCCCATTTTCAAGGAATAGCTCAGGAAGCCCATCTCTTGATTAAAATCTGATTATGAGGAGAGTAGAGTAAAAATGTCTTGTCCCATGTCTTAGAACTATACAGGATTTTTGCACCTGGAGAAATGTACCCTGTTTCTTTTGTGGCAGTTGGGAGGCATGGTGGATGGAACACAAAACTTGGAGGCAGAAAAGCCTGAGTTCAAATGTGAACTCGTACATGAACTCTGTGACTCTGGGCAAGTCACTTAACCTCTGCCTGCTTTAGGTTCCTCATCTGTAAAAGGAGAACAGTAATAGCCCCTACCTCCCTGTCTTGTTATAAAGATGTAATAATACTCGTAAAGCATTTTGCAAACATTGAAGCACAATATAAATGCTAGCTATTGTTCTTATCCACTGGTGCATTCTCAGAGCAGTGGGTACGGTAAAATTTAGGTTTGAAATAAGGAAAAACAATCCTGATAATTAATAATAGTGGAAGAAACACAGCTTCTTGGGAAGGCTAGTCTACCTGAGTTCAAATCTGATCTCAGACACTTTACTAGCTGTGTGACCCTGGACAAGTCACTTAACTCTGTTTGCCCCAGTTTCCTCATCCATTAAATGAGCTAAAGAAGGAAATGCAAATCACTCCAATATCTTTGCCAAAAAATCCCCATATGAGTCATGAAGAGTTGGACACGACTGAAAATGACTGAACAACAGCAGAAACGACAAAGATGGATGTAGCTTCCCTTCCTTAAAGGTATTCAAGCAAAGGTAGATGAATACTGTATGTTGTAGAGAGGGCTGTTGTTCAAGTACATGGAGGACTAGATCTCCAAGGCCCCTTATCCATTTTGAGATTCCAACACTTTCTCTTTTCTGCTTCGCTGAAGAAGGCAGGAAACAGACTCCTGTTAGTTTTCACATGCCTCCAGTTCCTTTGTAAGTAGATTATTTGAAAGGCCACATTTTCCCATGGAAACATTTTTCAAATGATGGTTAGAATTTCAGGCCAACCCACAAAAAAACAACCAGTCCCCCCTCCCCACCCAAAAAGTCATTTCACCCACAATGTGCCAGAAGTGTATTACTATTTGTGCTAAGAGTATTAAAGACCCTAAACATCACATTCTTCCTGACTAAAAACTGAATGTGACAATACTAACCAAAGCAATTTGTGGAATGGAAAATGAGACAAGAAAAAGAATACCCTATAAATCACATTCATGAAATGGGAACACATGGAGAAACTTCAGGATAAACCTATTAATGCATATTGGAAATGTTTTGACTTCATTAGAAACTTGAATCTGAAGTAGCTAATCCTGAGCTACTTTGAGAAGTACTGACCTTAATTAAAATTATTTAAGGATGAAATAAAGTGTTTAATTGGGGTAGCTTGAAGTATATTATTGGTGTACATATAGTAAATAGTGAACGGACATAAAACAGGACAGACATTTGGGAAAGAAAGAATTACAAAACAAATGACAGGAAAAATTATTCTAAATACAACTACTCTTCGAAAAAGGGAAGGTTGGATATGTGGTTGATCATTTATGATTGACTCTTCATGAATAAATTAAAGAGAAAATTTATTAAAATAACTTTCTGATCATGTGGTATAGTAGAAAAAGGATTGGACTTGAAATTAGATTATGATGGGCAAGTCACTTACATCTCAGAGCATCAGTTTCCTCACCTGTAAAATAGAGACAATAATTATATATGCATTACCTAACCCCACCGGGTTGTTGTGAGGATCTAAGGAAGTGGTACGTGTAAAAGAATTTTGTGCCACATAAATCTATGTTTACCGTGATGATTGTTCTTTTTTTCATTCACATCTAGTTTGATAGCATTCCGATATAAGATAGTCCTGAGACAGATTATTATTCTGCTCTGAGTTTTATTTATGGTTAGTGTTCTGTGGATTGCTGCACAGGTAGATAAAATGACTTTTCCCCCCCAATTCAATAAGACTATAAATTCATCTTTTGTGTGTTCACTGAAAGTGTCCTCTGGAGAGCTGCAATAGCAGATAGCATGATGGGGATGATATGTACTTCATCTAGTTCCCAGATGGTTTTGATTTCTTCTGATTAGTCTTTATATTATGAAAGTTTTCATTCCAAGCAGCTTGAAGATTATGAGTCCTTGGAATGCTAACATCTATTAAAAATGTTCTTAAATTTTTATGGAGCAATGTTATCTATGACCAGTTGTGGGCAACAGCTTTTATATGATAGTACTGTGGTTTTAATACAGTTTTATTCTCATGGATATTTTGAGGTCCCTGTAAGGGTGGAGCTCAATTAAATCAATCAATCTAATACTCCACCCCATTTAAAGTAAATGATATGATAACATGCCCAGATACACCCAGATACACATCAGGCAAGAACATGTCTCAATCATTTGTTCCATACCTTTAAATTCAGCATGAAAAGTACTTGAATAAATTGGTATGATATTGATAGAAACAATGTCCAGATTTTTTGAAGAAATTTGGTCATGTCCTGTGGGTCATATAAAAGATAAATACTAGTTTATAACCATAGTTACATGAACTTCTGATGGGAGAGAGATATTTGAAAAAGAGGAGAGAGAGCATTGCAGCCAAACCCTTGAGAAGGCAAGCACCTCAGCTTTGACCAGAAGCTTGATCTCCGTCTCCTAGAGAGAAGAGAATCATGTGAGATGTGAAAGGTTCAGAGGATTGGAGACTTCCCATTGACATACATCTAAGTCTCATTCTCCAGGACAGCAGTGGCTGCAGGCAGCATCAGCGTCAGGAGCCAAGAAGGGACAATGTGATGTGAGAAGGCAGATTGGCGGCATCATAAGGAACCTATAGCAAAAAAAACTACACCATGCCAAAGGGGAACATCTTGAGCACACTATAGAGGGGAGAAGAGGATTTTCAACAATCCAGATGAGCAAACTACCCTTTTACTCCTCGTGTTCTCTAAACTTGAACCCATGTCTTTCTAGACTCTATATGTAATCTGTGAGAATGGGTCACACTTTTAAGGAGAATGTTTTGTATCAGTTTTTCTTATTACACCACCTTAGTTAAGTGCCACTTTCTAAAAGCTAATTGAATCTGGCTATCTAAACAAAATGAACCAAAAATCATTGTAGGGAGCATGGGAGTTGGGATGCCTGCCGCACTCATGAGATATGGCATTGGAAGGACCCAGTCTTACCTATTAGGGCTATCCCTAGAGCCCTATGGGGATGCAGTAGCTACCCTCTGGGTACCTATTTGGCCTATGCCAGTAGAAGTTGGGACAATAAGTCTCCCAACTTACTGAATGATAAGTTTCTAGCATACAATTCTAGCTGCCCATTTGCTTTTTATTAGGTATTTGATAGGTGCTAAATTTTTGCCACTGCCTGAAGTGATATACTGTACAATTTCTACCTTGTTTTGCATAATCAGCATTGATCAATATGTTCTATAATTTCTGATGATAATTACATGATCCTAAATCAGTATCATAACCCCTTCCAGTTTTGTAAACAAATTTGCATAGCCTAGCTATTTGTCCAAGACTTTTTTGTTGATGTATTTTTTATTGAGTTTATGTAGATATTGAGAGAGCTTATTGATTTCACTAATAGTAATAGTTACCATTTTATAGTTTACAAAGCACTTTATATACATTATATCATTTAATCCTCATGGTAAACCTTGTGAGGTAGATGCTTTTAGAGGTTAAGTGACTTGCTCATGGTCATACATCTAATAACTATCTGAGGAAGATTTGAACTTGGCTCTTCCTATGCTCTATCTGATATACTACCTAGCTGCCTTAATACAGAATATAAAAAGTATAAATTTTTCAAAAGTATTTTATGTTGAAAATAGATTTTATTTCAAGTTGTTACTAGAAACACAAGTGCTGCTTTTATGGTAAGAAGCAGTGTAGTACAATGGAAAGTGAGCAGGACTTTGAGTCAGGAAGATTTAAATGCAAATTCTATCTCTGACTTTATTAGTTTTATGACCATGGCCAACTCACTTACCCACTCTGAGACCTAGTTTCCTCATCTGTAAAATGGATAATGATAATGCATTGTAGTACTTACCTCACAGAGTGTTATGAAATTCAAATAAAATAATCAATGAGCATTTATTAACTACCTACTCTGTGCTAGGCACTGGGGACACAAAGATAAAAATGAAAGTCTGGACTCTCAAGAAGCTTATATTCTATCAAGGAAAACTATATGTACATATGTAGAATTGGTGCAGTGAATAGATTGCTGGAGGTAGGAAGACCTGAATTCAAATTTGACCTCAGGTACTTACCAGTTACGTGACCCTGGGCAAGTCACTCAACCCCGCTTGCTTCAATTTCCTCATCTGTACCATGAACTGGAGAAGGAAATGGTAAAACACGCAAGTGTCTTTAACAAGAAAACCCCAAATGGGATCACAAAAAGTGAGACATGATTGGAACAACTGAACAATGCGTGATATGTGAAAAGCTGGGAAAAAGACACTAACAGCTGGAGGAAAGGTCTCATGTAGACGATGTTGCCTTAACTGAATTTTGAAGGAAACTCAGCATTATAAGTGATACTGTGAGAGAAGGAAGTGCATTCCCATGATTGCCAGGTACAGGTGACACTTATGCAAAAGCATAGACGTGGAAGATGGACTGTCATATATGAGGAACAGCAGGTAGGCCACTTTGAGTGGTCTGTAGATTTGTGAAGGGGATTAATTAATGTATTATTTGGTTGGAAAGGTAAGATGGGGTCACACTATATAGGGCTTTAAATGCCAAACAGAGGCATTTGTGTGTGATCACAAAGCCCGTTGCAATCATCAAGATTTCTATAAATACAGCTACAACATATATAAGTTTTTGCAAATATAGAATTATAACAACTATAATTATATCTTAATATAACATAGCATATTAAGTATAATACAATTTCTATAACACCTAATTACAATAAATTAATAAAGATTATAATATATGTAAATGTAAATTATCATAATTTATATTTATGATTATAAATTGCATATAAATATACAAAATGGAAATACACATATCCTGAAAATTTAAACATGCCTTAGTTCTGAGCAACTCATTAATATTTCTAATGATGATTTTGAGATTTGTGTTCAAAGTAATATTGATCTTTTGCCACTTACTTTTAATAATATAAAAATAAAGTTTTTATTCTTTATAGATTGAACATCCTTTGCTATGAAATCTTGAGGGGAATGGAACATTATAATATCACCCCAATATTTTTTCTCTTCATTTCGTTTAAATGCATGTGTATGTTTTTTTCCTGGGGAGAGTGGGACAATTTATTTATTTTGAATTTTTCTTTCATTTTTGCCCAGTAGGATAACACTATTTTGAGAAAAGCTCATTTTCTTTTCCTGGAACTTTGCTAGGTTTCTTTCTTGTCTTGACAAATAAGCATTTCATCTTCCAATCATTCACCTTTGCCTCCTGTGGAAGTTCAAAAGTAAACAAAACTGTAAATGCTAAAGCACTTACTTTGATGTGAGGCTCAAAAATCTTTTCTCTGTGACGCTAAAGTTTAATGATGATATATTTATAAACCTTTATCACTGCTGAATGTGATTATTGGAGAAGAAAAAGACAATACAAGTCAGATGGAAATCCATGGCTTTCTCAAAGTAATTCCATGATTCCAAACCAAAGAATGTTTTCAAAAAAAAAAAAAAAGAAAAAGAAAAAAACCAAATACTACCTTAGTTTTAATACTTCTTAGTTCTTGTTGGCTGTTATTTTTGAAGAGGACCGATGACAAAATAGTTTGATGTCTTGATTTGTGTGTGAATTAGGTTTAAGTAAGACAGAGTTGGGCAAAGTTTTCAGCCTCACTCTCTCTTCCAGTGCAAAGATCAAAGTAGGGATGACTTATGATACAGCCTAGGATGTGATGCATGACCTTGGCATCTTTGATATCTGACCAAACTCTAAGTGCTCCATAGCCCCTGCTTCAGCTGTCTTTATGGCCATTGGAACAAACTGTTCTCATCTGCCCATTCTGGGGAGGTCTTCACATACTTGGGGCAGACATCCCCTTAACTCACTGACAGGTTTGAGGTCTCTTGGTTACCTTCAACTTGGTTTAGCCCATTTGCCAAGATGATCACCAGGGTATGGTTGCTGTTTACCCACAGGTGAGAGTTAGGTGATAGGTGGGCATCCAAGGTGGATGAGCAGTCCTGAAAAGGGCTCGGCAAGCTCTCACACCAGAGGTGCTAATCTTCCCTGACTACCTCATTCAATATTTTATGGTATTGGATAAAAAGGATAACATACCTATAGATAACTCCCTAAGTCTAACGTGGTAGATTAATTTCACAGAAGTATAAAATTACATGATTAGAAAGATTATCATATTTTTTCCCTTGATTAAGCATGCATTTGATCCATCAGCATCCAGAAAGAAGTCCGTCTGAATGATCCCAGGCAAATTAGGAGCTCTCTCATTTTTAGAGAACTGCAGAGAAGGTTTACAGCTTTCTGAATAACATATTCTCATATTTAACAACTTTCCCTCCCATGAATTCTCTTTGATCTATCTAATGTTGTAAGAACAACAACTTATGCCCATTTCCTTTTGTTCTGACCTCAGAGGAGATGGAGATCATCTGATTACTATCATGTGTAGAGTTTTGTTTATTCAGGATGGACATAAAAAGTATTGTATCTTAAACTTCTACCCAGTGCATTAATTTCTTTTATAGCCCCACTTATAGGTGATGATCCAACTTACACCAGAACACTCCAAAAAGTGGTAAATGCAGTATTATAAATTGCATAACATTCCAGTTCTGATCTGCTACCAAATAACTTCCACCCATTGGTTCTGCCTATTACTTGTGTGTATGTGGGGGGGGGGGCGGGGGAGCGGGGTGTAACTGAGCAATCAAAGCCTCATTCTGGGAGTATGCACAGAGGACTTTTTATAAGTAGGGTCTGGAGAGCTCATGTACTTCTTGAGGTACATGATAATGTACAATGGAGGGACCTCCCTGAACGAGAGCATGTGTTTTCTATCCTCTTACTGAGAGGACATTTAATTGGTTTCTAAGCCAGATTGAGGATGAATGTTAAATGTTTATCACTAGCTAAATGACTCTCTTTCCTGGTGGGGATCAAGGTAGGACCTTCAGTAAACCTGCAGGTAGGGAGAGAGGTAGATACTTCTCCCACCCATGCTGACATATGTCTGGGATGACTTTGTGATCTTTGAAAGATCAGAAAGAGAGCTGGGTGAAGAGGTAGTCAGCATCTCTAAGGAGTGTCCTTGGAATAATGATAGAGTCTTGCTAAGCGATTGCTTTGAAGACAACAATTTACTTTAAGAAATATACATTTTGGAATGTTGGTTTTAAAAAGCAAACTTCATTACTAAATCATGTTCCTTATTGAGTCATTTAAAGTCTATGAGAAAAAAGAAAATGACGATTGATAAGGATTGCAATCTGCAATAATAAATAAAGTGAAAGACTTAAAACTGCAATGGAAACACCTTTTTCTTTGTGGATCCAGGATCAAACATTGCTTTGTATCTTTGTTTTAGAGATTGTTCAAGCCAAAACTTTGAGGACTTGTTATATCGTTAAGTAGCAAGGTGGAGAAAAATCAAAGGAGAGAAAATCCAATGCATATAAGAGTTGGTGTATGCATTTTAAAGGCAGAAATGCCTTGTACAACATCAAGGTGCAGGGAAAGTGAGGAGGGCTATTGAGCAACCAAAGTGGAAAAACCTTCACGTCTGAAGTCAATAGAAGACTCTATGACTGGATCTCTCATGTCTGCTACAGGGAGGTTTTTAATGAGATCAAGAAGGCAACAAAACAGACATCTATGGATCAGATCTTCAAAAAGCTATCACAAGTTTCTGTTTCCTTAAAGATAGCCCCAGATGTCTAAAGCTCCCCAAAGAAATCCTCCTGAATTTCACAACCTGGATAAAGGATCGAAATTCATAGGAGTGAATATTGGCAAGAGTTACAGAAAGTCAAAAAAGATTTTCTGTGACATACATACATATATTTTATGTGATTAGCTAAATGTAGATCAATTAAATATTTACCTCATTTAATTGCTTTTTTAGATAGCTTTATACTATTTTTGTGTTATTTGTATTGTATAAGTGTACTCCATTCTTCACATATTTGGGTATATAAAATACTTTTTGTCTTTTATGATGAAATTTGATTCAACTCCCACAATTTTTACTTAAAGCATCTACATCTAGAAAAAAACTAATTATTTGTACATGTTAGAACATCTAACAGGTGTCTAGTCTACTTCACAAAGTAGTGAGCTTTCTATCATTTTATGTATGCAAGCCGAATTAGGAATTTTGTGGAAAAGATTCCCCTATCCAGAGGGAGGCACAAGTAAATCACTTCAAGATCATAGAATCAG
Organism: Potorous gilbertii; assembly: GCA_028658325.1. NCBI lineage: Eukaryota > Metazoa > Chordata > Mammalia > Diprotodontia > Potoroidae > Potorous > Potorous gilbertii. The sequence continues at coordinate 156,486,903 of CM053771.1, read as the reverse complement.
AGGAGCAGCTAGGTGGTCCAGTGGGTAGAGCAGTGGCCCTTGAGTCAGGAGGACCTGAGTTCACATCTGACCCTTGCTAGCTCTGTGACCTTGGACAAGTCACTTAACTCCAACTGCCTCACCCATCACATAATCAGTCATTGGAAGGGCTTGTAGAGACCCAGTCTAACCTAAAAAGGAGTGATTAAAGTAATAACAATATTTATATAGTACTCTAAGGTTTTCAAAACAAACCTTTACATATGCTAAATCTCACCATAATTTTGAGCTTTATGAGTTTAAAGATAGAGTCTTTTGGAACACTCTATATTGTGTATGTGTAACCCCACCCCCCCCAAGTTCCAGCCTCTTCAACCATTTATTTAAGGATGCAGTGAGGAATAAAATATTTCCCTAGGCAGCTCTTTCATCTCTGGGAGAGCTCTAATTGTTAGGAAGTATTTCCTGATACTAAATTGAAATTAACTTCCCTGTACCTTCCAGTCATTGTTCCTTGTTCTGCACCATGGGACCAAGCTGGCCAAGTCTAACCCCTCTTTCACATGACAGTCCTTCAAATACTTGAAACTCGTTTTATTCAAATCTTTATATTTTTCAGCCTGTCCCCATTTAGTAATAATAAGTTGCAGGATTTAGAGTTAAAGAGACCTTGGAGGTCATCCAGTCCAACCCCTTTATTTAAAAAATGAGGAAAACCAAGACCCAGAGCTCCTTCAATGAATTCTGGTCTTCAACAGTATAGTCTCCAGTCCTCTTACCATCCTGGTACCCCTCAATAGCCTGCCTAAGATACATTTCCTAGAACTGAACACAACATTCCAGATATAGTCTGACCAGGTTAGGGTGCAGCAAGGCCATTATCTCCCTTATTCTGGACACTGATACAGCTTGACCCAAAGTTTATTTTTTTTCTGGTTGCCCTGTCACAGATTCTTTTCACATGAGCTCTAATGCCTCTTCCACTTGAAGATTGTATAAAGCTATGCAGACATTTCTAAAAAAGACTAATGAATTATTATATTGCAGGAAAACTGTTCTTTTGTTTGTTGCTGAAACTGCTATTTGTAGAACTTGGCTTTGTTTACGACAATCTTTAGATTCATGTTTTTCTCCCCTGTGACTTTACTTAAATCAATATGATTTCTTTTTCATTACAGCAGGTACAAAAGGATAGACTTTATATTTGGGCAGAGGAAAATGTATATGGGGATCTTCTGCTGCTCTGTCTTTTGTAAGTATCTGTGCAAAAAGCCAAAAGATAGATCAAAATTTGGCAAGATCTATGTTTTGTAGAATTTGAAAGAAGATAGGTTTGATTTATTTTTTGGAGGTATTGCTGTATGACATATTGCAGATCTGCAAGATGAAGAAATCCCATCTGAGTTGAGAGAGAGTTTCAGATGGAATCATGCTGTGCATTGGAGTCCCTAGAAGGGCTCCTGTTGGAAAGATAATCTACTTTTTAAAACTCCTCTGTGACATCCCAAGTGACCATCTCCAATATGAGAAAGAAAGGAAGGAAGGAAGGAAGGAAGAAAGAAAGAAAGAGAAAGAAAGGAAGAAAGAACAGAGGCATTCAGGTGGTTTTGAAATGAGGAAATTGGTAACTGAGCATCCAAAATGTGCAGCTCAGCCATTGCTGTCTTTGACAACTGCCTTTACTATTTTCGTTGCTGGCATTCACAGTTCAGAGAAAATAGATAATAGAGGCTTCTGCCAAGGCTTTTCTCCTTCTTATTTATTTAACCTTATGTTTCATATCTTCAATGTTATCCATGTATGATGTTTAATACATGAAATATGTTGCTGCTGTCTTATCTAACAATTGAATCTATATGCAAAGTTTTATATAATCAACGACACTAACAATGAGTTCTTTTATTTTGTTTTCTGAGGACAGCTTTGTGCTCTGGTGGAAAGACTACAAAAACAAGAGGCTGTCTCCAAATGAGGTCCCTAAGAAAAAGATCTTTTATGTTGGAATTAGAATGTGATATTATACTAATTCCTCTCTAAAGATCTGACTTAAAGAAAGAAGCCTGGTGGGGTGATCTTCTAGAAACATTTTCCTTTCTTTCTCTCTTTCTTTCTTTCTTTCTTTCTTTCTTTCTTTCTTTCTTTCTTTCTTTCTGTCCTTCCTTCTTTCCTTCCTTCCTTCCTTCCTTCCTTCCTTCCTTCCTTCCTTCCTTCCTTCCTTCCTTCCTTCCTTTTTTTCTCATAGCCTTCCTTCCTTCTTCTTTGTTTCTCCATTTCTGAGTCATTGGGAAAGTCTACAGAGTTGGAGTTGATGATTTCTCAGATCCTCCCAGCTCTGACCCTGAGTACAGATAAGCCATTAGTTCAAGCTATTATCACCTCCTCTTACTGGTCTATAAAATGAAGATGATATCCCTTGCCATCTTTCTTAGCATAAAATTGAACAGTAATAAATAAATGCTTAGAAAGGATTCCTATTTAGACCAAAGATACTCCTGAAGTGATAAATATTCTTTTTATTACTGCACTGGTTACTTTTAGTGTGTTATTTGCTATTGCTATTAGGAATAAGAATAGGGCCTGGACATGTGATTTAAATGGTGTAAGGAACTTCCAGGTGAAGACACTCTCTGAATCAATGAAGGCTGGAACTTTCTTTGCAAGTCATAGACTTACAAAGTTGCCTAGAACACTGAGAGATTAAGAAACTTGCAGAGAGTCACACATCCAGTATGTATCTGAGGAAGGATTTGAACACCCTCTCTTTCTGTTGATATCATATTGTTCTTGTAATAACAGTAGAAATAACAATAACTCTAGTGAGACAGTATGCCTCAGTAGCTGATAGATGGTAGTCTCTTTGGGAAATCCACATTCAAGTCCTGTCTCTGACATGGGTATAACCTAGACATGTAACTTAAACTCTAGGTGGTCCAGGTAACTCTTTAAGAAGACAAACTGCAGAAGACTTACCTTTACACATTGGGAAGAGGGAATTTCTTCCACCAGTGGTACAGAACTCAAATTAAAATAGGGATCACTAATTTGTTCACAAGGATGCCTGCCGGCTACACATTGACTTTGTGTTAAAATGTGATTTTTTATCCATGTTTTATTGTATTTTTAATTTATTTTATTAAATACTTTCCAATCATATTTTAATCTGGTTAGGAACACTTGGAGGTATTGAGGCCTGCATGAGGGCAGCTTGTTTGATACTTCTACGTGTACCAATGGCATCACATGTCTGGACCAAAAAGAAGTCTTACTTGACTATTTCATGCAAGAGTCAAATCAGTAAGGGAGTTCAAAAGACAGGCAAGCCTTATTCATTAGGTACACATTTCCTGAGGTCTCACAGGCAACCTAATCCTTTTGTCCAAGCTGAACGATACAGTGAGGCTGGAGCAGGCTAAAATCACCCAGGAGCCTTTAGCAAAGAGGAAGTAACTAACAAAGCTTTCAGAAAAAAAAGGTTCAGAAAAAGAAAATAGACATTTCAGCTGCAACCTTCAGAGACTGTGGAATAAGAAATAATTTCTCAAAGAATTGTTGAGGCAATTCATCTCCAAAATATCTCTGGTCCATGAACCAATTAATTAATTTGTTATTAGCACTTTATCTCAGATTTTAAAAATGATGTAAACTGAATGAGATACTTAGGAATAAAGTGCACTTGAACAGAGCAAAGTACACTTGAAGAAGAAGGACTAGATGTTTCAAAGAATGAGAGCTGATATCAAATTGTTTATGTAAATCTATCAAGCCAGATACAACAGAACAATGTTTCTCATATTTTACAGTCTAAGGTCCCATTGCAATCTTAAAAAATGATTGAGGACCCCAAAGAACTATTTTTATGTATGTTATATATATACATATATATGCATATATAAATAATTACCATATGAGAAATTAAAACTGATAAATTAAAATATTTATTTAAAACAATTACAAACCTATGTATGTTAATATAAATAGCAAATTTTATTCATGAAAATAACAGGATTTTCCAAAACAAAAAAAAATTAATGGAAAGATTGGCATTCTTTTACAAGTTTTTGTAAATCACTTTAGTTTCTGCCTTCATAAAGGATATTGGGATTTTCATATTTGCTGCTGTATTCAGTCAGTTATGATATGTTATTTTGGTTGAAATATATGAAGAAAATCCAGCCTCACACAGATCTGTAGTTGGGAAAGGAAGGAGCATATTAATAGGCAAATAATATCTTAGTTTGAATATGAATTATTTTGTCCGTGCATTCTGAGAGTGTCTTAAGGATCCTCAGGAATTTTCAGACCACACTTTGAGAACTGCCATCATAAAGAGTAGCTGCAATGTAGGAAAGATAGTTATAGGGCCACCCAAAAAGTTCATGGGAGACAAAAATCCAAGGAAGAAGAATCCTGTGTTCCTGTCATTGTCTCATAACCCCTTCATGTAATCTCAGCGTTGGAATGGACCTCAAAGGCGATTTAATGTATCCAATTGAACAAAACTGTTCACTAAATCATATCTAGCAAGTGGCCCTTACTTGAAGACTTCCCAAGGAAGATTTTATTTTGGATAATTCTGTTAGGGAATTTTTCCTTACATTGAACAGAAATCTCTTTTTCTATAACTTCTAAACATCATTCCCAGTTCAGCCCTCTGGGGACAAACAGAACAAGTTTAATCATCTTCCACCTGACAAGCCTTCCAACACTTGCAGATAGCTATCGTATTCCACTTAAGTTTTCTCTTCTTGAAGTTAAAAACGATGAGCTCCTTCAAATGATTCATTTTTTTTTTTAGGTGAGGCAACTGGGGTTAAGTAACTTGCCTTGCTTGAGTGCACAACTAGAAAGTGTCAAGTGTCTGAGTCTGAACTCAGGTCCTCCTGACTCCAGGGTTTGTACTCTAGCCACTGAGCCACCTAGCTGTCCCCTTACTAAAACTTAAATAGACAATAAGAAAAGAAAAAGAAACATTTTATAAATTTAAATATTAAAACTTAAATAGAAAATAAGAAAAGAAAAAAATTGCCATGTGTACAGCAGAACATGAGAGGATTCAAAATATACAGTAATAAATTTCCATTTCAAGAAAGCCTATATAATAAATACTGCACACTGTGTTCAGAGTTGTCACATATGTATATGTGTATATATATAATGCACACATATACGTATATATAAGAATACATATACACACACACATATATATATATATATATACATAAACAAGTATACATACATATACACATACATATCCTTAGATATCTATAATCATATTCATATATAGATATATACATTCATATGCATCTATACAAGACTGTACTATACTTGTTTGCCCTCTATTTCTCTGTCAAATGATTCTTGTGTGGCTTATACTAACTTTCCTTTGCCATCCTGGTTACCATTTTGTAGTTTGTTAATGACTTTCCTAAAACGTGGTGCCAAAACTTTGACATAACACTTCAAATGTGCTCTGATCAGGGAAGAGTTACATGAAATGATGGCATCCCAGGTTCTACAGGTCTATGGTGACTCTCAAGGGAGCCTTAGCAGATGTGAACTTTGGGAACTGTTGTGCCTCACTGTTGGTTTATGGTGAACTTGAAGTACATTAAACGCCCCACTTCTTGGATAGCTAAGATGTTGTGTAATTGCCTATCCCCATCTTGCCCTTAGAGTTGATGTTTTTTATTATAATTATTGATTGTAATTTATACCTCTTCAGTTTCATGTTATTAGTAACTGTATTCAATTTCATGCTGTTAATCTATTTTTTTAGCTTGTTAAGATTTCATTGGATTCTTTGTATGACTCATATAACATGCTAGCTTTCTCTACCAGATTTTATCATCTGCAAACTTGATAAGCAAGGTATCTGTGCTTTTATCCAAGTCATCCATCAAAAGATCAAAATCATCAAAAAACCATCATAGAGCCAAACATAGACCTCAGGGATGCAGATCAGAGCCCTCATTCTAAGCTGACAGCTAGCCATTAAAGTCTGCTATTTGGGTATAATAGTTCAACTAGTTCTGAATCTACCTCCTTGTGTCATCCTTTAGGCCTCCTTCTCATCTTGCCTGAGAAAATAGTATGAAAGGTTTTAGTCAAATGCTTACCAGAGTCTAGGAAATGAAACTAATCTGACAGGATCAATTTGTGTTGGCAACATACTGAGCTATAGCGACTAACCATTTATTTTCTACATGTTCACAATAACCATACCTTCTAGATCGTGCAGTGGATAGAGAGCTGGTTCTGGAATCAGGGAGATTCTCGTTCAGATTCAACCTCAGATATTTCCTAGCTGTGTGACCCTGGACAAGTCATTTAAAACCTGTTTGCCTCAGTTTCCTCATCTGTGAAATGGACTAATAATAGCACCCTGCAGAGTAGTGAGGCTCAAATGACATGATAATTGTGAAGTGCTCCGAACAGTATCTGACACGTAGTAGGTGCTATATTAATGCTTATTCTCTTCCTTTATCACTATCAAGTTCTAGAATTTTGAGTATGATTCAAGTCAAAGTCACTAGTCAATAGCTTGCATACTTTTCTCTCTTCCCTTTATGGAACACCAACATTTCATTTTCCCCTTATCCAGTTCTGCAGCAATTTCCCCTTTACTTGCAATCTTCCAAAAATCACAAATGGTGTTTCAGCCATCATGCCTTCGGTACCTACCTTTTACCTACTAAGAAAAGTTCAAACTCTTCTCCTGGTATTCTGGCACTGCGTATCATACTCTCTTTCTGGGTTTATTCCATTTTACTCCCATTCTAAGTACTCTACACTCGAGTCAAACTATAATACTCTGCCCCTTAACGCACTCTAGGCTTTCATGCCTTCATTCCTTTGCTTAGGCTGTTCCTATTTCTGTAATGCTCTTCCTCCCATGTCCAGCGAGACCCTCAGACCCAACAATTGCTAATGACCTTCCTCTTCATACCTCATATCATGTTTTGCTCTATAACACTGTAATGCATTTGTTATGTAATATTATGCATTCTAGATTTTGTGTTGGCATGTTATCCTTCTACCAACTTGCAAACAACTTGAGGGCAAGGACAGTATCTAATCTAAAAATGTTTATCTGTCCCAGTGCTCACAGGTTGTGATTTGTCCTTAGTTCTTAGAGGGCATCAGGATGATGATGCCATGACTTGCAAGTGAACTAGATCACAGTGAGGGAGAGCTGTGCAAACTCATCAGCTTCATTTTCTCCTCCAGAGCCATCTGGGTCCACTGGCCAGATGTAGATCAGGATGAAGCTTAGAAATAATTGCACATAATAAATGTTTGCTGTTTTGTTATGACTGTTACAGTAGAACCACTACAGGAAGATGTACATACTTTTTTTCTACTGTTGTTGTTATTGAGTTGTGTCTGACTCCATGTGACCTCATGTCCATAGGGTTTTGTTGTAGTAGTTGTTGGAGTAGTTTGCCATTTTCTTCTTCAGTGTGTCCCCCCATTTTACAGATGGGAACTGAGGCAAATAGGGATTAAGAGACTTGCCCAGGGTCACGCAGCTAATAAGTGTCTGAAGTCAGATTTGAACTCAGATTTTCCTGACTCTAAGGGACTCCTTTATTTTGGACCCACAAATGAGGTCCATATTAGGTTCAGTCTTAGAAGAGTCTAGCATCTAATAAAATGGAGTAAGCTTAATTTTTTCTATATTTTTTTAGTTCATTATGTCCTATAGCCTATAAAAAATTGTTTTAGGCTTAGATTTGGCTCATGTATGGTTTTCCTAGTGTAGAGAATAAAAAATCCTCAATATAAATCATATATGGGACAGATATTTATTTTTTCTACGCAAAATAATTGCTAAACACAAAGCACAAAGACACTTTGACAGAAAGTCTTAACTAAACAAGTGGCAGTACAATTACTGCTATACTCTGCTCTGCAGGACTGTTAATAGACATTACTACATTTCACCTTTTCCTTGACTCTTTAAATCTAAGTCTACTGATGCTAGTCTAGAAGTTGGGTTCCTCCCCTTGATCCTAGTCATCCTCTTTCATATAGACATTTGTCATGCTGACAGTAGCCAGTTCCATCCTATGAACCCACAGCCACTGGCCCTCTAACTCTAGGGTGAACCTAAACTTGGACATTCCCATGTCAAAACTAATATTTGGTCACCTTCTGTTCAAGGAAAGGAAACACAAAATAAATGAGGCAGCCAAGGTCCCAGACTCAAGTTCATCTAATTGAATTTTTTTCTTCTCTCTGCCATATGGCTTGTGTTGGGGGAAAAGGTGCTATACTTTCCTCTATCCCCTCACAAAAAGTCTAGTGAGAGGGTGCTGCTTGACATGTGAGAAAACTGAAGAAAACATAAAGGATATACCACTGCAAGGTCTATATCCTAAAAACATCCACCAAAAGAAAGAAATCTATTTGTACAAAAATATTTTTAGCAGTTAAGAATTGGAAAGTGTGGGGATACCCATCAATTGAGGAATGGGTGAACAAGTTGTGGTATATTAATGTAATAGAATATTATTGTGTTATAAGAAATGATGAACAGGATGATTTCAGAAAATCTGGAGAGACTTACATGAACTGATGCAAAATAAAGTGAGTAGAACCAGGAAAATGTTGTATTCAGTATTATGTGTTTGTCCTTCATTGTCAAAGAAGACCATGCCATCAGAGAAATAATGACATGACTTGCACTTGACTTTGTTTTGAATGAGGGAGGGTTGTGCAGGTCACCAGCCTCACTTCTCCTCCAGAGCCATCTGAATCTAGTGACCAGATACTCATCAGGATGACTGGAGATAACCCAGGATGAGGCAATTGAGGTTAAGTGACTTACCCAAGGTCATAGTTAGTGAGTGTCAAGTGTCTGAGGTGAGATTTGAACTCGGGTAAAAGCACCATTGCAGGATGAAGAACTTTGAATGATTTAGCTATTTTCAGCAATACAATGATCAAAGACAATCTCAAAGGACTAATGATGCAGCATACTATCTGCCTCCAGAGAAAGAACATATTGTTTGAACATAGACTGAAGTATGCTATTTTTTTACTTTCTTTCTTTTATTTATTTTCTTTTATTTGCATCATCTTGTGCAAAATGACTAATATGGAAATCTTTTACATACACATACATACACACATATACATACATTTGTATATATGTGTGTATCTATCTATCTATCCTATATCTGAAGAGGGGGAAGAGGAAAGAGGGAGGGTTAGAATTTGGAACTCAGAATGTTAAAAAAAACCCAACTGTTAAAAAATTGATTTAACATGTAATTGGTGAAAAAATATATTAGAAAAAATAGAGTTGTGGGCCGAATTACTCCCCCTTTAAAAATTGACAGAGTCATTAGCTCTCCCCACTCTATAGCTAATAAGGACATTGATTTGTCATCTCAATATAGAAGCACTTCAGGACTGAGTCACATATAATCAGAAGTAGTGAGGGACAGTTTGCCCCCAAAGGACTCATGTACCAAGTCAGTATCGGGGCTCTGCATATGCCCCATTTAATGCCTGGTTATAGGTAGAGGCTCTTCAGGAATTGCTATGTTACCCTCCCTCCAAATCTCTCCCCCCTAAAAAAAAATCCCTTGATAGTCAACCTTCTGACTGTGAGCCTCCTCTTAGTTAGATAGGCTAGTCTGTTGCTGGCCTGAACTTGTCACCTTTCCAACTTGATAGGAAAGGCACAGCCTACCAGAACCCAAGGTCACCTCCAAGCCACCATTCTCTGGCATCAGAGTAAAGAGTAGCTCTTTAGCAGCAGAAGCACTGACTATCGAACGATAGCTATGGTGTTATCTTACAAGTATGTAGAATGTGACAATTGACTTAGTGTTTTCATTTTCTAATTCACTTAATCCTCATAGAAGTCCTGGCATATAGTAAGTACTTAATAAATGTTTGTTGAATTGCTAGGTTGGTGGAGCAGGTATCATTGCTCCCACTTTACAGATAAGAAAACTGAGACTCAGAAGGTTTAAGAGACTTGCCCAAGGTCATACAGGCAGTAATTGGCAGAGCCTAGGTATTTGAATGAAAATCTAGTGCCCTTTCCATTATTCCAGACATAGTGGAACATGGTGCTTTGCACATAGTAGACAATACTTACCTAGTGAAACACTTTTATGTAGTGAGAAGACCATCATTCCAAAGCAGAGAGAACTGAAGAGTGTCTTCTCATCGAAGAGTCCTCACTAGAACTCATTGCAGTCAATGATTCAGTTCTTAGACACCTGGAATCTTAAATTCAGAATTTTGTGACAAAGACAAAAGTATCAGGGAGCCCAGTTTCATTATGAAATGTTGTCATAGAGACAGCAGATTTTAGTGAGAAGAGTGCTGAATCTGGAGTCAGAATATCTGTCTGAATCTCAGTGTCGGGGCTGTTAGGTGTGTCGCCTTAGGTAAGTCATTTAACTTCTCTATGCTTTGGTTTCCCACTTAGAAAATGAAGGTAATGATAACGTTTTGCCAACATGCTTTCATAAATGATTATTAACTGCCTGTCTCATTAAGTTGTTCCAAGGATCAAATGAGACAGCACATTCAAACCCATTTCTAACTGTAAATTGTCACTGAAGTAAAATCTATACAGACCAAATAAAAATTGTCCTGAGACAATCTTATAAACAAAGGGCAAACACCAGCATTAGTTAATTATTCTTTGTTTATATAAATCATTTTAGAATGACATGGAAAGATAAATTGGCTTTTCATTCTTGAAGGTAAAGGGTATTGCCACTGGATGTGGTTATTAGTGTTCAGAATAGTTCATTACATTATTAAATTATCATGATGGAGAATGAAAAGCACTTTGTGACAAAATGTATCTAACCATCACAAAATGCTTTTTTACCTACTCTAGAGTAGTAAGGAGTCTGCCAGAGTGGGAGTCAGGAAAAACAAGTTCTAATGCCTGCTCTGACACTATCTGTGCCACTTCCTTCACCTGAGCCTCAGTTTCCCAATCTGTAAACTGAAGAAGCGAGCCTGATTTATCTCGAAGGTCACATTCAACTCTAAAAGTCTATGATTCTTAGTTATAGCTATCTGGTTGATTAATAAAGAGTGCAATGTTAGTGAACATACACTTCCGTATATTTCCAAATTTCATTATCATTTTAATAGGTAATACATACATTGTGCTAAAACAAAGAACATTCTTTGTCCTTAGAATCTTACTTTCAAGATGGGCAGCTGGGGGGTACAGTGGCTAGATGTACTACCCCGGCCAAATCACTTAACCACAGTCTGCCTCAGTTTCCTCAGCTGTAAAATGGGGATACCAACAGCACCTGCTTCTTAGGGTCATTGTGGCGATAAAGTGAAATCATATGGAAAAGTGCTTTGCAAACCTTAAAGTGTTATTAAAATGCTGGCTATTATTATCAATTATTATGATGATACAGGTTTTTCTTCTAAGACAAAACTCACTATGAATTAACAGTCTAAAGTAGGTACATTATTTTTGGAGGAAATAAGAAGTATAGAAATAGGAGTACGGTTGAATATAGAATTAGATTGATCAACATAAAAAGCAGCTAGAGAATGAGAGAATTGTATAGAAAGCTCATACTGATTGGCTGGTCTAATCATGCATAACATGGATTTATTTTTTAATAGTAGCAGTAATCTTTCTCAGAAAAAAATTCCCTGCTATTTAGGCTAAATGTTCCTTTCTTTAATTGCCTCTTTTTTGTTCCCAGCTGTGTATCCTCTGAGCAAGGCAAAATCAGCAACTCTCCTTCATTGGTGTTAACACCTTTTAAATATTTGTAGACTCTTATCGGTACCCGTATATCCCCTCTCCACCATTACTTGGCCACCCTACCCGACCAAGGTCTTTTGATCTTAGTACTTAAGTCATTCCCTTTGATCACTATGGTGCCTGGGATCTGGACCCCCTCAAATATGTCAACTTACTTCTGTTATCAGATATTGCCCTGATATAAAAACAGAGCATTCCAACTGGTCTCTGGAGAAGTGGATAGTAAAGGAAATGTTCCTTTAATGTTCCATGATGTAATTCCTTGGAGAATTTGACCCAACCTAGGACCTTTCTCTCAAGCTATTGCATCAAATGTCAGAGTGATAGTTAATTTGTTAGACCTTTTCACCCACCTAACAGGCAGGGGTGGCTTCACGAATGGAATAATCGCAGTGAGCTAGGAAGGTCTCCCTGTGTCTCTCCTCCCATCTGTCATACTCTTTATCCCAACCTCCAACCGAAGTCTTCCATTTTTAGCTGTTGCTTGCAATTCCTTTGATCAGGGACAAAGCACTTTATTCCAACCTTTGCAGTTCCTATCTTTATTTATCGGTACTAGCTGACTCCCATTACTGGAATGCTCTGCCCCCCCTTCTGTCTCTTAGTTTATCTATCTTCTCTGAAGATTCAGATCAATGCCCACCTTCTGCAGATCTTTCTCAAATTTAATTAACAATTACTTCTCCCTTCAATATGAACATCCATCATTTCTGAATACATCTGTGTACCTTGTGATTTGTACTGTTTCTCTAACTAGAATTTATCTTCTGTGAGTGAGGGCAGGGGCTTTCCCCTCCCTCCCCTCTCTTTTGTCTTTCTTTGTATTCCCTGGCATGTAGTAAGAATTTAACACTAACATGGCTTTCCTAAAATTCAAGTTCAATCATATCATTTCCCTGCTCATTGAACTCCAGTGGCTCCCTATTACTTCTAGAACAAATATGGAATGTTCTATATTTACCATGTTTAGCATTCAAAGCCTTTCATAATCTAGTCTGCTCCTACCTTTCCAGCCTTCTTCTACCTTACACCCTGATATACCATCTTTGATTCAGTAACACTGGCTGTTCCCTGAATAAGATACACCATCTCTTGGGTCCCAGCATCTCCTCTGGCTATCCCTTATGCCTGGAATGTTGTCCTTACTCCTCTCAGTCCACTGATCTCATTGGCTTCCTTTAAGTCCCAACTAAAATTCTATTTTAAAATCATTGGTCAGTTTTTCTTCTATTTCTCTAATTTGGGTTTTAAAATCCTTCCAGAGCTCTTCCAAGAAGGCTCTTTGTTCTTCTGACCAGTTCATATTCTGGAGTACAGTCTCAATGCTGACCTTTTTGGTATTTGTGTTTTGGTCCTTGTCCCCATGGAAAGATTCTATGGTCTTTTCTTTTCTGCTTTGCTTTTAATTCATGATAATAACCCTTTTCCTGGCTTTTAAGGTAGATCTCTGCATCTGTAGCACAGGGAGCTCTGTCCCATAGTTCTTGTGCCTAAAACTTGAGGCTTTTTGCATTGTGGCCTCTGGTTCTTTCAGCTAGAAATTAAATGCTGCAGCTTACCTGGTGCTGAGCTGGCTGGTGTTTGAAAGCAATTGCCCAGTTAGGTCTTTTTGGGTTTCCCTGCAGTTACCCTGGAGGTAGCTCCTTCAGTGTGAAGGAAGGGTGGTCTGGACACTGGAGGATCCTGTGCTGAGCTAGACCACAGGCAAGCTGATTCCACTGGGGTGCTGAGGCACGCCTGCAGTCCTGGTGTTGGCAATTGCTGGCTTCACCCCGCTGAGATTCAGGAGCTTCACTTGATTTGTTGAGATGGGACTGTCTGGGACAGCTCTGATCCTGCACTGGTCACCTTTGACCACAGCAAGAGGAGCCCTTCTTAGCATTCTTTCTAGCCTCCCAGGCTGAGAGTCTGTTTATCCCTTCTGCTGTTCCCACTGTTCCAGTGTTTTTTCCAGGGAAATAATCTCTGGGATGGTCAAAGTCAACAAGGGGAGGGAGGTAGCAGTTATGGATCATTCTGCCATCTTGGCTCCCAGAACTGGAGATCCCAACGAAAATCCTAACTCAACCCAATGCCTTCCCTAGCCCTTTATTGAGCATTATCCTATTTATAAATATTAGTATCCTATTTCTCCTGCATATAACTTGCTTTGCATACATTTTGCTGCTATTGTCTCCTCTATTAGATTATAAACTCCTGGAGGGCAGAGACAATCTTTTATCTCCTTTTGTAGCCCCAGTGCTTAACACAGCCCGGTACATTGTAGATGCTTTTTGTTGCTGGTCAGTTATTTCAGTTGTGTCTGACTCGTCATAACCCCATTTTGGGTTTTCTTGGAAAAGATGCTGCTTTCTCTTTCTCCAGCTCATTTTACAGATGAGGAAATGAGGTAGGCAAGATTAAGCACCATAGTTAGGAGTTATCCAAGGCTGGATTTGAACTGATGAAGACAAGTCTCTCTGATTCCAAGCCCAGTTCTCTGTACACTGTACCACCTAGCTGCCTCAATAGGTGCTTAATAAAAATTTATTGATTCTTTTTTCCCAAAATATTATTTTGTAATATGTAGCCTTTATTTTTATTCCTTCTCTGAATTCTTTTGTATTGTTTTCCTATTATGCCTGCTTTTTATAATGCCTTGTAATTTCTATTGCAAAATTTACTACCTTAATGGCTCCTCCTACTTCAAATCATTCCAAAGAGAGAGACTCCTCTTTTTTTTTCTTCTATTTTGCAGACACTCTTATCTCACATCTCCAAGATACTGTTTAGTGGTTCCTATATGAAAGTGTTCTTCAAATTTAACTATTAACTTCACAGGCAACTTCCGGTGTCTGGATCCCTAAAATTTAAATCTGTATCATCATTAACAGAAGCATGTTTAAGATCTTAATTGCATGGACAGGGTAAAAGAGAGTTAAACAATCTCAAAGGTAATTGTTTCTCAGACAATGTAGAGCTTTGTAGATTAAAATCAGTCTCTTTGAGTCAGACTCAGCAACAAGAGGAAATAGCCATTACAGACCATGGATCACAGGTGCAATACTCTGCATGACCGACTCCTCACAGCAGACAGATTATCTCTGAAGTTGCCAAGTCTGCTGCTCATGAGAGTTGATTCTCAAACTGGAAAGGACAAAGGTCATAGTGGTCTTTATCATCAAGAACATTTATTAAGTTCTTACTGCATGTCAGGCACTATGCTAAATTTTGGGAATGCAAATAGAAAAAAAAAGATAGTTCTTACCCTCAAGAAGCTTACATTTTAATGAGAGAAGACTGATGTCTTCATAATTGACCATTGTGTATGTAGTGGGGAGAAGGCATCAGAAGAAATTCTGAGAATCAAGACTGTATCCTTGAAAAGAATGATATACTGATCATAGCTAGCATTGGCTCCTTTCTCAAAATGGAGTTTCTTTAAAAAAAAAAAAAGAAAATTGAACTATTAGGGGCAGGGGGCCACAGGATTAGGGGGATTTCCAGACTGAGAAGTTGGTCTTTATTAAAGACTATTGAAACCACCAGAGAAAAAAGTTTGTACTGTTTCACTCAGAACCTTGACTAATCCAGATCTCATAGGGTCGTGGATTTAAAACTGGGAGGGAATTTTGTGACTGACCCCCTTATCTTACAGATGAGAAGGAAGTCCAGCAAGGCTGTCACGCAGGGACTAAGTCCTAGATAGAGAAACTGAACTCAGGTCCTCTAACTCCTGTTCTAACACATTTTGCACTGTAACTATCATCTTAAATCTCATTTTGTCCCCATTTCCAGGGATCCAGTAAGAAGAATATTTCTATCAGACATGTATTAGTGGCCTTGAGAGAGTAAAATTTGCTTTGAACATCAAGTACAGCTTGCTAAGAGCCGGTCTCCAACTAGCCTGTTTCCCTAGGGAGTGAGGCAATGATTGGCGGTGTGTAGGCACTTTCCCTACGTGGTGACCTAATTTTCTCTATTCTTGCTATAATGATTTTCATTTCGACCTCCTTTCTCTGTTGCTTAAGCAACGATTTCAGTTTGGTTGAATTTTAACTGTATTGTGTTCATCAACCATAGCATTCATTTCCTCTCCTATTTCTTCTGTGTTCTCTGTATTTGAGATGCTTTTCAGAACAGTGATCAAATGAAAAAAAGTTATTTTTTCCCTCTTTCCCTCTTCCTGAGGTTGATGAAGCAAAGAGTTTTCTTAGCTGTGTCCAAAGAATTGGCTTTGCCTATGAAACCAGAAACAAAAATATTTATCCTAACATAAAAGTGTTTATGTTCTGGGTCTGGCTTGGATTTGTGATATACTTCAATCACATGTTTCAAGAAATCTGCTCGTTCTGGCACAATCATCATAAATATCTTCTGTCAGCCTCTATAAAAGTCCTTGGCCTAAGACATGGAGGTGTCTTCTAGACAGAAAGGTCTGCTTACATCTGTGACCCTCATTGCCCAAATATCTTTCTAAATGTTGACTGAATTTTATTTTATTTTTTACATTGCCTAAAACTTTTACTAATTCATAAGAATTAGAACATTTTGTTTGTTTTTTTTTTTAAAGAAAATACGCATATACTTCTGGGATCCAATAACAGGCTAATAGATGGGCAGCTAAATGGGGCCAATAGTCAGAAAGACTCATCTTCCTGAGTTCAAAGCTGACCTCAGATACTTTTTGCATGTGTGACCCTGGGCAAGTCATTTAAACCTGTTTGCCTTAGTTTTCTCATCTATAAAAATGAGCTGCAGAAGGAAATGGTAAATCACTCCAGTATCTTTGCCAAGACAACTCCATTGGGGTCACAATTATTGAAAAATAAACATGAACAAGGAGTTCTGACTCTACTACTCTCATTTCTTCCAGAGGGGAGCCAGAATCCCTGATTGACTTCAACCTTTATACCCACTGTTACCTGCCCATTGGTGATGAGCCAGTACCCTCTAGGCTTCCCATTGTAAGAAAGAGACACTTCAATACACCCTAAGGACTACTAAGCTTTGTCATCCACAATACAGTTCAACCTTCCTACATACATTATATATTCAATTAGAGTGTAAGGTCCCTGAGAGAAGGGATTGTCTTGGATTTTTGTTTGTTTGTATCCTCCGTGCTTGGCAGTAAGCTCTTCAAATTTTTTTTTCATTAATTTAAAGACAAACTCATAATTTTGGAGAGGCTTACACTCACACATATTATTTTTTATGCCAAATGTTGTCTTGAAAAAAGTATCCCTAGTGATGATTACTTTTTAGAATTTATAAATTGTGGTTTTCTGAAAAGGCTTGGGTTCTAGTCATGACAGTCATCTACTATCTCTGGACCTTGACTTTCTCACTAAAATGAAAACAATGGTGAATTAAGTGATTTCTAAAATGTATTGTTGCCTTGTGATTGTGCTACCTCTATTATTTTATGATTCTGTTCCATGTATAGTTTTGGTCATGTTGAAATTTCCATGGATCTCATTTCCAACAAGAGAATCAACTACACTCCAGGTGTAGATATGTAAAATGAAGAAACAGGGCAAGATAATCACTAAATTATTTAGTTCCAGAATCCCATGGTTCATAATTTCCTAGATTTTTACATGATCTCAAATGGAAGTATTCTCACTCTTTTTCTTCAGATGTCTATTTCACTCTGCTATCATTAGTTCAACTTCTGAGAGTAAAAAGAAAGCTTTCCTGTGAAGCTCCATCCATTTCTTCTAGAGGTCACATAATTCATTCCCTGAACAAATATTTATTAAGATCCTACCACATACAAGGCATTGTGCTATTTTTTTTTTTGGAAAGGGGTTAGTTATATGGAAACCCTTTTGGAAGGAGGTGGAATGCAAAAGCCGTTACATAAGTAAAATTTAGTTGTAGCTTCCACTCTTGTCATCTATTATATACTACTATGAGGTATAGACAAGAATAGAGAGTGAGCCAGGTGTGGCAGCAAACTCAGCCCATATGCTGATGTGGGAAAATAAACAGATTTATGAATATTTAATAATAGTACTTGTAATGACAACACACATACAAAAAGAAAATATTTCTCTTTCCAGCCAGTGGATCATCCCATTTTTGCCGAGAAGAATCTTACCTCTTTTCTAATGATAACTGTCAAATATATCTTAAGACTTAGAGTATGTCAGAGTTGGAAGAGGCCTCAGAGTCCATCCCATGCAATTCCCACCTGATGTCAGGAATCCTTTTTACATTTTGAACAAGTTCTTATTTCATCTCTGCTTAAAGATTACCCGTGATGAGAAACTACTCTATGAGGCAGTATATTTGTACTGGAAGACACCTCTGATTGTTAGCAAGTTCTTCCTCAAATCAAGTTTAAATCTCTCTTGCTCTTTGTCTCTCTGTCTGTGTCTCTGTCTCTTTCTGTCTCTGTCTCTCTCTCTCTCTTTCTGTCTCTGTCTCTCTCTTTCTCTCTGCCTCTCAGCAATAGGGGCAAAGTGACTTGCCTAGGGTCACACAGCTAGTAACTGTCTGAAGTCAGATTTTGAACTCAGGTCTTCGTGACTCCATGGCTAGAGCTCTAGCCTCTCTACCACCTTGCTGCCCCAATCAAGCTTAAATCTCCTTCTTTGTGACTTCTATTTGTTGCTCCTAGTTCTCTCCTCTCAGGACCAACTGAAGAAAATGGAATTGCCCTTCTATGTGACAGAAATTCTCTTGTGATCAGGTTAAATATTCTCAGTTTCTTCAGCATTTTCTCAAATTGCAATGTCAACCCATCCTTCTGATTGCTCTCCAGAATCTTTGACTTATCAATATCCTTTCTATAGTGTAGCCCCTTCAAATGGTAGAAATGGAAGGAACCTACCAAGTCAGAGGCTCTCAAATATTTTTTGTTCGCAGTAGAGTGTTCTTTACTATAAGGAATCCCAAAACACCAAATGTTTGCATTGGCAACACTGCGGGAGAATCAGGAGATTTTCACATGCACATTTTCCCTCTGGTAAGAACAGTCATTTTTCTTCTTCGTACTTTGTAAGTTCAAGATCTGATGTGTTTTGAAATTTATATATATATAGATATATATCTATATCTATACATATATGTAATAAGACATTTTATTTAACTTGTGTTTATATATTTATATACGTAAGTAAAATGTATAGGGTAAGTAAAATATATATGGTAAGTAAAATATATTGAACAAAATATTTATAAATATCCTTTTATCTGCATAACATGTAAAGTTTTGTGGTATACATAGTGTCACATGACGTCCTTCACTTTTCTAGTCCAAGCTGTACTGGAAATACTAATTATTTACAGTCTTACCTGACTAGATGACTCCTGATTTCACCAACAACCCTAAGTTTCTCCACATCTGGTATGGTGTAAAGATAATTCTTTATATCCTAAAGTATTTGTCTTCTTGGGAATTTATTTCTCTTTCATCCAATCTAGCAGTAGTTTACAGAGTGAAAAAATAGAGAGTAATTGACATAATGGGAGGGTATAACTATATATGCCTTTTAATCTTTTTGGAAACACAGGGTTTAACCCTAAATGTGGATTACTATTTGCACTGAGTTATAGAGCTTTTAATATTTCTTTACAGAATCTCATTTTTGCCCTCCTACTGTGTTGAGCAGGTTAAAACGTGCTTAGATAAACTCACTTGGGAGAATTTAAAGTTTAATGTCTTCATTGTGAAGTCTATAATTTAAGTCATAATGGATAGATATAATATATCTTACTTGTAATGGTGACTGTAGTTATCAAATTAAATGATATGGTCCAGACTATTATGGTCTCTTTTAAGCCTGAAAGCTCAGGGAAAGATAAAAATGAATGCCTCCTTCAAGTCAGTTCAAGAAAAAAAAAATTGAGAGTCAAAAAGGAGAGATGATAAATCCAAATCTCTAAAGTTATGTTATTTAGAGATACCCTTGAATCACCTGCTATTTGCAAAACATTCTCTCAAGCTATAGAGATGGCAACATATGACAGGCAAAAATTTACCAAATTATCAAGATATAAACCATACCTACACAAATTTAATTATTTGGAGAATCATAATAAGGCAGTGAGTGATGTGGAGTCATCTAGTCGGGCAAGATTTCAACTTGCCTTCTCAAGTTCCTCTCTGTTCTTTTATTTGAAACATTCTCTTTACTATAGATGACTCTTATTTTATTTTTGATTATTAACTTGACAAGCATCAATAAACATGAGTATTTACATATACAATGAAGAAAAGAAGAGTATATATAAAATTGTGAAAATCTGTTTAGTAGAGCTTGTTTATTTGTTAAGTATAGGTTAAATTCAACCCAGCAGTGACGACATACCCTTCATTGGCAATGTCCTTATCTAAATTTTGTTCTGCTTTTTTTAAAGTATGTTTTGAAGTTTCAAATCTGACATTATTTTCTTTCATTTATTTTTCTATCATATTACCCTACCCTACTCCTCCTACTCTTTCCCACCCTCCAAATAAAAGCCTCCCCTTATAACAAATAATATCATCAAGCAAAATAAACTCAGACATTGGTCAACTCTGAAAATGTGGATCTCTTTCCAGACCTAAAGGGCATCACCATTCTGTGAAGAGCTGGGAATGTCCTTTGTTATTGATCATTTGGAGTCATGATTAGTCATCTCATCAAAGTTCTCATCTTTCAAAGTTTTCTTTTATCACATGGTCATTGTATTATTCTAGTTATGTTTACTTCTCTGTAGCACAATAATATTTCATTGCATTCGTCTACCATCATTTGTTTGACTTGCTCTCAGGCATTACATTTGATCTTACCCAAATGCTTTCTAGAAAGGGTAGGTCGAGTCACAGCTCCACCAAAAGTACTGTAGTATATCGGTTCTACCATATTCTTTCTAGCAATTGTTTTTTTTTCTTGTTGTTGTCTTTATCAAACTGCTAGGTGTGAGATGACATCTTTTAATTTCCATTTCTCTTCTTATTAGTGATTTGTAGGATTACTTTCATGTGTTTTCTGATACCTTGTATTTATTCTTTTGAGAACTGTCTGCTGCGTATCCTTTAACCATATATATCTTTTGGGAGATGACTGTTTGACAAACTCAAAGGCCAAGAAACTATTCCTTAGAGCTAATCTAAAACCTCTTTAGCCGTAATTTAAATTATTTTCTCTAATTTTTAATAGCATCACTAAAGAAGTGAGGTTATGTTCTTCAGTACTTAAAAACAGATACTAAATCAAGCTTTCTCCTCTCCTCTCCTTTCCTTTCTTTTTTCTTTTCTTTTGCTTTCCTTTCTTTTCTTTCCTCTCCTTTCTATTTTCTCCCCCACTCCCTTCTTCTTTCTCTTCCTCTCCCCTTCCCTTTCATTTTCTTTGCCACTACCTGAAGACCAGGTATCTCCTATTCCAAATCTCCCTCAGGGCTCTTGAGTCCCTTAAAAGAATTTGGGTTATCTATTCTCTACTGTCGGCTCAAGCCTCTACCAGTTTTAGGGATCATTTGCACACCAGTTCCATTTAACCATTTAAGTCAGATTAGTGTTTATAAAGGAATACATACTTTAAAGGCATAGAAAGAATATGCAAACATCCCCCTCAACACCTGGGGGGGCATAATTTCCCCTTATACCATCTCAGCCTCTGGGGAGGGGAGGTGGATTAGGTATACAACTTTATAGCATGGCCCCACTGAATTCTAAGTCCAAAGTATCCCTGGGCTTGCATCTCACACCCAGACTTCTCAGAATTTACTGGAAGCAACATCTGGCCTGGGCTCCTGCCTCCAAGGTAAACATGGTCTCCTAGCACCTGCGCCCAGAACTGAAAGGTTCAAATGAAACAGATCTGAACTTGAAATGTATTTCTCAGGGCTACATGGCCCAAAGTGGAGGAGGGGCAGGGAAGGCAGGTCTTTCCCTCCACCACGTTTAGTTCAGAGAGGCCCGGTACTGTCAGAAAGAGAGAGAGTGAGTGTCCCGGTGTGGGGGCTTTAAAGATGCAGTTTGGTCTGGCTGCCCACTTGCAGCCAGTGGAAAGGGGTTGTTTCAAACCATGTGGTGGCAGAATGAAGAATGTCTTCTTCCAGAAGCATGTTCCTGGCATCCTCTACATTGGTGCCTCCATCATAGATGATCTGGGCATGTGCAGTAAAGCCTTCTTTACTTTAGATGAAACAATCCCAAATCATGTTCCACCTCCTGGGAGACTTTATTATTATTAATTATTATTAGTGTTCACTTTCCTTTCAAATTATGTTACCCATATTTCTTGAAAGTAGATTGTCCTTTTTATTTTTATTCTTTTTTTTGTATTTTCAGTACCTTACATAGTCTTTTACAATAGTGGGTGCTTAATAAGTGCTTGCTGAATGGATGGATGAATAAATGAATGTTGTTATTCAGTTGTGTCTGACTCTTCATGACCCCATTTGGGGTTTTCTTGGCAAAGATACTGGAGTGGTTTGCCATTTCCTTCATCAGCTCATTTTACAGATGAGGAAACTGAGGCAAAGGGGATTACATGACTTGCCCAGGGTCACATAGCCATTAAGTGTCTAAGGCCAGATTGGAACTTAGGAAGATAAGTCTTCCTGACTTCAAGTTCAGCATTCAATCCACTGCACCACTTAGCAGTCAAATGCCATCCCTGCTTCTATTTTTATCTATTAAGTTAGAAGCTAACTGGAGTTCATTGATCATCTTCTAGTCTAAGCCTTTCATTTTTTTCAGATGAAACTGATGAAATAATAGACTCAGTTTAATCAACAAAGTAATTATTGTTAACTAAAGCTTTGAAAATAGTACAAAGTACCTTCTAAATACAAGATGTTTTATTACCACTACTAACCAAGTTAATTATTTATTAATAATTTTCTAATGATGTCTATGGGTCATCCAGTTCCAGATGCACAATAGTCAGTTGGAGATTCCAAAAGGCATAAGAACTGCCATTTACACTATGTTTCAGGGTTTGCAAAATACTTTATGTACATCATCTCATTTGAGTTTCATATATTCCCTATGAAGTTAGATACTAACAGTTGTGTTACTGACTTTTTACTGGAAAGGAAACTGACACTCTGATTAAGTGACTTCCTGGACAATCAGAGAGCAAATATTGGATGTGAGATTCAAATTCAGGTCTTTCTTAGTCCGGCCTTCCAGACACTACTTCTATCCACTATCCACACTCTGCTTCAGCAAGTCAAGCATTTTTTAATGTCCATTTTATTAATAAGGAAACCCAGACTGAGACCATTTAAGTAACTTGCTCAAGGACATAAAAATAATAGATGACAGAGGCAAGACCCAAACTCAAGGTTTTCCAAGTCTACTTCTCTCTGTACTAGGTTCATCAGAGATATTTTTGTAAAAATAATTATATTTTATTACTATTAAAATTATGATAATGAGGCTTAAGTATTCAGAGCTCTGTTTACTTTTATTTTGAAAATTCATCCACAATCTGTAAGTCTGAAAGTTGTCAGCTTACTTACACTGTACCTGAGTGATTTTTTTCCTCCTAGTGCAGGAATCTCTTCATAATTATACATCATTTCATTCATCATTTTTATTGTTGCTAACATTTTTATGGCACCCACTGTGTACAGTGAATAGAATGCTGGGCCTGGAGTCAAGAAGACCTGAGTTCAAATCTGGTCTCAGACTTACTAGCTGTGTGACCCTGGGCAAATTATTTACCCCTGTTTGGCTCAGTTTCTTCATCTGTAAAATGAGCTATAGAAGAAAAACCACTCCAATATCTGCCAAGAAAACCCCAAGTGGGGTCATAAAGAGTCAGACATGACTGAAAATGACTGAACAAGAGTACACACATGGACATGTGTGTGTGTATATATATATATATATATATACATACATATACATATATGCATTTTTGTATGCATTTTTGTGGATATGTGTGTGTGTGCATAGATAGATGGGCAAGTAGATAGCTAGCTAGTTAAATATAGATTAAAAATCAGAATATCAAAATATATCCAGAATCTGGAATGCTGAGCTAAACCTAATGAGGTCAAAGTCAACAGGTAGAAATGTAAAGTAATACACTTAGTAAAAAAATTCAATTGGACTAGTACTGCTATGAAACAGACTTGAGGGTTTTAGTCAGATGAAAGCTTCTCTCAGGTATAGTTGATCTATTTAGATGATTTCAAGAGAAGAGAATCTTCCAGTTCTGAAAATCTGTAGTTCTGTTTCCCAAATATTTCTTGCCTGAGTGTGGTCTCTACTTCTTTGTTCTCTTTTGGCATGTTGTTTCCTAGTGAATGCCACTCACACCGTCATTTTACAAGCCCAAGGATTTCAGGACTAGGCACAGCAAGAGAGTTTACCCATATTTACCTAATTTACCCATGAAGTGTCTTTAACCAAAATGATGGCAAATTGCAGAAAAGTCAGTAGATCAAAGCAGTGCATAAGATTAGACATCCTATAGAATAATCACACATTAAAAGAAACTTATATAACCCTGAGGCTGAATTTCATTTTCATGGCAGTGGGGAAATTAATATACTGGCTAATAAGGAGTTCTGAGAAAAATTATTCACATTGTTTTTCCTATTTTTCTAGTGGTGTTAGCAAATCTCACGTTATTTTCTAGAATCGTTCATAAAAAGCAATAACTGATTTGATTTAGAGGAGAACAAAGAGTGTTTTTTTTTTATAGGATACCCAGGGCATTCAAATCTAACTCTGAAAAACTGAAGTATTTATCCATTAATGGCTCCAGGGTGCTGACTAGAAGCAACAGGTAAAGGTTACAAAGAAATAAAATTTCCTTGAGGGGAGAAAAATTTCATCTTCTTAAAAAAAATCACATCTTATTCTCCTTCCCTAATCACAAGTAAAAACAATTTTTAACATTAATTTAAAAAAAAGTTTTGAGTTTCAGATTCCATCCCTTCCCTCCTCCCTCCCTGAGACAGTAATCAATGTGATATAGGTTATATGTGTCCAATCATATAAAACATAGTTCCCTATTAGTCATTTTGTAGAAGAAAACTCAGGAAAGAAAGAGAAAGGAAGGAAGGAAGAAAGGAAGAGAAAAGCAGTATGTTTCAGTTTGTATTTAGATGCCATCAGTTCTTTCTCTGGAGGTGAATAGTATTTTTCATGAGTTCTTTGGGATAGTCTTGGATCATTGTGTTGCTGAGAATAGCTAAGTAATTCATAGCTGTTCATCATTCAGTGTTGCTGTTACTATGTAGTGTTCTTCTGGTTCTGCTTACTTCACTCTGCATCAATTCACATAAGGCTTTCCAGGTTTTTCTGAAATCATTCTGCTCTACAGGAGAAAAACTTAACAATGAGGATTATCCAGAAGTAGAAACCTTGGGAGACAGTAGGTTTGCTTTATAGGGCTTCTAGTTAAAGGGACATAGTCCCCAGTTTGAGCAGTCAGGGTAGCTGTAGGAAGAGTGGTTAGAGATCAGTGGAAACAGAAACAGGAACAGAGCTTGCAGAGAGTGCTAGGTGACTAGAGGCTCAGTGAATCCCAGTGTAAGCTGGGGCTGCTCTGGGGAACAGAGGGATGATTGAGTTGACTAGAATAACACAAAGCTGTGAAAACTGATTAGACAGCAAAGAAGAGTAATACCAGTATACAAACCACAGGATCAGAGAATATTAGAAATTCAAGGTACTTAGAAATCATAATGTCCACTCTTTTATTGAAACTGAAGCTCAGAGGTGACTGACTTGCTCATGGTCACCCATAGTGGCTGAGATTAGACCATCCACCTCTCTCATGATCTTTGTGCATCACAGCCTACCCCCTTTTTTGGTCTTTCATGTCACTTCTCTTGCCCTAAATTGATTGATAAAATATTGTAGCTTGCTTATGCCCACTATTTGTGTAACCTCAGGGAAATCACTCAATCCCTCTGGGCCTCAGTTTCCTCATTTTACAGCAAAAGGGTGGAACTGGGTGACCTCAGAAGTCCCTTCCTGCTTTTATGAATCTGTGGGCAAACATCTTTTTGAAATGTGGCTGTTTCTTTTTCAGGGATGATCAGGGAAACTCCTGCTTTGATGGGTGGAGGCACCAGTAGATCAAGGGGTGGATGACCATCTCTTGCATTTGTAATTTAAGTGTGTCCCGAATTGGTCAAAAATACATCTTCAATTTGAAAGGGATCTTTTGGAATAAGTCTGTCATGGTTCTTACCTATCTTTTGTCCCTCTTCTTTCATGGTCTGGGAGAAACTCTAGAAGGACTTAATTTTCTTCTGGTCTCTCTGCCTTGAGAATTCAGTAAGATGTTGGCACCAGAGAAAGTTTCTCATACTAGAATATGGCTTTACTTTGATAATATGATTTATATAAAGAAAATTTAGGCTGATGGAGTCTCTAAAGGTTATATGAGGCTCAAGTCCTGGAGGAACTGCGTATGTTTAGTCTAGAGAGGGAAGCAAAGTAGTACAGGGAAAAGAGCACAGGCTTTAGGTTCAAATTCTGCCTGTGAAGCATACTACCTGTGTGACCTTGGGAAAATCAGTTAACTTCCCTAGTTTCCTCATCCGTAAAATGAAAGATTGGACTAGAGGACCTTTGAGGTCCTTTCTATCACTAAAACAGAGGGGTTCGAACCTCAGAACTGCAGAATGCTTCATCTGTAAAGTCACCTTGGAGTTCATCTAATTTGACTTCCTTTTCTTGTAGAGGAGGAAGCTGTAGCCTAAGGGAGAAAGTGATTTAATGGAAGTCACAAAGCTAGCAGCAGAAAATGAAAACAAATATTTAAAGGGCTGCCTTGTAGGAGAGAGATCAGGTTTACTCTCTTGGCTCCGGAAGGCTCCACAAGGTGGAATTGAAGGGAATGGTCCAGAAAACTAAATGGGCTACTTTGTGACAGACACAAGCACAGGGTCAGATGAGCGCTTGCTGGGGGTGTCATGGAGAGGACTGACCTCACCCACAATCCAACTCTAAGATTCGGGATTCACAGAATCAAAGATAAAGCAGTAGTATCTGTTTTATAGATCGTATGACCACAGAATCACAAACATCAGAAAGGAACTTAGAGGCCACATAATCCAGCCCCTTTATTTTTCAGAAGAAGAAAGTGAGGCTCCGAGATGGTAAATGACATGCCTCTAAGTCATGAAGGTGGTCAAAGGCAGAGTGAGCATTCAAACCCAGGCACTCTGACCACCCAGATGAGCGTAGGAGGTCCACAGAGTGGAAAAGGCTAGACATTGTGGAAGGAGGACCAGACCCTAGGTCTCTCTCCTTCCATCATGGTAACTGCCCTTTGTATTATGCCTAACTGCCTCTCTCTTAGTGGTAAGACATCTTTCTGACGTTGACATATTTATTTAATGTACTTCACTTCCCCTTGTTTACCAAACGATGGCCATGACCCAGTTTTTTCGTTTTTGATCCCAGTCTTTAAGGGCTGTCATCTTGGTTTCTCTGCCTGCAGGAGCCAAAACAAACAAAATATTCTCAAGCAAGCCACTTCAGGGTTTGCTGGAATCTGGGCTCCTGGTAGGACTTCAAAAGATCACTGCCCATGGCAACTATGTTAATGTGCTTTAATAGGTATTGTACTTAAACTGATGAAAATCAGTCAACAAAATCTAGCCCCTGCCTGCTTGGAATGGAGCAGGGGCTCTTAAAGAGACAGTAGCACCCTTGCATGAGTCATCAAGCTTGAAATAAATGAGTGAACTCAGTTCTACTCTACTAGCTACTGAAGCAGTTGAATGCGCGCTCTGGCAGCTCAAATGTTCAATCTCGTGGGGTCAGTGAGAATTTCCAAGAACAATGAATTAAACTCCACCCTCAGTAAGTCCACTGCAGCTTGCTGGTCAGGCTACTTGGAATAATATCTCCTCCTGCTGTACTTTTGCAAAGGCTGTATTCCCATGCCTGGCATGATTCCTCTTGAATTCCCTGGCTCCACTTAGGGATGCCATGAGGCCTTTCCTGATCTATTGAGTTTTTGGTGCTCCTTTGTGTTTATTTTGTGTACACACACACACACACACACACACACACACTATGCTGCCATGCACATGGGCACGCACACGGTGTCCCCAAAGCCTTAATGAAGGCCTAAGCTTTCATATTATATTGACTTTTTGCTGTATATTTTGTATCTCTTCAGGAGAATGCAAGCACACTTGTTTTTGTCTTCGTATGCCTAGCGCCTATGGCAGCTAGGTGGCCATGAATAGAGTACTGAGTCCGCAGTCAGGAAAACCAGAGTTCAAATCCAGCTTCAGACACTGACTAACTGTGTGACACTGGGCAAGTCACTTCACCCTGTTTGTTTCAGTTTCCTCATCTCTAGAGTGAGCTGGAGAAGGAAACAGCAAACTCCTAGAATCTTTGCTCAGGAAACCCCCATGGGGTCATGGAGAGTCTGATGTAGCTGAATAAGAACAACACCTAGCACCCAGCATAGTGCCTTACATAAAGCAGATGCTTAAATGCTTATTGAGTGAATAACAAGAAAATGAATAAATTATGTGGTACATTTTATGTATGTATATGTGTTTGTATATATGCACATATATGCACATATTTAGTGTGTGAAAAATAGGGATTGACTTTCTATTTGATGTATTTCTTTAAGAAATTTGGTGGAAAAATGTGTGAATTTAGACTAAGAATGACAATGACAAAATAAAATCAATAACAATTTTACCAAGCACACTATACACCTCTCGATTGAGCACTTTTTGTATTTCTCCTTTGTTGCCAAAGAAGACCACACCATCAGAGACATGATGGCATGACTTACATTTGACTTTGTTTTGAGTGAGGGAGGGCTGTGCAGGTTACCAGCCTCACTTCTCCTCCAGAACCATCTGAATCCAGTGACCAGATATTCATCAGGATGACTGGAGATGGCCCAGATTGAACTGGGAATCCTTGGTCCCTTTAGGCCAAGGTCTTTGCAGGTACTCACTTAGGGTGAGGCAACACCCATTCATTGAATGGGGCTGTTTAAGAGGTGGCCTGGGCATGGCCCCTTTAATGAGGCCAAGGAAAAGAAAGACATCAGACTGGGTGGGAAGCAGCAACAGTTACTATTGACAATCACTGTAAAGTTAGGAGGGTCTAGAGGAGCCCTAAGCCCAGCTTCAGAGTGTAGTAGGTTTAAGGTTTTGGAAAAGGACAGGACAGGAAAAGTGAAGGGAAGGGAGGGGAAAGGAAGGGAAGGGAAGGGAAGGGAAGGGAAGGAAAGGGGTCAGCAAAACCCAAGTCAACTGGGCATCTTTTGGCCATCCAAATTTACCTTCCTTTGGAAAGGAAAAGGAAGGTGAGGGGGAGGCAGACAGGAGAGGAGGATGTGAGTTACCCAGCTAGCTGGGTCCCCATTCAATCAGCTGTATCTACTCACAGGACTGTGTTTGTCCTTCATTGCTGAAGAAGACCATAAGATCAGAGAAATGATGACATGACTTGCACTTGACTTTGTTTTGAGTGAGGGAGGTCTGTACAAGGTCACCAGTCTCAACTTCTCCTCCAGAGTCATCTGAATCCGCTAGTAATATGGTATAGAAGACAGAGGACTGTTCTCTCAGAATCAGGAAAACCTGGATTTGAGTCTAGGCCTCTGACACGTCCTAGTCATATAGCTTTGGGCAAAATGATTGAGCATTGCAGTAACCCTGGGAAGGGGTACTATAAGTATTCCCTTTATCCCCTTCCTCATTTTATAGATGAGAATACTGAAAAGTTAAGTGATTTGCCCATTCTTACACAACTAAAGTGTAAATGCTAGTATTCTCAAATGAGGTAGCTGAAGGATGTTGGGGAAAAAGTGTTTTTGAGAAAGTATTTACAAATATAAACAAAATAAGTGGGAAAATGTGATTCAATATACCAAAATTCAATTTTATGCAGCTTTTTTCAGGATTGCAAATGAATCTGAATTTGCATTTCAGAGATCGAAGATTTTAAGAACAGTTAATTGTGGATGAGAGTTTGTTTTGGGGGGGTTTGGATATTTCTTCTGGAAAGTGAGCATAAAGAAATAATGCATTTCAAATCTAGGGTGTAATGTGGGGAGAAAGCAATGTTGGAACTCAGATGATTAGACCAAGAGAACATAGAACAAGTTTGCCCCAAGAGGAGCACAGGGGATGGGCAGGAATGTAGTAAAAGATAAGAGAAGTGATGTAGCCTCGAGGAGCGAGCTTGAGTTAGAAGACTTGGAAACAGAAAGTGAAGCTCTTGGCTACTATCCTTACTGTGGTGAGGTCATTGGTGATCTATGTAGATAACTGAGCATTTCTTGGATTGTGTTCGTCCTTCATTGCTGAGGAAGACCATGCCATCAGAGATGTGATGACATGACTCACACTTGACTTTGTTTTGAGTGAGGGAGGGCTTGGAGGTCACCAGCCTCACTTCTCCTCCAGAGCCATCTGAATCCAGTGACCAGATATTCATCAGGATGACTGGAGATGACCCAGGATGCACTGGGAGACCTTAGCCCCTTTAGGCCAAGGTCTTTGCAGGTACTCACTTAGGGTGAGGCAATGCCCATTCATTGAATAGGACTGTTTAAGAAGTAGCCAGGGCATGGGCCCTTTAATAAGGCCAAGAAAAAGAAGGACATCAGGCTAGGTGGGAACCAGCAACAAGCCAGGAGGGTCCAGAAGAGCCCTTAGGCAGGAGCCCATTGGTGTCCCAGCTTCAGAGTGAAGTAGGTTTTGGTTGTTCTCACCTCAGAGTGATACTATGCTGACAGGAACTATAGAAACTAATGAATCTGTTACCACTGCACCAACTACTTCTAGGACTTAAGTGATACTATTTTTACTTCTCTGGGATGCTTTTGTCCCCATCCACACTTCAAGTATTCAATTCAATAGACATTTCCTAAGTTGTGACTATGTGCCAAGAATCATGCTAAATTTGGGGGAAACCAAAACAAAATATACACTCGCCCCTTCAAAGAGATTGCATTCTTTTGGGGGAGGTGGAGGGATAAAACAAATTTACTAAATGGAAATCAAATAAAAGCAGTACAAGGTAATTTGCAAATGGAGTGAGCTTTAATACCAAAGGAAATGAGGAAAGGTCTCCACGTAGGTTGTAGCATCTGAGATGTGTTTGCAAGGAAGCTAGGGGTTCTATGATGTGGAGGTGAGGAGTAGGTACATTCTAACCACTTTGAGTGTCTTACCTTCCCTCTGTCTCTATGTTTTCCCTCCTACTGGGTAGTGTCTCTTAGAATCTCCCTTTGAGGAAGTTCTCCAACTAGCTATGCTCAGTTCTAACAGCTCTGCTTCATACTCTTTTCTACGCTGCCCCCTCAAGATTACTAACCCCCTTCCTGCTACCTTTCATGTGCTATCTTTCTTCATTTGAATGTAAACTCTTCAAGAGTACAGCCATCTTCCTTTTTGTTTTTATTTGTATTTTAAGTGGTTACTTAGCACAGTGCCTGGCATATAGTAAGGGATTGATAAATGCTTAGTTGAATCTAGTCCAATCTCTACATTCCAGTCACAGGTAAACAGTTGTATAAAGGCAAGTTAGGAGATGGAAAATTGTGTATGAGAGCAAACTGGTTTGATTAGAAAGTAACATGTATGAAGAACAGTAAGAAATGTAACTAGAAAGACAGGTAAAAGAAAGATTGTAGAGGTCTTTAAATTGTAAGTTGAGAAGTTTGTATTTTCTCCTGTCTTTCAATAGGAAAGCATTAAAATATGCATGTGGTAGGATAGATACAATCAGATATGTATTTTAGTAACAGAACAGCTTGGTAGTATAGCAGATAGAGTACTAGTCCTCGTGTTGGGAAGACTCATGTTTGGGAGTTCAAATCTGGCCTCAGATATCTATACCTGTGTGACCCTGGGCAAGTCACTTAATCCTATTGGCCTCCGTTTATTCATCTGTAAAATGAGTTGGCAAAGAAAATGGCAAAACACTCTAGTATCTTTCCCAAGAAAACCCCAAATGGAGTCATGAAGAGTAAGACATTTCTGAAACAACTAAATATTGTAATAACATCAGTTTCACTATGTGGAGAATCAATTTCATAGACAAGAGATGAGGAGACCAATTAGGAAGTTATTACAACAGTCTAGGAAAGAGGCGATAAGGGCCCGAACTATGGTAGAGACCATGCAAGTGAAGAGGAGATTGATAAAAGGGATGCTTTGGAGGTAGAATCAATGAGGCTTAGCAAATGATTGGTTATGGGGGTAGAGAAAGAGGAAAGAAGTAAGAATAACTCCAAATTTATGAGCCTGAGTGACTGGAAGGCTGGTGGTATCCTTGAAGGAAATGGTGAAATTTAGAAAAGGGTTTAGTGGGGAAATATAATGAATATGTGATTTCACTAATGTGAGTATGTCCTCTTGAAGTTCAGATCCCAATTCCTTTATGCCTAAGGAAACAGTTTTATGAGTAGCTGTGGTTGAGAAAATTCAGCTCCTGGAGGCCAACCCTTTGATTGTGAGATTCTCCAAATTTACCTAGGCTGGTCTTCTAAATTCAAATGTCTAGACTATTGCCAGGTCTGTACTTGAAGCCTTTCCAGCATGGTAAGATCTGCTGAGACTTGTACTCTGCTGGCTTGGTCTTTGAGAATGCAGAAGCATTTCCATGCCACAATGAGGCATCTGGAAGATGTCAGTAGGAAGATATGGCTGAGTTATTAATGCAGGAGC
The DNA here is from genome assembly GCA_028658325.1 of Potorous gilbertii. Classification (NCBI taxonomy): domain Eukaryota; kingdom Metazoa; phylum Chordata; class Mammalia; order Diprotodontia; family Potoroidae; genus Potorous; species Potorous gilbertii. Next base: position 156,454,538 of record CM053771.1, on the reverse strand, counting down.
TTTCCAGAACTCTAGAGACTACACCCCCCACTCTTCCCCAGGGACTTCTAATATTCCTTCTATGCAGATGACTTCCACATCTTTATTTCTAATCAGTTTCCATCTGGCTGTCCAATTAGAACTTCAAATTGTATATATATAATGCCTAGCTTATCTTTCCCTAAACATCTGTTTCTCCTAAAGATTTCACCATTTCTATCAGTGACACCATCATGCTCACAAGTTGTCTTTATCTTCAACTCCCTTTTCCTTTCATTCACATCAGTTACTAAGACTTGTTGATTCTCCCTGTAGACTTTTGCAATACACAACTTCATAACCCGAGTTTTAATACTCACTCTCTCCACCATATTGCCCAATCCATTCTTTATACCCCTGCCTCATGAGGAAATCTGATATTCCTCTGCTCAAAAATGTCTAGGGGCTTCGTATTGCCTACTTCACAATATCCACATTCTTTCAAACGGCTGTTCCAGTCTGTCCATAATCTAGTGCTAGTTGGTCTATTTGACTTTATCTTATGCTGTTTATTTCTCTCCATGTACACTGTGCTGTAGCCAAACTGAACTACTCTCTGGAACCCATAAAAACTCCCTGCCTCACTTTCCTGCCTTTGTATCTATGCCTAGAATTTCCTCTCCATCTACCTGCTGAATTCTTCCTATTCATACTTTCAAGACATCACTTCAAGGAAGTCTTCCACAATTCCCCCTCCCCCAGCCTCCAGATATTTTGTAACACTTTGCTTTGTTCTTATCTTATGCACATATAATGTATCACTTTGTTTCATATTCATCTGTGTATGTCATTTAATTTCAAGGGGATGCTGTGTCCATTCAACACCAGATGGCAAATATGTAAGAATAAATGAGTGGTCAAAAGATGAATAGGCAGCTTTCAAAGGAAGAAATCCAAGTTATCAGGTAAAAGTGCTCTAAATAATTAAGAGAAATGCAAATTAGACATTTCTAAGGTTTCCCCTCATACCCATCAGATTCATCAGTATTACTAAAGATGAAAATATTAATTGCTGGAAGTTGTGGGAGGATAGGTACACAAACATAGGCTATACATGATGGGCATGTTACTTGGTCCAAGTTATTCTGGAAAGCAATTTGGAACGATGGACAAAATGTTACTAAATACATGTCTTTTTCTGAATATCTTTTGACACAGAGTGTTATTGCCACTAGGTATATATCCAGTACCTCCAAGCAGGATTTAAGTCTCATATGCCCTAGTTTAGAGTCCCCCGCAGCCTCATCATTCTTTATATAAATCACTTTGTCAAGGAGGAAAATGAGTTAGGGATCCTCCTCCTCCTACTCCTCCTCCTCCTCCTTCTTCATACTATTCACCCATGCCTGAAATCTACTTTTTTTCTTACTTTGGCATCTCCGACTCCCAGTTCCCTTCAAAGTTCACCTATTATATGAAGCCTTTTTTAATTACCTCACTCCCACACCCTGCTTCTGCTCTCCCCTTTACCTTATATTTATTTTGTATATATTTATAACCATACCTGTCTACTCTGATAGAATGTAAATTCCTTCAGGTAGGGACTGCTTCATTTTTGTATGTATATCTCCAAAGCTTAGCAAAGTATGTAGTAGGCAGTTCATAAATGCTTGTTGATTAAGTGGTATTGAGAAAGTCACTTCATCTCTCTAATTGGGATTTAGTTCTGGAAAGAACTTCAGAGATCATCCCAACCACCCTTTCACTTTAAAGGTGAAGAGGTCTAGAGAGTTAAGGAACTTGGCCAAAGCCAAACAGACGGTAAATGGCAGAGCTGAGATTTGCTCAGGTCTTCCAATCCCAAATCCAGTGCTTGAAGACAACAGGGACTTCCTCTTTGTTTCATCTGCAAGACCAGGAACTTGGACTAAGTGTTATCTAAGGTCTTTCTGTACCTCAAATTTAGTGATTCTCTTTATTCTGAAAAGGATTGAAGAGTTTTTGAGTAAGAATGACAGAAAGAAATAAAAAAACACTACCTGTCCTGCTGGTCTTACAGAGTCGTGAGCATCAAATGAAATAACATAGTGTAAAAATGCAGAGGACGATTTTTTCAAAACCTCTGATTTCATCTATGTGTGTATTGCTCATATGGATACAAACCATTATCCCTCCATTCCTATATGTGGTTATTGTTCAGTCTTTCCAGTCATGTCTGATTCTTTGTGACCCCTTTTGGGGTTTTCTTGGCAGAGGGACTGGAGTGGTTTGCCATTTCTTTCTCCAGACCATTTTACATATGAGGAAACTGAGGCAAGCAGGGTTAAGTGAATGGCCTGGGGTCACACAGCTGTTAAGTATCTGATTAATCTTCCTGACTTCAGGCCTGTCACTCTGCTGTGCCACCTAGCTTACCCATAGGTACAATTTAGGTTTTTAAACAAACCACTATTGAAGGTTAAAGACCATTGATCAATGAAGGTCCAGTCCTTGCAGCACATGCAGATATGCTCTGCTTGTGACCAGTTCACATGTAGACTTTGGAGAGCCAGATTTCAACCATGATGACTTAGGTCTGGTACCATGTGAGGACAAAAAGTCTTCTAACTGTTTGAAGACAGAGAAAGTGCCTGCAGAAAGATGTAAAAAGACAGCTACTTCAGGATGATAGTGGCTTTATGAACTGTGACCTCTCATGTTGGAAAGAAGTACTAGCTGTGGAATCTGGAAAAGTGCCAATTCTCAACAGAGTGCTACATCTAAGGTGAAATTCAAGAGATTTTGACCAATGTAGAAAAAACTACCAGTGTTGTCAAGGGTGAGTTCATCCATATATCTGATACTCATGTAACTCACTACCATTAAAGGTAAGCCCCTTCTCTTTAGGAATCTTGTGTATTCCAGAGGAATGGGAAGATTGGGTTTATTTTTTTTTAAACTATTTCTTTTCTAAAAGTTAATTGAAGCTACTAGCTCATAATCATGTTAAGCTCAGAGATGGGAGCTTGTGGGTAACAATAGTAAAACCCTTAGTTGCCCCCAAGGTTGCCCTTAAACTCCTTAAGGGACAACTAGTCAGCCCCTCTCTGGAGAACTTAATCTTGGCAGTGCAAATGGGAGTTGAGACAGTGAGTGCTACAATGTGAGGGAGTTGTCTGAGACTGATTTGAGAAACCTTCACATTTCAAAGCCCTGTCAAAGACAGTCTTTACCCAGGACTGAAATTCTTTGATGCCAGGGTCTTGGAGATCAGAGATCATGGTGGATAGTAATATTTGCTGTTTGGCAGTGCTGAATACAAGAAATTAGTTCTAATGAAGATCAATAAAAAGTTATAATAGAAGTATCTAGTGCAGGGAAGGTGGAAACGAATTCCCAGCCTGGACCTGGTAGTTCCTGAATAGAGCAAGGCCCCCAATAAATCCAGTGTAGTTATGGTACTGCTGTTTGGCAAATTCATTTTAATGGGGCCCACACTTTTCGGTTGCTCTCTTAAATGTCTAAGATAATAGAAGCAGTATCCCGTAATGGATAGAGTGCTAAGTTTTCAGACAGGAAGATTTAGCTTTAAATCTTTTCCTTTGACACTTAACCCTGGACAAGTCATTTAATACTCTGTGCCTCAGGCAATCCCTCTGGGTCATAATTTCTGTCATAGGAAGGTTACAATCTGTTGGTGGAGAGATGTCCCACATCACAGACTCCTCACACTAGAACATCAGAGATCCTTTGAGCGTTTGTGTTATATGCCTAATAAAAGAAACTAGAGCTTTTCATGACAAATACTATTTCAAATCCCAGATGCACATAAACAAAGTAAAAGATCCTACTATTATTGCATCCTTTTCTGCAAATGAACAAACTGAGGCAGACAAAGGTTAAATGACTTGCCTAAGTTTACATAGGTAATAAGTATCTGAAGTTAGATTTCACCTCAGATCCTCCTAATTCCCAGGGTGTGCTTGCTTCAGTGTTCTACTTAGCTAAAGCCATCACCATCTCTTTTCTCACTTTGCCTGCTCCTGGCTCAAGAAATCAAGTAGGAAATTTCTAAAAATGAACTCTAAGGGAGGGGTATATAAGACAGTTTGAATTCACAAAGAATTGTTAAAATATCGAAATTCATTACCTTTATTAAAGATGATGTGCTAATAAGGACATCCAGATGAGAAGATTTGGTTTGAAGAACTAAAGTCAGTCTGAATGCCCTACCTAAGAGTTACATTTTGGGACAGAGTTTGATTTATGCCAGACAGATTGCTTATTTATCCCCTCTCTAAACTTCATTGTTAGCAAACAAATAGCTGACTCAGATTCTTCTGTTAGATATAAAAATAGTGACTCAGTCCTTTTCTCTTATCTAGAGGGAAGGGAGGAGGGCAGGGCCAATGGAACTCCCCCCTCTTTCCCCCCTCCCCAACTTTATGATGCTTTCTTCTTTCCAGTTCTTAGATGGTGAAAACCAGCAACGCTAAAGCCTCTGGCTAAGTGAGAAAACCTGAGTGACTTCTATTGCTCTCAACTGACCCCAATCCTACCTAACTTAGAAGGTCAGGAAGCTTCTGTCCAGAATGAACTCTTGTCTTTCCAAACAAACCTCACTGCATATTTGTGGCATAGTCTCAGTCCACATCAGAGATTCCCTCCTAGGGATTTCACCTGCTTCTGCATGCCCAGCCTTGGATGATTATTACAGAAGGGAGAAGCAATTTAAGGCATCTTGCCTTAAGCTCTGCCCAGATTACTGGGCCATAAACTTGTCTTACAAAATGCACATATGTTTTCTGGGTGCTGCTCTAATACTTGTTGTGGTTCAGGATTAGAATTAGGGCTGTAATTATAATATACCCTGTCTGATGGTGCTTACAATTTAGATTTTTTTTCCTGATGACAGGAAGAATGAGATGATGTGATCCCTGCTACATGGGACCATAGTTTGTATCCCTCTTTATTTTGAAAAAATAAGTGAGATCCTAGGTAAATTATTTAGAACATATATTTGTCTTTAAAGGGTTTTGCTATTATCAACTAGCATTATTAATTCCTAGTGCATACAATGCTATTATAAACACAGTACTTGAATGCAAATTGGCCTTTCTTTTTTTTCCTTCCTTCTTTCCTTCCTTCCTTCCTTCCATCCTTTTTCTAGGTGCAGAGATGTCATAAATAAAAGAGTAAGGATTTTGTAAAAATAGAAAATGCAATGAGATGTCAGATGATTGGCTCAAGAATTAAGTTAATGACACGTGTTTTGTCTCTATTGGATGGAAAAGTTACATTATTCACAGTAAAGTTGTTTTTTTAAAGGTATCATGCAGCTGGAGTTCTCTTCTTAGTCTCCACTCAATGGCATGAGAAGAAGAGAGTTTTACAAGTGCATATTTCTTTAGATATATATTTGGATACTAACAACCATTTTGGACCCGAATTGCCCACAGTATCACAGAATTTCATGTTCATCCATATCTGAATGAGACTTTCTCTATGGCATACTAGAAAATGATCCTCTAGCCTTTGCTTGAAGATATTCAAGTGAGGGGGAGCCCACCACATAGGGGATGACTCACTATTTTGTATCTAATAGGGGAATTTGAGTCATTGATTTGTTGGCTAAAAGTTTAGCCAAATTTAGAAAGACAAGAGCAAATGGGTAATCTGTTTTGGGTAATCAAACTCTTTCCCAAACTCTTAACTCTCAGCAAAGATTTCATGCTGACTTGAATACTACTTTATGGCTGAAGATGATGTTCTCATTTTTCCAGAGCCTGGATACAGATTAAGATGGACTCTCTACTTGCTAGGACCTTTTTCTTTAAAGCAATCCAATTCAAAATCTGCATCTTTTGCAAATGATATGCTGTTCTGTCTTCTGAGGTTAAATGGAACAAATTCCTCTTCTGCCTGACTGCTTTCCAAATCCTGGAAGACAGCTATCATATCCCCTCTGACTCTTCTTTTCCAGGCTTTGACAAAGACAATTAATCTCCTCTTCCCTTTGTGCAGGGCAGCACAGGTTTCTCTTGCTTTCAGTGATTCTGATGAGATTTCAGAAGATTCTGACAAGGAGAGCTCTGGTCAGATGGGTGTTATCTGTATGTGAAGCTGTGATTTTCTCCATTTATGTTCTCCTTGAATGTTAACAAGATGTCCCCTGTGGGAAGGCTGATTTGTTAGTTAGAAATGGTGCTACTCAAATAAAGACTAGGAATTGGATATCCACATAAGATAGTAACCTCTGAAGATCATACTCCCAACTGACTATCAACCTCTATAATGTGTATCTTTGGTTTCAAAGAGGTAGAAACAAAAACATAGGGATGGACCGTCAAAACCCCAAACTGCTATAGAAAAAAAAAACAAACTTAATAATTCAAAGAGTACATTCTATTCATAGATAGTTATATTTTCTTCTCAGATGGACGAATATAATAGACTCCTAGAGGCTCCCTGTCTCCAGGCTCTCCCCTCTCCAATTCATTCTTCACCCAACTTCCAAAATTAGCTTTCTGAGGCACAGGCTTGATCAAATCAAATTACTTCTCTGCTCAAATTTTTGTTGCTTCCTATGGTCTACAAAGCAAACTCCCATTGCTGAGCTTGTGCTTGAGGCATTTCCATCTTGGTAGAATTTGCCTACATTTGTGTTTTTCTGGAATTCACTTGGAGGATCAATCAATTAATAAACATTTACTAAGTGCTTGTTGTTGAAACTTTTCAGTCCTTGTCTGATTCTTTCATGATGCCGCTTTGATTTTTTTTTGGTAAAGATAATTGCTATTTCCTTCTCCAGTTCATTTTATAGATGAGTAAACTGAGGCAAATAGGGTTAAGTGACTTGCCCAGGATCACACAGCTACTAAGAGTCTAAGGCTAGATTTGAATTCAGATCTTTCTGACTCCAGGACCAGTGTGCTATCACCTATTGTTTATCATGTTTTAGGTGTTGGATATACAAAGGAAGGCAAAAAACAAAAATAGTTCCTGCTCTCTGGAGGCTTATATACTAATTATAGACAAAGCATAAAGAAATAGGTACATAGGTAGGGGTAGAAAGAAGGTAACCTGCAAGGGAAAGACTAAAGTGGCTAGGAAACTTTGGAAGGTAAACTGAAGGAGGTGGTGTTTGAGCTAAATCTTGAAATAAGCTGGAGATTTCAAGGGACAAAGCTGTAGAGGAGAGTATTGCAGGCAGGAGAGACAGTCTTTATTACTAAAGCCAGGAGATGGGAAATAGGATGTTGTGTGTGAGGTCAGTATTGCCTCACTGCAATGTGTACAGCAAAGGAGAGTAAGGTGTGAGAAGACCAGAAAGGAAGGGAACACCTGAAAAAGCTACTTCTTAACTCCTTTGCAGCATCTATTCTTGACTTTATGTGGTGTAGTAGTAGAGTATTAGACTTGGAGTCTGAAGAACTGAGTTCAAATCCTGCTTCAGACACTTACTAGCTGTGTGATCCTGGGTAAGTCATTTAATTTCTATCTGCCTCAGTTTCCTGACAACTAAACGGGGATGATAGCAGTAGCTAGACATCAACATTGTTGTAAAGATCCAATGAAATAACGTTTGTAAAAGCGCTTTGCAAACCTTTCAGCACTATATAAATGCGATTGCTCTTAGGATAACCATGCCATGGCAGCCGTTTCCTCCTGGAAGTTTACACTGTCCCCATGCCCTCTTTCTCTGACTGGTAGTTCTGTCTGGAGCCTCTTTTTTAATGATGGTTCCCAGACCAATCATGTTCACTCCTTCATTCCTTTCCAAGCCTTACATTTGACTCTCCAGACTTCTTCTTCCACCAGGCCCTGTGCAGGGACCTTCCTTTCTTCTCCCCACTCCTTTTTCAGCTTTCTTGTATGTATTGTCTTCCTTCCTAGGAGTTTAATTAGCTCATGAAATGCTGGGACCTTCAGCTAATATTTGTATTCCTGGCTCTCAACACAGTGTCTGACATACATTGAGCACTTAATAAATCCTTGTTGACTTGTGAGGAGCCTTAAATGTCAGGCAACTTGATTTTTGATTCTAAAGGTAAGTTTGGGTAGAACCAAGATGGTAGAGTACCAGAAAACAGTTTAGCTGAACTCCCAACTACAACTGCTCTGCAAAGATCAGGAAAAAACATCAGACCAAATTCTGATTGGGAAATTTAAGAACAAAACACAAGTCATTTTTACAGCCCATGTCAGCCCAGGGAGACAGGTTGATGTTCCAGATTGAGGAGCAGTTGTGAGGAGTACGTTGTGTACAGAGCAAGGAACGAGTAGATGTGTGAAAAGCAAGGAATCAGAAGGGAGCAGCATCTGTATGGCTTGGACCCTAGGAGCAGAGCAGAATCTCAGTTCCAGCTAACCATCCAGCCTGAAACCTGCAGTGGGAGAACTAGGGCAGGAATCGAAGACAAGGTGGGAGCCTCAGTTGTGTCACTCTAGGACACATTTTCCCAATAGTTCTATCATTGTTATAGAACAGCAGAGCATTTCAGATATTGAATAGTGGATGAAATATTTATCTAATAGCAACATAATAGAACTCAAACAAGCAAATGATAAGCCTGTTGCTCAGATTCAAAACCAAGTGAGGAATTTGTAGAGCTCTTCCCAGGAGGACAGAAATCAGATTTCAGTCTGGACTGGATCACTTTGGGAGCACTGAAAGCTTGCAGGTCACTAGTTTGATTGGTTCCTGAGATCCTGGGACAATACAATACTCAATACTTCAAGAAAGCAGCAGCAGGGTCATCTCAGACATTCCCTCCAAAATTGCATATAAAACTGACTCTTAACAAAAGTTAAAAGTTAAGAAGCAGGCTGAAAGAATGAATAAACAAACAAAATCCTACCATAAAAAGTTATTTTGGTGATAGAGATGCTCGAGACTCAAACTCAGAAGAGTCTAAAACATCTACAAGCAAAGCCTCAAAGAAAAACACAGTTTGGGCACAAGTTCACCTAGTTCATGGAAGAGAAGAGGTAAGAGGTTTTAAACAATTTAAAATATTTTTATAAATTAAATGCAAGTCGTAGAAGAAAAAATTGGAATAGATATGAAAACTGGGGAAGAAAGAGTTGGGAAACGACCCAACAGCTTTGTATAAGAGGTCCATTCTTAAGCAACAAATTCTCTGAAAATTTGAATGAACCAAATAGAAACCAACGAGTCCATGAGACAATAAAAAAAAATGTAAAACAAAGTCAAAAGATTGAAAAAAATAGAAGAATAAGTGAGGTATTTATAGAACAAACTACTGAGCTGGAAAATAGATCAAGAAGCGATAACTTAAGAATCATTAAAGTAGGTAAAAGCCATGATAACCCCAAAAAATGATATTATATTTCAAGAAATCATAAAACTGCCTAGATCTCTTAGAACCAGAAAACAAAGTGGAAATAGAAATAGAAGGTGGCCACCTTCTGAAAGAAACTCTACAGTGAAAACTCTAAGGGGCAATATAGCCAAAATTCAGAATTTCAAAGTCAAAGAAAACATATTGTAACCCATCAGAAGGAAAGACTTCAAGTACTAAGGATTCCCAATCAGGATTGGCCATGATTTGGCAACCGCTGATATGAATGCGCAGAGAACTTGGAACATGATATCCTGAAGGCAAAATATATATTTAACCATAATGACTTAACCAGAAACACTAAGCATAATCTTTTAGGAGAAAATGGATCTTGAATGCAATAGAAATTATTTCAATAATTCCTGATGAAAAGTTCAGAGCTATGTAGGAACTTTGAAGTGTAAACACAATAGTCAAGAGAAAAGTAAAAAGAAGTTCCTCTCAATGAGGGAATGGCTGAACAAGTTATGGTTGGTAGGACAGATTACCATTTTGTTGTAAGAAATGATGAATGGGGATGGTTCCAGAGAAACTTGGAAAGACTTGTATGAATTGATACAGAGAAAAAAGTGAGCAGATTCAGGAGAATAATTTGTAGGATGAAAACAATATGACAAAGACAAAGGACTGAAAGACTTGGAATGCAAATTAGCACAACACAGCACTGACTTCAGATGACTCTTAAACATACTATCCGATTCCTGGTAGAGATGAAGAATTCAGAGTAGATATTGAGACATATTTCCTTTTGGGCATGGCCAATGTAGAAATTTGTTTTGTTGACCATGCATTTGTTACGGGGTTTACTTTTCTTTCTTTTTCAAGCAGTACGGGTGGGGGAATTTGGAGAGAGAAGATACATTTTTGCTAGTAGAAAAAAATTGCTTAAACATTTCTGAAGGTAACCGGAAACAACTAGCTTATTGTGGAGAAAAAAAGGGCAATATAGCTTATGCTCTAGGGAAACCACTTTAGTGGGATCACATTAATGGGGAGAATGGATTGAAATGAGAAAAGACATGATGCAGTGATAGAAATTAGAAGGCTATGGAAAAAGTCAAAATGAGAGGCAAGTGTGTGAGAGTGGAGACAAGGAGAATCAAGAGATTATGAAGCTAGAAGGGATAAGATGTGGCAATTTATTTGATATGCGGTGTGAGAATGAGGAGACTAAAAGAGCAACAAGTATGTAAACCTGGGAGGTTGGGAGGGTGGTGGCACCTTCAACAGGAATAAGGAAGTTTGGAAGACTGAAGTGTTTTGGGCCAAAGATGAGTTCTGTTTTAGATGTGAATATTCAGTTTGAAATATCTGACAGGAAATTGGAGATGTGAGATTGGAACCAAGAAAGACTAAGACTGGATAAATAGCTCTGAGAATCATCAGCACAGAAATGGTCATTGAATCCACAAGAGTTGATGAAATTACCAGGGGAGATGAAAAAGGAGAAAAAAGGAAAAGGGTCTAGGGGGTCGCCCACAGAGAGCAGGTGTGACCTGGCAAAGAAGATTAAGAAAGAGCAGTCAGAGAAGTAGAAAGAAAATTCAGGGTCACCCTGTAATCTGCATTTCAATAGAAATAATCTAGCTCTCTATGCCACGTTGCCTGTCAAATGCTGCTACCAGCATTTGTTTAGAATATGATGAAATAGATTATGGTTTTGTACCCGGAAAACTAGCCTGTACTCAGAATTAAAAATTCTACAAAGCAGCATACTGAAGATGTAGAAGTATAGCACCCAAGGTTAGGAGATACAGGCTCCGATCCAGGTGCTTACATTTATTAGCTGTGTGACTCTGCACAAGTTACTTAACCTCACCTAACCTCAGTTTTCTTATCTCTAAAATGGGAGTAATAATTCTTGCTCTACCTGTGGCACTTCACAGAGTTGTTATAAGGAAAGCATTATGTAGACCTTAAAGAAATCATAGAAATGGGCAGCTGTTATATGATTCTATGCTAAACCAGTTGTATGAGGTATGAAAACTGAGTTCCAATAATGTACCCTTGATCACCTTATTCAGGGGCTTAGAAAGGAGAGAAGGCCTTTTAAAAAGTATCAAAAGCTAAAATTTCTAGATTATGAAGCATTCGTTGAACATGAATTTATAGCTTGTGAGTAAAATCCACAGAAACTTACATTCCAATGGGACTGAAAAGAAGTAAGAGAGGGAAGTAGGTACCTTCTGGGGGCATGATATCTAAGTCTGGAAAGTCAAAATCAGAACCAGAATGGGAAGGAAGGTTAAGTGGCATGGGCCCCTTCTCAACATGAAGGCTTTGGGAGAAACTCAGGAATGGAAGAAGACTGTTATGATGAAGGCCCATTCCAGGTCGTGAAGGCCACAAATGCTGAGGGAGAGAGTTCCATGGAACGCTGCAAGGTTAAGTGTCATAGAACCAGTTTGAGTCATAGCCAAGACTTGAAGGCCAGTTCTCCTTATCTGGAGCCTAGTTCTTTTCCCACCCTACCACATTGCCTCCGTTATGGTATGGTAACAATAGAATTACAAAAGCACAGACCTAGAAGTTAGCCAGAATTGTGAGTAAGATCTTGGCCACTTTGAAAGCTGAACATTGAATATCAGATACAAAATTGGACAGATGAAGTCTTTAAGTCTATCATTTCTTGCAGTATTATCTCCGTGTAATTTGTTGTAGAGCTCTTAGGTCTTGGAAACTTGCCCAGGAAGCTATTTTAAGTAGCTCTTCTCTGTTGTAATGGGTTGTAATATCTGAAAAAAGTAGAGCTGCTAGCTTGGGAATACGTACATTTATTGGAGAAACTCAGCATGTCTTTGAATATCTGTAGCCTCTCATCTTGGAAGGGGTTGTCCAGTCATTTCCATGGTGTCAAGAAATCGTAAAAGGAAACTGCCTTCTCTCCAAGTGATCTTATTGACTAAAATGGGGGCAAACTCTTTTTATCTGTCTCCCCCTCTTTTTTTTTCTGGCAAAGTGCTGAGATTCCTGCAGTAAATCCAAACAGATGGGAAGTAGAATACCCAACCAGTTGTTTCAGGGCCAGTTTCTTGGCCGTATAATTTGTTTTTTTGTTTTGTTGCTTTGTAGCAAGCCAGTGTTCTTTCTGTTCTTTTTGACTTGGGATACCAGTTTCCTCTTGATACAGATGTTTTCTTGCCAGCTGCACTAGTGATGATTTTCTCCCCTAACAACTTCCTTCAGAGCTTCCTCTCTAGTCTGTGGTATGGCACTAGGAACGCACATCCCCTTCAGATTGTTTCTTTACTTAGGAGAATTTACTAATTCTTCTTCCTCAAGGAGCAAGGTCAAGAATTTTCACTCTCTAGGGACCCAGATAATCTCCTTCTTGTAATCAGAAGTAAATTGAATAATAATCAAAATTGGCCTCAGCTCTGGCACCACACCTTGTTATACTGGAACAAGTTCATTGCTTACCAGGGATAGAAATAAACAATCTATGGCATGATTTGTTCTTGTGTGAAATAATTTGTGGTTAGGCACAACCATCAACTTGCCTAAAATAATATGTATTTGCATAAGAGGTTTTTGAAAATGACTCATTCTATCTGTTAAAGGAAATATGTGTCAATGATTTTTCTTCTTGTACCTTGGCTTTTCCCCCCATAAGCTACCATATTAAATTTTTTTTTAAATTTTTCATTGCTATTTTTAACATTATTAACTCTGGGTATTGTCAATGACTGCATGCCAGCCACAGATGATGGAAGCTGGGTGGAATGATCAGAGGCTTCTGAGCATCAGTCATTTGCAAAGGAAGTCAATCCTATCCTCTAGCTACTGAGGGAGCAACTGGATTTGCAACAGTTTGCTAGATGTCTGGTGGTGGTCCATGGTCTACTTCTAAATGGTCCTTACAGAATTGATGAATGTCTGCAAGTCTATCTACCACTTGCAATGTCTCAGATAGTGATCTACTGAAGATATAAGGCACTAAGGAAGAGAATGATTTGGTGAGATTGTGTGAATAATCTTTGCTAGATGAGGGAATTGAGCTGTTAAAGAGGTTTCTTGGGTCAGTATATGCTTTCTGCCCAATCATCATTCTAGTTATCTTATGCAGTGAAAGAGGTCTCTCCCCAATCCCTATACTCCCGTAAGCACTCTTGTGATTTACTTTTCTTATAATCCAAGAGTTAAGAGGTCTCAAGAAAAGGTGGATAATTTATTCATTTAACAAGCATTTATTAAACCCCTACTATGTGCCAGACAGTGTGAGGCATGTTGGATACAAATATAAACAAGTTTATTGTTTGTAATTAGGTTGTAAATATTGTCAGTAGCTTAAATTATCCTATGGGCAGCAGCGAGACGCTTTGGGCTCTATAGCCTTGTTCTCCACTCAATTATTGTCAGCGGAGCAGGACAGTCATAACTGATAAGCCCAAGGTGGGTTGAGGACACAAACAGTGATTAAAATAGTTAGAACCCAGGTTTTCATCATCTGCTATCTCTACCACAGGCAGAGAAGTAGAAAATATCTAGAAGTAGGAAATATCTCTTCATTTGGTGATCAGGTCAGTCATGGCACCTCCAACCCTTGCATCTTACCAAATCATTCTCTTATGTAGATTTGCAGACATCTATCACTTCTGTGAGGACCATTTAGAAGCAGGCCTTGGACCACCACCAGACACCTGACAAACTGTTGCAAATCCCTCAGCAATTCGAGGATAGGACTGACTTTCCTGGTAAATGACTGATCATGAGACGCCCCTGGTCATTCTACCCAACCCCAAACATCTGGAACCTGACCCTTCCCAGTTGGCTGGAAAGTTACCACAAAATGAGACCGCTCTGTGAATATCTATTATGAGGAAGCTCATGCAGAATTGTTTAGTCAGAACAAATTTTTCCAAACAACATTGAATGTTCCCCTGCTTCCCAAACCCCCAACTGGTTTTCATATGTGTTTATGTTCTTCCTTCTGGACTTGAGTCCCCAACTCTATTCTGAGGTAACTGTACCTTGTTTTTGTATTTTAGGGAGAGTGTTTTTCTATTTCCTGGGAGAGAGAACACCTAACTGTGTTTTTCAAGGGCCATTTGCCATTGAACCATTTGCTAGAGACTTCTGTTTATACAGGCAATTCTAAAACTGTCTTCCCTACCGCAATACCACACATAAACCTCACCCCCTCACCGCTACCAATGAAGAACACTTGAGAGTAAACCTTGGAGGTCCTTTTTCCTTACTTTAGCACTTAAGGATGTGTTTTGAATGATTAATGTTACCTGAAGTCTCATGATAGAATAAGGCAGGTGTGATTGTACTACTGAAACTATGGAGTGCAAGCCATCAGTATTGGTTAACAATTCTTTTGTAGAAGATGCAGGTGATGTTGACAATCCAAATATACATTCGTTGTTGTTTAGTCATTTTTCAGTCATGTCTGACTCTGTGACCCATTTGGAGTTTTCTTGGCAGAGATACTGGAGTGGCTCCCCTTTCCTTCTCCAGCTCGTTTTTACAGATAAGGAAACTGAGGCAAAAATGGTTAAGTGACTTCACTAGGATCACACAGATAGTAAGGATCTGAGGCCACATTTGAATTCAGGTCTTCCTGACTCTGAGCCTGGTACTCAACTGTGCAACTGACTGCCTCAACCTACAGACCTTGCATCAAATTAATAACATGGAGTTTGTAATGATGGACAACTTTTACTCACTTTTCCCATTCTACAAGCTATTATCTTTCTTTCCCAATTCTAAGTCCTTCCTGTACAGTATATTTTGGAACTTTGGCATATCATCATTTCTCTGGTGTGGGTACTGTCTGATGTACTGATGCACTTTCACACTTTCTCATCTTGCCAATCTATCCATATAGTATTCTTTTTCCCTGTTTAGTGAGACTGTTTAGACTGATCTTCTTTCTGAATTGCCACAGTTTCTCCTTAAGAGAATTTGTGGAGTTCTGTGGCTCAGTGGAAAGCCTTGCTATAGGTAAGGGATCCCTTTACTTAGATTTTGCACAGGACAGCTTGCATGACCCTAGCAAACACCTCAGATGATGTGGGTAGGTAATTCCTTGTTTGACATTTTGCTGGACTTGAACAATTAGTAGATCATTAAAGAAAGTTATTTACTCTGTCTCCACAGAATTCCATTAAATTTTAGTGTATGCTCAGTTTTTGAGGAAAGGTTTTAAGACTGCCTTTTGTTCTATGAGATAAAATCCTTTTAAAAACAGTATAAAGGACATAAGAAAAGTTTATATTTTCTATACCTTACATACTTTATGGAAATGATTGTCCTTGTCTGGAATTTAGTCCCTTCTCACTTCCACCTATTAGAAATACTGGTTTCCCTTGAAACACAGCTCACATGCCACCTATTATGCAAGGCCTTACATAATTCACCTCTTGTCTCGATTGTTAATATTTTCTCCCCTTGAAGTCACTTCATATACCCTTTGTTTTTACTATCTTTTTGTTAGGGGCACATTACATGTGTTATGTTGTCTCCTCTCTCCCCACCCTGAATAGAAAGTAATCTCCTTGCGGGCAGGGACTATTTATTCCCCCTACTTTTCATCCTCAGCACCTAGTACGTAGTCGCTCCTTAATAAATGCTGCGGTTATCATTTGGCTTTTCCTGGACACCTTCAGCCCTTGGCTTATCTTGGATTTGAGAGGACAGTAGTAATCAGTAATTGATCATGTCTTCTCAGTCATTATTTTTTTTGGGGGGGTGTGGTAAAAGCACCTTCTATCATTCTCCCCTCCACCTCCATTCTTTTGGAATCTTTCCCTTTTTCAAGAATTTGAATTTTTTTTCTTAATGTCTTTTAAGTGGTGTTTCTTCCAACATGACTTTCTTCTGCATATAATTTCATTAGGTCCATTTGTCATTCCCAGTCGTATCATCAGAGCCCCTGACCCTTCTTCATATTGGATATTGAAGTGGTTAAGTCCAAAGTGGGGTGATTTCACTATTGTGGCTGATAAAATCATATCACTATCAAAATGCTGGCAGATCTGTTAGATTTTGTGTCTGCTTATTGTCCTCCTTTCGGTTTCATCTACAAATATTCTCAGGATGGTTTGGTTAAGCTGGATCTCATGCCAGCCTCTGTGCAATCTTGTTTTCTCAACAGCTTTTTGGCCTTTTGTGAGATGCTTCTCATAATCTTTGATCATCCTCCCCAGTAATGTTTTGCAGATGAGTTTGTACTCTAAGCTGGTGTTGCCTTTGGCGCTATGTATCTCTGCTTGGCAAAGAGATCAAGTATTTGCTGGTTGAAACAGTGTGGGTGCTCTTTTGGCCTCTTTTGTGGTAACTTTCACATTAACTAAATTTCTCTAGGAAGTGGTGATGGAATCAAAATCTTTACTTTTCCCATATTTCGGAGTTGATGGCTTGTTTAAACAAGTTGGATTGGAACTTCTATAATTATGTGCAATGTATTCTCATCTTTATCCTTTCTTCTACTTTGGTATTTACTTTGGCCTTTGGGCTCCCCATTCTATGATCTGACTGCATGCAAGTAACTAATTTTGGAATGACTGATACATTTTTAACCAGTCATCTCTTGTCTTTTATAATATAGTATTTTTTCTTATGTTTAGTGCTTACCACATTTTGCGCTTCTCTCCTTTCTTTTTGATGAAAATATTCATAAAGTATAGGCATAAGACATCTGAGTGGTCTTCTAGACTTTGATTTCCTTAAATTTATTTTGAACAACATTTTCAACATATTTTTTGATATCCTCTTCTGTGTCCACTTTTACACTGAGTATCAAGTTATATGTTGACTTAGTTGGTAGGATCTTGTAAAATTCCTCATGGAATTTGGATTTCTGTATTTCTTTATCTTCCATGTCATATGTTGGTGATAAGCGAGAATTTTCTTCATGGTGATCTATTTGTTTATGTTCTGTGAACACTGTAGTGCAAGGAGACAGAATGTCCCACAACATAGCACTTCTTGTTACCTTTCAAGATGCAGTGGAACCAACTTTACCAAGTCCTTTATTTGGCTTATTTCTTCTAAAATTGGAAATGTGGATATGAGCATGATTCAGTTTCTCCAGTAGAGTGTCAATTCATAGAATCTCAGAATTTCAGAGTTGGAAGGAACCTCATCAACCATCTCTTCCAACTCACTTGAATACCCACCATGATTAGTAATCATTCAGCTTCCATTTAGAGATCTCTAGTGACAGGGAACTCACTACCTTCCAACTGTTAGGAAGATTTTCCTGATAAAGTATACATTTTTTTTAGCATGCATTCTGATCATCCCTTCCCCCAACTTGCCCTTCCTTCTCTCACACCCCTCCCTTCTCTTATCCTCAGCCCCTCTATTTTCATGTAGGGCAAGATAGCTTTCTATACTCCATTACCTATATATCTTATTTCCCAGTTGCATGTAAAAATAATTTTTAACATTTGTTTCTAAAACTTTGAGTTTCAACTACTCTCCCTTTCTCCCTCCCCACCCATCCCCACTGAGAAGGCAAGCAATTCAATGTAGGTTATACATGTGTAGTTATGCAAAATACTTCCATTACAGTCATACTGTGAAAGACTAACTATATTTCCCTCCATCTTATCCTATCCCTCCATTTATTCTCTTGTCTTTTTTGACCCTATCCCTCCTCAAAAATGTTTACTTCTAATTACTCCCTTCTCCAATTTGCACTCCCTTCTATCATTCCACTCAGTTTCCTTCCTCCACTTATCCCTTTTCTCCCTACTTTCCTGTAGTATTAGATAGATTTTCAAACCAAATTGAGTGTGCATGTTATTCCCTCTTTAAGCCAAAACCAATGAGAATAAGGTTCATTCTTTCCTTCTCACCTTCCCTTCTTTCCCCACCATTAAAAAAGCTTTTTCTTGCCTCTTTTATATGAGATATTTTGCCCCATTCTATTTTACCCTTTCTCTTCCCAATATATTCCTCTCTCACACCTTAATTTGATTTTTTTTTTAAAGATATCATCCTTACCTATTCAACTCACCCTGGGCCCTACAACTACCCTAATCCTCAGAAAAGCCTCAAGAGTTACAAACGTGATCTTTCCATGTAGGAATATAAATAGTTCAACTTTAGTAAGTCCCTTATGATTTCTATCCTGTTTACCTTTTCATGCTTCTCTTTATTCTTGTGTTTGAAAATCAAATTTTCTATTCATCTCTGATCATTTCAACAAGAGTGCTTGAAAATCCTCTATTTCATTGAATTACCATTTTCCCCCCTGAAGTGTTATACTCAGTTTTGCTGGGTAGGTGATTCTTGGTTTTAATGCTAGTTCCTTTGACCTTCGGAATATCATATTCCAAGCCCTTCAATCCTTTAATAGAGAAGCTACTATATCTGGTGTTATCCTGATTGTATTTCCACAATACTTGAATTGTTTCTTTCTGACTGCTTGCAATATATTCTTCTTGGCCTAGGAGCTCAGAAATTTGGCTACAACATTCCTAGGAATTTTCCTTTTGGGATCTCTTTCAGGAGGTGATTGGTGAATTCTTTCAATATCTATTTTATTCTCTGCTTCTAGAATATCAGGGCAGTTTCCTTGATAATTTCTTGGAAGATGATGTCTAGGTTCTTTTTTTGGTTATGGCTTTTAGGTAGTCCCATAATTTTTTAAATTGTCTCTACTGGATCTATTTTCTAGCTCAGTTGTTTTTCCAATGAGATATTTCACATTGTCTGCTATTTTTTTTCATTCCTTTGTTTTGTTTTATAATTTTTTTGATTTTTCATAAAGTTATTAACTTCCATATGCTCCATTCTAATCTTTTCTTTTTTCTTTAAAAATTAATTTATTTGTTTTCAGTTTTCTACAATCTCTTCCATACATCTTAGATTTTTCTCCCCCTCCCTCCCTTCTTCTTCCTTTCTCCCTCCCCCCTCTCTCCCCGAGATGGCATGCAATCCTATATAGATTCTACATATACATTCTTAGTAAATACATTTTCACCTTGGTCATATTGCATAGAAGAATTAAAATGAATGGGAAAAACCATGAAAAAAACCAAAACAAAACAAAACACAACACAAGAGAAAATAGTCTGCTTCATTCTGCGATCCAGTTCCATAGTTCTTTCTCTGGATGTGGAAGGCATTTTGCCTCAAGAGTCCATTGGGAATTTTTTAGGTCCTTACATTGCTGTGAAGGATGATGTCTACCAGAAAACAGGGTGATTGTTGCTGTGTACAAAGTTCTCCTAATTCTGCTCCTTTCACTCAGCATCAGTTCATATAAGTCCTTCCAGGTCTCTCTGATGGCTTCTTGTTCATCATTTCTTTTAGCACAATAGTATTCCATTACATTCACATACCACAACTTGTTCAGTCATTCCCCAATTGATGGATATCCCCTTGATTTTCAGTTCTTGGCCACCACAAAGAGAGCTACCATAAATATTTTTGTACATGTGGGACCCTTTTCCATTTTTATGATCTCTTTGGAATACAGTCCTAGAAACTATATTGTTGGGTCAAAGGGTATGTGCAATTTTTTAGCTCTTTGGGCAAAGTTCCAAATTCCTCTCCAGAATGATTGGATCAGAGCACAGCTCCACCAACAATGAATTAGTGTTCCAACTCTCTCACTTCTTCTCCAACATTTATCATCTTCCTGTTTTGTCATGTTAACTAATCTGATAAGTGTGATATGGTACCCCAGAGTTGTTTTGATTTGTATCTAACTTGTAATTTCTTGGCTTCTCATAAAATCATTAGCTTCCATCTGCTCCATTCTAATTTTTAAGGAGCTATTTTCTTCAGTGAGCTTTTGAACCTTCTCTCCCATTTGACTAATTCTGCTTTTTAAAGCATTCTTCTTCTCATTGACTTTTTGGACCTCTTTTGCCAAATGAACTAGCCTATTTTTAAAGGTGTTATTTTCTTCAGCATTTTTTGGGTCTCCTTTAGCAGGCTGTTGACTCATTTTTCATGATTTTCTTGCATCGCTCTCACTTCTCTTCCCAATTTTTCCTCCATCTCTCTTGCTTGATTTTCAAAATCCTTTTTGAGCTTCTCCATGGCCTGAGCTCATTACATATTTATTTTGGATGTTTGGGAAACAGAAACCTTGACTTTTATGTCTTCCCCCTGATGGTAAACATTTTTCTTCCTCATCCAAAAGGATGGGAGAAAATACTTGTTCACCAAGAAAGTAACCTTTTATAGTTTTATTTTCCCCCCTTTTTTGGGCATTTCCCCAACCAGTTCCTTGACTTTTAGGTCCTTTGTCAAGAGTAGGGTATGCTCTGGGAACCTATAAGTTCTCAGTTCCTTCAAGGTGGCATAATTAAGGGACAGGAGTTTACTCCCTGGCCAGGCTTGAGGCTGTGATTTAGATCAGCTGTTCAATTCCCCCAGGGGCTTTAGGTAGGGGCTGGGCAGCCATTCAGGGCTGAGGTTCAGATCAACTGCTCAATTCCCCTAGGGGCTTTAAGCTGAGTGCTCCAACAATGGAGGCTGGCTGCTGCCTGGCAACCACAGTAGTCGCCATCTGCTGCTGCTGCTGCCACCTCCACCTGGGGATGGGACTAGGGGAGGAATCTGCTTCCTTGTCACCAAGGTAAAAAAGTCTTCTCATTGACCTTTGAAGCTGCCTTTGGCACCTGTAGGTTGAAGAATGTGAGAATCTCTGCTGTTGCTGGGGATTCTGTCCCTGAGGCCTGCTCCAATCCTGCTCCTCCTGGTGCCATGCGGCCCAGGCTGGGTTGGCTCTGATCCGCATTCCATGCAGCAGACCTTTCCCATCAAACTCTCAGGTCACCCTGAGCTGGAATTCTCCTCCACTCCATCGTTCTTTGGCTTCTGCTGCTCTAGAATTTGTTGAGAGTCATTCTTTCCAGGTATTTTATGGGCTGTAGGGGAAGAGCTAGAGTATGTGTGTCTTTCTACTCTGCCATCTTGGGTCCACCCTGCATCCGTCTAATCAATAGTGATGTAGAGCACTTTTTTATATGACTATGGATAGCTTTGATTTCTTTCTTTGAAAACCCCCTGTTCATATCCTTTGACCATTTATCAATTAGGGAATGACTTGTATTCTTGTACATTTGACTCAGTTCTCTATATGTTTTAGAAATGAGGACTTTATTACAGGCACTAGTTATGAAAATTCTTTCCCAGCTTTCTGCTTCCCTTGTAATCATGGTTGCATTGGTTTGTTTGTGCATCTATTGAGATAATCATATGGTTTCTGTTAGTTTTGTTGTTGATATGGTCAATAATGTTGATAGTTTTCCTAATAGTGAACCAGCCTTGCATTCCTCATATAAATCCTATCTGGTGGTATTGTATTATTCTCATGATAAGTTACTGCATTCTTTTTGCTAATATCTTATTTAAAATTTTTGTATTTATGTTCATTAGAAAAATTGGTCTATAATTTTCTTTCTCTGTTTTGACTCTTTCTGGTTTAGGTCTCAGAACCATATTTGTATCATAAAAAGAATGTGGGAAGACTTCTTCTTCACCAGTTTCCCCAAATAGTCTATATAGTATTGGAATTAATTGTTCTTTAAACATTTGATTGAATTCACTTGTAAATCCATCTGGCCCTGGAGATTTTTTCCTAGGGAGTTAATTAATGGCTTGTTCAAATTATTTTTTCTGAGATGGGGTTATTTAAGTATTCAGCTTCCTCTTCAGGTAATCTTGGCAATTTATATTTTTTAAAATATTCATCTGTCTCACTTAGATTATCAAATTTATGGGCACATGGTTGGGCAAAGTAATTTCTAATCATTGTTGGAGGTGAGTTCACCCTTTTCATTTTTGATATTGGTAACTTGGTTTTCTTCTTTTTTTAATCAAATGGACCAAAGATTTATCAATTTTATTGGTTTTTTCATTAAACCATCTCTTAGTTTTATTTACTAGCTCAAGAGCTTTCTCTTTTTAAAAATTAAATTATTTTATTTGTTTTCAGAGTTTGACAATCACTTCCATATATCTTAGACTTTCCCCCTCCCTCCTTCTCATTACCCTTTTCCTTTCCACTCCCTCCCTGAGACTGTGTTCAATTTCATATAGGTTCTACACATACATTCCTATTAAACACATGTTGCATAGAAGAATTAAAATGAATGGGAGAAACTATAAAACAAAACAAAACGTAATACAAAAGAAAATGGTCTATTTCTATTTGTTCTTTCTCTGGATATGGAAAGCAATTTTTCTTGAGTCCACTGGAAATATTTTAAGTCCACGCATTTCAATGAAGTTCTAAGTCTACCAGAAAAAATTCCTCAAACACTGTGATTTTTGCTGTGTACAAAGTTCTCCTGCTTCTGTTCCTTTCACTCAGCTTCAGTTCATTTAAGTCTTTCAGTCTTCTCTGAAATCTTCCTGTTCATTGTTTCTCATAGCACAATAGTATTCTATGACATTCATATACCACAATTTATTCAGCCATTCCCCAATTGATGAGCATCCCCTTGATTTTCAGATTTTGTCCACCACAAAGAGTGCTGCTATAAATATTTTTCTGTATGTGGGATCCTTTCCCATTTTTATGATTTCTTTGGAATACAGTCCTAGAAGCTATATTGTTGGGTCAAAGGGTATACACATTTTTGTAGCTCTTTGGGCATAGTTCCAAATTGCTCTCCAGAATGGCTGGATCAGTTCACAGTTTCATCAAGAATAAATTAGTGCTCCAACTCTCCTACATCTTCTCCAACATTTATCATCATCCTGTTTTGTCATGTTAGCCAAACTGATGGGTGAGATGTAGTATATCATAGTTGTTTTGATTTGCATCTTTCTAACCAATCATGATTTAGAGCATATTTTCATATGACTATAGATAGCTTTAATTTCTTCCTCTGACAACTGCTTGTTCATATCCTTTGACCATTTATCAATTGGGGAATGACTTGTATTCTTGTACATTTGACTCAGTGATGTATGTATTTTAGAAATGAGGTCTTATCACAGATACTAGTTGCAAAAATTCTTTCCCAGTTTTATGCTTTCCTCCTAATCTTGGTTGCATTGGATTTGGTTGTGCAAAAGCTTTTCAGTTTATGTAATCAAAATAATTCATTTTGTATTTTATAATGCTTTCTATCTTGTGTTTAGTTAAAAATTCTTCTCTTTGGAAGGAGCCAAGATGGCGGAGTAGAAAGATACACATATGCTTAACTCTTACCCCACAGCCCATAAAATACTTGTAAAGAAGAACTCTCAACAAATTATAGAGCAACAGAACAACAAAGTGGTGGAGATTTCTGTTCTAGAGAGACCTGAAAAACCAATGGGAAAGATCTGTTGCTCATCAGATGGGAATAGAGCCCAGCCCTGCTTTGGCCATGCAGCCTTGAAGGGAGCAGATCTGAGCAGTCTTCAGGGATGGAATCTCCAGCAACAGTGCATATCCCTCAACCCACAGGCACCAAAGGTCAGTGAGAGGGCCTTTTCAGCTTGCCAAGAGGGTAGTGTGGTCTCTCCATAACTCAGGCCCCCTCAGGAGGCAGCAACAGAGGCAGCAGTGGACAGGGGCTCCCAAAGCAGGCAGTGGCCCACATCCATTGTTGAGTCTCTTCATAAATCCTCTGAAGGAACTGAACCAGGTGTGGCAGCCATGCCCCAACCTGAGCAGCTGATCTTAATCTCACATTGAATAGCAGCCCCATCCCAGTTGAAAACCCCTAAGGCTTGGGAGCAGTGCATTTGAATCAGCCCCCAAACACTGGCTGGGTGGAACTGGAGGTGAGGTGGTTGTGGAGAGGAAACTCTCCACAAATTACTTGATAAGAAGTCAAGTGATTGGCTGGGAAAATACCCAAAAAAGGGAAAAAAATAAGACCATAGAAGGTTACTTTCTTGGGGAACAAGTGTCTCCCCCATCCTTTCAGATGAGGAAGAACAAGGCATACTGTTAGAGGAAGTCAAGGCCTCTGCCCCAAAGGGAACTTAAAATGGGCTCAGGTAATAGAAGACCTTAAAAAAAAAATTCTTCTCTTCTCCATAAATTTGATAAATACACTATTCCTTGTTGCACTAATTTGTTTATGGTATCACTCTTTATTACCTAGATCATGTACCCATTTGGACTTTACTCTTGTGTGTGGTGTGAGGCATTGATCTATACCTAGTTTCTCTCACACTTTTATCCAGTTTTCCCCGTAATTTTTGCCAGTGAGTTCTTATTCCAGAAACTTGGGTCCTTGGGTTTATCAAACAGTAGATTGCTATATTCATTGACTTCTGTTTCTTGAGTACCTAACACATTCCACTGGTCTACTCTTCTGTTTCTTAGCTAGTACCAAGTGGTTTTGATAATTGCTACTTTATAATACAATTTGAGATCTGGTAGAGCTAGGTCACTTTCTCTAGTATTTCTTTTCATTATTTCCCTTGAAATTCTAGACCTTTTGTTCTTCCAGATGAATTTTGATATTATTTTATCCAGCTCTAGAAAATAATTATCTGATAGTTTGGTATAGCACTGAATAAGTAAATTAATTTAGATAGAATTGTCATTTTTATTATATTGGCTCTGCCCACCCATGAGCCACTGATGTTTTTCCACTTACTTAGATCTAATTTTGTTTGTGTGAAAAGTGTTTTGCAATTGTTTCCATATAGTCCCTGGGTTTGTTTTGGCAGGTAAACTCCCAAGTATTTTATAGTGTCTACCATATCTTTAAATGGGATTTCTGTTTCTATCTCTTGCTGTTGGGCTTTTCTTGGTAGTATATAGAAATGCAGAAGATTTGTGTGGGTTTATTTTGTAACCTGCAACTTTGCCAAAGTTGTTTATTATTTCAAGTCGTTTTTTGCTTGATTCTCTGGGATTCTCTAAGAATATCATCATATCATCTGCAAAGAGTGATAACTTAGTTTCTTCTTTGCCTATTTTAATTCCTTCAATTTCTTTTTTCTTTTACTGCTACAGCTAACATTTCTAGAATCATATTGAGTAATAGCGGTGATAATGGACATCCTTGTTTCACCCCTAGCATAAGCATCTAGCTTATCCCCATTGCATATAATGCTTGCTGAAGGTTGTAGATAGATAATGCCTTTTATTTCATGGAAAGTTCCATTTATTCCTATGTTCTCCAGTGTTTTCAATAGGAATAGGAGTTGTATTTTGTCAAAAGTTTTTTCTGCATCTATTAAGATAATCATGTGGTTTCTGTTAGTTTTGTTGTTAAGATGATCAATAATGTTAATAGTTTTCCTAACATTGAACCAGATCTGCATTCATGGTATAAATCCTACCTGATCATAATATATTATTCTCATGATAATATGTTGTATTCTTTTTTGCTAAAATCTTATTTAAAATTTTTGTATCTATATTCATTAGTGAAATTGATATATAATTTTTTCTCTGTTTTGTTCTTCCTGGTTTAGGTACCAAAACCATATTTGTATCATAAAAACAATTTGGGAGGACTCATTCTTCCCCAATTTTCCCAAATAGTCTACATAGTATTGGAACTAACTGTTCTTTAAATATTTGATAGAATTCACGTGTAAATCCATCTGGCCCTGGAGATTTTTTTCCTAGGAAGTTCATTGATGGCTTGTTCAATTTCTTTTTCTTATATGGGGTTATTTAAGTATTCAACTTCTTCTTCTGTTAATCTGGGCAATTTATATCTTTTAAAATAATCATCCATCTCTTTTAGGTTGTCAAATTTATGGGTATACAGTTGGGCAAAGTAATTTCTAATTATTGTTTTAATATCCTCCTCATTGTAGGTGAGTTCACTCTTTTCATTTTTGTTACTGGTAATTTGGTTTTCTTCTTTCTTTTTTTTAAATGAAATTGGCCAAAAGTTTATCAATTTTATTGTTTTTTTTTATAAAACCAAATCTTAGTTTTATTTATTAGTTCAATAGTTTCTTTAATTTCAACTTTATTCATCTCTCCTTTGGTTTTCAATATTTGTAATTTGGTATTTACTTCAGGATTTTCAATTTGTCCTTTTTCTAGCTTTTTAAGCAGCATGCCCAATTCATTGATCTCTTCTTTCTCTGTTTTATTCATGTAGGTATTCAATGATATAAAACTTCCCCTAAGAACTGCTTTTGCAGTATCCCATAAGTTTTAGTAGGTTGTCTCATTATTGTCATTCTCTTGAATGAAGTTGTTAATTGTTTCTATGATTTGCTGTTTAACCCACTCATTCTTTAAAAATAGATTATTTTGTTTCCAATTAATTTTTGGTCTTTCTTTCTCCTTTTGTTACATAAAATTTTTATTGAATTATCATCTTAGAAGGATGCATTGACTATCTCTGCCTTTGTATACTGGATAATGAGGTTTTTATGCCCTCGTACACAGTCAATTTTTGTGTATGTGCCATGTAACACTGAGAAAAATGTATATTCTTTTCTATTCCCACTCAATTTTCTCCAGAGATGTATCATACCTATCTTTTTCAGAGTTTTATTCACCTCCTTAACTTCTTTCATGTTTATTTTGAGATTAGATTTATCAAGTTCATTCCAATCTTTGAAGAATTATTTTCTTCAGTTAGCTTTTTGAGTTTTTTTTCCATCTATCCAATTTTTGCTTTTTTAGGGCATTATTCTCCTCATTGGCTTTTTGATTTCTTTTGTCATTTGGGTTAGTCTATTTTTTAAAGTTATTTTCTTCAGCATTTTTTAGGTCTCCTTTAGCAAGCACTTGTCTCCTTTATCATGATTTTCTTGCATCATCTTCAGTTCTCTGCCCAATTTTTGCTCTACTTCTCTTAATTTTCAAAATCCTTTTTGAGCTCTTTCATGACTTGAGACCAATTCGTGAGTTTCTTGGAGTCTTTGGATGTAGAAGCTTTGACTTTGTTGTCTTCTGTTTGTATACTTTGGTGTTCCTTGTCATCCAAAGTGAAATTCTATAGTCTGATTCTTTTTCTGGTTTTTGCTCATTTTGCCAGCTATTTGACATTTGAGCTCTTTGTCAAAGTAGTTCTCTGCTTCCAGTGGCAGTGGGAGGTGTACTGTCAGCTGTTCAATCTCCCCACAGTCTGTGGGCCTAGAATGCCATAAATAGTCGCTGCTGGTGCCCCTGCCTGACTCCTCTTCAGTAGGCTCTTCCACTGCCTCCATTGCCCTTGGGCTGGTGTCTGACCACTCTCAACATTCATACAGGTCCCACAGAGTTTCTCCACTGACCCTCTAATTTGTCATCAACATTTTGGGGTCATGAAGTATAGAAACCTCCACAGGTGCACAAGATTCACCAAAGGCCCGCTCAGGTCCCATCTTTGCTAGTGTAGCCCACACTAGACTGTACTCTGCTCCCAGTGGGTCATGATAGAAACTTTCCGGATACCTTCCAGTCTGTCTTGGGCTGGAAATTTGCTCCACTTCATCATTCTGAGGGTTCTGCAGCTCCAGAATTTGTTTTGTCATTTTTTAAGGATATTTGGCTGGGTTGAGGGAGAACTCTAGAAAGACTGTACTCTGCCATCTTGAACTCTGACCGTCCCTTGGATCTTTTAAAGACTAACTGCTGTCTTACTATGATCCCTCCCTCTGAACCATCTCATAGTTGTGAAGTTGATTCCTTGAGCCCAAGTGTAAGACTTTCTATATATTCCAGTTACATTTCATTTTATTAAGTTTAACCCAATGTTCTAACCTGCTAAGATCTTTTCATATCCTGGCTATCATCTAGTATTTTAAGTATTTCTCAGTTTTGTGTCACCCGTAAATTTGATAATGATGTTTAATACCTTTATTCAAGTCACTGGAAAAAAGATTAAACAATGAAGGGTTTGGCAAAAACGCTTGAAACACTCCAACAGGTGCTTTCTTCTAGGTTAATATGGAACCATTTACTATAACTCAATGACTACACTTTGCGATTAACCATTCAGCCAGTTTTGAACTAGTCTAATAATTCCATTATCTAGTTCCCATCTCACCATCTTGATACAGCAGTAGTATAAGACATGATCAGATGTTTTGCTGAAAATCTAGGCAAACTGTATCAACAACATTTTCCCAACCTACCAGTTTAGTAATTTTGTCAAGAAAAAAGGTTGTTTTGGCATGACCTATTCTTGAGGAAGCTATGCAAGCTCTTTGATCATTGCTTCTTTCCATTTCTAAGTGTTCATTAACCATCTCTTTATAATATGTTCTAGAATTTTGGTCAAAAATTTAATTAAGTTCACAGACTGTAAATTGCATTTTTCTCCTTTATTGAAAATTTGGACATTTGCTCTTCTTAAGTCTTGTAGTACTTCACTTCTCCATCATTGATCTTTCAAATATCACTGATAGTGATTCAGCAATAACATCCTCCAGCAGCCAAGGATAGAGGTCATCTTGTCCAAGTAACTTGAATTCCTCATTTGACTTTTCTTCAGTATCAACTCCTTATTATCTATTTTTGGTCTGCCCTTTCTAGTCCAAATGCCATTCTCCTTGACAAGGAAAACAAGCAAAATGATAATCGAACAGCTATGTGTTGTCAGTTATCATTACTCTATCTACCCTGAGCAGTGGTTTTATCCCTTCTTTGGTCCTCTGCTTTTATACGATATAAAAACAAACAGAATCTTCAGTCTCTTTTCCTATCCTTAACTTTACTCATCAACTTTAGCTCATTCTGAGCTTTTAACATCTTTTATGGTAGTATTTGTATTCATTTTTTGATGTTTGCTTTTCTTCCATATTTGGCACATATCTTTAAAAAATCCATGTCCCTTGATGAATTCATTCATGTAGGCATCTCATTGGTCCCCAGACAAGATGACATATTAAAAGTATAGAGTTAAATTTATGTTTATTAATGGCATAAGAATTGAATAAGTCTTAGAACCTTTTTTTCTGCTCTACTTTCTTGATGACCTCCATGGAAAGGTAAACACACACACACACACACACACACACACACACACACACCCCTATAAATAAACCATATTTTTAACATTTATTTGTTCAGTAAGAGAATAATCCTCTCTAAAAAAACAAGCTGAATTTAGTCACTATGTACAAAAAAAGAATTCATTATTTCACCTCTCCTGCACTTTCCCCTACTGTCTTCTATGTCTTTGAAGGGAAATACCATTCTTCCAGATACATTGCCTCTGTTTCTTGGAAATCTGGGCAGTTTTTGTTTATAATTTCTTGAAATTTGGCATCCAATTTTTTATTTTGGTCATGATTTTCTGGTAGCCTGATGATCAATTTTCTCTCCTTACTTATTTGCCAGGTCAGTTATTTTTGATAATATATATATATTGTGGGTTTTTTTGCTTTTTAAAAATCTTTTGATATTTAATATTTCTTCTCATGTTGTTTTCTATTTGACCCATTCTAATTTTCAAGGAATTCAATTTTTAAATAAGGTTTATCACCATCTGTTATAAGGTATGAATTCTCTTTGCCATTCTTTTATCCCATGTTATCCTGTTTTGTATTTTATGTTTCATTTCTTCCAGATACTTTTGAAATCCTTGTGCCCAGAGCAATCTTTTCTCTAAAACTATACTTGGACTTGTTGTAGAGGTTTTTTCTTCTTCTCAGTTTGCCCTCCGAGTGTTCTCCCAGTTCAAGGTATTTATTTTTTTGTTTTTGGAATTCTGTTTCCTTATAACTTCATCCTCAGTTTCCAGATTGGGAGCTTGTACCTAGGTCAGACTCTGCTCCTATACTCATGGATGTTGTAAGTATTTTCTGTTTGGCCTTCAGTTCAGCAGGTGAGATGAGACTCCATCTTCTGGGATTATCTGGCCTTGTTTCCTATTGTGTTTCAGGGGGATGCTAAGTAGATGCTGGCCTGGCTCTGTCTCTTGCTGTGGATGAAGTTCCTGGATTACCCCTGCTGGATATTATTCTAACCTCATCTCATACTGTGGGACTGAGTTATTTTGTACTTTGCTTTGTTATTTTACTTATTTTAGTTTTTTCCACTCTGTATTTCTAGCAGAGTCTGGCTATTTTTCTTTTGTTTAATCTTGAACAGAATGGAGGATTGTATGGTTGATTTTCTTTGACTTTCTTAAGCATTGTTCTTTCTGGTACCTTTTTTGAACTTTACTGAGTTGTTTGTGAAGGTTCTGGGCTCCTCTGGGCCCCAGTGCAGTCCTCTAGGACACTTGCCCACAATTTCTTCATTCTTTTCTTTTTGAAAATCAGGCCATTTTTCTGTCTCCAATTGTGTGGCACCTCTCCCATTTGCCCTGAATTTTTAAAGATCATGGACAGTGCTCATATCTACCAATTCTTTCAGCACCCTGCGATTTAATTTATCTAGGTTTGGTGAGCCAGTTAAGATACTTAGTTTAAGGAAAGTTCCATTTAAGGTCCTTTCCAACTCAGTTATTTTAATTTTCCATTCCCTGCTAATCATAATTATTCTATCCTTAGCCTAGAAGTAATTTTCCTTGAAAAAGAAAACAAACGCAATAATAGGTAAATAGTTTTGTCTTCTTTTTTGCATCCATTACTATTGTAAGGATCCATGTACAGATGGTTTTCTTCTCTACATACGTATTTGGGAAATGGATGTAGAAAGACAAGTAAGTAGGCATACTGTGCTCATTGTTTCCTTCTCACAAGAGTAGGGCCACCTGTCTGGATCTCGTCAAGTGTGACAGGAAATGTTACCAGCCTCCTAGTATCTTCCTGAATCTCCATCTCATCTCATTTAGCTTAGTGTTAAGAATAGTTTTTGAAAGAAGTTGTCATTAAGCAATAGTTATTTTCTCTTCATCCCCCCAGAGAGGTATGGGGAAGAAAAAGAAGACCCTTGTAATAAATATGCATAGTCAAGCAAAATAAATTCCACATTGTCCAAAAATGCTTGTCTCAATCTGCATTTCACCTCTCTGTTAGAATTTGGGTAGCATGTACCCTCCTCAGTCCTCTGAAATTACCTTCATATATTTTCTTTTGTTTTTCCTCTTTTAAAAATATTTATTTACTTTTGCTACATTTGACTTCTATGCTGTTTCCCTCCCTTCCTCCCAATCTTGCCCTAGAAAAGGCCAACATGTTACACAGATGTTTCTTTCTATATCTAGATGTATATACATGTATATATACACACATACAGACACATACACACACATATATGGAAAACTATACAATACATAGTTCTATATGTCATTTCTTTCTCTAGAGGTGGATAACATCTTCCTTTACTGGTCCTTTGTAGTTGATTTGAATATTCAAATAATTCAGAATAGGATAGCCATTCACATTTTCTCCTTAAACAATATTGCTGTTACTTTATACTGTGTTCTCTTGGTTTTGCTCATTTCACTCTTCCTTGTTTCATTATTTCCATGTTTTCCTAAAATGAACCTGATCATCATTTCTTACAGCACAGTAGTATTCCATCATGATCACATACTGCAATTTATTTAGCCATTCCCTAATTGATGGGCATTCTCTTAATTTCTAGGGTTTTATTTTTGTAAATTAAAACAACTATGAGATACCATCTCATTAATATCAGATTGGCTAAAATGATAGAAGAAGGGGAAAACGACAAATATTTGAGGGGATGTGAAAAAAATTGGGACACTAATACACTGTTGGTGGAACTGTGAACTGATCCAACCATTTTGGAGAGCAATCTAGAATTATGTCTGAAGAGTTATAAAACTGTGTATATCTTTTTGACCCAGCAATACCACTATTAGGTCTGTTTCCGAAGATGATCAGGGAAAAAGGAAAAGAACCTATATGTTCTAAAATATTTATAGGAGCTTTCTTTGTAGTGTTTAGAATGTACAGCAGATAATTATACAATGTTTGATAATTTTATTTTAAAAATTGGCCTTTACTATCCCCATTTCTATTAAAATTCTCATCTCTCTTACACTTGACTCACTTTTAAGATAAAAATGCATTTATTGAGTGGAATCAAAACTGAAAAGATACTCTAAAATTCTCATCATTCCAATAGTAGCCTTGAATCTCCGCCTTCCTCTCCTGAGCCTTCAGCCAAGTATTCTTGGATATACTGGAGTAACCCTTTAGAAGAGTATTTTTCTGTGTACTTTCAGTCAGTTGGGGAAAGGGAAGAGCCTTTCACCAATATTTACAATTTTTCTGTATTTATCAGTAAGTATGAACATTATTAGAGTGTGATAGGAATCTGATTCTTGACCTGCTGATACAACCTGGGAAATGTGCTTTTGAAAGCAAATGTGAGGAATATGCCTCAGAGAGACTATGGAGCACGTATAGACATTTTGTCACTGGTTCTGGTAGGTAACCCCTAGTTGGAAGGAACTTTTTTCCGGTTAACTGTGTAGCCAGAACAATCATCTTCAAAAAGGACTGAATCACCTTCAGCTCTTTCTATTTCATTTGCATGTAGGGGAACTTGGGGACTCTTTTTGCTCATGACATCTGATGAGAGATCATGGAGTAAGGAAGAGGACCTCAGGGCCTCCTTCTTCTTCAGGATTGTTGTTGAATGCCTTCAAGGAGGACAAAAACAGCATCAAATCAGTTACTGCAATGACATTAAATTATTTAGCTTGAAGCTAAATAGCTACAAGCCAAAACCAAAGTGAAGGGAGAGTTAGTAAAGGACTTTTTGTTTGGAGATGATTGTATGTTCAATGCAGCCTCTGAGGCTGAGATGCAACAAAGTGTGGATCAATTCTCTACTAATTGTACTAAGTTTGATCTAACAATTAACACCAAGAAAACAACAGGTTCTTCACCAGTCAACACCACACCATCCATACATGGAACAATTGGTTACAGCACTATGGCAGGAAACTGAATTGCTTCCATTTGAATTGTCTTATTCTAAAGATCACCTGGCAAGATAAAATATCAGACATAGACACTGAGATCCTTTCTCAAAGGTAAATTGCCAAGCATCAAATCTTTTTGCAGACAATGAATTTCAGTGGACTGATCATGTTGTTCAAATGCCAAATGTACATTTGTCTGAAAGATTATTTTATGGAGCACTCACACAAGGCAATTGCTCATATGGAGGTCAGAAGAAGCTGTACAAGGACACTTTCAAGTATTCCTAAAGAACTTTGGAATCAATTATGTGACATGGGAGACACTGGCACAGACCTCCCAGCATGGTGGGCTCGCAACCAAGAAGGCTCTGTGCTCTATGAACATGGTAAAATTAAAGTAGCTCAAAAGAAATGTGAGATGTGCAAATTTAGAGATATCTCAACTCCAAATGTTCATATGAACTAATTGTGTCCAACCTATGGTAGAGCCTTCCAAGCTCATACTGGTTGGATTAGCCACAGTGGGACACACTGTACCTTGACCTTAACATAGTGATGTCATTTTGATCCTCTTCAAGAACAAAGGGACAACAACCAACTGTACACAGTCTTTCTATTTATAACCAGACTCCATAAAGAGACTAATCTATTTGTTTTCATAGAGGAACTAAGTTGAGAAACTGTCCATTTACTTCATTATAAGTCAGCCAGGTTTTTTTCTTCCATTCTATTAGGTTATTTGTGACTTTAACAAACAGTTATAATTGGATGATTATTTAAAGAACTTTTTTTTTAAAGTTGCACAAGGGGAAGAAAATGGAAAGGGCATTTGAAGGACTGGGTGAGGGAGAAGTTTGAAAGGCCAAAGAGGCATTGTCAGTGACAGCAGCAGATGCCTGGAAATGAGCTATCCTGAATGTTTGCATTCCAGGACTTGTTCTGATGCCAGGATGGTTACCATGTATACAACTGCTCTTCTGAAAAACAGGAAAAAGAATGTCTGCATGCCCTAGGCTAATGAATATGCCCAGGAGAGCACCAAGCTCCTATTACTTTGGATTTCTCTCAGAGGCTCAAGGACAAAGAGATAGATCTTAAACCCCCAAGAGCAAAGAGTGTTACTACATTGCAACCAAAAAACAAAGAAAAAAGTAACCTCTAGGAAGGAGAACCGTGGACACTAATTGAACCTTATTCTTGCTTGAATCTTGTTTTATTTCTTCATAAATATCAAGACAACAAAGTTTCAGAGCAGTTTGAGATCAGTCCACCCATTTTCTATGTGAGCCTAGCCCTTAACACAAGACTTGGCACATAGTATACTCTTAGAATTCATTGTTATTGTTTCAATCGTGTCCAACTCTTCATGACCCCATCTGGGGTTTTCGTGGCTTAGATAACTAGCTTGCCATTTCCTTGTCCAGTTCATTTTACAGATGAGGAACTGAGGCAAACAGAGTTCAGTCACCTGCCTAGGGTAACCCAGCTAGTAAGTAAGTATCTGACGTCAAATTTGAACTGAGATCTTCCTGATTCCAGATGTGCTTAATACCCTGTGTCATAGAGCTGCTCATCATTGTTTATTGATTGACTGACTGACTAATGTAGACAGATAGGATTGAGATTTACCAATGAATCTGTGGTAGATTTGGTAACAAGAAGGTCAGGCTGTTTCCTTTTCATGGAGTTGTTCAGGAGAGGTTGATAATCTTTCTACTGGCCTTTACTCACTCCATCATGCTTCTGTTGCTTCAAGTGTATCACAGACACATATCCTGCACTAAGCTATTTGTAGCTTCCTAGGTGACAACTGGATTTTCTGGAGACATGGAAAGGAAAAAAACTTCTCACAGTGGCAGTGATCTTGCCAGGATGGAAGAGATGGCAATATGTTCTCCAGACCACAGAAGATTTACCTTGAAATATTTGTGGAAACTTTACCTTGCGTAAATTAGGGAGTTAGGATTATGTTATTTAGTCATTTCAGTCATGTCCGACTAGTGTCTTAGGCCGGATTTGAACTCAGGAGAATGAATCTTCCTGTTTCTTAGCCCAGTGCTCTATCCACTGCAGCACCTAGCTGCCCTGGATTATGACTTTGTAGTTATTTGAAGAAAAGAGTCTACTTAGCGCATAAGAACAACAGGAATTAAACATGGCAGCATTTTTCTGTCTAGGCAATCTGTTTTTGAAACATTTCCCATTATGTGTGAAGTAAAATGAATCTTATATATATATATATATATATATATATATATATTTTTTTTTTTTTTTACTAATTAATGTATGTTTTCAGTTTTCAACAATCACTTCCATAAGTTTTAAATTTTCTCCCACTCCCTCCCCCCTCCCTCGCCAAGATGGCATGTAATCTTCCATGGGTTCTACACATATATTCTTATTAAACATATTTTCACATTAGTTATGTTGCATAGAAGAATTAAAATGAATGGGAGAAACTATGAGAAAAACCAAACCAAACCAAAATATAACACAAGAGAAAATAGTCTGATTCATTCTGCATTCTGATTCTATAGTTCTTTTTCTGAATGTGAGAGGCATTTTGCATCAAGTCCTTTGGGAATGTTTAGGTCCTTGCATTGCTGTGAAACACTAAGTCCATCACAAACAGTCCTCACACCCTTTGGTGAAGACTATATTTTTGAAAATCATATAGTGAAGGGGTTGAATTGGAGCCCACTCCATGGAGCATGCTTGAAGATGGAACTTTGTGAGAGGAGTCAGCCATCAAATGGATGTGCAATGTTGTGCTTGTGATCTGGCTGCTTCTGGTGAAACAGGGGCTAACTGCTCTTTGTGTGCCACCTCTAAGGGGCTGTGTCAAAGAGTGTAGGCCACTCAGGAAACTTTTAAAACTATATTGTTATTTATTTCATTAAATATTTCCTAATTACATGTAAAAAAATTTAAACATTCATTTTTTAAAATGCTGAGTTCCAAATTCTCTCCCTCCCACCAGCCTCTCTCCCACACCTTGAGAAAACAGGCAATATGATATTGATTAAACATATGAAGTCATGCAAAACATATTTTCAGGAAACTTTAAAGGGAGAGACAACCTCTTCTTTCATTCTCTTCTCCCTCTTTCCTAAATATATGGCTTGAGAATTTGTATAGCATTTCCTTGGAGTTGTTACATGAGGAAGAGAGGGTGAGCCTTTAGCTTTAGGAGCTGCTTGTAAATGGTAGCCAGAGCATGTGATCATTTAGGTGAGTTTGAGATTGACAGCTCCAACTGCCTTATGTTTCTTTTTCTTGAGCACAGGTGACCAAACAGTGATCCCAAGATAGATGTTTCCAGCATTGGTGGCTACCTGGGGAATTCAGGAGTTTGGGAATTCCTAGATTCCTCAGTTGGAGCTGACTGGTATCAACATGAGTTTTCTGCAACTACACCCTTCTTGGAGAAGTTGACTACTCAAAGGAGGATGATTCCAAGCCTTGCCCTGGCTTGCAAAAGACGTGGACCTGGAGGGAGTTTGGACAATACAGAGCTGAGATGAAGGTGGAATGCCTATTTAACAATCCCTCAAAGTGTCTCATGTTTTAAAGTTTTAAGTATCAACATGCTAACAGAGTATAAGAGGCATTTTGGGTTACTGGTTTATATTTTAATTCTTTAGTGATGTGTGATCATGAGTATTTTGTGTTTAAAATACTTTGGTTGTGGTAGAGGAAATAAATAGCTGCCATATCTGACCTCTGGATATTGAACACTCTTTTTAGGAGGGTCCTTTACAATCTCTTTGGAGAGACTCTTTCCACGAGCCATACCTAAGCTTTATGCAATTTTCCTTAAGGTTCTGAGGGGGCAAGACAGGAAGAGGGTATCAAGACTCTAGAGACATTAAGAAAAAAACAAAATAAAACTTAACCCCTTTCTTTAGAGTCCAAGGTCTCCTGATACTGAACTTGGTCTGTGTGAATACAGAGGTGGAGCATCTTAGCAGGAAAGGGTGTCCCCAGCCCATCTTGGTCATTGAGTGGGTATTATAATTATAGCTGTAAGTCCAAATTTAATAGCAATATTATTAATAATACCATGCAATAAGGCATAGGATAGTTGGACTGTCCATCAGAGAGAGTTGAATATATGATGAGATCCCAGAACCTGTGAAGTATTGAAGTCATAGTATAACAATATTAAAAACAACAATAGCTCTAGCTCACATTTACAAAGCATTCTGTAGTTTACAAATTGCTTTTCCCACAATAACCCTGTGAGCTAGGCAATACAATGAGAGACGTTAATGCAATTTTACTAAATTATTCACCTCTAAGACATTATTCTCTAGAGCAGTCAAAAAACATGATGCCGGCAGATCTGTCTGAGTCCTTCATGGCTGGCTACTACCCAACAGCAATTATTGGCTGAGCAGCATTAGGTTTCAAATATATTCATTTGTTCAGCTTTTTGTTTTATCCAACTAACTTCAGTTCTCTTTCCAAATGACAGGGTAATGTTTAAACCTGCTAATCAGTAGCATTGGCTTCATGAAATTACTCCAGGCCTTTATTTTCAAAATTATAGAAATAACACAGGGGAAAGAATGATTAAGTCATCTCATTTTTCCCCTGAGGTGACAACACGGGGTTTTTCCCCAAAATATACTTTCATGTTCCCTTTCAAGCCTAACTTTGAGTATCTGGACAATAAACATCTTGAGGTGAATGAATATGAGATTCTTATGTTTGCTATCATTTCCTTCACTCAATTCCCATTCCTTCCACTGTTATGTTTAGGTTTCTGTTTTCTCCACTGTTCCCAGAACATCTCTCTCTCTCTCTCTCTCTCTCTCTCTCTCTCTCTCTCTCTATATATATATATATATATATATATATATATATATATATATAAGTATATATATATATGTATATATATACATACAATATGTGGATGTATGTATATGCATATGTATGTACACACATATTCATGCATACATATATACATACACACACATATTCTTGGAGTAATGAGCAAGATTAGTGGGCAGATGGTAGTAGGAACCACAACTGTCTTCAATACCTCAAACACTCTTCATTGACCCTGTGTGCAAATCTAGGGTGCATGAATCTTCAGCTCCCATGGAACTGTGACAAGGGAAGACAGGTAGTTTCTGTATACATAAAGAAATGGAGAAGGTGCATGGGAGAGATCTGTGTTAATTCCACTGTCTTTACATTTGAGATATTTGGTTCAAAGGGCTTGGCCTTAGTGCTGGTGTATTCTTACTTTGTTCTTTCATGTTTAGAAAAGCTGTAAGAATGACGTGTCTACTTGGCAACGGAGAACTATTAATACTAATTATTATTATTTCTGCCATTAATGATAGCACTTTCTTTTTTATAAGCAGTCCATGTCTGAAAGCCTCTAGCTACCTAACAAAACAAAATTGAAAACAACTGACAACCCACGCAGTCGCTAGCAACCTTCTGCTAGGATATGTTGGTTACTAAAAAAACAAACCTTGCTTCATGTGGTTTCATTTCGGAATAAACCACAATGTTATTGGAAATCCCTGAAGTTTCTGTTTTTCCCCTAATCACAGGCATTAGTCCCTCTTCTGGTGCCATATTGGATTCTCTCACATCTCTACCCTGTCGCTTCAAGAAAACTATGTCATAAGGCTTAAAATAATAGCATATAGATAGTTACTTTGGCAGTGGTCTTATATAAACAGATGGATACAGCTGATAACATTAACGACTTTACATGTCATCTCGTTTTCCCAGTACTCTTGCTTCCCTGAAAATTATATCTGTTTGATATCTCTTAACCCATGGCAACCACTTACACAGCTGTACTCGGTGTTGTTTGTGAGATTGTCAGTTGCTTTTTCTACATCATCCTGTTCTATTTTGGTTGTGGTATGGACTTTGAGCTATGTCTGATTGAGCTGCTACATCCAACAAGCCAAGAATGGAAGCTTGTAAAAAAGAGAGCCACTTGGGAGATAGAGACTTAAGATGTGTGTGGGTAGAAAAGAAAATTTGCTGACTTGTTCAGTTACATAGCCATTAGAAGAAGGACAAAGTTAAACAGTCTTGTATGCAAGGAATTGCTTTTTGGGATCAATAAGTTATTTTAAAAGTATGAGTAATTTCCCTTAAAAATACACACGGTCAATCATAAATCAGAAAATGTCAGATCTAGAATAGATCTTGAAGACTATATGGTCCAACCAGTTCATTTAGAATTTGAGGAAACTGAGGTCCAGTTAAGTATAACACAGTAAAAAGGCAAAGTACAAAATGCCCAGATTTTATAATGATGATGAATTTGTACCTTCAGAATGACAATGAATTGCAATAACTTTCCATATAATTACCTCAAAACTAAACCAATTTTTAACCACAATTATCTGGATATATTAGATAAAAACATTGTTTTGGCCTCAATATCTTGTAAAATAATTTAGTTTATATCACTTCTCATGTATAGACATGGTCATGAGGTTCTGTCCTTACACCAATTTATTATAGGTCATATGTGGAAATTAAACTATGTACTTATGCACAGGTACATACACCAGTTTGCAAAAAGACTTTTACAAATTCAGAAAAGCATCATGGGTCATTTGCAAACCAACTAAAATATCAAAAAAGTTTGTTGGAGAACTATTAGCTATAGGAATAGTTACCTAAAGTTGTAAGTATAAAAAAATGAAAATCCCATCATAGGAAGTGTTTCTCAAAGACTCTTGATTCCAATGACATTCTTTTGTTGATTATTTCATTTTTATGTTTGTACATAGCTTTTTGCATGTTATTTCTCCCTTTAGACTATGAGCCCCTTAAAGACAGGGTCTGTCTTTTACCTTTCTTTGTATGCCTGGCGCTTAGCACAGTGCCTAGGACATAGCTGATTTTTAATGCTTATTGGATGACTGACCATTAGAAGGCCTTTGTGAAGAATTTAGGATCTGTTCATTTGTCTTTAATGAATTAGGAAAACAAAGACAGATAACAGAACTGGAGCCTATTCTCTAAAGCTTTTACAAAAAATCCTTTTTATTTTAGAGTAGATCCAACAATATTAATGACTCTGAATGACCTAAAATAGAACATGCCCCCAAAGTCTTAGAGCAGTTCAAAGTTTTTGGTACCAAGATTTTTTTATATGTTCTTCATTTCTCCATATTTAGTGAGGACTAGTTTCTATATATAGACAAAAAAACCCCAAGGTTCTTAAGAGTTGCAACTATTTCATTTTTGTCCTTTTATTCCAGTACTTAACACAGAG
This sequence comes from Potorous gilbertii, assembly GCA_028658325.1. NCBI lineage: Eukaryota > Metazoa > Chordata > Mammalia > Diprotodontia > Potoroidae > Potorous > Potorous gilbertii. The sequence goes on along the minus strand of CM053771.1, from coordinate 156,414,297 downwards.
CCCAGCATGTATTAGGCATTTTGTAGACGTTCGGTGACTGAAACAAATTTCTCTGTTCTTCTGATTTTTCATTTTCAAAACTGGACCTTCATGTACTATAAATTACCTTTCAAGTAAACAACTGTCAGATGTTATTTCATATTGTCCAAGCTATAGTATGGTTATCTTCTCCACAAATGGGCAGATGGACTTCAGCATACGTATTAAAAATAATAATATATAGCTCCTACTAAGTAACATTCACTGTGCTAAGCACTTTACAAACGTTATTGGTATTGTCTCATTCGATCCTGGCAACAACCCTGAGAGGTAGGTATTATTCTTATTTTCCCAATTTTACAATTGAGGAAATTGAGGCAAATAGAAGTTGTGTCTTGCCCAGCGTCACCCAAGTAGGAACTCAGGTTTTCCTGACTTTAGGTCCAGCAATTTCATCAATGTGCCACTTGTCTACCTATGTGCCTGAGATGGTATTTGAACCCAGGTCTTCCTGACTTTTTTCTGCAATAGGTCAACATTTATCCTCAGATCTCTATCCACTTTGCCAGCATTAGGTATACTTATGAAAAATAAACCTATTTTCATTTCTGACAAGTACGATGATTTTAGTACAGCCCTGCCCCTACCCCCAGCAGGTGATCTCAAAACTTTACCTGGAATTGCCAGTAGGCTGAGGAGGTAGAATTAGCTAGAAGTCAACAGGTGGGTGTGCTGCATTCACACTTCTACCATCACTCAAGTGGTCAGTAGAGGCCAGTACAACAGTCACAAGCAGTTCTCCATCAAACAAAGAGGCTTGCTCCCTGCTCCAACTAATCATCAGAACATTGGCAAAGTCAGAGCTTTGACAACAGAAGTGGAAACAGAACCACAATAACAATTGTACCAATTATCTTTTTGGACTGACACTAAATTCTAATTTGTTTGTGATTTTGAATGTGGAAATATATTTATAATTACACTTTTTGTGATATGAGGCTTTACAGTTAATGTATAGTATGGTGGATCCAGGGAAGGATGGATACAATGGCAGTTATGAAAGTCTCTGCTGTGATTCCAGGTGCAGCAGAACTCACTTCATTGAGTGTACAGCTCACTCTTCTCTGTGTGTACTCAGTGTTACATACCTGACTGAAGAAGGATTGTCACTGATGAGAAATCTGCCTGCTTCTCTGTTCAAAAGATTATTCCTACATGGAAGGCTGCCAAATGGGGATTATAGTGAGGCAAGTGAGGAAGTTCTCAGGAATCCATTAGGGAAATGGAAGGTTCCTGAGTGGAGATTTGCTGTTTGGTACCTTTTGGTTCACACAGAAGTATTGTTCATTCATTTGCCCTTAAATAAAGATGAGAGAGAGAGAGAGAGAGAGAGAGAGAGAGAGAGAGAGAGACAGAGAGAGACAGAGAGAGACAGAGAGAGAGACAGAGACAGAGAGAGACAAAGACAGAAACAGAGAGATAGAGAGACAGAGAGAGAGAGAGAGAAAGAGACAGAGAGAGAGTAAGAGAGACAGACAGACAGAGAGTAAGAGAGAGAGTGAGAGAGAGAGAGAAGAAGAAGAAGAAGATTCTAGTATTTATTATAGCTATTATTATAAACTTCTCTACTGTTGGCAGAGAAAGAACCAACATACTTTCTCCATCTCACTCAAGATTTCCTCACATAGCATAACTTCTTAGTATATAGAGCTCTCTCCTTTGCCCCTTCTTATATACTATTCCTTTTGAAGTCCAGAACAACATACCAGCTACATATATCATCCTAACAATTCTCATTGAGGTCTATGGGCTCAAAGTTAACAACAATAGCTAATATTTATATAACATTTACCATGTGCCAGGCAAAGTGCTAAGCACTTTACAATTGCTATCTCATTAGATTCTCACAACCTAGGAAATAAATGCTATTATCATTCCCACTTTACAGATGAAGAAACTGAGGCACACAGAAGTTAATTGACTTACCCAGGCTCACACAGCTAGTAAGTATCTGATGTGAGAGTTGAACTTGGTTGGATCTTCCTGACTCTAGACCCGGTGCTGTGTTGACTGTGCCACCTCGCTGCCTTTCAACAGGCTTTCTAGCACACGTTAACATGTTTCCTGTGCTTTATATACAAAGTGTTGTAAAAGACTTGGGGCACTTTTAAGCTTTAATAACCTCAGAATTGTAATTGTGACTAACTTCTAAAAAAATTGAAAGGTTATTTAAAAATGTAAAAAAATGATGTTTCTTATTGAAATTGAATATACTCACAATATCTCTCCCGTCAATTTTTCCTCAGTTGCTGCTCTGTGATTGATAGGATTTGTAATCTTAGTTTTACTATCATCCAAAAAAAGGAGGTTTCAAGGAGAACATGACAGTTTTGATTTGACCCCACCAGAAAAAGTGTCTGTAGATGTATCTGGTGCCTGATCAGGGTGGTCAAGCAAGAGAATTATCTCTTCCTATTAACTGGTTGGAGAAAGTCTCATAATGAAGCTACATGCAGTACATAATGACAAGGTGCCCCATCTCATTAAAACAAATGAAAAATATATTATTGAAAATTCAAATAGCTAAATGAGTGTAAAGGAAATTAAAATAATTAAACTTTCAAATAATCCTTTAAAAAAGTTGGTTGCATTTATATTTCTGAAGTTGTTCAATTTTTAAACCGCATTAGGATTTTGGGGATATATTTTTTTTTTAAATAAAAACACACCTGAGGCCATGGATTGATTGCTGTCTCCTTTCTTGTATTTGTCTGCCATGAATTTCTGGCCTCTTGATTGCTTTCTATGTAGTAACCATTACTCTCCGTATAGGCATACCTTGGGGATATTGCAGATGGTTCCAGACCACTGCAATAAAGCAACTATCATAATAAACCAAGTCACAAAGTTTTTGGTTTCCCAGAACATAAAAAAGTCATGTTTACATGCACTACCATGAGTGGAAAAACTGTGGCCTTGAGGCTCCATGTGGCCCTCTAGGTCTTCAAGTGCAGCCCTTTGAAGGAATCCAAACTTCATGGAACAAATCCCCTTAATAAAAAGATTTGTTTGGATTCATTCCATCAAAAAACCACACTTAAGGACCTAGAAAGCCACATGTGGCCTAGAAGTTGCAGTTCCCTCACACCTGCATACTGTAGTCTATTAAGTGTGCAATAGAACAGTGTATACACTTTTAATTAAAAATACTTTATTGCTAAAAAATGTTATCCACCATCTGAATCTTCAGTGAGCTGTAATCCTTTTTCCAGTGGAGAATCTTGCCTCAGTGCTGATGGCTGCTAACTTGTCAGGGTAGTGGTTGCTGAAACTTGAGATGGCTGTGGCAATTTCTTCAAAAATGACAACAATGAAGTTTGCCTCATCAATTGACTCTTCTTTTCCCTTGAACACTTGGAGGCCACTGTAGTGCTGTTAATTAGCCTAATTTCAATATTGTTTTGTCTCAGAGAATGTGGAGGCCTGAGGAGAGGGAGAGAGACTTGGAGCAGGCAGGACACACAACATTTATGAAGTTTGTTGTTTTATCTGGCCATGGTTTATGGTGCCCCAAAACAATTAAAATAGTAACACCAAAGATCACTGATCACAGATCACTGTAACAGATATAATAATAAGAGAGTTTGAAATGTTGTGAGAACTACCAAAATGTGACACAAGAGACATCATGTGAGCCCATGCTGTTGGAACAATGCTACTGACAGATTTTCTCTATGAAGGGATGCCATGAACCTTCAATTTGTAAAAAGAAATGCAGTATCTGTGAAGCACAATAAACTGAAGTGCAATAAATCAAGTATGCCTATAGTACCTATCTCACTGAAAATGGATAATTTTCTCCTTTCAAATTTCCTTTTCAGTTCAAAGCCATTTTGATGAGATTTTTAAAATTCCCAGGAAAACATTCTAGCTTGTTTCTGTCAGATATAGTCTATCCCTAGCTAGGCATCCATTGATCCTATAGTTTAAGACATGATCTAGATATTAAAAAAGTTGAGGGTGGAAGTCGGATCATTCTCTGACTGGCTGAGCAAACACCCCTTGGGGTTGTCTCTCCCACATGAGGGACTGGACGCCCACTTTGGAGACCAGTGACTTAAAGGCAAAGCAACTATTTCCTTTTCCTAAGGTCTAGATCCTTCCTCTGAGAAAAAGCCTCATGTATCATTTAGTTCCAAGGGCATAGTTGTCTTTCTTCCCTCCCTCTTTTGTACCATATTCTCTCACCATCTAACTTCCGGACCCTCTGCATCTTCAGATGTCTTTTCTGCTTTGTTTCATTGTCTCTCTCTTTTTTAAAGTGATACTTGATTCTCCCTGATAACCTGAAGAGTGGAGAGGCTGCTTTATCTTTTCCTCTGAGCAGATCAACCACTACTTTGATCATAGATAATAGTCACTTTGCTGTGACAGAAAGACAAACATTGCAAATTCTGTTCAGGTCACTACAAAATATGTCCATTTGTTCTAAAGGAGATTCTCAGTCCTTTGTCGTTCTTGCTAGAATATCCACCTGTAGCCATCCCATTAATGTTTATTAGTTGATTGGTGAACACTTCACCTCCACTCCTCCCTCCCCTGGCAGAAAAAAGGGGCAAAAGGTGTCATCCTGAAGTACATTGTACCGCATTCTCTCTTGAAGTGAGTGAGTGAGTGAGAGAGAGGGAGAGAGGGAGAGAGAGAGAGAGAGAGAGAGAGAGAGAGAGAGTATACATCCGTTCGTATTTGCATTTTTCAGTGTTGATTTGGATGGAGCCATATAAACAATCCATATAAACAATGGGAGGGGCAGCACAGAGAAAATTTGAAGCCAAACTGGCTGAAATGATTCCTCTAAATGCTCATTTTACTTCCGAACCACCACATTTCTCACTGCATTATGCCTTTAGATTGAAGGGCAGTGTACAGCTGTTCAAAATTCAGTCCAGGGAAGAGACTGTGAAATAAGACTGGAAGACACATGCACAAAGTTGATCTTCTGTATTCATGAAATAAGGGCTCCAGATGTTGCACTCTAACAAGCTCCATCTTTGTGGATGAGAAACCGAAGGATGGCATAAACTGCTTGTGAAAACCAATTCATCATTTCCAATCAGAGACAATGACTTCTCCAACAGGCTCCTGTTTAGAAAAGTAAGATTTGAATTTAACTAGAGATCAGGACCATCCCTAAGCAAAGTTATTAGGCAGGTGAGGCTTGTCTTTGGTACTGCCTCTTCTTTTATTTGATATTTTCTTTCCTATGTCCTTCCCTAAGGTGCCTCCAGTTTTCATGCTGATACTAAGATTTTACTGGCAATTTGTCTTCCTCCCTCCCCCTCTCTCCTCCTCTCAAGAAGCACAACTCAAAGGAATGAATCACTATACTAATTGGGTGGAGGAGGTAATTTAGGGAGGAGTATCTAGAGCCAGATGGGAATTTTGAGGTCATCTGGTTCGCCCTCTTCCCCTTATTTTATAGTTGAAGATACTGAAGTTCAGAGAAGTAAAGGAATTTGCCCAAGTTCACGCATATATTAAGTGACAGAATTGAGATTCAAATTCAGATCCTGGGATTTTTCAAAGCTCAGTGCTCCAAGTTCAACACACTTCCCACTACATCATGCTTGCTCTTCTCAAAGTCTATCAAGTAACGCCATGTAGATTGTTGCTTATCTTCTCCACCCACAAGGTTAGTAATGCTAACTGCTCTTCTTGGGGCTCTGTCCACCTCCTTGGTGAGAGTTCACCATCCCTAGGTGTTCTCAGCCCCCACACAACGTATATCTTTACATGATGCTACATCCCAAATCTTTCCTCTAATCTTCCTACTCTCATCTCCTGCCTGAGGTCCTGTGTCTCTAATTAGTGAGAATTCACCATATCAAAGCATTCTGAGACCAAACCACAATGGACTCAAGCCATTCTCCTGCCAGGCAGGGGTGTAACCAACCCCCTCATTTCCCAACCCCCACTTTCCACTTCTTGCTCAAATCAACACTATCTTCTTGAAAAGGTTAGAAATCAGTTGTCTTTCTCCACTTGTCATCCTTGCCACTTTCCAGATCATAACAATCATCCCTGGCCACTACACCCTTTTATGTGTTGTTTTCCTCTATTACAATGGAAGGTCTTTGGCATTTTGGCCCTCAATATTTAGCACAGTACTTGGCATTCTTTAAGCCTCCATAAAATACATTCACATTCATTCACCCAATAGAAGACTCATACATGTAGGAATGTAAAGAATTGATGTGTTTATACAAAATGTTAGCCATTCACTTGATCTATCACCAAATATTAAAGACTTTTTAGTGCGTTCATTTTATGATGGTCTTCAGAGCTGAACTGTATAGAACAGATTGAATAAATACAACTTGGATAACATGAAATATAAATGAAAAACTGCTGCTAAAAGTGTATAAATTTGACATATGAAAATATAAATCCTTTAATGAGTTTCCACTTCAAGAGGGACCTAAGAAAAGGTCTCTCTTATACAAACCAATTTTTGTGTCATTTATTTTGTTTTGTTATATTAGGACTGCCTTAGTAATAACAAGAGCTTTTAACTGACACTCTCAAGTATAGGATTTTGCTTTGGAAATTGTATCTGGACTAAAAGATGCGTCTATGATAACAAGCACCCTAAGACACACTGGGCCAAGACATGGCTAATGATGTTTGCAGTTAGAGCAAGTAACACAAAAAATGTGCCTGCATAAATAGCATGAAATAAATCCAGGCCTGCAGCAAGAACTGTGCCCTTGGATAGTATTGGGGAAAGGGGCAGGAAGTTGGCACAATGCATTGATTGGGTCGTTAGGCTAGGAAAGGTCTCATCTCAGTTGAAACGTTCACATGCCATCTGGTAGCTGCCCCGTTTTAACTAGTTACTCTTGCTAACTTGGTTCAGAGATTATCAGCTTCTAAACTGCTGAAGATTGCAGTCCTCTAAGTGTTACAAGTGGTCCCTAACTACCTGAGAAAGACCTTGGAGATCAGGTAGTCCAGTTCTCTCATTTTGCTGGGGAGGAAACTGGTGCCTAGACGGGTAATATGACTTCCCCAGACTCACACGGATAGTAGGTGGCAGTTAAACCCAGGTACTCTGCCTTCTAAATTAGCACCATGTGCCTTTTTCCTGATAGTCTGATTTCTCCAGGATTACAGACTCGTAAGTTTTTCTAATACCATCCTATCCACACACCATCACATGATACCAAAAAAAGGAATACAAAAGATAAATAAGGTAGACAAAAGAGGTCACTTTTGGATATATTAAAGAACACATTAAAAAAACACCAACAACCAAACACTTTTCTTTTTATTACCACTAAACTCTCAGGAAGCTCAGCCCACATGTGATGTGATTTCATGGTACCACGAGGCCCTCTTGTGTCTGAAAACTATAGAACAGATCACTTATGAACAAGGGTGCCTTTCTGAAAGTTCTGAAATTAAAACTCCACCAAGATGAGAGCCAATGGAACTTGAGAGGAGGAAAAGTTACAGGAAAATGCCAGCTCACCCAGAAAGTCCCTACTAACATTCATGTGCTTTTTGGGGTTTTTTGAAATAATTTTTTTCTTTTCAAATACTTTCTCCTAATCTTTGGGCTCTATTGTAATAGCTAACATTAAGCTTTGCAAAGTACTTTACAAATACTTAACTTGATCCTTACAACATCCCTGGGAGACAGGTGCTATTAATATCACCCACATTTTAAGATAAGGAAACTGAGTCAGGTAGCAGTTAAATGACATAGCTAGGGTTACATATCTAGTAACTATCTGAGGCTTGATTTGAAATCAGATCTTCTTTAATGAAGTCTATCATCCTATCCACTGTACCACCTAGCTGCCTCTCAGAGATCATATGCTTTTGAAGAGGAAATACTCTGCAACATGGAGCATCAACCAGTCAACACATTTCTTAGACACCCACTGCTTTCAAGGAATAATTGGTAGTACACAAATAAATGCTGTTACCCTCTAACCTCAAGTTTTGGTTCTGGAATGCCCAGGTCATCACATCCCATCAGTCTCCCATTGTGGATGCTCAAACCATATAGACTTTTTAAGGTCTGGGTCTCTCTGTCTCTCTCAGAGTGGGAGTCTAGGGAAACCAGGAGGCAGAGGTGAGGAGGGGACAGCCAGTGTAGATGAAAGGAGTTGGGATATAGATGGTATTTGTGAAAAGCAGCAAGGTATCCAGAGGTGCTGAATCATAGCATATGTGGAGGGAAGTATAAAGTAAGAAAACTAGAAAGGTTAGAAGGGATCAGGTTGTGAAGGGGTTTAAAATACAAACAGAAGATTTCTAATTGATCCTGTAGGGTCATAGGGAGTCATTGGAATTGGGATCAGTACGGTCAGACTTGTGTTATAGAGAAATCACTTTGGCAGCTGCGTTGAAGATGCTTGGTATGAGGAAAACCTTGAGCCACAGAGAGCAACCACCAAGCTATTGTGTAGTGGCCCAAGTGGGTGGTGCCCTAGACTAGCCCAGGGTAATGGCAGCTATATGAGCGGAGAGAAGAGGACGTATAGGAAAGACGTTATGAAGTAGAAATGACAAGGTCTGGCAACAGATTGTGTGTGTGGGATGTGTGGGTGAGGAGTGGGGGATGACACTGAGCTTGGAAGTCTGGAACACTGGGAGGACGGTGGTGCCCTTGTTAGTAATAATGAAGGTCAGACGAGGGGAAAGTAATTCTGGATGTATTGATTTTGAGATGTTTATGGAATATCCAGCTTGAGCTATTTAAGAGATGATGTCAGTCTGTAGCTCAGGAGAAAGACTAGAGTTGACTCTCTAAATCCGGGGATAGTCGCATAAAGATGCTAATTGGTCTCTTGAGAACCCAAAACTAAGTATTACACCTCGGAAGCCCCAGAACCTAGCAGAAGAACTAAGTGAATGTTAGCAGGTAATCCTGGCAAGGAGAATCTCCTCACATTCTGAAACTTTCCAGGAGAAAAGGAAAGGGACAGTGGATTGTGAGTTCAGAGATTTTTTCCCCTTCTGGGTAGCTACATCTTTCACTTTTGGAATGCTTCTGATAGATGGAACAAAGAAGAGTGTCTCATAAGCCCATAAGGCTCTGAACAGCAACCCAAATGATGTGATTTTTCAATCCATTAACAGTTACTGACTCATTTGGCGACCAGTGCTTCATTCATTCATTTTATAACGCTTTCATCATCATCCTCAACAGAGAAGACTGAAAACTGCTCCTAACTCTTTCTATCCCTAAACAACTTTTGTCAATCAACAATTCTTTATTAAGGACTTTCTATATGACAAGCGCAAACCAGGAACTAGGGATACTAGTGCAAAGAATAAAACAATTCCTACTCAAAAGAAACTTCTTCCCCCCCCCCCCCCACCTTCCCTTACCCCTCCGCCTAGCAATAAAACGTTTACTAGAGCAAGGAGAAGGGAATGTACAGCTGAAAGAAACCTTCACAAGTGTCACAAAAATCTGGTACTTCTGTTTACTTTTGTATACAATATGAAAACAAATCATTTCGGTGAAGATTATTACGGCAAAAGTTAAAGAAAAGATAATATACAATGAAATCAGATTTTTAAAACTTCTGAGGTTTATTTTAAATTCAGAAACATCTTAGACCTAGGGAACGATTTTCAGAATACTTTCTAATTACTGACTCTGGGAACAGCTAGTGAAGGACAGCTTCCTGCTCTCTCTCATGTATCTGAAAGGTCCTAGCTGAGAAGTCAAAGTACTGCTTGCCAAATGACATACCTACAGTCACATCAGAAATGTAGGAGACTCTTTGAAAATGCACAATCATGGGAATAACATCACTCTGTTTTCTATTTTCTCGATATCCTTTATGTCAGAAATACCTTCTTAGACCAAGTGATGATCCCCTAATTCCATGTTACAGAGAGAATCTTGTCTGGTGCTTGTTGACTATGTGGCTATTAAAATGAACTTTATAAGAACCAATGAGTTCTTTGTTCTGACAAACAGTTTACAATTCTTTCTTTTTAATTATCATTTAATCTCATGCCCTTCTCTCCCACCCTTTCCTATCCTTTTCCTTTCTTTTAAGGTTGACTCAGAGCAGTGTAAGTTTTTCCATGTTTAATGATAAGCATATTCTTTTCCACACACTATCACTGAATGCATTTTCAAATGGGAATGTTAATCCTTCTTCAATAGTTGTGATTTTTATAAATAGTAAAATGATTATAGGATGTAAGCAATCTGAGGGCAAGAGTTCATGTTCTCTGATGGTGCCCAGTAGAGTACCATAAATAGGCCAGAACTCATGGCATATTTTATGGCAGTGGGAGAAGTATTCGTAAATGTTGGTGGCCTGGAAAGGGTGAAGTAGAGTAGGGAGGTAATACTTGTTGCATAAATGATGGATGCTTTTCTCTTTGTGGTCCCTTGTGGTCCTATGGTCACATCCTTCAAGAAACAATGACCATGATTTCCAAAGGAGGGTAGTGATTCTCCTGTAGACTAGCTTGTGCTAAAAAACATAAAATATTTTTCATAATCTGGATTTTCTCTTCTCTTAAATGAAGGATGAGTAACTGGAGCCAAGGTCCAGAGGATATTGGGCACTTGAATAGACTTTGAGATGACCTACACCATTATACTAGAAGATAAGGGCAGTGTTAACCAGAGGTTGTGGTCCAGGGGCCCTCCATGTTGTGGGCTACAATGCCATAAAGCCAGCCTGGGCTGAGCAAGACAGGGCCTAGTGAAAATACCTCAGTTCATGAAGAGCGAGAGACAAGAGGTTATAATTTCTTTTAAAGGAAAAAAAAGAATTATCTGAATGTGTATAGGTTACCAAACAAATCATGACCTGAGATAGGAGGCATTCTGGGAGACTAAGTCAGCAATGTGGCAGTGATGGAAACCAAAGGACACATAGAAAAGTAGAACAAGGTGAGGCAGAAATTCAAGATACCAGGTGACCAACTGGGCTTGGGCTTATACAAGTAGTTAGTATATGATTTGATTTGCACATCCTGGGGTACTGTATCGGCATCATTTTGAAACCTCATCTTTCCTTGTTGCTCGAAACAAGTTTCAGTTGTGGATGGCTTTTGGCTCCTACTAGCATTTCCTCATATGGGAAATAGATATGCTTGAGGGGTGACCTGATATAAGCTGTACATTTTAACATACCTTTAGAGGGCAGGGAGCATTACTAGTTGGTTGTTGAATTCTCTTTTCTTTCTGGTCCCACCTCAACACGTCCTTATGTCACAGAAAATAGTACAATTCTAAGATGATCCCATAATGGCAAAGTATGATGAGAATTTGCTAGATCTTACAGACGGTGATATTCTGAGGTGGCATGGGAGAGGACAGAATCCAAATTTGCTTTCTTTTGCAAAAAATATGTGAAGATTATGATTATAAAAGTTCAGAGGTTCAAGAGACCTTAGATACTGTATAGCAGAATTCACTTAATTTACATATGAGGAAACTGAGATCCAGAGAAGCTAAGAGAATTACTGATAATCATAGGACTTCATTAGTGGCAGAACTGGAAGTAGAAAGTTCTATACAGTTTTATTTTTTTTACTACACCATGCTTTTTGCTTCTCAAGTAAAATTATTGAAATATTTTCCTCACACATATTTATATGAGTATTTTTCCTTATTTTTCTTCTCCAGAGCTGTGATTTCATTAGAGCATTTATTAACTGCTCATTATGTGCCAGAAATTATGCTAAACACCAGGGATACAAATACAACCAACTAAGATAAACTCTGCCCTCAAGAAGATTCCATTGTAAATAGGAGGGGGGAGACAGTACATAAAGGGAAAATGTAGGTAGTATTCACTTTGAGGCATAGTGTAGAAATGGATGGGAAGTGAGGTACACATCTGGTTCCAGGTAAGATTAGCAAAGCTCATACTTCAGAGCCAGGAGTCCCAGGGAGTAGTGTCCTTAATAACTCACCTACAGCTTATACAAAGGCAGCTAGGTGATGCAGTGAAGAAAGCACTAGATCTGAAGTCAGTAAGACCTGAGTTCAAATGTGACCCCAGACAGTAGCTGTGTGCCCTTGTGCAAGTCACTTAATCCTGTTTACCTCAGTTTCCTCATCTGTAAAATGAGTTGGAGGAGATGGCAAATCATTCCAGTATCTTTGCCAAGAAAACTTCAAATAGAGTCACGAAGAGTCGGACATGACTGAAAGACAACAACTCATATTATTAGAGGTTGTACTGGCCATGGAGAAGCTGCCAAAAGTCATAATGCCAGGAGGTATCGGAAGATCCAATTCAATTCAAGAATCGATAGGTTCAAATCCAAGTTTTTCTGACTCACTGTCTCTTCCCCGTGTAATTCTGCTTCTCCTCGGGCTTGAGTGTTCATATTGTTTGCTTTAAAATGAAGTTTAATATTTTTCTACAGATTAAGTACAATCCTTTTGGAACATTATCCTCTTCTCATTCCTTCAATGTACAGGAGGAAAACTGGAATCCATATATATATACACATACATACATACATATATATATATGTATATATATGTGGGGGGGAGTATGTACATATACACATAAATATACTACATATATATGTATACACACACACAATGGAAATGCAGCTGCTTAGAATTTCATGAGTTCAAAATAAAAAAAGAACTCTTAGCTCAAAAGTTTAGATCTCAGTTCTAAACGCAGAGTCCCAAATGCCTGGGTAGGTTCTAAAATTGGAAAATGAACTTTCCATGTCCTCTTAGGGATAACAACCTTCTCTTCAGACATTTTTTCCAGTGCCTTACTTTCGTTTTTTCTATTTCAGGCCTCTTGAACTTGTTTCAAGCAGCTGGCCCCAGAGGAGGAGGACCTAGGATATGGTGATGCTTTCAAAATTTCAGAATGAGACTTGACAAGGCCAAGGGTCAGGGAATAAGGGAAAGAATCACTATTTTGAAAGCACCATTGAGTATTCATTGGTAAAAGGGTAGCAGAGTCATCACAAATTCCAAGCTGAACACAATCCCACACATTAGTATTGTGGAAAGGCAATGATATCGTTCTGGCAAAAGCAATATGACTGCACCTGGTGCCCATGGGAGAGCAGTCTTTGGATTGAAAAGAGAATTCTAACCACAGATGTGAACACAGATCTAGTGTGGGGACTTTAATTTCATCAGCCAGATGTGACTTCATCTCTTTGATGGCAAAGAATATTATAGAGGAGATCCCTGCTTTAGGCAAGTAGGTATCCCAGCAGAAAGAGTGCTGTGCTTGGAGTCAGGAAGATCTGAGTTCAAATGCAACCTTTGACACTTACTAGCTGTGTGACCCTGGGGAAGTCATTGTTTGCCTCTGTTTGCCTCAGTTTCTTCAATATAAAATGGGAATAAAAACAGCACCTACCTTGCAGGATTGTCATGAAGATCAAATGAGATAATATTTACAAAGGGCTTATACATAGTTGGCAACTAGTAAATGCTTGTTCCCTTGTTCTAATTCAGGGAGGGATTAGACTAAATTCCCTCTAAGATCCTTTCCAACTCAAAAATTTATCATTCTATCACTCTGATTCTGTAGCCAGTCTTGTCAATTAGGAAGAGGAGAGTCACCAAAAAATGTGAAGACTCCACTTTAAATCCTCTACTAACCTGTCATACAACTTGAAATTTCACCAGATGATTGATTTTTGTTGGTTAAGATATTGTCCACTTGCCAAGTACAAATACTCTCGGGAAGGAAGTGTTTTCTAAACCTTAAGGCATTACGTATGATTTATTGCTCTTTGTTAATACACTAGCCTATCAGTCCAATTTGATAGTAATTGGCTTAATGGATCCTTTCCAAGAGTGTGGGAGAAATTTAATAAAGTGAAATGTAATATGGATAAATGTTAAGTCTGCCACTTGGGTTCAAAAACTCAACTGCCTAAATATAGAATGGGGGAAACTTGCCTAAATAACACATCCTGTAGAAAAGATCAATGTAAAGTCAATAATTCCAAAGTTCACTTGATCTTAAACAGCATTAATAGACACATAGTGAGCTAAATGAAGGTAATTTTAGTACCATCATACTCTGCTCCAGTTAGGCCACATCTGGAGTATAGCGTTCAACTTGGGGAGGCACTGCTTAAATGGACATTGACAAACTATTTTGTGTTCACAGAAGGTTACAGAAATGATAAGAACGTAAGACCCATAAGAGTTGTAGTTGGAGGTTCTTGGTATATTTAACCTGAGGAAAGGAAATTTTTCAGGGGTAGTCAGATTGCCTCTCTTCAAGTCTTGGAAAGAATGTCCTATGGAAGATGGATTAAATTTGTTCTGATTGGCCCCAGAGAACCAATTGGATGGAAGCTGCAGAGGGAGAGATTTTGATGAGGTAAAAGAAGAAACTTTCTCAATGACAGCTGTCCCAAGATGCAACAGGCTACTAGTACTGGGTTCTCCACTCAAGAATTTCATATAGACTCTGAATAATACTTTGTTGAGAATGTCATAGAGGAGAGTCCTGTTCCGGCATGGGTTGGAATAGATGATCTCTGAGGTTCCTGCCATCTTTACAATTCTGTGAATACTATATGTTCCTCAGCATAGCCATAAATCTTATCAAGGTTGTGTTTTTAAAAATGTTCTCATCTAGGTTTAAGAACACTAAAACTATTGGGCCTTGGGGAGTGGCTGAACAAATTGTGGTTTGTGATTATGATGGAATACTATTATACTACAAGAAATGATGAGCAGGATGCTCTCAGAAAAACCTGGAAAGACTTACATGAGATGATGCAAAGTGAAACTGTACTGTGTACAAAGTAGCAGCAATTTTATCAAATGATCAGTTGTTAATGAATTAGCTATTTTCAGCAATATAACGATCCAAGACAACTCTGAAGGACTTATGATGAAAAATGCTAGCCATCTCCAGAGAAAGAACTGATGGTGTCCGAATATATATTGAAGCATAGATTTTTTTTAACTTTCTTTAATTTTCTTGAGCTTTTTTTGATCTGTTTTCTTCCACAACATAATTATTATGAATATGTTTTGCATGACTACACATGTATAACATATCAAATTGCTTGCATTCTCAATGGGGGTGGGGTGGGGAAGGAGTAAAGGAGAGAATTTGGGATTCAGAGTTTTCAGAACAAATGTTAAAAATTCTTTTTGTGTGTAACTGGGGAAAAATAAAACACTAAATAAATTTTAAAAAAGAAAAAACTACTGGATCCTTTTCATATGACACGCTTTTATTTTATTTATGAGCATAATCCATTTTCCCCTCAAAAATTGATATCAAGAACATCAACGTATAGTTTGAAATATTCCACTTCTTTTCTTTTTTGAAAAATTGTGACAATAGTTGCCCATTCTCAGTTCTGTAGTATCTTTTGTCAATAATAGCAAGAGTTCATAACTCCGTTTGGTCTCAGATCTCCTTCTTTCTCATTCCTTCAATCTTCTGGCTCTCCTGAGACCTCATTCCCTCCTGATGATACTGATTCCCTCCTAACCTTTATAGTACTAGTTATACTTTTTCACTATCTACTGATTTACTAGTCATGGTAAAGGAGTTGGAATTCTCCTCATTTTCATGCTCCCCTATCTGTCTATACTCTTCCACATTTATCTTTAAATTATCTCTCCTGTTTCAGAGTTCATATTATACAAAATTATCAAGCAGTTATGTGTTGACTTCCACCCCCACCCAAGCCGTTTTCCTTCCCTGTTCCATGAGTTCAGTGCTTGACTCATATCTCTTCCCCATCTTCTTTCTGCCCCTTTAGTGTACATATTGATACCTTCTTAACTTCCCTAACTTCCCAATTCCTCAATCTAATCAATTTCCAAGATCTTTTTCTAATCCACTTCAGATACACATAGAGAAGGTCATAAGCTTAAGCTTGCTATCACTCACAAATATTCCATAAACTATGAAATTCTCTAATTTGATCATTGTTTTTTTACCATTTCATCTTTCCTTATGCTTTGGTACCCTTAACCTCATTCACAGTGACCCTCAGTTTCTCTGTCTATCAGTAATTACTCAAGCCATCATCCTTGTACTGGTTATAATCTCCTTCCTTCAGTATCTCAACCTCTTATTGAATTAACTCAACACTATGTTAACCTCTACTTGTAATGCCTTGTCCTATAACCACTTTCATTTTTGCCAAACATCAACTTTGGATTATTTCTGATATCTTCTTTCTTTCTACTTTCTTTGTTTCAATTAATTAATATGTTTTGGCAAGAAACAGTATGGGAGTATGAGTATGCTAGAATATGGGGAGAATTACAGATTTAAATCTGAAAGATACCTTAAAAGTCATCTAGTCCAATCTTTCATTTTATAGATAAGGAAATGTACCAATTTCCATGTTCTTTTCCCTTCCAAAGGGAGTCCAAGTTCTTAGAATAGTACCATAGGCTAGAAATTTATATACATCTTTGAAGTAAAAATAGAACTCAAGAGGAAGTCAGAGGGTTGCCATCTAATAGCTCTTAAACTTGTTTTCCTTCCAAAGAGTGTCCAAACATGAGGTTGGAGGATTGAATAGGGCCCTGGGGAAGGACTGGGTTCACTGTAGATGAAGAATTATATTGATTGCCTTGGGACACAATAGATCTTTTATGTTTTTTGCATCTTCTGTGAGGTAAAGCGACATGCACTGTTACCCTGAGTGCTTGTATAGGAACTAGGAACTCTTTGTCTCTCATTTGACAATTCTGTATGCTTTCTGAACTTGACAAGTACAAAACAGACCTCAGCATCCTTAATTCCTCAAAGCCTACCCTTCTTGCTAACTCTTCTGTTTCTGTTGAGGAAACCACTATCCTTCTTGTCACCTCACTTTCAACCTGAGTCATCTTTGACTTCACTTTTCCTCTGCTTAATATTCAATCAATTGTCAAACCTTAACAAATCTACTTCCCTAACATCTGTTCCAAAAAAAACCTCTGCACTCACATGACCTCCATCCTATTTAAATCTTTCATCACTTCTCATCTAGATTATTGCAATCTCTCCCTAATTGTTCATGCTCCCTCAAAACTCTCCCCTCTTCCATACATTCTCCACACAACTATGAAAGAGATATTCCTAAAGTAGAGTGTAGCAAGATAACTGTCCTGAAAACAAAAATATCCAGTGACTCCCTGTTGTTTCTTGAATAAAACAAAACTCCTTTGTTTGGCCATTGAAGCCCTCCAGAGTCTGTCTCCAGCTACATTTTCAGACTTATTAAATGTTGCTGCACTTCATACATTATACAGTCCAGCCAAACTGGCCTTTTTAACTCTTCTTCAAATGCAGCATTCTATATCCGGTCTCTGTACCTTTGCACGGACTGTTCCCCATTCCTGAAGTGCACTCTGTCCTTTTAGCATTCTTATCTCCCTTGAGAACTCAGTTCACATTCCCCTTCATCCATGAACCCGCTGCTGGTGCCTTCCTAAAATTACTTTGTACATATGTTGTCTTTATTTCGGTTACCAGATCTAGAACAGGAGGACACCTCAGAGGTCATCTAGTTCAAATTCCTCAATTTACAGATGAGAAAACTGAATTCCAGAAAGCAGTGACTTGACCAAGGTCACAGGTTGAGAGATGAGGTGGAGGTAGGTCTTTTGACGCCCAAGTTAATGCTTTGTACCACTTTGCCCTGTATGTATGTTTGTTTTTTTTCCATTTATAGAAAATAAGTTCCTTGAGGGCATGGGATTGTTTCATTTTTCTTTGTATCTTAGCATCTAGCATAGTATTTGGCATATAATAGGTACTTAATTAAGGCTTATTGATAGATTGATCTGTGAAGATTTAGACAGGAGCTATATTTGCCTTATATTTTAAGATTTCTCAGGAGCAACTCAAGGTAGGGACAAAGGGATATAATTTGGTGTTTGGCCCTAAGATTCATTCAACCATTTGATAAACATTTATTAAACACCTACTACTATAGTCAAGGCACTATGCCTGGCAATATTCTGCTTAGTCCGTGTAAATCCAAGACTGGGTTATATTGCTTTTTTACATCAATGTACTTTAGATAAGTGAGACATAAATTAATCCACCAAGTATTTATCAAGCACCAAGTTTATTTATCAAGTGCCAAGCATATTGTGGGCACTAGTGATAGAAGACAAAAATAAAACAAGCGCTGCTCTCAAGAAACTTCCCTTCTATTTAAGGAGACAATATATATTTATACACACACACACACACACACACATATATATATATATATATAATTTATAAGAATATATAACATATGAAGAAGTAAATACTATATAGCTTGGTGGGGGCAAGGAGGGGATAAGCAAAGACAACTTATAAGAGGTGCCACTAAGAACAAAGGTAGAAGACCAAGGGGATATCAAGACAGAGATGAAACTGCCTTTCGAGATTTGAGAAAACTGATGGCAAGAGATTTTAAATGACTTGCACCAAAAGAATAACAGGAGGGTGATGTTTAGAAATTTCACTATGTCAAAGTCTTCAATTTCTCTATCCATAGAAATAGCAAATGTGCTACACTGAGTCTAGTTCGTGAATGAACTTGTAAAAATCCTCTAGATTGATTTAGTAGAGTCCATGACTCTATGGGAAATGTGAAAGTGACTTTCTAAAGTGATCATCAGCTCAGGATATGCTATTGCTTTTTAAATAGTTACATACCACTTTTATGACTGCAAGAAAAATATTATCTGTGAATGAACCAAAAGGCATTCCAGAATTCAAAGGGACACTTTTGTCTCCAGATGTCATTCCTGATTAATGGGAAACAGGTGGCATAATAGGACTGGATAGACACTCATCTGTCTTGGATGTTTTAGATTTTAAGCTTCCCTAAAGGAGTGGGGGAGGGGATAGTCTTTGATGACCTCTCAAGGTTCCCTGGGGTTTATGAGAAATTTTTTCTATCTTGATTCTCTCAAGCTGCATATTTTACCCTTTTTCTACATGTGAGAAGTTGGCAAATAGGTTATCTAAGGTAAATCCCATGCTCCTTTTAAAAGAAGGTGTCACATGGCATTGATTGCAATTAATTCTACATTTTGTCTTCTAAATTCTATTTTTAAGAGTCTGTCATTTTGTTGAAAAAAATTTGTTTTAAATAGAAACCTGGAAAATTTCAGATCATGAAAAAGTTTGTGTTTCTTGGGAAAAGCCATATTATTTCCATTTTCTTTTCAAATGAGCAAAATAGTACTTTATTGATATTAATTTTCTTTCTCTCATCTTAAATATGGGGAAAAGTCAATCATAATATGGTGTTAAAGGCATTGACTTGGGGTCTAAAGACCTGGATTTGAATTCTGTCTTTCTTCACAGACTTTGGGACCTTGGCCTTTTCATTTGTTCTGTTTGGTCTAAATTAGGGGTTCTTAAACTGACCTTAGGAAAAATGCATCTTTATTATTATTTTATTTTTTACTAACTCTTAGTTTCCTTTGTAATCCTGTGAATTAAAAAAATGTTATTCTGACTAGGGGTTCATGACCCTTATAAAATGATTAAGAACCCCTGGACCAGATGATCTTTGTGTAGTAGCTATATGATACAGTGAACAGAGTCTTGGTTCTGCTGTCAGGATGGCCTGGATTTAAATTCAGTTTCAAACACTAATTGTGTAACTCTGGGCAAATTGCTTATTCTCTGCCTCAATTTCCTCACTTTTAAAATGGGTTTAATAATAACACATATCCAGTTGTAAGAATAAAATGAAATAATAGTTTTAAACCTTATTATTAATATTACTCTATAATCTTTTCTAATTTTCACAATATACAGTTCAGTTGAACACTGGCAAAGACAAATCTCACATAATACTCATTGTAGTGCAATGATTTTTGCCATTAGAAACAATAGAAATGTTGGCCCACTATTAGAAATTTCTTATGTAGTTTGGAGCTTTTTTTTTTAACTAGATAATTTAATTGTGTAGGCAGGCCTCTGTGAGGAACTTCTATTGTTGCAGATAAGTGTCTTTTTCTGCATTTCATCTTGTGAAATTTTCTAGAACACTGAGAGTGTGGGCATGTGTGTTTGTGTACACATACACACACACACCTCATTGCAAAAATTGTTAAATTTATATCCAAAATTTAAGAGCTCCTATTATATGAGAGAAGATAACTGTACCACATTGCCTTAATGAAGAACATAATAGTTTATGTTAAAGCTCTGTGAAAAATAGAACTTATGTAAAAACTTTAATCTCAAATTTTCTTATTATCTTCTCAATTTCCCAATTGTCTTCTTATTTTCATATTGTCTTCCCAGTTAGTATATTAGCTACTTTGAGGCAAAGACAATGTTTGTGTTTTTGTCTTTCTTTTTATTTCCAATGCATAGTGCAATATCTGTCTCCTAGTAAGCACTTCGTAAATATTTTTTGATTGATTAACTGAGAGTTTCGATGACTTGTCCAGAGTCACACAACTACTATGTGTCAGAGGCAGGATTTGAACATTGGTCTTCTTGATACTGAGGCTGGGACTCTATCTACCATACTATGCTTATTCTCATGGTCTGGAGAATTTGGAATTTTTAACACGAACTCCACAAAATCCACAATAATGCCTCATAAAGGAGTGTAAGGGACCCTGGATTATGGAAAGCTTTGTCAATGAAATGAGTACTGTGGGAAATTCTACCATCCTAGAAAAGTTTTTAATATAATCCAAGCAGTAGGCTATTTCTACTTTTTCAATGAACAGCCTAAACAAAAATGGGCAGCCTCATTTCCACCAGGCTGACTTCTTGGTGATTAATTCCTTGGCAAACAATGAGGGATCCTGGTGTAGTGGGAGAAGGGATGAACTTGGATTTGTTAGCATCCAGCATAATATCTGGCATATAATAGATACTTAATAAAGGCTTATTGATAGATTGATCTGTGAAGATTTAGATAGGAGCTATATTTGCCTTATATTTTAAGATTTCTCAGGAGCAACCCAAGGTAGGGACAAAAGGATATAATTTGGTGATTGGCCCTAAGATTCATTCAATCATTTGATAAGCATTTATTAAATGCCCACTATATTGAAGGCACTATACCTGGCAATATTCAGCCTAGTCCATGCATCCAGTTGCCTTTGATGAATTGAAGTCAGGCGGGCCAGAGAAAATACACCCTTGCTATTGAAAAATCTGGTGGGTATAATTGCTCAATCATTGTCTATGTGTTTGAAAGATCACAGAAAATGGCAGTACTTTTAAGACTGAAGGTCAAATGTCTTAATTTTCAAAAAAGTTAAAAGAACAATCTATAACCCATGGCCAGTAAGTTTGATTTCAATTTTTTTTTGAAAATTCTCAAAAGGATTATTAAAAGGATAGTTATTGAACATTTAGGAAAGGAAGAAATGGTTATAAAGAGCCAATATCACTTTATCAAGCACAGATCATGCCTTATAAGGAAATGTGTTTGTTGGTTGAGGTTTATCAAATCCATTATAACAGAAAAGAAAATTCAAAGAATAAACCCATGCACACAAAAGAATAGGTTGTATCAGACTAACTTTGGTACCCATTTTGATAGAATTACTAAACTGGTATAACAGTGAACACTATAGATATAGTTTATATAGATTTTAGCAAAGTGTCTTATAAAACTTTTCATACTGTTCTGTTTAAAAAGAAGATCAAGAGATGTGCACTAAATGATAACACAATTATATTCGGAATGATTTGTTCTCAACCAAATCGGAAGTTTCCATTGTAGTGATCCAGGAATCTGAGCTTGGCCTTATATTATTTAACATTTTATCAGGAATTTGGTTGAAGACACAGATGGCATGCACATTGGATTGAAAGATGGTATAAAGCTGGGAAGGATAGTTAACATAACAACAGCTTTTAGTTTAAAAATAGCTTGAGACTTCAACATTGGGTTGAATCTGAATAAGGTGAAAATTAATAGGGATAAATGAATATTCTTACAATTTTTTTCCCAAAATAATCACCTCTGCAAGTATAGGAAGGGGGAGGCATGATTAGACAGCAGTTTGTAGGAAAAAGAACTGGGGATTTTAGTGGCCTGCTAGCTCAATGAGTCAGCAGCTTGATAAAAGAGCCCATTAGGGCTCATGTGGTCTCAGGCTGCATTCAGAGAGGCATAGCTTCCAGGAATCAAGAGAGAATTAGTTTCTCTCTGTACGTTGCCTTGGTTATGCTACAGACTGTGTTCAGTTCCAGAAACCACAATTTAGAAGGACAATGATAAGTTAGAGAGCACGCAGAGAAGAGCAACCAGAATGGTGAGGAATTTTTAATTCCATATCACATAAGCATTAGTTGAAGGAATTGGGTTATTAACTCTCTGGAGTGTCGTGAGATTCCATTGAGACAAAGGGTGTAAATCACTACATAAATGCCAGTTATTCTTACTGTATAATGCTACACCTCCAGTCTAGCAATGACTCCATTCTCTCATGCTTCTACTATATTCCTGCTGAGCTCAAGCTATGTATCTGAAGATGGCTACACTGGTAAATGTTTAACAACTGGATACTCAAAGAAAAAATGAACACATACTTTTAAGTTTAATCTGCATTATCCACTCTTTCTTAAGTCTAGAAAAAAACCAATAAAACAAGCCTTGATTTATAGTGATTGCCAAATTCTGAGGTGTAAATGCTCACAATGAAAATTTAATATTTGGCTTTCATAAATCAATTCTGACTGATGATCAAGTTTATGATGAAAAGGAACTATCAATCAAAGTTTTGTTTTCTTAATGTCATCAGAAAATATTTATCAATTATTTATCAGATTTGGTTAGCTTTTTTCAAAATATGGGAGATATTTATCATTAGTTTATCAAATCTGTGGGACATACAAGTCATTGCCAGGCTACACCACCCAAATCCTTATCTTATTACAGAAAAACAATTTACATAAAGTACTTAATTAAAAAATGTAGGTTCAAAGTAAAATAGATTTGTTCATTCTAAGTTAACATACTTATTGCTACTAAAGAGAGAGGGATTAGGTCTTTTTGCTGGGACTTTCCAGCTTTTTGTTCTCCCACCCTGGAGATCTGGGGACAATCACCTGAAACTCAAGCTTAGCTTATGTCTAGGGTCTTCCCCAAAGTTCAGAGAAGAACAATGTACTCATGTATAATTAAACTGTGGTATAGGATATTGATCAACTTATTCCACATGAAAGAAATGGTTAAAACAAAAACATCACAACTCACTGAAAAAGATTTAAACATGAAACAGTAACAACTATTCTCATACCTTTCTGGAAGGTTGATACTTAAAACCATCAAAATGTGAGACACTTTGTGAGATTGCTGAATGAGCATATTAACTTTACCTTGCCAACGCACTATTTGAACAAAGGACCCTCTTTGAAAACTGTCCTTAATGCAACGAATATACTTTTTATATGTGCTATTAGTTCTGAAAGCAAAGGTGATTGCTTGTAAAGCACTTTTCAAAGTGCACACATTGTAAGTGAGAAAATTCTTTGCTCCTTCTATATTTCTTTTGCCCCCCCCATACTGAGCTGAAGTCTTGGTCCACACTACTGTTTAGGTTACACTGTGCCTTTGGAAATCCAAAGGGAAACTAATAAATTAAATAGCTGAACTTAACCCTAGGAGGGACCTTAGAGATCAAATCCAAAGTCCTTATTTTAGAAATTAGGAAACTGAGGTACACCAAGGGAAAGGCGTGTGCTAAAACTCCCACAGCTAGTTTGTGGTAAAGCTGTAAGTTCTCAATTTTCAATCCAATGCCATTTATCTTTTCTTCGGAGAGGCATTAATGTTCAGTTATCATCTTCTTTAAACAACTCTCTTCTGAATAGGCAAAATGAAAGATAGGACTGTTTTGAAGTTGGTTTTTTTCTTTTAAACAAAATAGAGTTAGAAAATTTTCAATCTATTTCATCTGCCTACCCCTTCATACAAAGAAATAGTGAGGTATAGGGGGGAAAAAAGGCTATGTTAAAACACAAAGTTAAGAGACTTGAACCACAAATAATGGAATGCCCAGGCTGAAGAAATCCAGTTAGCCAGTCAAATGTTCTCTGGATTTGGATTGAGTTCTTTGATGCAACCCTCAGGGGATCCTGTTTAGACCAATTCACCACTGTCTCTACAAATAAAAGGAGACAGCTCAAACTTTAGTACAAAGGGGAAATCTTTTCCTTCCCCATTCATCTTATTAAGTCCCAGCTACTACCACAAAGTAGAAACTTATTTATTTCATAGGATCACAGATTTAGAAATGAAAGAGACCTCTGAGGCCACCCCCTCCACTTTATAGATGAGAAAACTGGGGTTGAGAGAGGGTAAATGACTTTCCCAGCTCATACAGATAGTAAATGTCTGAGGCAGGACCAGAATTCAGGTCTTCGTGATAAGTCCTATGTCTTATTCACTAATTCATGCTGCCTCTTGTTTGTTGAAGGGAACTGAATTCTGGAGAGAGAGCTCAGTGGTCAAATCATCTTCTACCTTTGTTCATTCATTTATTAGACTATCCTCATGCTTGGAAAGAATTCTTTCTGGATCTCTGCCTTTGGAATGATTATCTTCCTTCCACTCTTTGTTCAAATGTCCCTTTCTCTGCTTAGCTTTCCATGATACCCATAGTTAATTGTATTCTGTACTTTATATTTTCTTCTGAGCATTGTCTGGATTTGTCCCTTAGTCTAATCACACCCTACTTTGTATCATACTTTTCTGCATGCCTCTTGTATCCACATACCTGCTGCCCACCTCTCCTAGGGCAATGATAACTTCTTGGTGACAAGTATTGTTCTATTTTTGTCTTTGAAAATTCAGTACCTTGCATGTTGTAAATTCTTGTCAACCAGTCAACTAACATTTATTAATCACCTACTATGTGTCACATGCTCTACTAAAGCACTGGTTATACAAAGAGAGGCAAAAATGGTCTCATCTCTTAAGAAGCTCATAGGCTAATGGAATTGAATCAAAGCTATATTAACAATCTTTGCATACTTATATAATGGAAAGAGTCAGTAATAATGTTTCACTGCCAATCTTTTAAAGAATCAATCATAGTTCATAAGCTTGATGGTTTCTTGTGATGTAGTAATAGCTGATATTTACATAGTGCCTCATGGCTTACTAAATACACCACATGCAATATCTTTTTTGAACCTTGCAATAATCAGCTATAATAATATAATATTTTATTATTCCTTTTTATGGATGTTCAGAGAGGTTAAGTCATTTGCCCACGCTTTCGTAACTTATGTCAGAGAAGGGATTTGAACTCAGTTCTTCTATCTCCAAGACGAGCACTCTCTGCCAGGGTATCTGTGGTTACCTCCTTAACATATGTACCATCTAAAAGATGCTATGGTAGTTCATAGAAGGTTATAATCACCAAAAATCTTTAGGAAGATAGGTTTTGAGAAAGCAGACTATAAATATCAAGGAATTTCACTATCCTTAGTCATTGAGAAGATCCTGGCCAGAATCCTTTGGCACTGGCTATTATAGTTCGACATAGTGAGTCCATCTATTCCTAGAATATATCTTCATCAGCTATATTAAACATTCCACATCATCAGAAGACCTGAATTCTGAAAATCCCTAAATAAGCTTGTTTGCTTAGAGATCCACAAAGCCAGTCTTCTCCATTTTCACATAACAGAATACACTCTGGAGTTGGCATTGAGTCACTGACATTTTCTATCAACAAATGCATGGTGGAGGCTATTAGAAAATACATTGTACTCTATTTCATGTATCTATATTTGGGAATATAGCAATAACAAAACCCCTAGGAGTTGGGAGAACACATTTTCCATTTTGTAGGAAAACTTTGGACACATTGTGGATGTGCAAGATGGATTGGAAGGTTGGAAAAGGAATACGCAAAAACCATGATTTAAGTGCCTATTATGAGCCAGGCACTGATGTAGGAAATAGAAATACAAATAGAAAAGTGACCTCATCCTTGACCTTAAGGAACTTATATTTTAAATAAATTGAGATCAGGTGGGTGATTATTGCAATAATATATGTGAGAGGTGGTAAGGTCTGTACCAGCACTGTGGTCATTAGAGTGGAGGATGTGAGTGACATTACAAAGGTGGTATCAGGTAACTTTTCAATAAGGGGGACAGTTAAATTGGTATTTCAAGCAAGATTAAAGTTGCAAAGGCATGCAATATTGAGTGGATTGGGGAAGAGATCAGAGAAAAAGGAATCAATTATTATATTTTGGGATTGAACTGGGCATGGACAGTCTGAGATGTAGAAGACTGTGAAGTAAATCTGTAAAAGAGGAATTAGGCAAGGGTAGGGATGAGAGAGAAAAAGATGACTATGATCTTAAATTTTCTAGTCCAACTGATAGCAAACGTTATCTGAAGTTGGTTATTTAAATACTCAGGAAATGTGGCATGCAGATGGCTGTGTAGAGAAAGAAGCGGACCTAGAATCTGGAATCGGGGATTCAAGTGTCACTTCTGCCACTTAATAGATCTTTCCTCACTATAAAATAAGCAGATTAGACTACATTAGTCTCCAAACTTCATTTTTATTCTAATGTCTATTAGTCTATGAAGGTACACAAAGGTAGAGAATCTATGACCTGAGGCCACATGTGGCCTTCCAGGTCCTGGAGTGTGGCCTTTTGACAGCCTCCAAGTTTTACAGAACACATCCTTTTATTAAGTAGATTTATTTTGTAAAGTTTGGATTCAGTCAAAGGGCCACACTTGAGGACCTAGAGAGCCACATGTGATCTTGAGGGTTACAGTTTCCCCAACCCTGGTACAGAGTATCTCAAAAGTTTTAATGTAGCTTTTAATAACTTAAGTTTCTTGTATTTACAAATTTTTATACGCTGTATTCATACAAGTTGACTTACAAATAATCAAGATCTCATTTTCAGGTTTAAATCACTAACCCATCTGACCGTGACTGAAATGAGTCTCATAATCCTTTTTATAAAAGCTCTATATTACTCAAGATGGCCAATGATTTGTTACCGCAGCACTATGGTAACAAATTATGTCAACACAAGAAGGAAATTGACTCAAGAAGACCAACTACCTTTCTTTTTTTAAGTAGACTCTCTGATAGAGTAAGACCTTCATATAATATAGAGCTTCAGCCTTGACTAGAGGTCAATAAGGGTGCGGATATGCCTATTTTATGGCTATTACACGGTCTTGCCATACTGTCCCTTGAGAAATTCCATCAGTAACCTCTAAAGACCAACAAATATCCGAGGAAGATAATTAATAGTGAAATCCAGAGTGAAATCAGTCACCCCATTGCAATTATCTTTCAAGGTCTGGTTTCATTTAACTAGCTATGTGTGGTAAATAAACAATAGGAGGGTGACTAAGCACCTTCTGTGCAACAAATGGGATACTTTTCCATCAACTGGGTGAATTAAGAATACAGAAAAATGTAGTGCCTGGTGAACTTCAAGCAAGGTAATAAAAAAGCTGACTTCAGGGAATAAGGACAACAAACAAATGAGCTAGCCTTTCAGTCGTCAGATGCTGATGGCTAGTTTTGATTTTAAAAAAAGGCAAACAGACTTTGTATAGACTCAAAAAGCCAATATACATAATAATTGTGGGCCCTACCAGCATAATACTTGATTAGCAGAAAATAGTCCTGGCAGTTGATTTCTAATGAGAAGGATGCTAGGTTCTCTTTTCTTGTCCTCTTTGGTTTGTTAAATTTTCACATTTTCACCTTGGGAATGGTCTACTTATAGATTAGGCTGTGGTTCACGTCTTTGCCTTCTCAAGGTGGGAACTAGAAAAATATTCATTAACAATGTAAATCAGGTATGGGAAATGTATTTATTTCCAACTTATAAAAGAGATATAAAAATATAAAAGACTTTTACAAGTGAGCATTGACACAGTAACTTAAAACAGGATTAAATAACAATTTAAAATTACTATTATAGTTACTCTTGAGGCTGACACTTAAACCTCATCAGAAAATAAAAGAACCTGTGGGATTGCTGATCAGACATTTTACATTTCCCCTCAACCCCGTACTAAACAGGCAACTCAGTCTGCTGACAAAACAGCCCAGTCTTGAGCCAATTCTCTTCTGGTTATGTCTTCTTTGATGCAAAGACCTCTGGACCTCTTGAACTCCAAGGTCACTCACAAGCCAACGGCCACATACATTGATTATAATGTTCGATTACCTAGTCATGAAAGGAAACACAACAGCCGAAAAGGAAGCCAGGAGCCTGTGCAGGAACAGCAGTAGAAAGAAGGGGGAGGGTGATGCAGGAAGTGCACAGTCCATTCATTTCTACAACTCTTAAGGGAAGTCTAGAGACAAAGAATATTACTTGTAACAAAGGAGAATGGAAGCAAGAGACTGAACTTAAAACTGTCTCTAAACTATAGCACCCTGTCCTCATATACCACTGTCACATCAGTGGGAGGACCAAGAGACCATTCTGGGTTAATCATACAAAACTTCAAGTCGCTATGTAGCAGGAATTAGCCAGAGATCATCATCTCCAAGGAGACCGAACATTAAATCATACATGTGACTGGCTAAAAGCAGGCAAAGAATGATACAGAGCCTATGCTCTGTACTCATATTACAAAAGTAAGAGGTTCTGAATTTGACCTCAAGTCCCTCAGCTCCAAATCGAACATTTTTTTAATTCAGCTATGCATATGGTTTCAGTGTGAGAAAGAAAACAAGTCTTACTTGAACTTTTGTAACCTGGTTTCTCTGATATACATATATATATATACATATATATATATACATATGTATATATATATATATACATATATATATATACATATGTATATGTATATGAAAGCATTACCAGCACCATCATCCTTGAATATGAAAGACAAATTATATAGGCTGGCCCCAAACAAAGTGTTCTTGCACTTTTCTTCACCAAGTGTGATATGAAAACTGTTCTAAAGCGATGACCAATGGATAAAAAGTAGTCAGAGTGAGTTGATCATGGAAAACTTTTGTGCCAGAAGCATATTGACAGGGTACTCAAATGCTGGTCTGGGGAACCTGTGGATATAAAATAATCTTGAAATGGGGATAAGTTAGAGAAATTTTGGAGCAAAAGAAAGGAAATTAGGCCTATTTTCATACTGGAAAAAACTTTTACTCCTAATGTTTTACATATCTACATAATTTCATATTTATTTTTGAAAGGAAAACAATATTAACCAGAGCCTTCATTCTGGAACCATAGTTCATATCACACTTTTGACTCATGCATAAATTGGATTTAAGTGAGGTAGAGTTACATGAAGTCATCAACCTCACTCTGTCTTTCGGTTATCAAAGTCCAGTGGCAAGACCAAGTCAAGACAACTGGAAATGGCTCAGGATGCAGTATATGAGCTTGGCATCTTCGATGTCTAACAAAGCTCTAAGCACTCCTTAGTGCCTGCATCAGCTGCTGTCCTGGCCCACTCCAAAAAATTGTTCACACCCACCTATTCTGATGGAGAAGTCTTCAGATGTTTGGGGGAGACATCCCCGCTAGCTTACCTATGGATTTGAGGCCCCTCTGTTACCTTCAACTTGGTTTAGCCAGTCTACTGAAATGGTTTACCAGGGTGTGGCCACTGTGCATGCCAAAGCTTCTTGGAGCCACAGGTGAAAGTTTTGGTATTGGTCTGATTTGCCGCAGTTGGACACATTGTACCTTGACCCCAACATAGTAATATTGATAACAACCAGTCACAGCCCCCAGAATATAGCCTGATGGAAGCCCTTGTTTAGTTATTTTATGATCTAGCATTTACTTTGTGTGTGTCATGAAGTAAGAATTAACTTTCTTCAAAAAACCAAGTAGGATTCTAGTTCAACTACACATCTCACAGTCACTACTATCTCATTAGTTCCTCCTTTAAAGAACTCACAGAGGGAGAAAAGGGAACCGCTAGCATTGGGGAGCTATTGCAAAGGAATGAATTCTGGTCCTTTGACTTTCCTGTCTTAACCTTATAGAGTCCAGGGCAATGCAAGAAGCTAGAAGAGGCTGGCTATTTCCTTTCCATTCCTTTATGTGCAATCAGATACTCAAATTCCTTTAAGTATCATTTAACATTTTTGTATGACATTCTTATCTTATGCTTAGTATGTACTAGAACTGGACTAGCTTGGGGGTTGGGGGGAGCAAAGATAACATAAAATAGCTCCTGCCCTCAAGAAATTTTCCAACTGTTTAGCTACACAAGCTCCCCTTATATAGAAAACTGAGAGTGGAATGTACTTACTGAGTGGAAAATCAGTAAAGACTTACTTTTAGACAAGAAAGGGACGATTTAGTAAATGATCTACTTTTGTATACTCCCTGGAACACTTGTGGGTATGGCTACAATATAAACATCTTCAAAAGATGCGCTTTGTAGTCCAAAGTGAACTGAATTTGGAATTAAGAAACTTGGGTTCTAGTCTTGGATTTACCACTCACTAACTGTGTGACCTTGGGCAAACATTCGCTTATCCGTAACATGAAATGGTTGGTCTAGATTACAACTTAGTTTTCTTGTAGTTTTTGAAATTCCTGTAGCTTCTAAGTAATGAGTCCAAGAAGCTAAAAGGGTCCAAAAGAATGACATTCAAATAGGAATAGATGGACCTACAGTCCATCCTACAGTCATAGTGTGGATAAACTACAAAGAAAAGACACTTCCATCAAAGAAGTTATTGTCTAGTAGGGAGATATGATACATACACAGATAATGTGAACACATATTAGATATGTTGGTGTGTACACTTTGGCCCCAATCTCTCAGAGATAAGCCTGCTATCTTGGTCCAACAGGGTTCTAGGGTACTCTGAAGTTTATGGAGTTTTCTCACTGGCTCAAGACCCCGCTGGCTTATTCCCCCATTTCCATTTTAGAGGGCTAATGAATAATGCCCTAGTTCCATTTAATCATTTAGAATGAGGTAGCTTTTATAAAAGGATATTGTATTTACTTCACAGATATGTCAAGAACAAATATATAATCATCTCCTGTCTTATTCTCCAGCCTCACCCCCTATACCTTGGGGACAGGGTTTTCCTCAATTTTTCAGTCTCTAGGGAGAGCAGGCTCATCTTAGCTCAGTTCCTACATGATACTGGTTCTACTAAATTCATGTCCGGGATGTAGGATGAATCTTTAAAGTTGTTGGGTTGAAGTTACCTAGGTTGCTCCCAAGATTCACTTCTTGTTCCCCAGGGCATCAATGGTGTGCTGTCTGAAAACTTGCTTCGACTTTTACTCCCAGATTTCTGTGGCTTTTTCTTCTGAACTTTTGACATTCCCAAGGTCTGAGATTTCCCCTCCTTCATCAGATGCCATGAATGAAAGAGTAACTGAGATCCTCCAGAAGTGAATGAGGAAGAGATGGTTCCTGAAGCTGTCAGACCTTTGTGAGTGACAATTAAAGAGCCTTCTCTTCAGCACATAGTTAACTTACTAGAATCAGTTACAGAATGTCTGTGCATGCTCCACACTTTCCAAGGCATTTCCCTTATGTGTCAACACTTTTCTCCTGGAAGCACCTCCCTAGTGTCTTCCACATGGAGGGATGCCATCCCAGGTGGTATGGAAAAACACCAGAATTTCATTACAAGTGCATTAAGGAAGTTCCAAACAAAATGCTATATCAGATCCAAGGGGGAAAAGGACATTGTTGTCTTGGAAGATAAGACAAAGTTTCCTGGAGAAAGTAGAACTTTAGTATTTAGTGGGATTTTATATGTATACTATAATTATGTCATGACATAATATGCTATATGATTATTAGATAAATATAGGATTGAGTAGGATCTCAATAGGTAAGGGAGGGAAGTGAGATTAAGGAAGGAAGGAGAATATAGAGATTGACATTCGATGATCCATTTTTTAAATTACAAAGTATCTCTCCAACTAAGAAGGTTACTGAACTTTTTGGGGTTTAAGGGTACCTGGGAGATAATCATGTCAAATATTTATTGAATGAATGAATGCCTATGATTGCCATCAAAGATGAAATTAGAGAGAACTAGTGAATGATAGAAATCAATATGTCATAAAATTTTAAATAATCAATTGGAACTTAAACAGCATAGGCTATTAGGCCTTAAGACTCAGTAATTAGGATACACAGAGTCTGAAGTTCATTATTATAGTGAGATAAAGAAACACGAAGAGGATAATTTTAACTTCAGGCAGAAAGGCACTTCTTTGTGCAGCAGAATGGTGATGGCTTTTGTCCGTATGTCCTCAGGATGATCCTGTTAGCATTCTATTCAGTTGGTTGCACCTTAGCACTAGAAGAATGTTCTGTGCTCAAACAGAAGGAAAAAGAGATTAAGAATATTGAAAATTGAAGTAGGATATTTTCAAAATATTGAAAGAGAAAGCGTACAGGTTTGCTGCACATTGAGACATAAGAATTAAGTTAAATTTATGATCCTGAGGGAGACTTTTGTACTGATTCAAATCAATTGGATAAATATTTTTAAAATACGTACTCAAGACTAGCACTATATTGACTGTGGTGAAGATTTTAGAGCATCTCCCAAAGCTTAAAGTTATTTCCAATCTCATCAAGGAAACATGAATATTTACTAAGCAAACATTTCTATCACCTAAGTATTACTTTTTTTCCCTCTCCCTCCATCCCTCGTTTAACTATCTGAGCTCATTTATAGTCTTAGAATTCTGTGGATTCAGGTCCATATTAGTACAGTACTGGGAAGTTGGGACTTAGATATTTTGCCTCCTGGAGTTTCTGCTGTATTTATTTTGTATATGTTATGAATCTGTATATATCTCTCCCCAGGAAAATAGAAATTGCTTCCATTTGGTTTTATTTGATGTCTCTCTAGCACTAAGTGCAATATGGGACACATACTGCAATAATATTGGCCCTTCCTGAGACACTCCTGTTCATGTCCTTCCAGAAGTTCTCCCCAGGGAACCACACAATCTTCTGGGGTTTCTTCACTTATTCCTATTATTGGAACTCATGGGCTTTCCAATTATCCTTTGTTCTTGTCACATTACTAGGCTATCTTTTTTGATCATATATTTATAGAGGAGGTTGAATTAGCTTAAAGAAGTCATTTTGAACTTCCCTGGAAACTTCTGGTAGACTCTATGGACCTAGTGTTTCAACATTTGGATAGATCAGAGATTATTCAGCTTTGAAAGACATAGGAGTATTGAAATGATGACCTGATCTCCTCATTGTCTACTGAGTCAGAGAAGCAGATGACTTAATGGCTTAAAAAGAGGAGATAGTTTCATCACTTTGCTTTAATTCTCCCATGTGACAAGTAGTGAACCATACTTCTAGATTCCCCATGAAGAAGGTTGGGGAATGGGCTGAGTTATATTCCCTAACTCCATGGGTATTCCCACATGGATCATGGATCCAACTAGGTGTGTCAGCCTTGTCCTCTCTTTGCTTTTTCTATTTTGTGCTCCCTTTCCTGAGTAGGTGATCAGATTTCATTCTCAAGGATGATGGAACCAACAGGAGGAATCCCTATTTTGATCTTAAAGAAGATGACAAGGAATAAGAGAATTGGCCCTATTTTTATTGGTAGAAGACTGGAAATTGTTCGGACAAGCCACAGCTAAGATAGAAGTGAAAATGCCTAATCAGCAGTTCTTTGAATTGCTTTCTGTTCTGGTCAGGTTTAAGTATCAGATTCCCAGAATATTTTAATGGTAATTAAAAGATGTTATTTCATCCTCTTTTAAGCCATTCTGCGATGGTTATGAGTATTTTATATTTATCATTTTATTGCTGAAATTTTAAAAAGCCCTGTAAAAATAAAATACCTGTTCCTTGCTTGATTTATATTATACATTAAATACCATTCTCCTTCCTTCTTTGAGTACACCTAGACATGAGCTCAAAACCTGAGCAATAATTTCTTCTCCAGGACTGGGGTGTAGGGGTAAATGAGATAAAGAGTGTAAGATAAGGAAGCTTAGCCCTTCAATCATTAGCAGCCAGGATTCCTAAAAAACTGAGCAAGCCCCTTAGGAAAAGGGATTGGTCAAAGTGCCCCCGCCCCTTGGACCCAGTAGTGCTTCCTTGCTTAGAGTTAATGCTGCAAATTTCTTGGATAATTTACTTTGGTTCTTTTTCATAGTTCCTTTTTTGTTTTATGTTCTAGACTGATCACCATGGGTCTCTCCATTTTCCTATGATCCTCAGTTTTCATTTTTTTGGAGACTGTGGTAATTCTTAACTTATATCCATAGAATACTACAAGCAATAATAAGAATAGTATTGTTATAGCTGGCATTTATATAGCTCCTATAATTGAGAAACCTGAGGCAGACAGAAGTGAAATTACTTATCCAGGGTCACATAGCTCAAAGATCAGATTTGATTGCAGGGCTTTCCAACTGCAGGTCCAGTGCTCTATCTGCTGAACCAGATAGTTTTGAACTCTTATTTCTGAGCTCAGTTTGGAGTAACAAAAAAGACGTATGTGATCTTCTCTTCCTCTCTGGACTATATTCCTAGACTTCTCCCTTTGGTTTTTCTTTCTTTATTTCTCCCACCTCTATGAGGACATCAACTCTCTAAAGTGACGAAATCTTACTGCGGAACAGTCTAATTAATTTTCAAAAAATAAGCACTTCAGAGGGATCTGAAAGCTATAGAGATATCTTAATTCCTCTGTATTGTAGTATTAGCTTATTAATATTAGAACAGCAAGAAGACCATTTTTAAAAAAGATGTTAACTGTTGAAATGAAGAAAAAATACTTGCCACAGGCAACACAGGACAAACAGAATGGAAGACAAACTACGGTAATGACTCCAAAGTGCCCGGCACTGTGTTAAGGGATTTTACAAATATTACCTCATTTGATCCTTACAACAACCCTGTAAAGTAGGAGTTGTTACTATTCCCATTTCAGAGTTGAGTAAACTGAAAAAAAAAAGATGTTACGTGACTTGCCCAGGTCACATAGTTAGTGTGTCTGAGCTCAGGTTTGAATTTAGGTCTTCCTAACTCCAGGCCCATGGCTCCATAATTCAGAGCTTTTTTTTTTCACTGGCAGTGGGACTGGAAGTTTTACCTCCATTGAGGGAATGATGATGTCAATTTACCAACAAAATTATTCCAAAATTATAGAAATTCCCAAATGGGATTAGAATGTGGCAACACATCTTTACAAAATGCCACATTACTAAAGATTGAGGAATTTATTTAAGAGATGGAGATGAACATGTTTCAATGGCCTAGGAGCTTATATGATTTAATTTCATACCCATTGAAATCCTATGAATTTTAATTATGTTAGACATGAAAAATGCCTATTTTTCAAAGGCATATCTAATATCCAACATGTAGCCAAAAATGTAGTTTCATGTTAAGGTTTCTGTGTAGTCTACACACATTTGGTTTCTCTCATTCCTTCTCCCAGATTCATATTTTCCAATGTGTCTTGCACCATTGCCATCTATTCATACCTTTGCACTGAAATCACTGAGTATTAAAATGTATGATGGTGTTATTTTTAAAGTCTTAAAGAATTCTTCAGATAATTTCTCTACCTCTTCTACAACTACAACAGATTCTGGGGTATAAATTGAAATTGTTTTCATAGTGGGATTTTGGAAAATATTTATCATGAACAATGAGATACCAAATGATCAACTGCCCCATGGAATGTTTTTTCTTTTTGCTTTCAGATACATAATGAAGCAGATCTGGCATCTCCTTTATTTGTCCTTCTAGGGAAAACCTGTGATTCATCTTTTCATTAAACTGCAGTTTCTTATTTTCTTCTAGTTTGATGAATATCAAGCATGATATGTTTCAGTTTCTCCAGAAGTATGTGCACTTGTTAGTTAAGAAACTCATGTTTAGACTACCAAGAGCTTAGCTACAGTTTGTGGATGATTTAAAAACTGAGATTTAGCATCCTCTGCTCCCTTTTCCACTACTAGGCTGTGCTTGTTGCAAAAATGGGGGTAGGTTGCATGGGACTGAAGCTCATATGGTATTTTTATTTTCTAAATTGAGGATCTGTAGCTGGGATGAGTAGTAAGTAGAGCAATAGTAGCAGAAATAGCAGCAGCAGCAGCAGCAGTAGTAGTAGTAGTAGTAGTAGTAGCAGCAGCAGGTAGTAAGTAGACTGTGCTCTGAACTCAGGCATAATGTTGCATCACATTTAGTTCTGGAGATGCCAGTCTTCTAAGAAAAGGAACTAGCCTTTGTTTTCACATTCAGTAAGCCATCACCCCAAGCAGCCTAGGAAAACTTTATAACTGTGGCTCTCACATCTCGGGTGCCCCAAAAGGAGCAACTAAAAGTGTATAAGATGAATGAGGTATGGGACAGGTAATTTACTTCCACACACAACAGAAATGCTAAACATAAAAGACTAATAGCACATATTAATATAGCTATTTAAATAGGATTTATTACCTTAAAACTAGTGATATAAACAACCTGCTGGGAGCCTGAAACTTCATCAGAAGATAAAGCAGCTTGCAAAACTGCTAATTAGGCATTTTGCATTTCATTCTGGTTCTGCATTACCCATAAAAGTCCTGGTTCATATTTTTTGGCAAAATTTGCCAGGTAAGAATCAGTCTTCTTATCATGGCCATCCTTTCCAAGAGTGCTGGAGATTCCTCCTGCCACCATTCAGGTTTGACCTTCTAGAGTCTCTAAACTTCTCATACTCACAGGGTTGCCCCCAAATTTGGGCACATTGATCTGAAAAGAGGTAATATAGGTTACAGTGACCCAAGAATTTATTGCCAAGGGCTTGGCCTACTGGGGAGGAGTTGATTCTGGCCAAATTTGTCCTTGGAGAGCAAAACTCAAGTCTTTCCAACCTTCTGGAGATCGCCTTCTCCTGGCACTGTCTTTGCAAAGCCAGGGTCACTTGTAAGTCACAGTGAGGTGTTGGAGAAGGACTCTGCCTGCTACACAATAGAAAATTGCTTACGGAGTTATTTAATAGACGTTTGTATACTGTTATTCCTTTGTAGGCTGGATCTAAGAGTAGGGAAATATTGGTCGAAGGAACAGGGTGCCTTTAGCCTGGAGAAGAGAACATTCAGTGAGAAAGTGATAGCTCTCTTCAAATATTCACATTTGTTCTGGAGAAGGAAAAAATTAGACTTGTTCTGTTTGGTTCCCAAGAGTGGAACAAGGAGTAAGGAGTGTGTGTGTGTATGTGTGTGTGTGGGTGGGTGCAGGGTGTTGCAAAACAGCAAAGTTAGGTTGGATGTTGGACAAAACTTCCTAATTATTAGAGTTGTCCAGAAGTAGTGACCTTAGGAAGTGGTGGGTTCACCCTCCTTGCTGGCCTTGAAATGGAACTTGGAAGGCCATTTGTCAGGTATGGTAGAATGCTGGGCATGTTTTTGTATGGGATGGACAAGATGGCTTCTGATGTTACTTTCAATTCTCACGGTTATAGGATTCTGATTACATGGCTTGAACTTTGAAGTCCAAATAACTTTTCCTGTAATTCTAAAATGATAACCTTCCCCTGCAAAGGTTAATGTAATCAGGCAGTTTTCCAAATTAAGGTAACCCCCTCCCAGGTTTCTGAATAGAAAATAGTTTAAGTTCCACTGTTAAGTAGCCAAATTTTAGAACCAAATCTCACAAAATTTGTAACTATACAGATAAATTAATGGAATTTGTTATGCGAAATATTAAAGCTGAGTGGTTATGATCCACCTTTCAAATCACAAACAGATCTAAAAAAAAAGTAGGCATTGCACTTAGAGTGAACCAAGGCCTCTTCTCAATTGAGGAAGCCTGATACATAACATACATACATACATACACATACATATATGTATACATATAACCTAAATATATATTCATATATATCAGACTTCCTCAGTTATATACATAAAGAGAGATGCACATCTGTGTGTAAATAGACATATGTACACACATATAAAACTTTTACTAACATATAGTTTGATGAAGAGGGGCAAGGAAGACAACCTGATAAGATTTTCAGGCAGCTGGTATAAGAAACAGCAGCTGGACGAACGTGAAATTAGAAAGGAAAAGAGAATCACATCCCTTAATTATTGAAAGCAAATAAGAAGGAGAGCAAGTGTTAGTGCCTGAAAAATCCCCAATAGAGGCAGATTCACTTTTTCCTTAATCAGCCCTTGATGGGTTTCAGGGACAATGGACCTAATTAATTCTTTGTGACATCTTTAATAAAAAGGCAGTGGAAGAAAAGGTTATAGAAATCCCCTGAACTATTAGCCTTGTTACAACCTTTAGGAATTCTACCTTGGACCAGGAAATAGTAGATTCCTTCCTTGTGATTTTAATTCATCATCCAGAAGTTTGCAATTTCCTGGAATTTTTAACAAAAATGTCAAAACACTTGGAAATACCTTTCCAACACTCAATTGTAAACTAGTATTCTTTTCACCCTCAAATTTATTAATGTATTTGTTTTCAGTTTTCAACATTAACTTCCATGTTTTAAATTTTCTCCCTCTTCCTCTTCCCTCTCTCCCCAAGATGATATGCAATCTTTTTTTTATTTTATTTTATTTATCTATTTATTATTTTTTTAGTTAAGTTTATTATTTAACTTTTTACATTCATTTTCACAAAATTTTGGGTTCTAAATTCTCTCCCCATTTGTCCCCTACCCCTACCCCAATACACCCAGCATTCTAATTTCCCCAATCACCAATCTGCCCTCTCTTCTATGATCCTTCCCTTCCCTTGTTCCCATCTTCTCTTTTATCCTGTAGGGCCAGATAACTTTCTATTCCCCATTACCTGTGTTTCTTATTCCTAGTAGCAAGAACAATACTCAACAGTTGTTTCTTTAGGTTTGAATTCCAACTTCTCCCCATCCCTCCCTCCTCCCCCATTCACTTTGGGAAGGCAGGGAGTTCAATATAGGCCATATCTGTGTAGTTTTGCAAATGACTTTGATAATAGTCATGTTGTGTAAGACTAACTCTATTCCCCCCATCCTATTCTGCCCCCCATTGCTTCTATTCTCTCTTTTATCCTGTCCCTCCCCAAGAGTGTTGATTTCAAATAGCTCCTTCCTCCCATTGCCCTCCCTTCCATCATCCCCCCACCCTGTTTATCCCCTTCTCCCCCACTTTCCTGTATTGTAAGATAGGTTTTCATACCAAAATGAGTGTGCATTTTATTCCTTCCTTTAGTCGA
>CM053771.1:156274264-156374654 GCA_028658325.1 Potorous gilbertii | reverse complement strand
GTTTACTATTTCAAGTAGTTTTTACTTGAATCTCTGGGATTCTCTAAGTATATCATGATATCATCTGCAAAGAGTGATAACTTAGTTTCTTCTTTGGCTATTTTTATTCCTTCAATTTCTTTATCTTGTCTAATTGCTACAGCTAACATTTCTAGTACCATATTGAATAATAGTGGTGATAATGGACATCCTTGTTTCACCTCTGACCTTATTGGAAATGCATCTAGCTTATCCCCATTACATATAATGCTTGCTGAAGGTTTTAGGTAGATACTGCTTATTATTTTATGGAAAGTTTCCTTTATTCCTATGTTCTCCCATGTTTTTAATAGGAATGGGTGTTGTACTTTGTCGAAAGCTTTTTCTGCATCTATTGAGATAATCATGTGGTTTTTTTAGTTTTGTTGTTAATATGGTCAATAATGCTAATAGTTTTCTTAATATTGAACCAGCCCTGCATTCCTGGTATGAATCCTACCTGATCATAATGTATTATTTTCGTGATAAGATGCTGTATTTGTTTTGCTAAAATCTTGTTTAAAATTTTTGCATCTATATTCATTAGAGAAATTGGTCTATAATTTTTTTTCTCTGTTTTGTCTCTTCCTGGTTTGAGTATCAAAACCATATTTGTATCATTATATGCAATCTTACATGGAGTCTATACATACATTTTCATTAAACACATTTTCACATTAGTCATGTTGCATAGAAGAATTATAGTGAGTGGGAGAAACCATGAGAAAAACAAAACGAACAAACAAAAGAGAAAATAGCTTCATTCAGTGTTCTGACTCCATAGTTTTTTCTTTGGATGTGAAAATGTTAAACTAGTATTCTATTGTGGATTGTATTTTACAAGGAGGAATAAGACACATGCAGAGAGAAGTGTAATAAAATACAAGTTTGATGGGGGCTCAGATCAGGGAAGACTTCACTGACGTGAGGACAGTGGAACTAAGCCTTGAAGAAAGAGAATTGAAAGATGGAGAGAGTACATTCTTGGAATGAAGATAAAGGAATTAGTCAATCAACAAACATTAAATTAACACTTAATATGTGCCAGGTACTATGCAAACATCTGGGGATATTAAAAAAAATTGACTCCATCTTTAATGAAGTTACTTTCCACAGGGAGAGACTAGTGGGAGGGACAATGTGTACAAATAATCACTAACAGGGTAAATACAGAATATATGGAAGGTAACCTTAGAGGGAGTGGCACTGGCAGCTGGTGAGAAGTTGGGGGAAGCAAGAAAGGCTTCTTGGAGAAGGTGGCTTTTGAGTAGAGTACTAAAAGAAGCCCAGGAGTCTAAGAATTAGAATTTGGGAGAGCACCACAGGCAAAAAAATAGATAATGCAAAGGCAGAGATGAAAAACAAAGTGTCATGTGTGACCAGTAAGGACCAGTAAGGTGAGGACCAGTAAGAAAGCTAGTTCAGTTAGATTGTGGATTATGTGGATAAAAACAAGAAAATTGGAAAGGTTGGAAAGCATTAGATTTGGAAAACTTTTAAATGGCAAATGAAGGACTTTATATTTGATTCCAGAGAAAAAGGGGGCTACAGAAGTTTATTGAGTAGGAAGTAGTGTGTGTGACATGGTCAGATCTATGCTTTAGGAAAACTTTGGTAGCTGATTGGAGCACTGTTTGGAATAAAGAAAGTCTTGAGGCAGAGAGATCAAGCAGATGACTAATGCAACGGTCCAGGCAAGACATAATCAGGGTCTAAAGGACGGGTAGCTTGTGTGGGTAGATATAAGGGGATATATATGAGAGATGTGAAAGTAGAAACAAGATTTGGCATTGGATTTGGATATGTAAGGTGAGTGAGAGTGAGGGATTGAGAATGATAGTGAGGTT
This sequence comes from Potorous gilbertii, assembly GCA_028658325.1. Lineage (NCBI taxonomy): Eukaryota > Metazoa > Chordata > Mammalia > Diprotodontia > Potoroidae > Potorous > Potorous gilbertii. The sequence continues at coordinate 156,372,789 of CM053771.1, read as the reverse complement.
TAGAGCCAGTAACTGGAAAGATGGTGGTGCCCTCAACAGTAATAGGAAAGTTGAAAAGAGAAGAGTGTTGGGGGTGGGGTAGAAAATGAGTTCTGTTTTGGACTTACTGAGTTTCAGATATACATGAGACATCTAGTTTGAAATGTCCAATAGCAATTGGGGATGCTTTGAAAATAGAGCTCAAGAGAGGGGTTAGGGCTGGATAAATAAATCTGGGATTCATCTCCCAGAGGAGGTTGATGAGATGGCCCAGTGAGAGTATAGAGAAAAAAGGGTTACATGATAACTTTAGAGAGAGCAACTTCAATTGAAATATTAAATGAGAGGTGCAAGTCAAGTTAAGTAAAAAGAAGCATCTTAATTATTATTTTCCTGAGTGGGGAGAAATTTTATGAGGAAAGTGCTGAGTAGTTTTCAAACAAGAATCATTTTTGGCTTCTGTCCCTTAATTTGCCCTTCCTCTATATCCAGTCAACTTCCAAGTGCCATTGATTTTATGTCTACAATTGTCCACTTCTCTCTATACACACAACTTCACAAAGACTGCATGAATGTATTCATTCAATCTATTAACCAACAAGTATTTATCAAGTGCCTTCCATGTCAGGTAATGTGCAAGGAGCTGGGGATGTGAGTACGAAGAATCAACCAACCCCTATTCACAATGAGTAGGTTTAATTAAATCTACTCAACTTATAAGATTTAGAGTCAGTAGACCTTCAAGATCAATTAGTCTAACCCTGTCATTGTACGGAGGGGCAACCACAGGTAGGAAAGGTCGGATCTAGTTTTTGTTGTTAGTTTTTTTTTCCCCCACAGATTGGATGGTCATCGGCCTCCCATCCTTGACTTTTCAACAACTCAGCTTAAACTCAGTTGAGTATTTTCCCTAGGACTGGGACACTATTGAGCAGTTTCTATGCCCAACCAGTCAACCGGTGATTTCAGGAGATTGGACTGATTGTCCCTGATAATATAGCCCTTTCTCTTGGTAGATTGAAATTGATAAGGGGAGTTTGATCCAGAGGCTGCAGTAGGGATACTACTACTGACATTCTGTCAGCGCTGTTTTCCCACACCACCACTTGCAGGAGGCATATAGATTGACTGTGTAGCACTTAAAAAAAAGGATGCCCACTCTTGGTATAATTCATACAAAGTGTTCCTAAAATATATGATATCCTGCAGAAATCTAAGGTAGTTATTTTATTTATCAGTAATTAAAGGCTCTATCTATACCTTGGGGATTTTGGGAAGGGGGAAAAGGATTTAAGGGAACATCAGAACTGGAAGGCATCTACTTCAATCCCTTGCAGATAAGGTACTTGAGGTCCTAGGTAATTAGAGGCATAATTGGAACAATAATCTTAGGTTTCCAGTCTCCCTGCCTAGATATCCTTGCTGCCTTCTAAACACTTCATTGTGTACAAAATGTGTTGCCAGTCTTTGAAAGACAAGGAACCTGAATTCTTTCTTGTTCATATTAATATCTTTGTAAAGTAAGCCAGTAATAACTGCTAGATTTTTCAAATGCTAAATTTATATCTCTACTGAAAGAGCTTCACTACAGTGTGCAGATGATGCCGAATCTCTGAAGGCCCTAGCCAGAGGAGAGTCAGTTCAGGCAGGTCTTGGCAAAGTGGAAAGGCTGTGAAACCTGGCCCAGTGAGGGATAAGATCTAAGACCAGCCTAGAGAAATTTGGAAAGGCTCAGCAGCAGAAGGCTGGCTACCAAATTGGGAAGATTTTGGCCACCACAGCTCACTTAGACTATCTCCAAAGGTATACAAGATCTGTGACTTGTGTTGAACCAAAACTCATGAAATATTCAAACATTTAAGCAAACATACAAGGAAGAAAGGAAAAAAGTTAGCAAATCTGAAAAGAAATAAGGAACTTACAGGAACAGAAGTTTAGCCCTTAAAGCAGGGTTTTTTAACCTGGGGCTCGTAAGCTTTTTTAAAAAGTATTTTGATAACTATATTTTGATAAAATTGGTTTCCTCTGTAATCTTATGTAATTTATTTTATGTACTTACAAACATTAGTTTGAGAAGAAGTCCACAGACTTCACCAGACTGAGCAAAGGAACCACACACAAAAAATGGTTAAGAATCCCTGGGATTGAAGGGGTTCTACAACTTACAGATTAAAAAAATTGAGGTCAAGAGACTTATCCGAAGTCATGAAATCAAGAGAGGCAATATTCTTTCTCTTGACTGAAAACGTGATGCTAAAATGCTTGTAAAAGCTGTTTCCCATAATGCTTAAGAAAACAATATTAGGGTGGTACACAGCAACAAGAATGAGAAACCAAAAGTGAAAGTCACTAAACCTGTTTCCTTTTATGTCTTCAGTAAAATAGGAAAAGTAAATCAAGAGCAGAAACGAAGAAATCAAAGAAGGATCGGGGTGCGGCTGGAAGAAAGAAACTCAACAGAATGTTAAAGTCCTGCTGTAAATTCAGACATATATATATATATATATTAAACAAACTTGACTTAACAGTGCCTTTTGGTTTTTGAGATCATATCTGTAATGTGAAGAGTATAAAAATGCACCTAATATTTCATTGTTCATGCCCCCTTATCTAAGTTACAGTACTGCATTTTGCAGCATTATTTAAACCTAAGGCTGGTGCTAGTCATATCTCTTTAAAAAAAAAATCCGGGTAGAGGGAGCTAATTCCTCTGCTGCATTGAACTTGGTTAGATGCACAGAGCTGCAGCAGCGATCACGCTCAGATCTGCTCAGAAATCTGCTGATGTTACATCCTCATGCGTCAATGACCAGTAAGTGTTGGCAGGTTCAAATGGATTAAAATGAAAACCAGCAAAGCAGCGGGGTAAGGCAGCTAATGGAGAAAGGATAGAATCTCTTCGTGTGATCGGTCACCTCATTCTCTGAGGGTTTGTCGGAAAGCAGGTCAGTCAGTCACTGCAGTTGTTTGTGGGAGCTGTTGTTAGTAGTCATTTTCATTATGACAGTGTATATCGTCTGATGTCTTTGACATGTAGTAAAGCTGTCAATAGTGTTTCATTTAAATAAGCTCCTCGGGCAATGTGCCTTCAAGGTTGGGGGGTGAGGGGAGAGTTGGCAGCTGCAGTGTCTTACTAGACAGATTAATGGGGTAAAGATGTCCGTGCTAGTTGGCTTGGGAGTCTGGGTTTCTTTGTTACAGTGTTCCATTAGAAACCTCGGGACATCGCTGCAGCACAATGCATATGGAAAGATATGTTTCTGGATTCCATAAAGCTGCCCTTGATTTGAGATTCCTATTTGGCTTTATAGTAAATGAGATCATTTTTAAAAGCACTTATTTTAACTTACTTAACTGAGTAGTATGAGGAAATTTTAGATGTCATTATCTAAAGTCCTTAGATTTATGTGTGTAGATAAAAATGCCAGTCTTAATTTTAATCTGTTTTCAAAAATTGAGAAAAGCTTAAATTATACATACATTGCCATCTGTGTTTATATGAAGAGAGTTGCATTAACATTTAATAGATAGGAAATGGACCTGTACTGTCATTGGAATGGGGAACTCCCAGGTGTAAGAAATTCTTACAACCAACAATGCAGGTCATCATTTTATTTTAAGCCAAATAGTTTTAAGTGACTTGTCTAGAGCGGTGGTGTCAAACTCAAATAGAAACAGGGGATCATACATAAATAACTCTGCAGGCCTGCACTCAGGAAACCAAAAATTAGTGTCACCTATATTTTATCATATTTTAAAATTTATTTTTAAAAATTTATTTTAAACATACTTCCCAATTACATTTTAATCAGATTAGGGCTAGACTCTGAAATTTTGTGGTCCACATGAGGTCAGCAGGCCATGTGTGTCTGACAACTCTGAGAGTACTGAGAGTTTAAGTGATTTGACAAAATCAGTAGGCATCATAGGAGGAACTTTCATCCCTCATGGTTCTTTGTTCTTTACATCCTGCTCAGTCAATTGAAAATATTTTATTTGAGCAACTACATGTGCTAGATACTGTAATACTGTAATAGATGGTTCAAATATATCTCTATCCTCAAAGATTTTACAGTCTAGTAGAAGAGAGATATACTATATAGAGATAACTAAATTACAAAATAGAATCTAAAAAATGAAAATTCTGAGGAGCAACATGTCCATATCCAGTGAGGATATCATGGAAAGTTTCATGAAAGGATATACCATTTAAGTTACACCTTGGAAAGATAGTATTTCAACAGGTGAAAATCTAGAGGAAAGAATTTCTAGATACAGCGAATAGCATGAACAAAGGTATGGAGGAAGGAAAACACAAGAAATGTTTGGGGAATAGTAGTACTATTTGGGTAGATTAGATATAGTGGAGTAATAGGAACTAAGGCTAGAAAGATAAATCAAGGCCACATTATAGAGGGCTGTAAATATCAGTCTGAGTGTTTTATTTTCTATGGCAGGTAATAAAGAAGAATTTTTGCGCAGCAAATTGTTGTATACTTTAGGTAGATGAATATGGCTACCACAGGAAAGATGTGAGGAGAGAAACTAGTTAGCTTATTGTTATCGTGGTTCAAGTAAGGGGCAATCAGAGTATGAAACAGAGTGGAAATAGTGGGAGCAAGAAAGGAGGAGATGGATTTCAGAGGAGAATTTGACAGAACTGGTAACTATTGGACATTGGGAGAGATGATAAAGAAAGTTTCCAAGCCAGCGTGAATGGAAGTTTATTGGTACTATTAGCAAGTATAGGAATATTCTAAAACCTTATTCCAGGATGAAGATGAGTATGTTGAGTATGAAGATAGACTATTCTGAGTTTGGGAGCTGGATATGATGTAGTAGAAAGAACATTGGATTTGGAATGATAAAACCTTGATTCAAATCTTTATCTGACAATTAGTGATCATGGGGGAACAATTTAATCTCTTTGAGTCTGTATGCAAATTTTGTTACCCCCATATCATAGATGAGGAAAGTAAGAATCAGAGAAGTAAACTGATCCACATGACACTGCAGAAGAGCATAGAGAGAGAAAAGTAGAAATGGTCAAGGTCACGAACTTGTGAAATGCCTGCCTATGCAAGGAAGAAAAGACAATCAACAGAGAGGTAAGAAGGAGAAAGTTTCAAGAAACATGGGCTAGGATATAGTATCAGAAGATTCAGAGAGAAAAACAGTAGAGAAAAAGTCTTTGGATACTGAGATTAAGATTACTTTCAAGAGAGTCGTTGTAGTTGATTGATTGGGGCAGAACATAAACACAAAGTATTGCAAAATGTGAGGGAGAAGCAGAAGCTACTAAATGCAGCCTTTTTAAAAAAGCACATCACGGAACGGAAAGAGAAAAGTACAGTGTTAGTCTTGGGAGCAGCAGGTTGCTTCAGACACTTACTAATGGAGTGACCTTGGGCAAATCACTTAACTGCCGTCTGTGTTGTGAGGACAACATGGGAGAATACCTACAAAGTAGGTGCTGGTATACAGCTGGTGCTATATAAATTTTATCTGTCAGCATTGTTAGTATGGTTATTACTATGTTCAGAGAAGAGATTTTATTTTTCTTTAGGAGGTAGAGGAAGGCGGGTGTTTGCAAGAAAGGAGTCAGTTGAAAGGGATAGATAAAGGATTTCAGAGAAAGGAAATCATAGATTTTAGAGTTGGAGGGATCCTCAGATGTCAACAAATTCAACCCTTCCATTTTAGAGATAAAGCAACGAGGGAGCTGAGTAAGGAACTGGAAAGGAAATAGAAGGACATGAAATTGTGGTCAAAGAGGGGTGGTTCAGAGTTCACGTTGTTAGAGGTGAACTATTCCAGTGATGTCTGAAGTTTGTTGGAGAAAGAGGTCATTGGAACTAAGGTATGAGGCCAGAATGATTTCAGTGTGTTTATGAAGTTGCTAAAAATGAGGGCAGGGGCAACTGGAAAGGAAGATTTACGAGTCAGGTGCTGAAGTAATTGAAGGCGTATAGTAGGAGAATATCCTGGAAGTGAGTAATAATACCAGCCAATATTTCTGTAGATAATTATGATGTGATTGGGAAGAAGATGAATATATTACCTATGTATTGTTTGCCCAGGGTTTCATCCCAGTGATCCCTGGCTAGTTGTCTAAGGCTGTTCCAGTCAGTGCTTGTATGTCATTCTCTCAGCTTCTTCCCGACCCAATTCTCCCACTCCCCAGTTCCAGTGACTCAGTAGAGGCTACATCTCCAGCCTGGGGCTCCTAGGAATGGTGATCTGGAGAGCCAATGAAACCTTTTTCCTCAAATGTTCTAGCACTCATCCAGTTCAAGAGTTTACCTGAATCTCAGGGGTTAAAAGAGGGGATGGTACATTGGAAAGGGTCCTAGATTTGGAGTCAAAGTATCTGAGTTCAACAAAAACAGATTTATGAGGTCTGAGGAGAAAAGGTAATGTGAAGTTATTTGTCTTCTACACAATTTTTCTCCTTTTACAGTTGAGGAAAATAAGCCCACATAAGTTTGTTTTTTTTTTGTCTGTGAAAGCACATTTTATTTGAAGTTTGCTCAGTTCAAATTAAAGTAAAAAGAAAACGCTTGACAGTCAAAGCTGTCAGGGGTTAATAATGGCCCCACATCAAACCAAGCGAGGACTCTTTCATTTCTTGGTGAAGATGCCAAAAGGAGAAGCCCACTCCTATGACTTGTGGAGCTGGAGACTGGTCCAACCAAAGCACTTTGGAATTAGGGGAATGAAACAGCAGAACTGCGTGTGCCCTGTGGCCTACAGATTCCACCACTAGACATACATCCCAAGCAGCAATGCCCTGCCAGTCTCCGACCCCTTCCTTCTGCAGACATCAAATCCATGCTTACAGAACATTGCAGAAGCCCACATAAGTTAAGTGAATCTGTAGGGCTCATTTTCCTCAGTTTCCTCCTAAAAGGAGAGGGATCACACAGTGATTTTTAGATCTCAATCTATGATCCTTTCATTCCACAAATATCTATGCACAATCTTTTCTCCTCAGACCTTGCACATAATGCATTTATGTGATGTTTTGTATTATAATGCATATGCCATGTTCCCCTAAATTATAAACTCCATGTGGGCAGGAATAGATAGTGTCTTATACAATTGGTATAAAAGTTATAATTGATGGCATGAATTTCACAGAAATTTACCATAATTAAGAACAAATATGAACCAAAGAAAGGTGGTTTCCTGGTCACTTCTCCTTCACCATTACGCTACTGCCAAAATTGAATTAAAAAGTGGTACTGAATGTCTCCTATATGTTGGCCACATGGACCACAGAAGTTACAAAGGGTGGCATAGCTTAGTGGAAAGAATCCTAAGTTTGGATTCAAATCCTGGCTGTGGTACCTTATTCCATGTCAGGTGGCATAGTAGAAAGACTGCGTGAATTGAAGTCAAGAAGACCTCAGTTCTAGTCTTGTTACAGATACTGATGGTGTGGCCTGGGTAAGTCATTTCATCTTTCTTAGTCTCAGTTTCCTTATCTGCAAAATGAAGATGATGACAGCACCTACTTCACAGGGTCTTCCCTCTGAGATTACGCCCAAATTATCCTCCATATATTTTGTTTGTACTTTATTGTTTGCACATTGTCTGCCCCTTTAGATTGTGAGCTTCTTAAGAACAGGGACAGTTTTTTTTGCCTGTCTTTTTGTCTCTAGCACTTAGCATATAGTAGCTGCTTAATAAATGCTGGTTGACTAAAGATGATCAAATGAGATATTAATCCCAGTGCCACAGTGAATAAGATTCTGGCCTTGTACTCTGGAGGACCTGAGTTCAAATCCAGTCTCTGATACTAACTAGTTGTGTGACCTTGAGCAGGTCACTTAACTCCGATTGCCTCAGTTTTCTCATCTATAAAATTAGCTGGAGAAGGAATTGAGAAAGCACTCCAGCATCTTTGCCAAGAAAACCCCAAATGGCATCAGAGAGAGTCAGACACAACTGAAAAATGACTGAACAGGACACATATACGTAAAACTCTTTGTAAACCACAAAGCCATATAAATATATAAATGTTAGTTATCATCATCATCAATATCATGGATAGGGAAGAGTTTTTCCCACCTTGGACATTGGTTAGATCACATCCCTGCTTTCAAGTCCTCAGTTTTCACTTTTAATTAAACTCAACTCAAATTCAACGAAATAAATGTATTCAGTGCCTATTTTGTGCAAATTACTATTCTAGGCATTGAGATAAAATAGTCAAAGAACATATATTCTACCGAGGAGAATAAATATACACAAAATTTCAAAACAAAGAAATACAAAGTAACTTCGAGAAGAAGAGAGCTCTGATAACTGGGGAATCAGGAAAAGTCTCATGTAAGAGATGGTCCTTGAGCCGTGCTTGAAAGATAGCTAGGAATTCCATAAGGAGAAGGTGAGGAGGGAGCATGTTCCAGCCATGGAGAGATCACTTGTGCAAAGGTATACAAATAGGACAATAAATGGAAGACATCTAGCATTTATAAAGGATGACAATAGATGGTATAGTTGGACTAGCAGATTTCTAAGGATCTTTTCAGCTCTAAATCTATGAGACTGATGCTCCAAAGTTGTCACAGGAGAATTTTGATGTAGGGATAAAAAGAGGTTCTCTTTGAACATGGCTAATTTAATACCTTGCACAATTTGACTTTTAACAAATATTTTATGATGATAGTAGATATATGAGCTTTCCTAAGCTTATGAAGGGTTAAGGTGAAGATCAGATTGGTTCTTCCATGGCTGTTATGATCCTAGAAACCTGGTGGGCTCTAGGAGAGAAAGCGAGACTGGTGACTATGTGATTAAAGGCAAGTCACTTTAATAGCTCTGGGCCACTGGTTCCTCATCAATAAAATGATGGGATAGGATGGACTAAATCAGGTTCTTCTATACTTTTTGGTCATGATCTGAAATCCATATGTGTTTGGGCTGCATAAATTCAATTACTTAACACTTTCAATTAAAATTACTAATTGATCCAAGCCTGCTAATATGACCCTAAAGGGCTGTTAGTCATACCAAAAGTTGAGTCTAGTTCAAGGATGTTCTCTAATCAGGTTAGAAAAAGAAACAAACAACAATTTGCTAATAGCCTAAGGTCAAGCCCTGAGGTGAACTCCCTAAAGTTATGTGTGTTACCTTTGATTTATGAGTTGTATGTTGGATGTTAGGGGCTTAGATCATATCTAAGGTATTGTAGAACTCTCAACATTCTGTGATCCAAGCCCAGGTAGCATTGTTTGGGACATATTTAATTTAGAGTCTTCATGAGCACCATCTATATGTATTTTGAAATTGACTATGCCATATCAATTCTGAGCACTAAAGCAAATGCTATGCGATTCCCTGCACATCATAATGTATTTTGTTACCATCTATACTGAATTTTATGCTACATGATATCAGTTGGTTTTCTGAGATCATATATGTCAATATTTAAAATGGAACCTGGGCTTAATTTATTATATATTGAACCCTACAGTTAAAGAATTCAACTATACATTTTCCTCCACCCTCAGACCCTACATATTCTTACCCCTTTGTCTTGATGTTCAAACCCTGGCTTACCCTCCCTTTTGGTCTTCTCCCCTTTTACTTGCTAGCAGCTGGAATAAGTCATCTCACCTTGCTGACTTGGTTCACTATACATTCATGTTTTCTTAACTCAACTGGGCTCTCATTATTGTACAGCAATCATTTTACTCTTCCTTCATTGAATCTCTTCTACTTCTTCCATCAATTAGTCAAACTTTTTCTTTCCCTCTTAGATCTCCAAGACTATTTCTCTCTCTGCCCCTTTTCCCACACTTCACAACTCAAAACCCAGCCTTCTTCTCCCTTACCTCTGTATCTGAGGAAGACATGGCTCTTCTTCACAAGGCCAACCCTTCCTTGATTTATTTCCTTGATCCTTTATTTCCTAGATCTCATTCCCAGCTCTATGAGTCTGTCTTACCAATCTTTCCTCTCTATTTCTGTCTCTTTCTCTCTCCTTTCTTTCCCCTCTCTCTTCTATCTTTTGTCTTCTATTCCCTATATATACATTCAAAAATGCTTCATTAAAAAAAAAAGACCACTTAACCCTGCCATCCCATTCCCCTAAATATATTCTCCCTTTCACTATCAAAGTTCTAGAAAAAGTCACTAAGAATCAATGTCTTTGCTTACTTTTGTACAATTCATTAACTTCACAATTCTTTGCAACTTGACTTCTGCATATTGTGGGACCAAGTGTCTTTATTTTCACCTCAGCAAATTTTCTATCCTGCTTCTGAAGGCATATTTCCACTCTCCCTGCCCTTTTTTACCCCTTTCTTTGAGAACTGTAATCAAATCAATACTAGTATTGCCTTTGGAAAATGAGTATCAGTTGATTGCCCCACAGTTCCACTAACCTTCTTTGTATCTTTATGACCATTACTCCCTTCCTTGGCATTTATTTCTCTATATGTGTTGTCTCATCTAAGCTTCTTGATTGCAGGGACCATTTTGCTTTTGTATTCGTAGCTTTAGCATAATATTTAGCACACAGGAAGTGTTTAATAAAGCTTTGATCCATTCATCCTTAATTGTTCAGAGGAACTGAACTGTCTCTAGTTATTAAAGTCATTTGCATGTGTCAGAGAGAACTGAATATCACATGTATGAATTGTATACTTTCTAAAAAGAATTCATCCTCGGATAGTATCTTCCTATAGTGTGATAGGTTTTCTGAAGGTGCAGTTTAATATTTTAAATAATCTAACAGGAGAATAGTCTTCACATTATATCATCTAACAAGGTAACAAACAGTCTTATCTAAGGACTGTTATTAGTGAATTTTTTTGAATAGTTGTTTCCAGTTTGGAGACATGAATCTGCTTTTGCCCTTTAGTCCTAATGCATATGATATAAAAATAAAAGTGAATTGATTTTCCTCTGTTTTCCATTAATCAGCTCAACATAAGGCTTTCACAATCTGGCTCTAGCCCAACAGGTCTTCTTGTTATTCCTCGAACTTGGCATTCTATCTCTTACCATCGTGTCTTTGTAAATATACTGTTCTGCAGGGATACTGTTCACATCCCTCCCTCTTAAAGTTCTCATCCTTCTTCAAAGGTTTTGTTTGCTTATTTTAAAATGTTCATTTTATTTTTTGTTATGAGAAAAATGAGCATTTTCTTATACACCATAGAGTAGGAAAGGATTGTACATGAAACTTCAGATTTCAATTACATAGAGCTTACTTTTCTTTTTAAGTACATATATGATAAATTCAACATGTAACTTTCAAAGCTGTCCTGTTAGTCTGTGATTCTTTCTGACTTTACTTCTTTCTTTTGGAGGACAGGAGAATCTTATTTCAAATATTCCTCAATTGATAGCTATGACTTTTTTTCAATACTCAACTCTGGTACCAACTTATAAGGGAAGCCCCTTGTGCTATCCCTAATTATTAAGGCTCTCTTCCTACTTCCACTGTCCTTCACTTATTCAATATTTTTATTTTGTTAAATAAATAATTATAAGCACCTACTGTGAGCATGACCCTGTGCTGGGTTATGGGTACCTAAAGTTAAAAACAAGGACCTTAGATTCTATAGGGGAGATACACACAAATACACAAAGATTTTCAAGAAGAAAAGAGTACTATCTGGATGGAAAGGATCAGAAAATGCTTCATGTAAGCTTAGACAGTGATGCCTGGGTTACGTTTTGAAAGAAGCTAGGAATGATTTTTTTTTTAGAGGAGATTATGTTCCAGGCAAAGAAAGAGAGATAGAATGTTGCTTACAGGGAACTTCTAGCATGTCAGTATGACCAGAATTGAAAGTATGAGAAAAGGAGTAATATAACAGTCCAAGACCAAACAGAAAGGATTTACATTGTTAAGGGTTTTAAATGACAGTCTGCAAATTTCATACTCTAGAGGCAATACAAAGCCAGGGATGATTTCTGAGTAGGGGAACAACATGATCAAATCTTTAAAAACACTTTTTTTATTGTTAATTTATTTGTTTTCAGTTTTCAATATTCACTTCCATAAATTTTATATTTTCTCAACCTTCCTACTCCCTCTCTTTCCAAGATGGCATGCAGTCTGATATAGGTTCTACACATACATTCTTATTAAATACATTTTCACATTAGTCATGTTGCATAGAAGAATTAAAATGAATGGGAGAGCCATCAGAAAAACCAAACCAAGAAAAAACATAACAAAAGAGAAAATAGCCTGCTTCATTCTGTGTCCTGATTCTATAGTTCTTTCACTGATTGTGGATGGCATTTTTGCATCAAGAGTCCTTTGGAAATATTTTAGGTCCTGGTATTGATGTAAATTGCTGTATCAGAAACAGTCCTCCCACACTGTGGCTGTTACTGTGTATAATTTTCCCCTGGTTTTGCCCATTTCACTCAGCATCATATAAGTTCATATAAGTCTTTCCAGGTTTTTCTGAAGTTCATGTGTTCATCACTTCTTATAGGACAATAGTATTCCATTACATTCGTATACCACAACTTGTTCAGACATTCCCCAATTGATGGGCATTCCCTTGATTTCCAGTTCTTGGCCACCACAAAAAGAGTTGCTATAAATATTTTTGTGCATGTGAGTCTTTTTCCTATTTTTATCATGATCAGATCTCTTAAGAAAATATTAGTTTGGAAGGTTCCATGTATTTTTTGGGGGTGGGGTGAGTGTAGTGAATTAAAATTAGAAAGATAATGCAAGGCTGTGTGAGTGAAATCAACATGAGAGATGTTGTAGAAGTAGAAATGATGATACGTGATAACCTACTAGGTATGGAGGGAGAGCTAAGAGACAAGGATGACTCTGAGATTGCAAACCTGGTGACTGGAAGGATGGTGATACTCTCAATAGAAATAGAGAATTTGGAGGAAGGTAGGGTTTGGGTGGAAATATGAGTTCTATTTTGTATGTGTTGTTTGACATACCCATGGAGCAAATGGATATATATAAATGTCCAGAATATAATTGGAAATGTAGGGCTGTAGTTCAAGAGATAGATTAGGACTAAATATGTGGATTTAGGATACATTTGCATAAAAGTGTTAACTGAACACATGACAACTGATGAGATCACCAAGGGAAGGAATATAAGGAGAGAAGAGTCTTTGACAATACTCTGATTAGGGAACAGAAGAAGAATAATTCAGCAAAAGGAGATTAAGAAGTAATGGTCAGAGAGGTTAGAACCAAAAAAGAGCAGCATCACAAACACTAAGTGAGGAAAGAGTATCCAGGAGGAAAGAGATGGTTTTCCTAAAACTCAGGTCACACCATGTCACCTTCCTACTCAAACAACTCCAGTTGCTCCCTATCATTTCCTGGATCAAGTATAAAGTGCTTTCTTTGGCATTAAAAACCATTCATAACCTAACCCCTTCACCCCTTTTCAGTATCCTCACACCTTATACTAAACCACATAATCTTTGAGCCAGTAATACTGGTCTCCTTTCGGTTCCTGAAATAAGACATTCATCTCCCCACTCTGGTCATTTTCCCTGATTGACACCCATGCCTGGAAAGCTCTCTCTCACCACTACCTACTGCCTTCCCTGGCTTCCTCTAAATCAGAGCTAAAATCTCATCTCTAACAGGAAGCCTTTCCATATCTCTCAACTCTCATGCTTTCCCTTTGTTGATTATTTCCTATTTACCCTTTATATAGCTTGCTTGTCCGTAGTTGTTTGCATGTTAAATATCCCATTAAATCATGAGTTCCCCAAGGGCAGGGACTATCTTTGTGGGGTTTTTTGGGGGGAGGAGGATCCTCAGCACTTAGCATAGTGACTAGAACATGGTAGGGGCTTATTGACTGACTGGTTGACAGTGTCAAAAGTGAAAAAGTTAGTATCATAAAGACTAGGAAAAGGCCATTGGATTTAGCATGGTCATTACCACTGTAACACTGAAGTGAATACATGTTATATCCTGCCTGTATATTGTATACTTCTTGGGCAGGAGGACTGTTTCTTGTTTTGTCTTTGTGTTCCCAATGACTAGCATTTTACTTTGTACATATTAGATGCTTACTAAGCTTAATAAGCTTACCTTTGTTTACTTTGATATTACTAATAAGAGGAATTATACAAAGTTATCTCTGTGTTTGAAACTATCAAAGAATTTTGTATGTTCTTAATATATATATGAGAGATTCCTTATTGGAGGAGACTTTTTAAAGTTTCATTTTGCTTTAGAAAGGCAAGCACTTTTTTTTTTAATATAACGGACAAACAATAAACAGTGAGATGTTCTCTCTTCACCTTTCATTCAGTTGTGCAATAAATTCATAGGTTAATTGAATTAAAGTGACTTGGATCTTTTGTGAACATTTAAAACTAGTTTCTTCAATTTAATTTTAAATATGGATATTATTTTGTTCGATTTAAAAGCAAACTTTTCATTCTACATAAGCAAAGACAGGGATTTGCATTTAGATATGCATTAATGCTGTAGCTATATAACCTTAAAGCTCATATATACTTAACTATAGAATAGATGTCAAATAATGGTCACATTGGCAGTCACCTTGTCCCTTCTAATAAGATGATTTATCCTTCAACCTATATAGTTGCTGTTAACATCTGCAATGTTTGCTACTTTGTTTGCTTATTGATTGATAGGATCTGACTTTTATCCTTTTTTAAACAAATTATTTTTTTTGCTGACTCATTTTATTGACATTGAGAAGGACATGATGAATATACAGCAAATAAACTGTCCTGTCTTTTGTAATGTTGACTTTCAATGATACAGTCTTACCCTGCTTCAGAAGATTTAGCCATGGAAAGATATATTTGGTAAATAGGAACTACATTATGAAGTTATTATACTGAAAATGCTGGTGCTTTATATCAAGCATTGTTCATCAATGATATGAAGAAAGTGTACTCCATTTGTCTGTTATTTCTAAAGTGCAATTATGTTTCTCCTCTGAACAGTAAATTTGCTTTTCACTTTGCTTTATACGTACAACAAATTATTTTGTGCACCATATACTGTTTTAGAATCAAACTAAATTGTTTTAGTTTTTAGAGTTTGCTGCAAAACAACTGTTTTAGTTCATGAAAAGGACATCTGAAAAGTAAAAGTAAAGGACATATGTGAAAGTCATTATATGTGAAAGAAATTACATATAAAAGTCAAGTATAGAACCAGAGCATTTGACTAGATATCAGGAGATTCATATCCTTTGTATGGTTTCACTGTGTACTAATCATGTGACCTTTAGAAGAGTCACTTGGTTTATTGGCTTATATCAATTTTCTTATTTGTGAAGTGGGAATAATACTTGCCCTACCTTCCTCATAGGGCTGTTGTAAAAATGAAATAAAATATATGTATATGAAAATTCTTTGAAAAGGTAAAGTGCTTTAGTAATATAAAGTATTATTATTATTAAAACCTGTTTTTTGTACCCATTCACAAAACCTCCTAAGATCTTTTTGAAGTTTTTCCTCAGTAGTTTAGTACTTGGAACTATATGGTGTCATCTGCAAGTTTCAAGATTTCACTGTGTCAGTCCCTCCATATTCTCCTGAGTTGGTGACTTCTTCAGCAAACTTGGGTTCAATGACCATCTCATCACAGATGATTCTCAAATCTCTTCTCTAGCCCTAGTCTACCTCTTGAGCTGCAGTCTTCTATCATCAATGATTTATTGAACATTTCAAATTGGATGTCCTGTAGGCATCTCAAACTCATTACGTCCAAAACAGAACTTATTATCTTTCTTCCCCAAATGACTTCTTTTCCAAACTTTCCTATTTATGTAAAAATGTGTTTATGGGCCTTTGTTTCTGACTTGATGGCTACAGTTAATCCTGTAGAAAGTGGAAACATCTACTGATAGTTGGCAGATGCCAAATAGGGAAAAGCATATAAAGAGAAGCCTAGTAGTATAGTTCAGAATCCTGAGTTTGGAGTCAGAGAAGCAAGATCTGAATCTGAGTACTATGAACACGGGCAAGTTACTTCATTGGCATAGGCCTTGTTTTCCTCATCTGTCGGCACAACTGAAATAACTCAACAACAAAAAAGGAGGGAGTTGAACAAGATGATCCTGAGGGTTCCTTCTGTTTGTAAATAACCACAAACTCCTCTAAGAAACACATAGGTAGTAAGAATGTGAAGTTGGACTTTGGAGGGTAGTAGATGTGTTTTTCTCAAAAAAAAAGGTAGATAGATAGATATAATTAGATGAGTACTTGTAGGCTGAGATATGAGAAAGACCGATGCCATGTTGCTTGGCAGTCCTGCAATGCATCAGGCAGTTTATAATTAGAACGTCCCTGGAGCTAAGGGGTAACACTGTATATTGGGGTGGGGGGGCGTGACTTTTTCATTGCCCTTCTGTTCACTTCTCTTCCTTGCTCTTTTTTGTCTTCTCTTCCAGGATAATAGAATTCATGTAACGAAGAAGATATTATCAGAAAAGAAATGATAACACCTATCTGTACTCTACCCTTGCTGAGATGAGAGGGAATCAGAATAGAACAAGTTTAAAATCACCTTTTTTCATCTTGTAAAAGGAACCCAGAAGAGGGTAGAACATGAACAAATATTTGGCGGGAAGAAATTCAAGAACTCCTAATTACTGAGTGGTATTTCATCTTAATGACTTCTGGGAGGGGTGGAAGGAGACAGAAATAATTTGAGAAAGTGATCGTCATCATCAGAGTGGAGATACATGATGTAAGAATAAGTGTAACCATGTTTTCTGACATCAGATAATGAATGAGCCCTAATAAAAGACTTTTCACTGGTCACAGAGAGCTGGACTTTTGGTGTGGCCAGACTGGTGCAGAAGAGAGGAAAACATAAACTGTGTTTTAGTGGAAAAATATTTCATGAGAAGAAATAATGGAAACCAAGGATAATATCAGGTAAATGACCTATTATGATGTATATGTATGTTATGAACTACTTCAGTTATAGAGAAATTTCATAGTTTGCTGATTATATATTGTAGTATATATAATTATATATTATATTATATTACATTGCATTATGTTATATTGCTCATATAGATTATATGTAGTCATATAATCTATATATAATGGCACATTGAAACATTTTAAAGGGAAAAGCAAAACTAAAGAAAAGCAAAACAGATACTTTAATTACATGGATATAAACTCAAAATCTAAAGGGCTAAATTTTTTTCTTTTATAAACTGTGGTAATTCTGGAGTTTGTGTTTGCTGTTACAATTGGCCAAATTGACATAGTAAGTCTCTCCAGGGAAGAGGAAAATATGGTCAGGAAACAAATAGTAAGAGATATTTATGTAGATTCTTATGGTTATAATATGTTATTTATTTGATTTATCTCAGGAAACTTGCTCACTGTGAATCCTCACTGTTTTGTTACTAGCTGCCCCTAAATTCTTTCCTCTATAAAGCTAATATGCTGCCAGTACTTCTAGCCTATTCAATGCTACAAGGGGATATGGTGAGGATAAATTAGATAACTACTTAAATACTTAGAGACATTTAAAGTATAAGAAGAATACGTGGTAGAAAAAGAATAATTCTCCCCACACATCACCATTCATACTATGCACTGGCCTCATTTTGACACCTCATAGGGGACGACAATCTTGCTTTTCACCAGTTAAAATGGCTCAAGTTTATTTACAAGCTTGTGGCTTTCTGCCAAAATAGAATATTTTACTTTTTTCTGTTGTACTTTAAGAAACTAACTTTATTAATAACTTGTCCTCTTATGTAATGTTTTGAAGAAAAAAATAGAGTAAAATTCCCTTTTGAAGATTTTGCTGGATGTTCGTCTCTGACTGTCCCTAAAAAAGAATACAGTGAGTTCTTCTCTGTTCGATATTTGAGTGCCATGGAGCTATTAATAACCCAACCAGGATTCACAGAACCTGTCCTATGACAAACTGACATTATAGGTTGAAGAGTTTTCTCCCAATTTTAAAAACACCAAAGAAATCATTTCCATTCTTCCTTTTACAACCTAAAGATCAGAAGTCAATGGAAACATCCTTACCTGCAGGTTTTTCTTTCTGGGAAGCTAGATTTAGTTTCACAATCCATCCATAAGGTACTGCGTATGAAGATATCGTCATCATCATCACTACCACCAATATGCATGATCAGTAGCTCACAAAACATACAAGAATAACAGAAAGACAGAGACCCAGGCCAGGACTGCTTCTATTTGAACTCCTTTGCCCAAGATGAGAATAGTAAAATAATAAATAAATAATAATAAATAGCATTTATACAACTTCTTAAAAGCTTGTAAGCTGTGAGATAACAACTATATTATTATTCCCAGTTTACATATGAGGAAACTGAGGCTGAGACATGTTAAATGACTTGCTCAGAACAGCAGAGTAAATGTCTGAGGAGGGATTTGAACCCAAGGCCTCCTACTTCCAAGTCCAATACTTTGTCCACTGTTAAGCTGCTTCTCCACATAAGGGAAAATGACATTAATGATTCTGTATGTATAGTTCCCAAATAGAATTTTCTTCATGGTGTAATCCACAGAATGCTGGACATGGAGTCAGGAAAACCTGAGTTCAAATCCTGATTTCGTTACTTATTAGCTAAGTGACCCTGGGCAAGTCATTCAGTCTCACTTTTCTTCAAGTCCAAAATGGGTTGCTGTGAGGATCAAATGAGATAACAAATATAAAGCATTTTACAAACCTTTGCAAACAATTTGCAAGTGTTAACTATTTTTAGTGCTTACTACTTCTGGTAATGACTTATAAAAAACAACTAGCACTTAGATAGTACTTGAAGGTTTATGGAATGTTTTATAGATATTACCTCATTCTTATATTCACAACCCTGGGCAGTAGGTGCAATTAGTATCCCCATTTTACAGATGAGGAAACAGAGGAAACATCACACAGACCATAAGTATCTGAGACTGGATTTGAACTCAGGTCTTCCTAACTCTATCCACTGCACCACTCTGCTGAGGATAAGTGGAAAGACAATGTAGTACCATGGAAAGAGCACTCGTTGGGAATCACTTCCCTTGGTCCTAATCCTGGTCTTACCACTAACTAACTAGCTGTGTCTTTTGGATAGATTATTAAGTACGAATCGAGAGGTTTGGATCTAAAATGATCTCTTAGAAGGGGAGTTTCTCAACTTTTTTTTTGTGTGTGTGTTGTAGGCCTAGTGGTATGCTTTTAAATATTTGACAACTTGTTCTTCAAAAACCAAAGGATATTTACAACACACTTTTAAGTTAAATCCTAAATATTAATATTTTCTTCATTAATTAACAATAGCTATCTTCTTAAAACTAGATAATAAACAAAACAAAAAATCAAACCCTGATTTTTAGTGTCTGCTGATTTCTAAGGGTTAAATGCTCACATTGAAATTCACCAACAAACTTTACTAATCTAGTAAGCTGGATCCAGCATACCCCTTGCACTCCTTTGGCAGACTAATAAATCTTGTGCATAAAATAGGACTGTAAAAGGAAATCAATTATACTAAAATAATTATCAAAATATATTTTTTAAAAAGTTCATGGACCCAGGTTAAGAGCTCTTGCCTTACACCAAGATGATGGTGCCTCCCAGCTCCAGGACTTTATGACATCAAAAGTATGTGATACTTTTAAAAGATTACTTTCATCTTGAGCCTTAAAGAATTCAGCAATTATTTTCTAGTTCATATTGGACTAATATTTTTCTTTCAAGTTCAGTAACTTATATCTCTATTGAATTTCATTGTGTTTATTTATGACTGCTTCTCTAATACATCAAGATCATTTTGAATTTTAATCCTGACTGCCAAAGTGTTAGTTAGTTGTCTCTCCCAAATTGTAATCACTTCTAAATTTGGATCATGGGATAAACATGGTCTTTTTTCCATTAGAGTCAGTGATAAAGATATGAAGTGGATTATCATTACCAATGCTTCTTTGAATTTGCAAAGGATTTGCAGTCTAGGAAATGGAGTTTTACCAACATTTGGAGATACATCAGAAGATATTTTAAATGAGAAATTCCTGAAGGCTTTCTCACCATATTGACTGTGATTAACCAGTAGAATCTTATTTGTAAGCTCAAGCAAGCAGTACTTGGTTTAAAGTAACTGGCTTGTGCCTGTGGAAAATATAAGCACTAGGGTAATATGACATCACTGAGAGCAAAAGCCAGAAGGCATAGTTAGATGATGTGGTATCTGCCACTGTTGTCAGGTTGTGTAGATCAACATACCAGCTGCTTGCACATGGATGCACACACATGCATATACATGTGATATACACATATACATATGTGTATATATATATATATATATATATATATATATATATATATATGCAGAGAGATAGAGTATTTCTTTCCCAAGTTAATGGTATAAACTTTATCTAATGTGCAAGGTGAATGATTTATTCTATATAACTCAACAACAAATATCTTTGGTGTGATTACATGAGATTGCAACATCTGCAAAGTGCTACAAATTCAGAACAATATATGTATATGTACATATTGTACACACACATTATATACATATACACATGTAACATAAATGCATACAATACAATAAATATAAGTAAATATATATAATTATAGTAATATATTATATATATTATATATATATAATTGGAAATGGTCTCACAAATTCCATCCCACTGAATATTTGTCCAGATTGGGTCTTTATGCTCAATCTTTGCATGCACAGCATTCAAAAGCATGCTCTGTTTAGGGTAGCATTAACCCCAGTCTGCTAAAGGCAAAACCCATTCAACACTGCTAAGAAACAGTTCTGGATTGAAAAGAACTTTCTGAACATAACCTGTAACTGATCCCAGAGCATGTAAAGTGGAGGTTCTAAAGAAGCATGATACCTGGCATAGGGCACATAAGTCTGAATAAATTATGAAGCATCTGGCCATTTACTATAGTTATTGTTACTTTAGTCATAGTTATTTAACCATAGTTAAATACCATGTGGAGATGGTCCTTCCTTATTAAAATATTTTTTAAACATTCTGTGATACTAGACTAATTGCCAACTTTGAAGGTACCTTAATGATCCCTTAGGCTTATATTATTATTATATACTTAACATTCAAAAGGACCTTAAAGATCATCTACCCAGTTAATGGAGAAATTGAAGCACTTAGTGGTTATGATAAGTCTAAAGTCATACAATAA
The DNA here is from genome assembly GCA_028658325.1 of Potorous gilbertii. Lineage (NCBI taxonomy): Eukaryota > Metazoa > Chordata > Mammalia > Diprotodontia > Potoroidae > Potorous > Potorous gilbertii. The sequence continues at coordinate 156,351,641 of CM053771.1, read as the reverse complement.
GTGGTTAGTGTCAGAAATACTGGTACAAAAATCTGATTATCTTGTTTAAACTTCAAAAGAAAAAGGCCATACTCTGCATGTGAGGTGAAATATTTTGGTAAAATAAATGGAGAAATTTTATTTTTGCTTTCCTTTCAGATCACTGAAATTGGCATTATGCATGCTCTTGATCTGTAAATAATAGTTCACATTTACGTAGCATTCTGTGGCTTTCAAAAATCTTTCCTTACAGTAACCCTGTGAAGGAGACAGTTTAAGTGTTATAGTAGCCATTTTACAGATAAGGAAATAGAAAAATATTGGTGGTGATGATTGTGATGATGATACTCAGATATGATTTTCCTGTGATCCCCAAACTAATAAATACCAGAGGTAGGCCCTAGGCTCAGGTCTGCTGCCTCTCTGCCACCAGTTCTTTCTTTAGCTGACTGCTCACCCTTGGACTGCAGCAAAATCAGAAGTTGCTTGCATTACAGTTTTGACAAATGCTTTAAAAAAAGATTATTTATTTTAGACTTTTAACCTTAGTCCTGCATCTGTCACTATACTTTTGCATGACAAAAGAGAAAAAAAGGCCAAGAATTTCTTTAATTCTCAAGAAGGGATTTGATTTCACTCATATATGCCAGACCCAAATGCTTTTACGTGGTATTAATAGAACAAACATTAACTATGCTGCTCTTATGTGCAAGGGCATTGTTCTAGGTGCACAGTAACTACAAAAGTGAATATGACATAATCTCTACCCTCAGGAAGCTTATAATTAGTCAAGAGATTCCATTGCTTTTCAAATTAGTCCTACATTAGTATATTTTTTTTCTTGTCCAATTTGAAAATATTTTCTTTCCCATTAGTGGGTGTCAGCTTTATCTAGTATGCAAGGTAAATGATTTATTCTATATAACTCAACAACATATGTCTTCGGTAGGATAACAAAAAACTGTGACATCTTCAAGGTGCTATAACTTCCCAATAATTAATACAATAAAGGTTGGAAAACAACAGATTTTCATCTATAGGTTCTAATGGCACATGAGAAGTGGTGGTGATTAAAGTTATTTGTTTTATTTGTGTCCAGAAGAGCAGTTCACAGAGTTAGTTGTATCTTTGTAATCACTTCACTTGACATTGACTTAAGGTATTTTGAAATTCCCTCTGGACAGTGAGTCTTCACTCAAAGCTAAGATATCAGTAGTTAGAGGTAGTACACAATACATATGTGAGAGGGTGTTTGCGTGTATCTGCTGTTTTAAATATCTGATGGATTCAATCTTGAGTTTAAATGAACAGAAATGCTTAACTTTTCAGTTAAAAAGTTACAGAATTCATCCAATTTAATTTAAAGTTAAGCACACTCCATGTATAAGGCATTACAGTCAAAGCACCTTCAGATCATAGATCTAGAAGGGACCTCCAAGCTTGACAGACAGAAACCTAGGATAATTAACTCAAGGATAACGAAGTAGTATCAGAAGCAGGTTTTGAACCCAAGTCCTCTGACATCCTATGCTGCCAATCCTAAAGATTTATGTTATGCTATTTTAACAAGACATTTATCATGATAAAATGCTTTAAGTCAAATCTCTACCTTTCAATTCATTCAACAATCATTTCTTAAGCATTTACCATGTTCAAGACACTATGCTAGTCTCTTAGGGATACAAAGAAAGACAAAAACAAAACAGACTTTGTCTCTAAGGAGATTATATTCTGCTGGGAACACACTAGATAAATAAATACAAATAAAAACAGATGCAATATAATTTCGGGGGTGAAGAATGCTAACAACTCTGTGTGTGTGTGTGTGTGTGTGTGTGCATGTGTGTGCACGTGTGTGTGCGCGTGCCAGCACGTGAAGTCTTATCCAGGAGACAGCAGCTGAGCCTTGATGGTAGCTTGGCATTCCGTGAGGCTGAGGTAAGGAAGGAGAGTATAAGGAGTAACCTCTGTACAAGAAGAATAATAAGAAATGGAATGTCAAGAGGAGGGAACAAGTAGCCAAGTTTGATTAGAATGTACACGAAAGGGACTGAGGTGAAATAAAGCTAGAAAGGTAGATCAGAGGTAGATTATGAAGGGTTTTAAATGCCAGAGTAAGCTGCATTTTATATTCGAGCAACAGGGAACCAGTGAAGATTCTTAACTAGTTAGGTTTTGTTGTATTAATACAATATTGTATATTAATACAGGAAGGCAAACATATTCATCTCTCCTCAAAACTCCCATGGCTCCTTCTCCTCCCACATTCTCAGCTGAGGTCCTTGCCCCATATTTTACTGAAAAATTGAGGCCTTTCATGAAGAGCTTCCTCTTCTCCCTTTCTCCTAATCTACTCTCTCACATACCTTCTGCCACTATCTCCTTCACTCATTTTCCACATGAAGACGAGACCCTATTCTTTACCAAGTCAAACTCTTTTACCTATACGACCTACCCTACTCCATCACATCTTCTCCAACAGATTCCTCTTTCTGTCATCCTTACTCTCTCACTTTGTCTCTACTTGTCTGCTGGCTTCTTCTCTATTGCTTACAAACATACTCATTTCCCCTATCCTCAGACAATCCTCCCTTATTTTTCTATCCCTGCTATCACCTTATATTTCTTTGCCCTTTTGGCTAACCTCCTTGTAAAAGCTTAGGTGCCTCCACTTCATCTTCTCCTGCTCTTTTCTTTATTCCCTACAATCCAGCTTCTGATCTCATCATTCAACCAAAGCTCTTTCTCCAAAAATGCCAATGATGCCCTAATTGCCAAATCCAATGACCTTTCCTCAGCCTTCCATTTTTTGCTTTTCTGCAGTTTTTGACATTGTCGATCACCCTCTTCTCCTTGATACTCTCTTCTCTCTAGGTTTTTGGGACGTTCCTGGTTCTCTTGCTATCTGACTGTACCTTTTCAGTCTCTTTTGTTAGATCATTATCCAGTTCATGTCCACTAATTATGTTCCACAGGGTTCTTTCCAGGGCCCTCCTCTAGTACATCATTTTGTAATCTAATCAGTTTACATGGATTCAATCATCATCTAGATTCTGATAATCCACAAATCTACCTTGTGTGCTCTAATCTCTCTGCTTACTTCTAGTCTTTTACTACCTTTCAGATGCCTTGACCTAGGTGTCTTAATTTAACATGTCCAAAACTGAACTTATTATCTTTCTCCTGAATACCTCCCCCTTCTAAAATTTTGAGGGCACCATCATCCTCCTTCTCCCCTGTGTTGGCAACCTAGTCATCATTTTTGAATCCTCTGTCTCTGCCATCTACCTACTCCCATATACAATCTGTTGCCAAGGCCTGTAGATTTCATCTTTGTAACATCTCTTGACTACTGTACAGTATGTCCCCTTTTTTCCACTGATATTGCCACTCCTCTGACACAGACCCTCATCACTTCACACCTGAATTATTGCAACAGTGGGCTGGTTGGTGTGCCTGACTCATCTCTTTCCCTCTCTAATCTATCCTCCATTCAGATGCTCAAGTGATTTTCCTTCAATATTGTTCTAACGATGTCACTCCCACACTCAATAGACTTCAGTGCCTCCCTATCATCTCCAGGATCAAGTACAAAATCCTCTGTTTCGCAATGAAAGCCCTCAATAACCCTACCCCATTCTCTCACTTTTGAAGTCTTATACCTAACTTCCCACCCTCTTCCCTTTGAAACAGTGACATTGATCTCTTTGCTGTTTCTCAAACACTCCATCTCCTGACTGTGAGGATTGTCTTTGACTGTTCCCCAAGCCTGGAATGCTCTCCTTCCTCACCTCCACCTATTGACCTCCCTGTATTCCTTCGAGGGCCATTCAAAATCCTATCTTCTACAGAAAATCTTTCTCAATTCCTCTTCATTTCAGTGTCTTTCCTCTATTAATTATTTCCTGTTTATCTTGTAAATAGCTTGTCAGCCCCATAAGGACAGGGGCTATCTTCTAACTTTCTATACAGTAGGCACTTAATAAATGCTTAGTGATTTGACTGGCTGGGTTTTTTTGTGGGTTTATTTTGTATCCTGCTTCTTTATTGAAGTTAGTTGTATTTTTAGCATTCTTTAAGTAAACCATCCTATAATTTATAGAAGTGATAATTTTGTTTAGACTTTGCCTATTCTTATTCTCTTAATTTTGAATTACTTTATCTCTCAATTTCCTTCTCAATCTTGCCTCAACCCAGTTTTGTTTCATAGAGAATTTACTAGGAAGCCTTCTTTCTTTATTTTTGGAAAAAAGTAACTTTGGAATTAATTGTAAATTTAATGTCTGATAGAACTCACTTGTATATCTATCTAATTTTGTGGCTTTTTTTTTCCTTTGAGAATCCCTTTATGGCTTATTCAATTTCTTTTTCTGACATTGGGCTGTATAAAGTCTCTACTTTTTATTCTGCTAATCTAGATATTTCATATTTTTGTAAATATTCATCCATTTTGTTTTCCAGTTTTGTTAATTAATAATGGGAAGTAGTTTCTTCTTTATCAGCTTTAATTTCCCCTTTTTTTTTGTTATGTCAATTTAGTTTTCCTCTTTTGGTATCAATTTAGCTACCAGTTTGTTTACTTTTGTGTGTGTTTTTTTTAAAAGAAATCTGGGTTTTAAGGATTTTTTTTTTTGCTTGGGAAAGTCTCTAAGTTTTCTCTAACTCTAAATCTTTTCTTAAATCTACTTCCCAGCTATTGGCCTCCAGGTACCAACCTATTATATCTAATTATTTCTACACCAAATTTTGCATGTATTTAACTCTCTTTTGTCCAATTTAGAAAAGAGTTAGGTTCATGAGATATCCTTTCTCACACCCTTTCTACTATGTTTGTAAACTTTTCACAATTTCACAATTAAGAGAAGTAATAAGTTCCTCACTTTTCTTTCTCATTTCTTCCCTAGTATCGTCTTCCTCTTTCCCATTACTTTCTTTTTTTAAAACATAGAAAACCAAACTACACCCAAGCCTATGTTTGTTTTTCTTACCTACCTTTGTGACCTTTGAAGGTAATGTTATTCTGAGTCCCTTCAGACTTCTCCTGTTAGCTAGCTAGCAAGTTAAAGCATGTATTAAATGCTTACTATGTTCTAGGCATTGAGCTAAGTGTCGTGGATACAAATAAAAGTAAGAAAAGGTCACTGCCATCAAGGAGCTTATATTCTAATTGGGAAAGACAACGCTTTCCCAATGGGGAAAGGGGGCAGGGTGGTAGATTGCAAACTCCTTGAGAAGGGTCTGTTTTTGTTTTTTCTTTTGCATTTCTTTGTATCCTGAACACTTAGACAAGTGCTTAATTAGTGCTTTCTGATTGACTGGTAGATAGGACCAGGTCTCATATAAAAATGGCCAGGAAATGTGGTGGAGGCCTGGATCTGCATAAGATAAAGGCAAAAATGAGCCTTTCAGAGGCCAGGGTGATTCCAGTATGTAGTCTAGGTTTCCAGTGGGGAGAAGGTAGAGATTAGGTTTTAGTGGAGAATGCATAAGGTTACAGATGGATAGAAAATATTTCTAATTGTTCAAATGCATTTACTTTATTAGACTTCTCACATCCTGTGTATCCCTTTCAACGATTTTACTTAGCTCTAATCTATTTATCGAAGTTCATCCACGTCCTCTTGCAAACCTATTAAAGTTCAATTTTTGCCTCTGTAGGATTAATTTAATATTTCAGGGTAAATTATTGGCATTATTCTTGGCTGTAAGCCTTGATCTTTTGTCGTTTGGAATTCTGTAATCCAAGATTTTCTGTCCAGCATAATAATTGCTAAAAGTCTTATGTGATCCTGACATGGTTACTTTATATTTTAATTTTGTCTTTTCAGATGCTTGTTGTATGTTTTCTCTGACTTGGAAGGTCTGGATTTTGGCCATGATATTTCTGGGTGTTGTCATTTTGGGTGTTTCCTTTAGGAAGTAATGGATAGATTCTTTCTAATTTCACTTTGCCTTCTAGTATCAATAGATTTGGGCAGTTTTTTTTTATGATGTGTTGAGATATAGTGTTCAGGTTTTTTATTTGATCATCAGGGTATGATGCTTCTTAAAAATCTCTCCTCAACCTGTTTTCTAGGTCAGTTCTTTAGATAGTAGAAACTTTTATGCTCTTCTAATTTTTCAGTCTCTTACCTTTGATCTAACATTTCACATTGCCTATGAAATCACTGAGTTTTGTTTGTTCTATTTTATATTTTTAAGGAGTCTACCATTTGGGCAAGGTTTTTCTACTTTCTGTTCTAAAATATTTATTCTTATTCTACTTTTTTTATCCAAGTTTGATTTTATATCTCTTGCTTCCTTACAAGGTCCTCTTGTAGTCCTCGTGGAGAAGTCATTCTTTTCTTTGAGTTTCTGCTTGTATTTATTGTGCAATTATTCTCTTTTTTTAGGTATACCTTTTATGTTTTTCTTAATCCATAGTATTTCTTCATTTTGTTTGATATTTTCTTTTCCTTGCTCATATGTTCAGCCTGAATTCAGGTTACTGGGGAAAGATAATGACATATTTTGGTCGTGTTAAGTTTTTGATGCCTATGGGACATCCAGGTAAAGATGAAAAATGCCTGAAGATTTAGCAATTAAGAGATAACTGGTAACCCAGAAGAAAGCATTTTCAGTAAAGTGATGAGGTCAGAAGTCAACTGCAAGGGGATAAGAAATGAGAGGAAGTAGAGACAATGAGTGTAGAAGGCTTTTGTTTAATGCATTTGGTTATGAAAGGAACTCACTTTGTAGTAACTCCAACTTGTGGTGATTCAGTAGCCTTTGTCTTTCTGACCTTTCCATGTTTGGACGGTGACAGCTAATTGCTAATAAGTATTTCTTTATATGAAACCAAAATCTGATACTTTGCAATTTCCACTCATTGCTCCTACTTCTGCCCTATGGGCCACAAAGCACAAGCTGAATCCCTCTTCTTCCTCCAGAAAACCCTTTAAATATTAGAAGAAAACTATCATATCTGTTGTAAGTCTTCTCTAGACTAAACACTCTCATTTCCTTCAACCAGTCCCCATATGGTATAATGTTAAGACCTTTCCCCATCCTGGTCAAATTTCTCTGGACTCTATCCTACTTACTATCCTTATCCTTCCTAAACTGTGGTGTCCATTCCAGATAAGGGCTTACCTTTGCAGAATACGGTGGGACTATCTCCCCTCTAATTCTGATCTAGAATTTTGTCAAGAATTGAAATAAAGCACATTGGTCTAAAATTTTCCAGAGGCACTATAAATCATCTTTTGAACATACTCACTTGCACAAAGTTGTTACTTGATATTTCTTAATTGGATTAAAATTAAATTAAAAATAAAAGGCAGTTTGGGGGAAAGAAAAGTTCCTACTCAAGATCCTATAGTTCAGATACTAGTAAAAACAACCATAATATATACCCTCAATTTAGACATTAAATCAGTAACTTATCTTGGACTATCACAGATATGTCACCACTTCCCATCTTCAAGGATGTATATTACATTTTATATATGTGACTATGAAAATAAACCCTGAGGAGCTTCTGCTTTAAATTTCCCTTCTTGTCATTTCCAGAATTGGTGCCTAAAAAATTAGGGTTGGAAGGGACCTCTTGGTCAGCTCATATAATCCACCTTTTGTTACCCATAGGACAACCATGAGTACAGTGTTTCTGGCAATTATTTTTTAAGTGGTGGAGAAATCATTGCTTACTGAAATAGTCTATTCCACATGTAGGTAACTCTTATTTTCAGGAAATCTGTCATTAGCTCTGTCTGATATTGCTTAAACTTCTATTCATTTCCCCCATTTCTACCAAGTGTCAACCAAGATTAAGTCCTTCAAATACATGAATACAGTATTTTCTGTTCTTTCAAATGATCCTTGAACGGCATAATTCAAATCCCTGTGACTCTTTTTAGTAATTCTCCAGTGGATGTACCACAGCTTGCAGGTGTCCTCCCTAAAAATAACGATCTCAGAAGGAACACAATCCTCTAGCAACAGACTGATCAGACTGGACTAAACTATCACTTTCCTCATTCTGTTCTCCTTTTCTAAGGTCACATAAGCTTTCTTGACTGCTACAACACATTGTTAGTTTCTGCTCCAACTAATTGGGGATATAATTCATAGCTTTGGAATTAATTTTCTGGAAGAAATAATGAACATAGCAAAAGTCACTTACTATCAGTGGAAACTTCTTGGGTGGGAAATGAAAAATTTACAGACACATAGCTTCATGGAACCTAAAAGTTTGCTTAAATACCACAGGAAAACTATAGGTAGGCACTTCTTTAGTAGATTTTGTTTCTCTGTCTCCCATGAAAGGAAACAAATTCCAGTTCATTGTTGTCAGGCAACACAAGGATTCAACAGATTGTAACGTGAGCCTCCAATGTTAATTAAAGATCGAATTATTATTTTTCTGAGCTCTATGCATTCAGGCTTCCTTTGAGTCTAGCCATTCAGCCCATTTTGAATCCATCAACTGTGTTATGGTGATTGAGAGACTTCATAAGTATATCTCCCCTATACCTTCCTTTTAGAAGGGAATTCATGTTCCTATATCATCATTTCACTCTGGAGTTTCCCAGATTCATAGGAGATAGGTGATGAAGGAGCTCTCTAAGCATCTCAGTTGCTTTGGAAAACCTAATTTGTAACCCAGGAACAACATGGAACCTCAGAAGAGAAGGTAACGGTTTCCACATTTATGCAAAGACATATGAATTGATGCAGGTTGAAGGTTGCAGAAATAGAAAAATTATCTATGATATAACAATGTACGTAGAAAGAATAGAAATAATAAATGGAATCTTATGTAATAATAACAAAGAAATTTGGTTTGAAGAAGAGCTAAGAAAATGTATCTCTTTCCTTTTTGTTTCTGTGGTGAGAGATTATGATTTGATACACTGGTTTGGCTGAACTGATTTTTTTTCTTTCATTTTTTATTCTTTGTTATGAAGGATGGCTCATTGGGTTGGAGAAGGGGAAGGGTATATTTAGAAATGAAAGTGATGTAAAAACAAAATATATTTATGTAACTCTGACTACCCTGGCCCTCGCTGCCTGAAGAATAGGTATGTGACATTTCATCCTTCCCCCAAGAATTCTTTAGTACCCTTTTGGGGACTTGGGGACTATCTAGGCCAGATCTGCACATCTTGTAAAGTCCTTCAAGCTGCAGATAGGTTAGACGAGAGACAGATTGACCATGTTTGGTTGCTGCAGGTCACATGACCCCAAATCCCAAAATCCTGTAGCAGGCTACACGCAGCCCATATGTTATGTAGGCCTGATCTAGGCTTTCTGCCAATAACTCCAGCCTCTGTTGAAGGTATTCTTCCAAGGGCAGAAAGTGAATTCCCTATACCCCAGTTCAATTTAGTCATTAATAGATTAGTTTTTACAAAGGATCATTAACTTCAAAAGGTATATTAACAAATATACAAATTTACTCCCCAGTACAAAAGGTTTAATCCCTAGTCCCTATATCACCTCAGTCTTGTATCCATCCATTTTTTTCCCACTAGACCACCACATATGTTAAGGATTTTGTCACATCTCAGTTCCTAACTGTTCTCTAGAGAGGCATTATGCAGAACCACAACACAAGATTTAGACACAGAAGATTGAGGTTTGAATCCCAGTTCTGTCACTTGTCACCTGTGCTAATTTGGTGATATCATTTACCCACTCGGGGCCTCAGTTTCTGCATTGTAAGTATTAATCTTCTGGTCTGTCTCCCCAATTCAGCTTATAGATTTCTGGTTGGGTCAAGGGGTCTCTTCTCCCAATTTCAAAGAGTATTCCGTAGAGGATGTACTCCATAAACTATAACTTATAAACCTTGGCAAGTAGTTATTACCAAGGCAGATGGGAATGGGGGTTGGGGTGGTGAAAGAATTCCCTCTATCAACCCCTCCTCAAAATGTGCAGGACTCATGTTCTACAAAGCTGCTATCTGACTTCAACTAACTGCAAACTTTAGTAAGCTACCTTTTAAAGGCTACTATGGCTGTTACCAATCTTTTGTAAGCCAAATACAAGCTGCCTCCCTAATTTCCTTAATGAGAACTTCACACTAAAGGGGTAGCAGAATGTTAATATTTTAATATATCTCCAGCTAATTTCTGTTTACTCCTTTACTTTTCATGAATTCATGTAACATTTTATCAGTATTTATCAGAGATTACATTCTAGCTTGGGGGGAAATTAGTTGGTCAGGGACCAATTACTTCCCCCCCTTAACAATCTCAGTTATGCTCAAAGACCATCTCCCCTGCCTACCCTAGAGATAGAAATGAGATAGTTGGATTAGACACCTATTAAGTTCATTTCCTACTCTAAATATATAATTTTATGAAAAATGGGGATTTCTCTCCCCCTACCCCAGTACAATAAGGACTGTAACAAACTTTTTTCTTTCTTTTGAAAGGCTGTAATGCCAAAACTTTAGGTGAATCGTACTTACTTGAATCACTATTATTTGTGGTAACTGAAATATCTATTAGTCATACCTGTCAAGCTGTTGAAGAAAAAGTTTCATTTCTTATGGATCTATTATTTTTCTTAAAAACAAACAAAGAAACAAAAAACTTCCTTCACTTATTTCTACACAGCAACATCCCCTGTCTGCTGTAGAAAGCATTCATGTTTTCCAGAAGGGTGGATGCCTGCCAAACTTCACAATTGTTCCACAAGCCTGAAAATATGTGCAGTCATTTTGAAACCTTTGGTTATTCAAGACAACTCTGCAGAATGCTCCCCCTTTGTTATACAGTGACCAACAACATGGGATTTTATTCATTCCATCTTCCTAGCTCTGTGAGTTTGTTCACATGGATTCGATGATTTTAAGTTTCCATAACATTAGTTCTACAGAATTTTCCTATATTGTAAAATAATTAAAATCTTTAAAATGATAATATTCTTATTTTAAAATTATAATGCTAGATGTTTTTTGGAAAAAACTAATGAAGCACACGTATATAATGAGCACACATGATTTATAACACATCATATGTAATATATGAATATATAATATATGCATAAAATTATACATAGATTATATATAGGGATGTGTTGTTAAAGTAAATAGTACATTTTTAATTTGATAACACTCACTTCTCTTTCATAAAAGGAAAAAGCTATTAAGCAACTATATTCTGACATGACTTCTGATGATAACATTTTCAGACATTATTTATCTACTACATAGGCCTATAAATTCTATCTGATATTCTCCCTTAAAAAAACAAACAACAAGACCTAGACAACAAATTAACTTCACATCAAAAAGCAGAAAATTAATTTCTAGCTACCTCCATAGAGAAATCTGCTTACTGGCATATTTTAAACTAATTTTTCTTTATTTATGTACTGTCAACTTTATTAATTTTCAATACATACATATTGAACTAATTTGTACACATTTTATATTTCTTTTACTTAGCATATAAAATATTACTAACTATTATGTTTCATGTGGGCATCCCAAAGTGCTTTTTTTTCATAGTTCACAGTTTATATTCTGTGTTTTGTTATATCATCTGTGTAGTTTTTAGGCAGATTAAAATGCTATGCTCAGTTTAGCAATTTCTACCATACATGTGGAGTCTAGAACAGCAATTAAAAAAGTAAATCTGTTAAGAAGGATATTTCTAAAGACTGCCTTATAAATTCCCTCAACTCAGCTGTCACATTCAAACTTAACATTTAATCATATATTAAATACCTATCATATAGAAGATACCATGACAAGCACAGGGAATCCAAATATTCAGGGATCTAAAGAACTCAGCGCCTTTTCTCTAGGAGCTCACAATATTATAATGAGGAAGGATAAGTATGCAAATAGTTATAAGGGAGGGAGTGCATCTCTCTTACATATTTATCATGTATTATTTTGTATGGTAGTTATTTATATAATGAGAATATAGGATTCATTAGAAAAGACCCTGATATTGGGAAAGATGAAAGATAAAAGGAGAAGGGGATGACAGAGGATGAAATAGATAACTAGTGTCACAGAAGCAATGAAAATGAGATTGCACAGACTTTGGGATATCATGGAGAATTAAAGGGCCTGGCATGCAATGGAGTCATGAAGAGTTGGACCCAATTGAATGAACGAACAGCAGCAGCAGCAGCAATAACATATTGTCTTTCTAGATAGTAAACTTCATGAGATCAGGGATCATCTTTCTAAATCTTGCATCTCTTGCAGAAGGCTGTACAGTGTTCTTCACACAGTAGACACAACATTTGAGATGGCTGCTTATCTGGTATGATTTCACAGAATATCAATATGTACTAAGGACAGTGCTTGAATCGATTGATAAACCGACAAAAATTTATTCAGTCTCTGCTTTATGCCAGCTACTGTTTTAACTTGGGGATGCAAAGACAAAAGCACGTGCCTTCAAGCGGCAGGTCTTACTGATTCAGAGGCTGGCTCTTGGTCTGTTATGCCACACTGCGTCATTCTTACCAAAAGTTTCCTCTCTGCCACTTTGCCATATGTCTGTGCATCTCTCATGCTTTTGCCTGCCCATTCCTTCCTCTCCAGTAGAATACAAACTTGAACGTAGGAATTGTTTCAATATTTCTCTTTGTAGCTGCAACCTACCACAGATCTTTACTTCTTTCAGAATCTTGCCTGGGGCTGGGCCTTGGATGGCACAACAGCAGTGAGGAGTAGGAAACAGGGGAAAAGGTTATGAAGAAGAAGGTGAAAATGTTCAGGGCAGCTAAGTGTTTTTTAAAAAGAAGAAAGACATGAGATAAGAAAAGAATTGGGTCAGAAAAAAATCATAAAAGAAAATAAAAAATAGCTAAATGAAAAAGTGTTAATGATTTTTTAAAGGAAAGAAATATACTCTTCTGGCTTCTTGGCAGTCTTTCTTTTGATTCTTATTTTTCCTTGTGTTTAGTCAGTTGGCAAGCATTTATTTTTTAAAGCACATACTATACAACAGGGACTGTACTAAGCGCTGAGGATTCAAAGAAAGGTAAAAAGAATCTGAACAACCAACCAATCACCTTTGCTCTCAATGTGCATACAGTCTGAGGGGGGAGACAACATACAAACAACTATGTACAAACAGCACACATACACACATATATGCTTATGTATATATATGTGTGTATGTGTATATATGCATATATACACACATTATGTGGGCTAAAGTTAAGACAATCTGAGGAAAGACACTAAGATTAAGGAGGACTGGGGAAGGCTTCTTATAGAAGGTGGGAGTTTAGCTGGAAGTTGAAGAGAAGCAGAGAAACCAGAAGGCCGAGATGAAGCAGGAGAGAGTGCCAGGAATGAGGGATAGCCAGTGAAAAAGCATAGTCCAGAGATGGGAATGTCATGTGTTCAAGTTTTAGCAAGGATGACAATGTCATTGTATCAGAGTATATGGTGGAGGGTGGGGAGGGTTAGGAAGGGGTATGAGATATAAAAAGACAGGAAAGATAGGAATGGGCAAGGTTATTGGTGGGAGAAGTTTTAAAAGCCAAACAGTAGATTTTTATACAAAGGATGTACTGAAGATAGAAAGAACAAGAAATAACAGCTGATAGGATGTGGGGGATGAGAGAGATTGAGAAATCAAAGGATTGGAGCTTGAAGAACTGGGAAGATGGTAGCTGGGATAGATATTCCAATGAAGTTTCTTTGGATGTCTTTGTTATGGCTTTCCTTACTATTGTGGATGGGACTCCTGCTCTACTAAATGGAATGCTCCCATTTAAAAAAAATACTCTAAGAAGTATTCTCCCACTGTCAGCAAACTAAGTTTTATACACATACTCCATTCAAGCTTTCAAAAAGATATGTTATGTCACTTTTATAAAAATGTAAAGGCCATGTAGGAATCATATGTAGAATTAATATTCCCATAGTGTGTTTAATACCATATTGTGTTGTGCTCATCCTTCATTGTTGAAGAAGACCATGCCATCAAAGAAATGATGACATAACTTGCACTTGACTTTGTTTTGAGTGAGGGAGGGCTGTGCAGGTCACCAGCCTCACTTCTCCTCCAGAGTCATCTGAATCCAGTGACCAGATATATTCATCAGGATGACTGGAGATGACCAGGATACACTGGGGAGACCGTGGCTCCTTTAGTCCAAGGTCTTTGCAGGTACTCACTTGGGTTGAGGTAATGCTCATTCATTGATTAGACCTGTTTAAAAAGTAACCAAGGCATGGCCCCTTTAATGAGGCCAAGAGAAAGAAAGACAACCCGCTGGGAGGGAAAGGGCAACAGTTACTACTGATAATGCCTCTACAACTAGAGGGTCCAGAAGAGCCCTTAGGCAGGGCCCCATTGGCACTCCAGCTTCAGAGTGCAGTAGGCTGAAGGTTTTAGGACAGGACAGGACATGGCAATAGAGATATGAGGATATGAATAAGTCCTGCTTTTCTTAAGCAAGAATACTTCAGAAGAATGCATCTATACTGGAATTACTATAAAAGCATGACTAGATTCAAGGGCAGTCACTTATTTAATTTTGTCAAAAGTCTTTAAATGGTTTAGAATTATTGGCAACTGAACAACTATTTCTCATTAAAATGAACAATAGATTCAAAAGAGTGATGTAAAGCTTATCCAATAGCTATTTTTTGTCATTTTATAGCACTTTGGGGAATTCACATTGCTCCCATTAAAAGTAGGAAAAGCAGGGCGTGCTAATTCAGAAATATTACATCATCTCCCCAGCTATATTCAGTATAACTAAAAATAAAATACATACTACCACTGAGTTGCTTGAACAATTGTCAGTTACTTGATTTACTGGGTCAGTATAAAAAAGCAATAGAGATTTAGACAAGAACTCCTCCCATGGCACCTTCTTGCTACCTAGAAACATGTTCAGTTTTCCCTAACCTTAAAAAAAAATTTAACTTGATTCAGTCATTCCCTTATACTGTTTTTCTTTTTTTTTTTAGGGGGAGGCAACCAGGATTAAATAACTTGTTCAGGGTCACACAGCTAGTAAGTGTCTGAGGCAGGATTTGAACTTAAGATCTCCTGACTCTAGGGCTGGTGTTCTATCCATTGCACCACCTAACTGCCCCTATTTTATAGTATTGCATTATTTCTGTTCTTTTTACAGACAAACTCTTAGAAAAAAAAAATCTAGACTCACTATTAATTCTCCAAGTCATTTGGCTAGCAACTCTGCCACTTGACTGAAATCGTTTTCCAGGAGGTTTCCCATCTCTTAGTTGCTGTATTAGGTAGTCTTTTGTTAGTACTCACTCTTTTTGGCTTTGGGATTATCTGACACTGTTGACCACTTCTTCAGATACTCTCTTTGATTCAGTAACAGTGTTTTCTCTTGGTTCTCCTCCTGCCCAGTCATTTGCTTTGCTGTATCATTCATTATCCATAGTTTCCCTGGCCTCCCCTAGCCACTTGTCTGTAGGTGTCCACCCCAAGATTCTGATCTTGGGTTTCTTAACATCTCACGAGATCAATTATCATCTTTTTGCTGCTGACTATCAAATCTATATATTTAGGCCTCATTTCTCTCCTGAACTTTAGCTGAACTCACATCATCAGCTGCCAGCTAGAGATCTTCACTTGATATCTATGGGTATCTTAAACTCAACATGTCCAAAACAGATGCATTATCTTTCTCCCTAAACCTGTTTTCTTCAAAACTTACCAAATTCTTTTGAGGAAACCACCATCTTTTCAGTTATTCAGGTTTGTAGCTTCACTCGTCAGAGTCACTCTTGATTCTTTCCTCTCCCTCACTCCCTGATAACGAATTAATCATCAAAGCTTGTTGATTCTATCTTTTTGGTATCTTCGGCATCTGTCCCTTTCTCTCCATTAGCACAGGAATCCTTCTAGTTCAAGCTCTTACCATTTTTCACCTAAATTATTGCAAAAGCCTCCTAATAAGACTCCTGTTTTCAAGTCTTTCTCTAATCCATCCTCACACAGCTGTCAAATTAATCTTCCTGAAGTACAAGTCTGAATAGAAAAACACTGCTTTACTAGAATCTAAGTAAAATGTATTTATAGCATCTCCGTGATCTAATAGATGACAATCATGTTAAACAAAACCAAACCAAGCTTAATCTGCTGCATACCAAACAGAACCCATTATTTTTCTTTCAAGTTCTTCCTCCCTTTCCCTACTTCCCTGTTTCTGTCAAGGGCACCATCATTCTTCCAGATACCCAGGTTTGCAACCTGAGTCATCCTCAATCCTTCGCTTTTCCTTCCTTACCTCCCACCCCATATCAAATAAGGTTTTGAGTTTTGTTGATTCCATCTTCAATAACTCCCACTCATCCTCTTTTCCCTTTTCTTTGCCCTACAATCATCCCACTTATGGCTTTCATCACCTTTCATCTGAACAACTGCAAAAGCCTCATTAATGATACCTGCTCCATGATCCAATTTCTCTCCTCTGTAATGCATCTTCCACACAATGGTGGGAATTTGTTTATATATGGTTGGACTGGATGGCCCTTGAGGTTCCTTTCAGATCCCAAATTCAGTAATTCTGTGATCTGAGGAGGGGAAAAAGATAGAACAGCTATTTTTCCCCCCTGGGAAATTCAGTTTCCTGAAATTGACAAATGAGTCAGGGATGCTAATCTTACCTATCAGCATGATCCTGAACCTTCTCCCAGTAACAGACTTTTGCAATTAATGCATTTATATGTATTACATTATTTTGATGTCCCTTGTGGCATGGAAGTGACCCTTGCTTCTCAAAGGCCATGCCAGAAAATCACAAGCTTTGGCAGGTTAAGGCCAAGCTAGAAAAGCTTTGAATATGGGCCTGGCAAAGGCTGTTTCTTGTTGGAGGACCAGCCTGCCTAATTTTGGAACATTACTAGAAACTTGACCCCAAGATATGTATGTATATATGTTTACTTACATATGTATATGTATGTGTATATTTTGCCCAGAACAAGTCAGAAGTATCCTCTGTTAAGGCATAGAGGAATTTAGATATGCACCAACAAAGTGAGAATTTATTCTGATGAAATAACAGATTTTTCTTATTAAATGTGTTAATTGTTTCTCCACTATCAGATGTAAGTTCCTTGAAGAATAAGAACTAAAAGGAGGATGAATGCATATGCACAATGATAGTTTTAGGGGTAGAGCAAGTCTCTAAGTCAAAACAGAAAAGTTGGAAGAACAGCCGAATGTTAATTAATATGACAGCTTCTGGTTAGCACCTCTGTACTCTGTAAATTTATCTAGAGGTCTCGCCTTACCTCCCATCCCTTTCCCTTCTCTTTTCCTCCCCTGTTCCCCCTTTCCTCTCCTTTTCTACACCAGGAGATCTTAACTTTTTTTGTGTGTATCAGAGGCCCTTCTGACAGTCTGCTGAAGCCAATTGCTTCTTCATAATAATATTTTTAAGCACACACAATAAATCACATAGCATTGCAAAGGAAATCAATTATGTTGAAATTCTTTTATTTAGGAAAAAAAAGACAATAGACCTAAGTTAAGAACCCATTCCCTTCCCTTTGCCTTGGTGACATCATAAACTCCCACAAGTTTCCTTATTATCTCCATGTAGAAGTCTCGTATATCTATGAATATCCAGTCCTAGCCTCTCTCCTGAGCTCCAGTTCAGGATCATCAATTGGAATATTGGATAACTCAAATTGGATGCTCTATGGGCATCTCAAACTCAACTGTCCAGAGTAGAACTCATTTTCTTTTTTCCTAGATCCATCCTTTCCTTTTTCTGTCAAGGGTATCCTTCCAGTAATCTAGGTTTGAAATCACGGTACCATCCTCTGCTACTTACTGTCACAGCTCGCATATACATTCAATTCACACATCTTGTTATTTCAACCTCTACAGCATCTCCTGCATCCTTACCCTTTTGTATATCTACATGGTTCCCACCACAGTAAAGGCCTTTGTTTGTCTCTCCCCTAAACTACTAATTGTTCTGCCTGACTCAAGTCTCCCTATCCCCCTCCTATTACCCATGCTCCACAAAATATTATCACTTTTGTTACACTAAAGTGATTTTCCTAAAACACAAGCCTGACCATATTCTCCTACTCAGTAAACTATACTAGCTCCTCTAGGAACAAATATTACTTTTCTGTTTTCATTTATAACCCTACAAAACTCAATTCCAATCCACCTTTCCAACTTTATTGTACATTCTTCCTCTTGCTCTCTACAATCTAGTCAACTTAGTTTACTCATACTTAATACTCTTATTTCCTATTTCCATTCATAGGCATTCCCAATACCTGGAATGTGATTTTGCCTCTTAGAATTACCAGGTTTTTTTAAGACTCAGTTCAAGTGCCACGTTCAACATGAAGTCTTTCCTGATCCTTTCTGTTAGTGCCCTTCCCTTTTTTACATTTACTCATATACGTTCATGTTATCTCTCCTGTTAGGATGTAAGTCTGTGAGGGCAAAGATTGTTTTGCTTATGTCTTTATTTCCCAGTGTACAACATAGTGCCTGGCACACAGTAGGTACCTATCAATATGCTGGATAAAAGATGTTTTGTTTGAGTATATACTTTTTAAAATCAAAGAAGAATCCATTAAGATGGATTCTCATTTTATACTAAGTAAAGAAGACAGATCTAGAGAAACCAGATAAACAGATGTGGAAACAAAATCATCTTTTCACAAAGGGTTTAATTTTTCAATTTTGCTATTTTTCCCAGATTTATCTATACCCTCTATTCTTGCCTTTTGGATAGGTATCCAGGGCAGGCATTGTAGATGCAACTAACTAACTACTGTATAACATATATTGCTCTTGCCCCACTCTCCCAGCATCAAGTCTGCCACATTTTGCCCCAAACATTTTATGAGAATTCTTTGGTTCCATGAAGAGGCTGGAGGGTCTCTTTGTTACACCATTGGCTCAAGACCCCAATAGCTGGGTTACTTACCCCCCTTTTAGGACCCTGATGACTACCATCTAAGTTCCATTTAACCATTTAACATCTGATTAGCTATTATGAAGGAACAGCTGCTTTAGCAATATAGCAATAACAAAATAGATTTTCCCAATCATCTGGGAGCATAATCACTACCTTGGTTGCTTGGAGGTGGTGGAAAGGAAATTAGGCTCACAGCTTAGCTCAGTTCCTATGTAGCAATACCCTCACCAAGCTCAATTCCAAAGCCAGCATTCATGGTTTCTGCTAGCCAGGAGTCTTGGAACCATGGTCAAGGCTTCACTGCTGGCTGCAGTATCCAGCTTGGATTCCTGGACTGTTGGATCTTCATGGCTTACACTCATAGACCACATCAGAGAGACTTCCCTTCTCTCTGCACCCTGCACAGAAAAGAATGAACAAAAAGGTCACAGACCCAGGCCTATTTCTTGGAGTCACATGACCTATGGTAGGCATGAGGGTGAGAGAAGCAAGAAACCCTCAAGGCCTCCCTACCTTTGCCTTATAGGGGGAGTGGAGTCTTTCACTGTCAGATGAAAATACAGCAAGAAGCAAAGGCTGTGACCATTGGTGAATCAAACTATTCTGACTAGGCAGACCATGGAAAAAAAAGCTTCTCCCAAACACATGACAGGCCCATATAAAAAGTCACACCTGCTCCAGGCCTTCAAACTTCCAAAAGTAATCCCCAAGCATCTTGTGTGTCACCATCTTAGGTGAACTGAACATGTACCAAACCCCAATTATGACTTCAAAAAGAACTGAGTTAAACAAACATTTATTTAAGTACCTACTACTTGCAAGCTAGGTGGTGCAGTGGATAGAGCACCAGTGCAGGAGTCAGGAGGACCTGAGTTCAAATCTCACCTCAGACACTTGATACTCACTGGCTGCGTGACCTTGGGCAAGTCACTTAACCCCAATTACCTCATCCTGGGTCATCTCCAGTCATCCTGATGAATATCTGGTCACTGATTCAGAAGGCTGTGGAGGAAAAGTGAGGCTGGTGACTTGCACAGTTCTCCTTCACTCAAAACAAAGTCAAGTGCAAGTCACGTCACCCTTTCTCTGATGGCATGGTCTTTTTCGGCAATGAAGGATGAACACACACACACACACACATGCAACACACATTGTGATAGGATATTTAAAGATCAAATCAAAGAAGTCTCTACCTTCAGGGACCATACATTCTACTGGAGCTGGTACAGATAGAAATGTAGTATGTACACAAGTAAGTATAATACACATGAGGAATGAGAGAGTATTAGCAGTAAGGTATTTTGAAGAAGGCAAAACAGATTTTCACTCATTTACATATCCTGATTTCAAATTGAGCATTGAATTTCTTTAGTTTTTATTAAACATATGTGAAGTTCTACTTTATATAACTGTACTTTTTGAAGGCTACAAAGATTCAGAGAAGGATGAAAAGGAGATAGAATGTTACAAAGTTAAGACAGGCGATGTAATTGACTTCAGGTAGCTGACAAGAGTCTAATTTTAGACTGGAATATAGAATGCAAGGAGGGGAACAGTATGAAAAGGGTAGAAAGGTAAGCTGCAATCAGAATGTGGAATACATTATATACTAAGCTGAGGAATTTATACTTTACTTGAATTTTATTTTTCATATTGAAATGCTTTCCTTGTTTTTGCTTTGTTGGTATTAGGGAACCACTAAAATTTTTTAAACTCAGAAGTGACATGATTACATCTGTCTGTACCTTATGATGAACACAGGGAAAGAAATTTAATGAAGTTTAATGAATACTCTTTCTTTTAAATTAAATTTTCCTTTACAAATTTTCTCCTCTTCCCCCCCAGCCATTTGCTGTTGAGTCATTTCAGTCATCTCTGACTCTTTGTGACTCCATTTGTAAAGTAAGAAAAATAAAATTCTAAATAAATATATTTAGACATGCAAAAAAATCCCCTCATTCCCCCCTCCTCCAAATAAAGAACATATGCTTCAATATGAGTCAGCACTTTATCTAGATGTGGATAGCATGCTTCATCATGAGTCTTTTGGAACTGTAGTTGATCATTGTGCTGATTAGAGTTGTGAAGTCATTCAAAGTTAATTATATTTACAATATTGTTGCTATTGTATAAATTGTTCTGATTTTGCTCCCTTCACTTTGCATCAATTTTACATCTCTTCCCAGTTTTTTTCTGAAACCATCCCCGTCATCATTTCTTATACCACAATAGTATTCCATCACAATGAATGCTCTTAAACAAAAATTCTCCCTGTATTTTCTATCTCTGTCTTGAGATAAGAAGCAGGGAGAAAAAAAGAGGAAAAAAAAGACAAGAGGGAAAGGGAGGAGATATTAGGTTTAGAGCAGGAAGTGAGTACAGAAAGGGAAGTAAGGTGGTAAAGAAAAAGATAAGATAATAAGAGCCATGAAAGAAGAAGAAGGAGAGGGATATTATGAAGCATAACATGAAGCATATTAAAATGTTGAATATAACACAACATAGGAAGCTTTTTTTTTAAACAAAAAGCATTCCTTATAATAGGTTTGGAGATTAAAGCTTTCAGATAAAAAAAACAGATTTCGGATTGAGGGGAAGTGTATGTATAAATGGGGAGAATTAAAGTAGGGGTGAGGGGGGCATCCAAACTAACTGGAATCACAGAAGGTTAGATCTGGAAGGAGCCTTTGCCATCATCTGTACATTCCTGTTCCATATTTTCAGTTGATATAACTCGAAGGCTAACGTGCTTTGCCCTCCAGAGCAGGGACTATCTTTTACCTTTCTTCCTATCCCCAGTGCCCAGCACATAGTAGGAGTTTAACAAAGGCTCGTTGATCGTCTGATTGTGTGTTGAACTCTACAGTGAGAAGTGCCTCTTCTGCATCGTTGCACGGATTGCAGCCATGAGAGGCCTCTAGCCACCGCTTTTGGTTCATCTTTAAAAGGCGAAGTCCTCCAGGAGAGGTCGTTTTCTTTGCCCGTTTTGTAAAGAAGTAACCTGATGCCCCTGAGGCGGCAGTGGTGAGGGATGACTGTACGAGGATTTTTTTTTGGAGGGGTGTCTCTGACCGTGGCGTGGGCAGCACGTGCTGACTGTTACAAAGTTGGGTGAGCCTGGCAGGGGCACATATACGGAAGTCCGCGGAGGGCAAGAACCCACCCTCTCCAGACCCGACCACGAGGCTCGGATTCTGCGGAACAAGGCGGGGAGGGCCGGGGCGGGGCGGGGCGGAGGAGGGGACGAGGCGCGCTCGGGAGCCCGCGGGCAGGCCGCCGCCAGAGCGCGCCCCGCGGGGATCCCGGACTAACGGTTTCGGGCCCGGCGCGCGCGCTCCCTCCTCAAGACGCTCTCTTCTCGGCGCGCGCGCCGGGCCCCGCGGGCGGGGTGAGGGGAGGGCGCGCGCGCCGGCGCCGTTTCCTCCTCTTCCATTTCTACCTCGGAGGCAGGGGCGGGGGGCTCGGCGCGGGCCAGGCGGGGCCACGTGAGGGGGCGCGCGGGCGGGATGCGGACTCCTTTTCTGCCCTTGGCTCGCTCGCTCGGGGCATCCCCTGGGCGGGGTCTTGCTGGGTCCTGGGTGAAGGCTACGGTGCCGGCGAGACTGTTTGCGACCCGGAGCCAGGGAGGGAGGGGCAGCTGAGGCCCCGGCTGGACACTCCTGCCCCCCCAACTCTCCCGCCGGGCCCCTGCCCACCATCCCGGCCGCCGCTTCATTCTACGTGACCGATCCGGGCCGGCTGGCCATGGGGGACAGGTACAGCTTCCAGCCCTGTCGTGTCCCATTCCAGCCCGCGCCGGGGTGGGGGTGGGGGTCTCAGATCCCGGGCTGGGGCCTGGGGCCCCCGGAGCGCGCGCCGAGCCCCACGTGGGTCAGCCGTCGTGCCCCGGGCTGGACCCGAGGCCCCCGCGAGCCCCGGCTCAATGGACCTCTTTGTGTTCCGCCCAGGTTAGCGCGAGTGACCGTCCTCCGGGGCTGCGTGGGCTGCAGGACGTATGAGGTGCCGCCCCCCGCCACCGTCCGTGAAGTCAAGGAGCTGATTTACCGGGACACCGACTTTCCGGCGTCCGAGCAACAGCTGTGGCACCGCGGGCGGGAGGTAACTTTTGCAACTTTGTTACTTACTGGATAAGCTCAGATGACAGCACGCGATCCCGCAATGACACGCAGGGATAACGTTTTGTAAATGCAGAATGTTCTAAATGTCGTAAATCTGTAAACTTAACTTGAACAGCTAGCATTCATAACGTAAAAAGTACAATGAAAGAAGAATCTGAGCAGTCAGCAGCAATAATAACAAAATAAAGTGCCTACTGTGTGCTGTGGCATTGTACTAAGTGCTGGGAATTCAGAGAGGCAAGAAAAGACCCTGCTCTCAAGGACTCCTTGGTCTAATGGGGATAAATAAGTAGACTGGATAATTAGATACGTTCTGGAAACAATGATTTATGAAACACTTAAGAAGAAGTTTGAAACAGTTATATTATTCCAAATCCTTAAATATTTTATCAGATTTTTGTTTTTGTAGGCATCCTAATCCCTCCGCTCCCCCATACTCCCTTCATCAGAAAAAGAATGGGCCCATTACTCTGAAGTTTCACTTCCTGTGATTAAGATTTGAGAATGCTTCTCAGTTTCAGTGTAGTTAGAGGTCTTTTTTTTTTTGGTTGGAGGTACAATCATCAAAGTGTAATAATTTTTGCTTGTGTTGTTCTAATTTTACCTCTTAATCGTCGAATACTATATCTTTACCTTTTTTCCCTTTGGTAAGAGAAGGATTTTTTTTTTCTAACATTATCAGTCAGGAGAGGCAGCTTGGTGTGATGGATGGACAGCTGATCCAGAAATCAGGAAGAATTGACCTTAAGTCCTGCATCTAACACAGCTTCATTGCTATGGACAAATTAGTTATGTTACAGACTAGTTGCGGATCTGTATTAGTGGAAGCAGTTTCTGTACCAGGAATTCTCTACATCAGTGAAATCAAAGGACCTGAATTAAAAAAAAAAAGTGGAACTGTTGACCTAAGATTTCTGACACCCAGGGCATGTAGTCACAAAGTGTTCTTAACTCTTTAAGACAAATTCAGTTGAGGATGATGGAGGCATTAGGTAGAGATCTTGGACCTCAAAACAAGAGACAGTACTGGTGGAGCAACCCTGCTTTACATGTCCTGGTTAGACTGCATCTTGAACTTTTCCTTTATGGGAGTAAAATGGAATTTACAAATTTTTAAAATAAAAGCTAATTTATTGCAATAGAAAACCTAATATTTTGAATATATTTTTATATGTCTACAATAACTGACACATGTAAGTGTTACTAACATTAACAA
Source organism: Potorous gilbertii (assembly GCA_028658325.1). Taxonomy (NCBI): domain Eukaryota; kingdom Metazoa; phylum Chordata; class Mammalia; order Diprotodontia; family Potoroidae; genus Potorous; species Potorous gilbertii. Next base: position 156,327,425 of record CM053771.1, on the reverse strand, counting down.
ATTACTTGAAATACATTGTTTAGAGGATCATAGATTTAGAAGTAGAGGGGACCTCAAAGTCTTCCTAGTCCAACTCTTCCATTTTATGGATGAGGAAATTGAAGCCCATGGAGGTTGTGATTTACTGAAGGTTGCAGAGGTAGCAGGCATCAGAGAATTTGGGCACAGATCTTGTGATTGGAGAACTAGTGCTCTTCCCACTGTACTGTGAAGTACTTTCCGACATGCTGTGAAGTCAATCTTTATAGATATTATCTCCATTTCAGCAGATGTGAACAGTGTGGGTAGAGAGGGTAGAGAGGTTCAGTGATTGGTTTTGCCCTCTTGGAAGAGTTAGCAGCAATAAGGAGGAAAATTTAAGCATTATATATGGAAAAAAAAAAAACCAAACAACCAAGTTCCTAACAATTAGAGCTATTCCAGAGTTGACTGGAAGTAATGGGATCCTTTCCTGGAAGTCTTCAGTCAAAGGCTGAATGACAACTTTTCCAGTGAGTTGGTTCTTTTTTGGGTATGTGAGGTGCCTTCCCTTCCCGAAAATTTGTGATTTTATTATCTGTCCATAGTTACACTGCACTCAACACATCATAAGTAAATGTCAAACAGTCAAGTTTCCTGACTTCATTATGTCCTTTTCACTACTGCCACATTGTATCTTACATGATGGTAAAATGATATTTTTCAAAATGAGATTTCTGCCAACTTTGAAGGGATTGTACTAGAAAATAAACTTGCAATAAATGTTATTGCCTCACAACTGTATTCATTATTTAGACATAATGACCTTGGTTTAAATAATTTTTAAAAATTCCTTAAATGGATGGATGATCTCATCAATGTAGGGACTCCTACCTTTGCAGATTGCATCTGTCCATCGCGTATGATTCTTATCTTTTTGTGTCTCCTTCATGAAGGGCCTGCCATTGCTATTGGAGGCCTTTCTGTGATTGTCTTAATATTTTGTGAATATTTGTGGATACTTGACTTACCTATATGTTATTATTTGCTCCTTTTTCTGGACATACACGCCCCTGATATGTTTTAACTTCCTCAGTACAAATTATCAGTGTTGATATTCCTCAGCCACCATGTCTTTTTATTGCCCTCTGGACTAATTGGAAATTTGAAAATATTACAGAACGGGGAAAAAACCCCATAATATAGCTATTTGTTTTCAAATAGGAGCTTTTTAATATAAATTTCAAATGTATGAACCATATAGGGAAAATATTTTGAGGTGGGCAGCTGATGCCTATTCTCTCCAGCATCAATGCCAAAAGCATAGGCATCAGAGACTTGATGTTACTTCTCCAGAACCAGCTATCAGCACCAATTGTCAGTGGTTATCCACAGGGTAGGCAATCCAGGCTAACTAAATCAGCAAGTGACCCTGAGGGAAAAACAGGAGGCAAGCTGTGCCAAGTGACTGAAATCACTTCCACTTTGAGTGGACATCACTTCCCCACAGACCATACTAGAGGTAACCCTGCCCCTATGGCCATATTTCAGGGAAGTATACCTTTTGGAGAAGAGTCCCACCATCCTTGCCATCACCGAAACCAATTCTCATCTCCTACTTCCCCCATCCAGTTACCAACTCTGTTTTACCTTTGCAACATCTCTCAAATATACTTCCTTTTCTCTTCAGAAATCCTTATCTCATCATTCTTGGACTATTAGTATGTCTACTGATTGGTCTCCCTGCCTCAAGTCTTCCCACTCCAATCTAACAACTACTGAAATAATCTTAAAAGAACAGGTCTCACTATGCTCCTCCCTCCCGCCTTCCTTACCCCATTCAGTAAACTCCAGTGACTCCCTTTTATCTTGAAGACTGAGTATAAAACACTCTGGCTTTTGAAGCCTTTCGTAACCATAATACCTTTCTAGTCTTTTTATACTTTATTCTGCTCCATGTACTCTACAATCCCATGTCACTGGCCTCTTTTTGCATTTTCATTGGTAATCCCCCATACATGGAATTTTTCAATCTTCATTTACACCTCCTCATTTCTGTGACTTCTTTCAAGTGTCAGCTAAAGTCCTGCTTTCTACTAGAATTCTTTCTTGGTCTCCCTTAATGCTAGTGCCTTCTTTCTGAGATCATCCTTAATTTATTCTGTATATATCTTGTATATGTATATAGTTGTTTGCATGTTTTCTCCCCTGTTAGAATATTAAATCCTTGAGAGCAGGTTTTTTTTTTATTTTTTATTCCCAGTGCTTTGCACAGTGCCTGGCACATAGTAATCACTTAATGAATGCATTGTTCAAATGGGATTTACTATAATGATATTTGTAAGGTTTTTCAGGATCTTTAAATAGGATTTAATCTGTAATTTGGTGAAATTTTTATTATGCCTGTATATAATGTGAGCTTAATGAGAAGTACTTTTAGCCCAGAGTACCAAAACTATAAAACTAAAAAAAATGGTTCCCCAGGTGATATCTGTGACCTCCTCAATATAGGTAATTTTTAGAGGTATAACTCTCTTCTCATTCACACATCTTATCCCATGAGTTTATTCCCTCTGTCTTTCCATAGATAGAAGCAGGGTGGTTAAGTGGAAAGAACTATGGATGTCAAAAAAAATCTGGATTTCTGCCATGTCTGTCACTATATGTAATCATTATCTAGTCATGTATTATGTCTCACTTTCCTTGGCTTTTTAGTTGAAAATCTTCATTGGCAGGAGTTTTTTCCAAAGCAGTTGCCTGTAATAATGAAATCATAGGTCTGGACTAAACAATCTGTAGTGATTATCTCAGTGTTGTGAGGATCACATCAGAAATGTATGCAAAATTCATAAATCGTTATTATTAATAATAAGTTATTTATTTATTAAAATTTTGTGTGTTATTTATCATATAAATATTATATAAAGTAAAAGCAATGAATAAATATAGAATAATTAATAAAATAATAATTAAAATTATTATTGCTAATCATAGTTCTCCATAGATAATCCCAGTATTCTGGGAGTCCTCCTCAGTGTCTTTTTAAATTTTGTGGTTATTAGTACAGCACTAATTCTCCTTCTGTTACCCCTTGCTTTTCCTGTACGCCTAGCCCACATCCTTTTCCAGTCATACGTATTTTCAAGTCAAGTTGACTAGCATTTACTAAGCATCTGCTATGTACCAAGGACTGTGCTAAGTGTTGGGGATTCAGAGAAGGGTAAAAATAATCCTTCCTCTCAGAGAGCTCACAATCTAATTTCAGAGACAACCTGCAAGCCCTCATATACCTACAAACTTGCAGGATAAATTGAAGATAATGTTAGAGGGAAGGCACTAGCATTGTTATGTTTGTCCATTGCCAAAGAAGACCATGCCATCAGAGAAATGATGACATGGCTTGCACTTGACTTTGTTTTGAGGAGTGCTATGCAAGGTCATCAGCCTCACTTCTCCTCCAGAGCCATTTGAATCCAGTGACCTGTTATTCCTGAGGACGACTGGAGTTGACCCAGGATGCACTGGGAGACCTTGGCTCCTTTAGGCCAAGGTCTATGTAGGTAGTCACTTAAGGTGAGGTAATGCCCATTCTTTGAGTAGGCCTATTTAAGGGCGTGGTCTCTTTAATGAGGCAATGAAAAGAAAGACATCAGGGAGGGAAACATTAAGGGGGATATAGAAAGACTTCTTGAGCTGGTAGCATTTTAGCTGAGACTTGAGGTAGCTAGGTGACACAGTATACTCTAGAGTCAGAGAGACTTAGAGTTCAAATTTGTCCTAAGCTACTTACTAACTCTGATCTTGGGCAAATCATGTAACCTCTGATTGCCTCAGTTTCCTTAACTGTAAAGTGGGGATCATTTTACACCTAGCACCTCTCTCCCAAGATTGTTATTAGGATCAAATGAGATAATATTTGTAGAGTGCTTAGCATACTGCATGGCACATAGTAGCTTAATAAATGCTTATTCTTTTTCCTTCCTTCCTTCCTTCCTTCCTTCCTTCCTTCCTTCCTTCCTTCCCTCCTTTCCTTCCTTTCTCCCTCCCTCCTTCTGCCTGCCTGCTTCCCAGCCATGAGGTAGAGATGAGGAAGGAGAGAGCATGGGAGCTAAGACAGTGGAAATGAAAGAAATCAAGGGATTGAGTTTTCTGTGTGAGGGAAAGTCAGTGTCACTGAATCACAGAATAAATATGTGGGATGAGGGAATAAGGTGGAAGACTGAAAAGGTAGGAGGGGGACAAAATATAAAGAACTTTGATCACTAAACAGACAATTTTATATTTGATCTTAGAGATGATAGAGAGCCACCAGTTTATTGAATAGGCAGGGATATTGTCACACCTGTGCTTGAGGAAAATAATTTTGATAGCTGAGAAGGTGAACTGAAGTGGGATAGATGGAGATTGGGAGATCAAGTCAGTAGGTTTTTTTCAGTAGCCTAGGGGTGAAGTGATGAGAAGCTGCACTGAAGTGATGGTGGTGTCAGAGGAGATAAAGAGACATATACAAGAAGTATTGTGAAAGTTGAATAACTTGCCTTGGCAACTGTTTGGATATGGGGGGCAAAAGAGTGAGGAATTCAAGGTGATTCCTAGGTTGGGAGTCTGAATAAGAAGAGAGAGTTTGTGGGGGTTGGAGGGAAAGATAATAGTTCAATTTTGGACATGTTAGAGTTTAACATGTCTTTAGGACATCCAGTTCAAGAAGTCCATTAAGGCAGTTGGAGATTTGAGACAAGTTCAGGAGAGATGTGAGGGCTGGGTAAATTGATCTGAGAATTATTTGCTTTGAAATGGTAATTGAATCTGTGGGACCTGATGAGATCACCAAATGAAGTCATGTAGAGGGAAGAGAGAAGAGGACCCAAGAAAAGAGTTTTGGGAAATATCAACGGCTAGCCTTTGTGACCTGGCTGAAGATTCAGCAAAGAAGACTGAGGAACGGTCAGATGGGAAGGAGAAGAATCATAATAGAGTAGTGCCATTGAAACCTAGAGGGAAGAGGTTATCAAGAAGAGGGTGAGTGACAAGTGTCAGAGGCTACAGAGATGTTAAGAAGTAAGAAGATTGAGAAAAGGCTATTGGATTTGGCAAATAAAGAAGGCATTGGTAACTTTGTGGAGAGCAGTTTTGGAGTGAATCCAGTGTGAATGGTAAGTTTGGAAGCCAGAGAGTTGAGAGTGAGAGGAAAGGAAGTAGAAACATTGATTACAGTGACACAAGGGAAGAGAGGTATGAGACAGTTGCTAGTGGGGATGGACAGCTCAAGTGGGTTTTTTGAGGATTGGGGAGCATTTTTGTAGGTAGTAGGGAAGCAGCTGGTAGACATAGAGAGACTGAAGAAAAATGAGAAAGTGAAGCTGATAGAAGGGGCTAGCTGCTGGAGAAGATGGAATGGAATGCAATCACTTCTGCACGTAGAGAGAGGTTTGCCTTGGTAAGGGGAAGGGCCACCTGTTCATGTGAGACAGGTCCAAGGAAGCAGACAGTGACAGAAGGCATCTATGTGATATGAGAAAATGAATACAGTGTACCGCATCCAAGGACTTTCTACCTCTGCAAAGAAGCTGGGGTAAAGTGTCTTCTCATACTTTCTTTGGGGCAGTGATTGTTTTTTGCAATTTTGCAACATTTTCTTTAGATTGTCTTGTGGTTCTTTACATTTACATTGCTGTAGTCATTGTGTATATTATTTTCTTAGCTCTACTTACTTTAATCCTACATCGAATTATGTAAATGTTACCATGTTTCTCAGTATTTGCCATTTTCCTCATTTCTTATGGCACAGTAGTACCACAATCTGTTTAGCCATCCCTTCCAGTTTTTTGATGCCACAAAGAGTGCTATAAATATTTTGGCATATATTGGAACTTTTTTTAATCGGGGTTTCGTTGGGGTATAAACTTAGTAGTGGTCTCTCTTGGTCAAACAGTGTGAATATTTTGATCGTTATATTAGCATAATTACACATTGCATTCCAAATGGTTGTACCATTTCTCTTTCCACCCACAGTGCAGTAGAGTACCTGTCTTACCATAACATTGACTATTCTTATTGTTTCTAATTTTGCTAATTTGTGGAGTGTGAGACAAAACATCAGTTGTTTTGATTTGCTCTTCTCTATTATTAGTGAGTTGGAGCATTCTTACATATGGGTTTTTGATAGTTTGCAATACTTTTGAGAAATATTTGTTCATTTCTTTTTACCATGAATTAAATGAGTGAAGCAATAAAAGCATTTATTAAAAGCTTACAATGTATCAACCACTATACTAAGGGCTTGAGAAAGAAATAAAAGTAATGTAGTCCCTACTTAAGGAACTCACAGTCTGACTGAAGAAACACTTATTAAAGTGCTTAATATGTGCCAAACATTGTACACACATAGAAAAACAGAGACAGTCCCTGCTCTTAAGGAGCTCTTATTCTAAGGGGGAAGACAATATGTATGAGAAGTTTCAGCTGCAAGTCAGAAAAGTCTCATGATCTTTGGGGTGCAGTGGTGAAACAGATTTAGTAATGCTTTTTCTTTAATGTCATTTCCACTTATAAAATTTCTGATGTTGAACCATTTGACTTTGCCAAAGACTTTGTGGCAACAACTTTCTTTTTTTGTGTTGTCAGTAGCTATGACTTCATTATCTGTAGGAGCAATTGCCATTTCTACAAGGGTTGGTTCCCCATGATTATACCTTTGGGCAGGGGTTGAAAACATTGTCATTCCAAAAGTTGTTGGGTTCAGCATCCTGAGCTGTCTTCACTGGGTTCTGAGGGCAGATACTAGTCAAGGTGGTCACGATGGTTGGACTTATTGGCACATACTGACTCCTGTTTCTCACTCAGGGTGCTAGCTTGACTGCCCTGTGGAGTAGTTAATGGGGATGTCTGGCCTCTTCTCTGCAGGAGTTGCTTTAATGGATGATGACTGTGAGGACTGGGAGAGAAGCAGGACCAGTCTTCTGGGGTGTTGCCTCTCCCAGGACTCCTGTGTTTATCTTCTTGTTAGCACTTGGTCAGCAGTTGCTACCTGTGGCAATAAGGAAGTTATGGGCCCCTCTTTTGGTTGTCTGTTTGTCTTGAATGCCAAACCTTATCTGAAAAATTTGATAGAAAGATTTTTTTCCCCATTTGACCACTTCTCCACTTATCCTAAGTTTGTTTGTCGAGAACGTTTTATTTTGTGTAATCAGTTATCTACTTTTTCTTTTGTATTAATCATGTTCCCTTGTTTTTGATTACATTTTCTGCTGTGAAAGGTATGAAATTTCCTTCTCTTTTAATTTTTATAGCATGATTTTTAATGCTAGGGCTATGTATCCATTTTTAATTTATAGTGGAATATGGTATAAATATTAGTCTAAGCCTAATTTCTGTCAGGTTTTATTCCAGTTTTCCCAGAAATTTTTTGTGAATAGGGAATTCTTTCATAAGTATTTTATATTTTCAGATTTGTCAGTTTGATTATTTTCTGTAACAGACCACATATTTAGTCACACAATTAAGTGAAAGCTATTAAGAGTATAAGATCCTACTGTCTGTTATTTTCTTGATTGTAAAAAAAAAAAAGATTTGACTCAGAGCAAAACATAATGTTGAATGAGGGCTCTGCTCCTATAAGTTTTCTGAAAGACTTATGTTTAGGTAATATAAGATTTCTTGATTATATCCAGAAAAATCACTTTATCATTATCATATTGATATCAAATGAGATATAAACAAGGTGATATATACTTTGCAAAGATGTTCACTACTATTTTCAAGGATGTCCATTGTAGAATCCAAATGTAAGAGATATATTCTATAGATAGGGAAGTCCTCTAGATGCTCACCTTTGTAGGTTGTATACAGTTATCCCTTCTCCCTTGTGGGGGGTTAAGGGTATGGTGCCCCCTTGATCTAGAAAATTCACATAAATTTTTTTGGCCCTCTCTTCATACCAGAAAAGTCTGAATTTTTTCTATGAGCTGTTTATAGTACCTTATTGCAAAATTTGGGTTAAGTATTTTTCTGCATGGTCTACTGGCCTTTGACTGTTATCTGTGGTTTCTGCAAAAGCTCCCACAAAATTCCCATCTAATTTCTTATGCTGACTCACAATATATCAAAACCATGATGGGGAAAGTCATGATGTGGAAGGGATAACTTAGAAACAATTGATGTAAGGTTCCAGAATTCTATAATTCCTATAAATTATATACATTCCACTCTTATTCCATGAATGCTTATTCATGACCATTAAAAAAATATTGACTTAAAATCTATATAGGATTAACCAAATTGGCTAAGGAAGTCTATTCAAACTGATATCTCTTTGGACAGGCAACCTATTGAGTTACTTCATGATTACATATTGCTTGGTCTGTCATTGTAAATGGACAATGAAGTGGGTTCCTTATTAAATAGAAGCAGAGTGATCTAAATTGTTTTTTGGGAAATCACAGCACTTTCAAAGATCCCACGTTCTTACTAGACAACAAAAATTGTCTCTTAGATAACATCCTTCTACAATACTATGTGGCTGTGAATCATAAAAACACCACAGTCTGAAGAATTAGGGTATTGGAGAGCTATATGGCATATTACAAATGATTTTGTGTTCTAGAAGTGTTCTAAAAGATACAGGAACTATATTATCTGAAAAAGAGGAAGTTATGGAGTCAGAATAAAAGATAACAGAATTGTTCAGGTGCAGTTCTGGTACCCATAACTTCTTAAATGCTAGAGGAAAGCCTTCAGCATGTCAGGTAGATCCTATATGAAATCTATTTAAGGTGCCTTTTATAAGAATTTATGGAAGGATATGAAAATCAGACAGGTTGAGGAGATTTCAGATTGTAATTTGTACAGTTAGGAGAACCTATATTAATAATTTCATGGGTTCATTGAAATATACTTTTTGGGATGGAGAATATATAATGCATTTTAGAATATTTTCCAAAACATTTTAAAAAATCTTCAAGCTTTGAAACTTCAGTTATCTGAATATACTTCCTTGGATTTCTTATTTTCTCTGTTGATACTGGGTAACTCAGGTATTGTCGTTTATTAACAACTTTTGAATTTTATATTACATGTATTTTTCTTTTTTTCAGTTATCTGATTGGATCAAGATTGAAGACCTTCTGACTTACAAAAATTGTCATCTTTTTCTAAACCTTCAATCAAAAGGCTTAAAAGGAGGAGGTATATTGTTGATTATTAGAAGGGTGTAAAGTTTATATTGTTACAAAATGACTTCATGTTATAGACAGAGAATAAGAGAATAATTATGAAATAGTGATGGTTTGAGAGAACATCAGTTAACAGCAAGGGTGAATGAGTTAATTGAAAGTAAGCAATAAAATGGATAAAGAGTAATGAAGCTCCCCTCAAGTAATAATGGCAGAAAGATTTTAGAGAAATTGATGGGTGGTAAATCACTGTAAAATAATAAATATATGAAGTTTAGCAGTATGGTTTTCTTTTTTAAGAACAAACTTTTCTTTTTTTATCTTCAAATATACTTGCTCCGTTCAACTCAGAAGATTCATGTCTCTTAACCTACGTGTCTCATTGAATCTCTCCACTAGGCAAACCTAGTCAGACATTTTTTTTAATTGAGTAGGCAGAAAGCTATGTGTGATACTCTTAATAACAATTGAAATTGGAATGGATAATTAACTAAAATAGCTGAACCAGAACTACTACTAAGAATGAAAGAGAATTAATTTCTCTGACTCACTTTTTAGTATCAGTGGTATTAAGTGATGCATATTTATTTTCAAAAGAAACTCTTATTTTTATTTTTGAACTAAATACTTTTGTGCTGCTTCTTAATGAAATGGTGAAGCACTCTTTAAAAGTCATAAAAAATCATTTCATAAAATTCTTTTAAATTTTAAAAATTAAATTTTTGAATGGAATTAAATTTCATTTTTGTAAAATTCAATTTTGTAAAGGGGTTGATGTAGTACAATTATTACACAGTGAATACTTTGAAAAGTTAAATTGTGTAGATGTCTCAAAATTTGGAACAAAAGTACATCATAGAGAATAAGTGGGTAGGTATAAAGATGGAAAAAAAAGTAACAATGACTTGTTTTGTGCTTTTAGGCCGATTTGGTCAAACAACTCCACCTCTTGTTGATTTTCTTAAGGACATTTTAAGAAGGTATCCAGAAGGAGGACAGATTCTTAAGGTACAGAGTATACTATTGGTTTGTTTTAGATAAATTGGGTTTATGAGAGTATTTTTATTATTTAACTTCAAATTTCATTTTTGAAAGGGGCCTCAGAAATCATCCTGTCCCTTCTAAGATATCCTTGCTAAGTGGTCATCTGACTTCAAGACAACTAGTGATAGGGAAACTGAACCTTCTTAAGTATATGCATCCTTAAGTAGCCCTTTGTTGAATAGCTCTAATTGGTAAAATTAATATTACCATGCACTGAACTTAAATATGCCTCTCTGAAACCATTTTCCCTAGTTCTGTCTCTTTTGGACCACACAGAACAAGTCTAATTCCTGTTTTATTTGGTTATGCTTCACATACATGAAGAGAGCTATTAGATCTCCATACTTTCTCCCTATACCCAAATTTTCTGTTTTGGAAGTTAACTATCCCTCGTACTTTTGACTAAATCTGGCATGTTATCCAGGTTCCTCACTATTTTAGTTGACTTCTGGACCAACTCCAGTGTGTCAGTGTTCTTCATAAAATGTCATGTCCAGAAGTTAGCGCAGTACTTTGTTCTTTCCTAGTGATATGACATTCAGAGAGGGACTGTCATCTCCCTAATGGTAAATAATATACTTCTCTTATTGTGCCTCTTAGACGCAGCTAGAGACACAGTGAATAGAGAGTTGGGCCGGAATAAGGAAGACTTGAATCCTCATCTCTCCTTAGAGAGTTACTAGTTGTGTGATCTGTGACAGATTATATAACTCCTGCTTGCCTTGGTTTCCTCAGCTGTAAGACGGAGATAATAACAGCACCTACTTCACAGGGTTGTTGGAGGGTCCAATGAGATCTTATTTGTGACAAGTGCTTGGTGTAGTTCCTGGCACATAGTAGGTGCTATGTAAATGCTTATCCCTTCTTTCTCTTTATAAAACTTAATATCACAGATTTTTTTTTTGTTTGTTATGTCACACTCTTGACTCACCTGCAGTATACTAAATTGCCAGATTTGTTTTGTGATACTGTTACTTAGCTATGTCTATCTCAAACTCTTTTTATTCAATTTTTTTAAAATCCAAGTGCAGGACTTCACATTTAGTAATTTTTCTCATTGCATTCAATTTATCTTTCTACCTGTTGAGATTTTTGTGAGCCTGTTGTCAAACATGTTAGCCCACCTTTCTACCTTTGTGTCATTTTTATGTTTGATAAACACTTTTTTCTTTGCTTTTTTCCAAGTGGTTATCAATTATGTCAAAGAGTATGGGATAAAGACAGTTCTCTGGGGCTCTTCAACTATAAATCTGTTTAGTTAGCTTTGATTCACCAATTCACACTTTGTGTGGGGTCATTCAAGTGGTTATAAAGTAACTGCTCTCTCATCTACCCTGCCTCTTTCCTTGTTCACAAGGATAGCATGACAGACTTTGTCAGACACTTTGTTGAAATCCAGTCATATCACTGCTGTAGAATTCTCTTGATCTAATCACCATGTCAAATAAGAAAATGTTTATTTGGCATGACCTGGTTAGGATGAAGCCAGGTTACCTACTGGGGATCCCTTCTTGCCCTTTTAAATGCCATATAAACCATCTCTTAATAATATCTTCTATTTTCCCAGGAATTGAAATCACGATCACTGGCTACAGGTTGAAAATTATTCTTTTCCTTTTTGGGAAAAACGGGGACAACATTTACCCAATTTTATTCTTAGGGCTTCTCTCTTGATTAGTTTTCAAAGTTTATTGTTAGTGGCTTCTGCTACTTCTTTCAATATCTTGGAATGTAATTTATTTGTCCTGTTGACTTGAAATTACTCAGGCTAGCCAGAATGTTTGTTAACATCTTCTTATTTGTCTAGAGTTTATAGGATAATAGAATTATAGGTCTAGAGCTGGAAGGCATCTCTGAGGTGTTAAGATGGTGATAGGTGGCTCTTAATCTCAATAAGTGTGGAGCAGAACAATGCCTAAAATAGATGATCAATAATTCATCCTATATTGGCTTTGAAAAGCAGCAAGTTGCAAGATGGGCAACAAATGTCTATTTGTGAAATTAAGTTATTTTGGGTGTGTTTTTATGGTTAGGAATTAATTCAGAATGCAGAAGATGCTGGGGCCACAGAAGTTAAATTTTTATATGATGAAACCCAATATGGAAAAGACACTCTTTGGTCAAAAGAAATGGAGCAATATCAGGGTAAGTATAGTTGGTAAGGGCAAATTTTGTTCTTTTATAATTAACACTTTGTATTTCATTTTTCCACTCATTCAGCAGTGTCTAATAACTATAATTAATATTTAACTCTCTTGCCAAGTGTTAAAGAGGTTCCTTCAGCACATGATGTAAAAAAAAGTCTTGAAGCTCAGCTTTATACAACGCTCTCATAAATACATCTTACTCTAAACAAGACAAAGGAATGTGATCATACCTTTAACCTCAAGTTCATACATATATTTCTAGTACTCTTTTAATGGTCTTCTCTTCTTCTATGATGTTTAATAATTTCTGTTTGGAAGGATGATAAGATGATAAAAACGCAAAAGTGAAAAAGAAGTCCTGATTGAAGTCTCCTCTCCAAACATCACAGTTAATGTACTTAGGACTTCAAGTATTTACATATCTAAATAGCAATTTTTAAAAGATGATATCTAAAGTCAGTGGAATGATTTTAAATACCTCTGGTTGCTACAGGGAAATTTTTCAAGAAATCAGTAAGGAATCAATTCAAACTCTTGTGGACAGCTATATTAAGAGATGTTTGCCACCCTCAAAAATCTTTTTTAAAAAAGCTTTTCTAAATGCCTATGAAGACAAAATTATTATTAAATGTTAATATTATAATTATCCTAAATTCATGATATAGTAGACATTTTATGTTATAGATACATTTTGTAGTACATTAAGTCCTGGTACAATTGTTGTATATCTAGGTAGGAGGCACAGTGGATAGGGATTTGGAGTTAGGAAGACCTGAATTTAACTCCTTTGACAGTTATTTATATTAGCTGTGTGGCCTTGGGAAAGTCACCTAACCTCCCTCAGATTCTGTTTTCTCATATATACATATATATATATATATATATATATATATACATATATTTATATACACATATATGAAACCTAGGGGGGGATTGCACTGAGTGGCTTGTCTGGTTTTTGCAATGCTAAATCTCCCTTTCTCCTTTTTGCTATTTTATAGGACTTGAAGCTTAATTATATTACTTTAAATCTTACAATTATTTGAGAGACAGTATAGTGTGACTGGCTGGCTTCAGAATCAGTGACCTAATTTCAAGTTCACTCTCAGACAGGATAGCCCCAGTTTCATGTATTCTGTCTAGTTTTTGCCGTACGTCACTGAAATGTTCTAGAAATGGAGGAAATGAAATCATAAAAGATACGAATTTTTAAAAAATTCACAAAAGATGGAAAATCATAGATTGAAGAAACATTTTCATAACTTAGGAAAGAAAGTCATTATGTATCTTTAACTGTGTATTCCAGATGTCTTTATGTGTTGTATTTAGTGTTAATGACTTGGCTCAGCAATGGTATACTATCATCACCATGCTTTTTAAACTATATTGTAGTAATTATCTGTGTACATATTTTACCTCCTATTACATTGCAGTTTCCTTGAGGGTAGGGCATCTTGTTTCCTGAATCTTTGTACCTCCCACTGATCTAACATAATTAGTGCATTATACATAATATATGCTTAATAAAGATTAGTTGGATGAAAGTTTCTTGTTGGCCTTCAGGTTCTCTTAAGCTGCAGGAGCAATTTCTTGTAACCTTGTTATTATTGTTTGTGGGAAATATTGGAGTGATAACTACAAAGAAGCAAAATAATCTAGATTACTGGATGTTAAATCTAATTGAAGTAAACATGATTTTCAGTACCTGCATGTACATATAGAAGTGAATAGAGGAAATGATCTTAAGAAACAAAGAATAACGTTAGAGAATACCTTTGGAAAAGAGTTGTAAGTTGAAGTTTGAAAACCTCAGTTTCCTAATATGTAACGATGAAGGGGTTGAACTAGAAAATTTCTTAAATTTCTTGTAAGCTTTTCTTTATGTTAAAAATAACCCAAACCACTTAAGAATATTTACTTGTTCAGGTATGTCATTTAAGCTTATAATACTTTTATGAGCAAATCTCATCTTTTCCAAATAGGATTTTACAAATATATTGTGAAGAAAATCAGAGACTACTTGTAGTTTTCAAAGCCTTTGATTCCCATGACTTCAGCTGATGATACTTAATATCTTGAATTCATACACCTTGTATTATATATTATACATATATATGTGTGTGTGTGTGTGTGTGTGTGTGTGTGTGTGTGTGTGTACTGATTACAAAAGTCAGTAAAACCATCAACTGTAGTCATGGAGAAATAGTTTTTGTTGTGCAGCTATTTAGGAAGGTGTCAAGTAGATAGCGTATGCAATTATGCTCTTAGGAAAATATTGTGTGACCTTAATTCTTTCCTCATCTCACTTCTTTAAATATTCTGAAATAGGATTAGTTAATTTTGTGCTTACATTCAGTACCATTTACTTTTCAAAATTACATGTTTGAATGACATCATTTTATGATCTTCAGATGTAAAGCTTAGGAGAAATGGTGAGTTCCACCTTGGATTTTCGTATCAGTCTGTCTGATTGTATGTTTATAGAGGTCTGATGCAGAAAGAATTTTATAAACTTTACAGCTTTCTATAATTGTGCATTACTATTATTACATAATTTGGTATCTCATATTTAAATTATGAGACTAAGAAGTGATTTTTATAAACCTGATGTGGTATCAGTGCTTTAAATACTCCAAATAAATTTTTTAATTGAAAAGTTTTCAGACTTTTAAATATGGTTTGCACTCCATCTTGCCATTTCTGCTAGATGTTTTACAGACAAAATTTAGTATTTTTAATTCTTAACGTTTTTACTAATTAATTGTTAATTAATGTTCATCGGTAATAATTGTTTCCTTAACCGTGTATTTTATAGATTCTTAAGACTTGGAAGGGAAATTGAGTCATCTAGTTGAAACTTCTGTCTAGTTGAAATCTCTGTATAACACATTTATTCTTATTTTTGTATGATTTTGAGATTTGTACTAGGAGGGATTTGTCATTTTGCTATTCTAACACTAATCACAGAAATGGGATCCTTCTGAAATTTGACAAGCTGTTCATTCTCTTAAGGCTGTGTTCCATTTTTTTCCCCATCATGGATTGAGTGTAGTTATGTGAACAGTGTATTCAGTAAACTCACTAATTCAATAAACTCAGCAAATTGCCTAAATTACTATTGGCATTAATTGAGCAGTCATTTAAAATTATGATATAATCATCCTTTTAAAAAATAGTTCCCAAAGAATCACATGCCTACAACAGTCATGTCACTGTTGAAAAACATTGGGCATTAAAACTCAGGTTTCTAATTTAGAAGTGATTCTGTTGTATTTGGGGTATTAGAGCAATGTAGTTCTTTTTGAAAGGTACTTTTGAGAGATGTAATATGATGTAATAGTCAGACCTTTAGATTGTTTTAGCTTGTGCTTAGCTCTTAACATACAGTGTTTGGTAAGCCATCCAAACTGAGGAGGCTTTGTTCCTTATTTCTGAAATGGCTAGATTGGTTTAGATGACCTTTAAGGTTCCTTTAAGCTGTAATTTTTGTAACAGTGTGCTTTATGTATCTAGAAATACATTGATATTTTCTTATTGCTTCTCAGCTTTTGATTTTTTTCAAAGGCTGTTAAAAATTGTCACAATTCCTACCTCTTTCTTGAAAATATATATTTTTTGTGTACCTGGTTATCTAAGGAGATAAAAGTAAACTACTGCATCAACTCAGGGATGTAACTATAAATGATGAAACTTATAAAAAACAAGAATGGACTGTGATTTGTTAATATGTTTATTATCTATCCTCTTTCAAAGTTGTCATCCTTAAAGGTTATATACTTATTTTAATGATGCTTCTGTAATTAAAAAATATTTTTGGAACTTCTCTTTTGTATTGGTCTTTGGAGCCCATTTGTGAGCTATAGTAGGAGTACTATCTGCTGTATAGGCTAGGTTAATTTCCTTAAAACAAGTTGAAACTGTCATCAAGACTTAATTGGCTCAGGGTACTAAGGCTTGCCCTGTTGTCTTGGTTTTCTGGTGGCCTAAATGCAAACCAACAACAACAAACTGTTGGATGAGGCTGCTGTACATCTCTCAGGTTTCTGACTGGTAGACCAATAATATCAACACAGAGGAAAGGAAGTTATATCTAAGTGAACCAATGTCATATCCTTGTAAATATCCTTTCCTTGCTTTATCTAAGTAAACCTGCTTTTGTTAACCGATAGGTGTTCTGTGAGTATTTTATTTCATTCCAGTTTTTAACCTGTACAACCAGACCAGCCTGATTCATCCTGGTCTGCAATATTAGCCAAATAAGACATTTCCTAAAAATCCAGCTGATTTTTTCCCTCATAAAATTGATTGAAGTTCACTCTGATTTGTATTTTTAAAGAAAATTTGTCTTCAAAATACTAAGATTTTTCACTGTGAATATTTAAAAATTGTGGGAAACTTAAGGCAATTCCAAAGAACTTCTAATTAAAAATTTGACAGACATTAGGTACTTACTTTGTTTAAGCAACGAACTGTTAATTTCTTTGGATACATAAATGAAAAACAAAACAGTTCTTGCTTTTAAGGAGCTTGTAATGCATAGGATAGAACATATTAACTTATGAAGTAGAATATGATAAGGGCAAAGAATAGGTCTCACAAGTAGAAGGAGTATCCAAAAAAGTTTTGAGCAATCAAAACTTTTGGAAATAGAAAGCTAAGGTGACTACTGAATGAAATTGCCTTAAGTCTGATGTATAAGTTCTATTATATGTTTAGAAATATCAATCCTATTATTTTATCATTATGTATGATATAAAAATCAAGGTAAAGTAGGGAGTAATTATACACAGTGGCAAAGCTTTCTTCGTTGTCTAGGATTCATTTTAGGCTTGATTCAAGTAGTGAACTCCTCTCTGCATTTAAAATAACCAATTTCCCCAAAATTACTTAATTATAATTTTAGGAAGATAGTGCATAAAGCAAGGTATACTTATAATTTAATCTTTGGTTATTTATTTTCTTGACATCTAATACTTTTTCTTTCATTCTTTATTCAATTTCTGTTACTATTATCTTTCTATGATAGAAATAATAGTTTTCAGTTTTTTAGAAAATCAAAGTTTTAATGAAACCCTCTTTTATATCACTTTACCATAAGGACAGTTATGGGCAGACAACTCAGTTTCTTTTAGTCTGATAGAACCAAATATTCTGAGTTTTATTGTCTTTTAATATTCTCTTTATTATGTGTCCCTTTGATCCATAGGGTCTGCACTTTATGTGTACAACAATGCAGTTTTTACTCCTGAGGACTGGCATGGCATTCAGGAAATTGCAAGGAGCAGGAAAAAGGATGATCCACTAAAAGTTGGAAGATTTGGAATTGGGTTTAATTCAGTCTATCATATAACAGGTATGGATTTGACTTCATCAGTCTCTTACTAAACATTGTTTTAGTCTAAATGCTAAACTTCATATTCTGACTTTACAATTGGTCAGTTTAGGCCATAATAATCACTTTTTGATTGCAATCAAAATGTTCTCACCCATTTGATGTTTTGCTTGGTGACTTTGATGAAGTTGGTAAAGTTTTTAGCCCATAACTATTAGGTTGTATGGGTGGTATGCAGTTTTGGAATAATGCAGAGGCGGTCACCTGGAACCAGATTACCAAACCAGATTAAAATGTAATTGGGAAATGTTTAACAAAATAAAATATAACAAAACATAGATAAAGTTAATTTGTGGTTTTCTAAGTCAGTATGCCTCCTACAGAGATCCGTTTCTATTTGAGTTTGACGCCATTGGTGTAATGTATCAATATTGAATGTAGATATTAATTTTTTAACATTATAATTTTTTTCTGATAAGTATGTCCTAAATATTCATAAAAGTCTTGGGGAGAATAGCTTCAGCTTATTTTGAATCAAAGGAAAGGTCATTGTGGGATGGGTCTATGGAAAGTTTCCAGAGAATGTGTGCTTCTAAGGATTTGTATTGGAGAAGAGGGAACCCAAAATGTCAAAGAGGACAATGTAAGAAAGGGAAATGAATATAGTGTTGTATAAAAGGACATGTGTGTATGTATGTAAAACAATTCAACTTCTACATTGGAGAGAGAGATAATGATAAGATCAATTGATCAGAAGATTTTGAAAGTTGGACCAAGGAATTTGGGCCTGTTCTAATAAGCAGGAAGAAACCATTGACTATTCATTTCCTTATATAGTAATTTAGTAAATATTTTTCAATTTTCATTGATAACATTTGTAGCATTCATCTTTGTTACACCTCAGGTGGTTGATCTGTGTGCTTGAGGAAAGCTCTGAGCATGTATGAAAAGTTTGATATATTCAGGAAGTGAATTATATTGCTTTCATTTTATCAAAGTTTTACTATTTACTTACATAAGGAGTGACCATCAGTATCTCAGATTTTCCAGGATAGGACTTGTTTAAAATAGTCTATTCACTAACCCTATAAACTATTAAAATGCCTTGGTAATCAGTGAGGAAAGGAAAAAGAAAAGAAAGGGAGAGAAAAGGAGGGAAGGGAAGGGAGAGGGAGAATGCTATTTCTGAAAATGGTTTTGTAATCATCATTCTCTTATAATTAATAAATTAGATGTTGATTTCAGTCACTTTATAAATACTAATTTAAGAATTATTAACATGTTTTTGTATTTTTCTTTATAGATGTTCCTTGTATCTTTAGTGGTGACCAGATTGGAATGTTAGATCCCCATCAAACACTTTTTGGCCCCCATGAATCAGGACAGTGTTGGAATTTAAAAGATGACAGTAAAGAAATTAGTGAATTTTCAGACCAGTTTGCACCATTCATTGGTGTTTTTGGAAGCACCAAGGAAACTTTCTTAAATGGCAACTTTCCTGGAACTTTTTTTCGTTTCCCTCTTCGCCTACAGCCTTCACAGCTGAGTAGTAATCTGTATAATAAGCAAAAGGTTCTTGAGTTGTTCGATTCCTTCAGGGCAGATGCAGATACAGTACTTCTCTTTCTGAAAAGTGTGCAGGATGTCTCCTTACATGTTCGAGAGGCTGATGGCACAGAGAAACTGGTATTTAGGGTAACAGCTAGTGAAAATAAAGCCCTGAAACATGAGAGACCCAATTCCATCAAAATATTGGGAACAGCTATAAGTAATTATTGTAAAAAGGTTCCAAGCAATAGCGTTACTTGTGTAACGTATCATATAAATATAGCTTTAGAAGATGAGAGTACTAAGGATGCACAAAAAACATCTTGGCTGGTGTGTAACAGTGTAGGTGGTCGAGGAATTTGCAATGAACTTGATTGTTTGGCTGATGACTTGAAATTTATCCCAACCATTGGCATAGCTATGTCCTTATCAAGTGGTGGGGAAGAAACAGGAGCATTATCTGATTTCTCAGGAAAAGCATTTTGTTTTCTTCCTTTACCACCTGGTGAGGAAAGTAAAACAGGTCTCCCAGTTCACATTAGTGGGTTCTTTGGTCTCACTGACAACCGTAGAAGTATAAAGTGGAGAGAGTTGGATCAGTGGCGAGATCCAGCAGCCTTATGGAATGAGCTTCTTATTATGAACATTGTCCCGAAAGCATATGCCACTCTGGTCTTGGATTCAGTAAAACGGTTGGAGACTGAAAAAAATTCAGATTTCCCTTTGTCTGTTGATATTATCTATAAGCTTTGGCCTGAAATGAGCAAAGTTAAAGTACACTGGCAACCAATTATAGAACCTCTCTTTCAAGAGCTGTTTCAGAATGCAGTTATTTATTCAGTCAGTAATCACTGGGTAAAGTTGGAGCAGGCATATTTCTCAGAACTAGATGAAAACTTGGAATACACAAAAGCTGTGCTCAGCTACCTCCAGAGCTCAGGGAAACAGATTGTCAAGGTACCAGCAAATATTTCTAATGCAGTTCAGCTTATAGGTTCTAGTGCTAAATCTGTGAAGAAAGTGACTCCTGCTTTAGTACGGCAGGTGTTGAAGAAATATGGACACTCAGGCACTGCTGCTGAAAAGCTGCACCTTTTAGAATTTGTCCTCTCAGATGCAGCTTATCATGAACTACTTGGGTTGGACCTTCTACCTTTACAAAGTGGAAATTTTATTCCTTTTTCTTCATCTGTATCAGATCAAGATGTAATTTATATTACCTCAGAAGATTATCCAAGGTATAATCTATATTATTACAGTAATTGTGTCTTCAGTTTTCTATATTGATTTCATCTATAATTTGTAGAGAGAATGTGTAAAAATAAAGAAGCCCATACTTTTATGTTTTAAAATTATGGATATCAATTCTCTTTTTTGAGACTAGCTTTTAATACAGAAGTGCTAAGAGTTAGAATTATATATATGAATTTTTGTTATAACTTAGAGTTTTGATCATTTTAATTCAAATCGATACTTAAAAATAAAATTGATCATTTGAATAGGAAAATGTTAGTACTATTACTTTTAGGGAATTGAAATACTTCTTAAATTAGACATAGTTCATGCTATGTTGCTACACATTTTAAAGGAGTCTTTTTTTTTAAACCAATATGATTCAATCATTACAAGGAGCATTTTCTAAAGTACTTGGTAGCCATAATAAACTTTCTCTTTTTTTAAAAAAACTTGCATGAAATTGTGAAATTAGATTTATTTATCCTGTGAACTTTTGAAAATTATCATAATTTATCTTTTTTCCTTGGTTTATTTTAGATCCCTTTTCCCAGGTCTTGAAGGAAGAATTATTTTTGATGACTTGAAACCCCAAATTCTAGCTTCTTTAAAGGAAGCATCTCAAACTCGAGGTATGCTAGTATTCTGTTTTTTAAAATAAACTTGATTGGAATATTATGTAAGTAATTTTTCTAATTTCTGTCCTGTATTTTAAGAGAAGTTTGCAGAAGTAGCTAGAAATTCATAAAAATAATTAATTGGACAAAGAGTTCTCAATTATGGAGATTTTTTTCCCACACATGATTCATGACTGTTAATTCTGAAGTTAAAAATTCTATTCAGGTTACTAAAATTTTTTAGGCTTTTGTATATTAACAGTGTAAAATTATGTAATGTGCAGTTAGTTGCTTAATAAATGCTTGATATTTGATCATGCTTAGTGTATTTCAATTTAATACTCTAATAATTTGTAATGTAGTTGGGACAGGAACTAGGTAGTGTTTTCATTTATAATATATATGGGAAAAATTGCTAAATAAATTTACAATATAAAAAAGTATTTCAAAATGAAATCCTGATTTGCTTATAAAAACAGTTTAAAATGTATTATCTATTAATGGTTATGTGTGTATGTTTATCCTTCATTGCTGAAGAAGACCATGCCATCAGAGAAATAATGACATGACTTGCACTTGACTTTGTTTTGAGTGAGGGATAGGCTAACTGTGAATTACTACTTATTGATTATAGCAGACCCTTTTCTTGGTAATATTTGAACTGCATTTTTTTGTGACATATTTCATAATTCTGACTTTTAATTCAGGCTTTCCTTCTAAATAGTCTAGATAATTGAGGTTTTTACTATATAGTGTAGTATGGTAGAAAGAGAATTGCATTTGGGGTCAGAACCTCCTGTGAATTTATATCCTGGCTCTGTGATGTGCAACCTTGAACCAAGCTACTTTATCTCAAAGGATATTAAATTTATTATATCAAAAGTGAGGAGGTGGGACTATATAATTTCAGTGGATACTTTCAGCTCCTAATATGGATCCTGGGAACTTTGAGGATTTTTCTAGCTTTAAATTCTATGATCTGAAGTTGAAACGTCTTCTTTCCATGTTTATTTTTATGTTTTTTTGTTATGAAGTAGCATGGTTATTGGTAGAAAAAAGATAGTATGAAGTTCAGCATTTAGTCATTCTGACACAAAAACCCAAGAAAAATTATTTTTTAATTATCTCATGATTGAGATTAGTGTCTCTGTCATGAATATTGTGGTAATCTATGGCATTTCAGTGTTTAATAATAGTGATGATGATGATGATAATTCTCCCAAGGTGTTTTATGTACATTATCTCATTTGATCCTCGTAATAACCTTATAAAGTAGGCAGAATGAGTTATTCTCATTTTTCAGATGAGGGAGCTAAGCCATTAGAAGGGCATAAATTCTGGAGATGGGACAAGAACCATATTCTTCTGATTCTTAGTCTAGTCTTATTTCCATTGTATTACGGTTTCTTCCATAGGACTATTATTTTTTTGCTGTGACTTTGGAATTTTATTTGAAAAGATTAGCTCCATGGAAATTCAAACACAGAAAAGCAGTTTTCAAAGGGGAGTATGTGGTTGGCCTTGTGGATGACATAACCCTTAGTTGTCTCTTGGTTTTTAGACCAGGATAGACTGCTTTTGAAAATTATAAAAGTAGTGCATTTTTATTGGGTTGACCTCTTTCTGTTTTTCTCCATCAGCTTTCATGAATACTGGTTGCTATTATTTATTATAAGTGATAGGTAGTATTTTAATTAAAGTCCTTAATTTATTTAAATTTAGAGGTTGTGTATCCTTATCCTTTGCTTCTAGAAAATAGGTTATTTTTCACAAAGGTGTTATCAATGTCACTGGCATCTTTAAGATTCATATAGACAACAAAGCAGCTGAGAGGCACAGTGTATAGAGTGCAGGACCTGGAATCAGGATAACTTAACTTCAAATCTGGTCTCACACACTAAATAGCTGGGTGATACCAGGCAAGTTGCTTAACCTTTGTCTGCTACAGTTTTCCTCAGCAGCAAAGGAGGGGTAATAACACTTACTTCACTGGATTGTTATGAAAATCAAATGAGATAATATTTATAAAATGCTTAGCATAGTGCCCAATACATAGTAGGTGCTTAAAAAAATATTTGTTCCTTTCTCCTGCCTCCCTTATAAGAATCAAGATGGTACGTCTTGTCAACTAATTAGTTAACATTTGTTGTTAACATTTATTATGTTTACTATTATGTGCCAGGCACTATGCTAAGTACTAATAGAAAGTTAAAAAAAAAAGGCAATTCCCTTCTTTTATGGAGCTCAGAGTTTAATGGACAAGGCAACATGCAAACAACTATGTATAAATAAGAGCTATAAAGGATGAATTGGGAATAGTTTCAAAGGGAAGGCATTAAGATTAAGGAAAACAAGGAAGGTTTTTCTTTGAAGAAGGTGAGACTTTAGTTGAGGCTTAAGGAAGCCAGAGAAGCTAGGAGTGGAGATGAGAGAATTCCATGCATGAGGAACACCCAGTAAAAATGCAAGAAATCAAGTGATTAACTCTTGTGTGTAGTGAATGACAAGGTAAACAATGTTACTGGGTTGCAGAGTATGTGCTTGGAGGGGAATAAGGTATAAGAAGACTGGAAATATAGGAAAGGGTCAGGTTATGAAGGGCTTTAAAAGCTGAATGAGGGATTTCTATGTGATTCTTGAGGTATTAAGGAACCACTAGAATTCATTGAATAGGGAAGGTAGTATGGTCAGACCCGTACTTTAGGAAAATTAATTTGACAACTTTATAGAGGATGACTTAGTATATGGACTTAAGACAGAGAGATTAACCAGGAGGCTGTTGCAGTAGTCCAGGTATAAGATGAAGAGATGTTCACATCATTGTATTTGCAGTGTCTGAGAAGAGGATGCTTATACTATTGATGTTATGAAGGTAGAATCAGCTTGACTTGGCAACAGATTGGAAAATGGATAGTGACAGAGTCAGGAATCAAGGATGACACTTAGGCTGTGAGCCCAGGTGACTGTTACAATGGTGGTACTATTGACAGTAATAGAGAAGCTGAGAGGAAGGGATTGTTTGGTGGAAAGATACTAAGTTCCGTTTTGGACTATTGAGTTTGATGTCTCTGGGACATTTAGTTCGAGATCAATAGAGAGTTGGAGATGTGAGACTTGAGTCCGGGAGAGAGATAAGGGTTGTACAGATAGAACAGTCATATCCTATCATATACAGATGATAATTGAAACCATGGAAGCTAATTATAACACTAAGTGAAATAATACATATAGAGAAGACAATCCAGGATCGAGTGTTGGGGAATACCCATGCTTTGCCATTGTAATCTAGAAGAAGATCCAGCAAAGGAGACAGAGAAGAGTGTTTTTATAGGTAAGAGGTAAACCCAGGAGAGAGCAGTGTCATGAAAACCTAGATAGAAGAGATTATCAAGAAGATAGTGAACGAGAGCAATAGACTACAATGAAGCCAAGAAGGATGAGACTTGAGAAAACAGCCATTAGATTTGCCAGTTAGGAGTTCCTTAGTAACTTTAGAGAGAACAGTTATCGTTGAATGATGAGTTTAGAAGACAGGCTGCAGAGTTAAGAAGAGCATGAGAAGAAAGGCGGGGGCTCAGGGGGAGGAGACCTGTTGTAGACATATGGCCTTCTCAAGGCATTTAGTCATAAATGGGAGGAGAAATATAAGATACAGCTGAGGGAAGTGGCTAGATTGAGGTTTTTGAGGATGAGAGAATCCTGAGTGTTTGTAAGTAGCAGGGAAGCAACTAGTAGAAAGGTAATGATTGATGATTAGTGAGACAGCAGGGAGGATAGAGAGGGAAATCTGGTGGACAAGACAGCATGGAATGGGTTTACTTGTGTATATAGAGAGGTTACCTTTGGCAGAGAGAAGGTCCACTTCATGTCAAATATCAGTAAAGGAGGAGATAGTGGAAGAAGACATCTGAGGAATATGGCATGAGGCAGGGGAGAAGAGGAGATCGTGACCCATAAGCACATTGTGGATCAATTAGGGGAACATAAAAGGGTTACCGTGTTGCAGTGCCCCAGCTGAGATGATGCAACTTAAACTCGTAGTAGTTTCAGGATTTTATCCAGCTTTATTCCGCAGTGGGTGATGGGAGTATTACAAAGCTAGAGTTTGAAAGGGTAAGATCTTCCCATAGTATAAAGGGGCAAGGAAGAAGAAGGTGTAGAGTTGAACTGGTTTACCAAGAGGTCAGAATGGGGAAGGAAAAGGACTGTAGGAGGAGGATGCTTAAGATTAGTATGTAATAATACTAAAAACTCCTGAAGATTGTTTATGTGATGAGAAGTATATTGCTGATGTTTACACATTATTCTCTAAAAATTTTTATCTTGTTGGCAGGTCATTCAGTTAAATAAATAATAATAAATATTTTCATTTGGTGTATAGAACTGAATTAAAAAGGTTGTATTTAATGTTCTTTTTATTTTCCTCATAAGTAAAATGAAATTATTGGAGTAGTTGCTTTCTGAGGTTCTTCCAGCTTGAAGATTATGTGATTTATTGATGTACAAAAAGCATAACTATGCTTTTCATACAGTAGATATAATTTACATATCTTACAAAATGCAAATATTTTTGTTTTTATCATGTGTATGCGAAAATCATCTTTTTCTAAGAGTGAATTTGGTTATATTCTAGCTCAACAACTTCTCTGGGGATATTCAGGTAGGCTTATTGATTGAACATTGTGGATTTGAACCCTGGTGTTTGTTTGCTTTTGGATGTTTCCTCATTCTTGAAGCTGCCAGAAGTTAAATTTATTGCCAGCTTATTGGTGATAACTTTTAAAATTTGTATGCTTTTTAAAACAGACATGAACATGTAATAATTCAAAAATTCTTTGTTTTAAGTAACAGCATAAAAATTCAAATTACTAATTTATATATGTGTGAATAAACTAATTCATTGACTTTAAATTTAAGATACACTTAACCAGCAATAAATCATGTGCTAAAATGGAGCCAGTAATGTGACTAAAATCTGCTTCTAATAGAAGTTATATTACCCAGAGCAAAAAAGAAAAAGAGATCTGGGAATAGTGTGTGAAATATAGGGAATGACATGGGTGAAGTTTTTATGCTGTAGGCAAGGGGTGGTATAGATCATAAAAGAAAGATGCTAAATTTTTGTTATACTGCTGCAGAGGAAAATTGTTAGATGGACACCCCTCATCCCTAATTTCTGATTTTTTTTCTATGTGAACACATGGCCATTTTTTTTTTACAAGAAAATAAATGAGAAACTAGGACTTAGTGCTTTACAGAAATTGACTCTGTTGGATTCTATCTAATTCCATAATGTGAGAAATATTGATATTAGGGCTAACCTAGAAATTAGCAGGTTTAAAATGCTTATTGACTAATGCAATTTAATGCAAACATTATTAAATTTGTTTTCAAACTTTTACTGAAAGTGAAAGTAGAATAGTGTGATTATGTAAATGATAGCCAAAGACTTTGAGCAGTGAAAATTTGATACAGATTATGTAAGCATCAGTGATAGTTCAGCATTGTCAGTGGTTTGTCTAGGAGCTGTGGACTCAAGCAGTTATGCACAAGTCATTAAGCAGAAGATAGAACAATAACAATAGTGACATTTGCAGTGTATTGACCAACCACAGCATTCATACTCTACCTTTATGATTTTTGTAGTTTGCTGTTCTATATTAAGGGATTTGCTAAGATGTTTGCGTTTCTGCTTCTGAGTTTTCCTTGAAGCCAGTGAGGTCATTGAATGTTAGTTTACTTTTTGGGAAGATAGGGATCAACCTGAAACTTAATGAGATGTTTTATTAAACTTTTGCTATATTTGTGTGGGAAAAAATGAAATACTTTATTCTTTATAAAGTATTATAGTGAAGTGCTTCAAAACATTAACTATAAACTACCATTGCTAATAACTTTAAGTGATTTAAAATTTGTGATTTCCTCAATTCAGTTATATATATATATATATATATATAAAATTTATATTTATAGAGAGAGATAGGAAGGTATAGATTACAACTTTTTATTTTAGTAGGGTATCTTTAAAATGTCAGGAAAAACTCCCTAACAACAAGAGCTATCCAAAAAATGGATTAGACTCTCTCAGAATGTAGAATGGAAAGAGCTTTTACTTTGGAGACAGAAAATATGAATTCATATTTTACCTCTGATATAAGTTACCTTTGTAACCTTAGATTCTCCCTGGGATTCAGTTTATTCATTTTTGAAAAAAGCAGGATTGGAATAGGTAGCCTCTCATGATTTTATGAACCTGTGAAGGTAGTAGTTTTCTCCTAAATGGAGGTCTTCGGTCAAAAGCTGAATGACCCTGTGATTCCAGAATTACTGTGGCCAAATAATTCATCACTCTGTAGTCAGTTAAGTATAGAATCAACCTAGCCTGGTACTTACTTGGATGACATATATAGAGTCAATCACTGGATGGCTAGGACCTTTCTAGCTTTTTTTTTTGTTTTTTTTAGAGACTTGGTTCTATTGTAATATGTTTTGAAAACCCAAGGTTACTACCATGGGTAGTAATTAGGCATTCACTTTAGTGAACTTTAGTTATTTTTTTTCTGTACAAGTAGAAAATTAGGGTGAGTTATTGAAGTATGATTCTGGTAATCTCAGAGCTGCTAATTAGGTTAAAAAAAACCTTGAATTTATTGGAATGCTCAGAAATTGAGGAATTTTGAATTTTTAACTGAGCTTTTTTGTTTTAATTTAAAACAAATAAAATATATGTCAATATGCTTTTATATCTTGGTAAAATAAATACTGTAGATAGGACCTGACTTGTGATTTTATTGTCCCCTAAGTAAGGAAAATTATGTGTTAGTGTAGATCAGTATCTTCTCTGTAACTTGCAGTCTAAGTTGTCCACAGCACTAACAGGTTTTAGTAACTTGCCCAAGATTACACAGCTAGTATATGTTGGAGATGATATATAAACTTTGGCTTAGGGCCAATCTCTAACCATTAGATCACACTGCCTCTTACAAATGAATACTAAGAATAATTTAATCTTTGGTTGATGCTCAGAATTTTTCAGTGGTTGTCATTATAATGGTGTAACAGATTGTATTGATCTATACTAGATCTGTACTAGAATTTGCCCTGGAAATTTTTTTTAAAAGAAAGAGACCCTCTGATTTGAGCTGGTTTTCTTACAGCTTATCTATTTTTCTTAAAATTAAAGTTTCCTAAAGAAAGTAACAACAACAAAAGCTATCAGGTAATTGAAGTTTTATTGTAATATTTGCAAGGATCTTTTTAGACCAAGGGTTCTTAAACCATTTTTTTTATTTCATCAGTCATTATGACAGTCTGGTGAAGCCTGTCCAGCTACCCTCAAAATAATATTTTTAAATAACCGAAGAAAATGCTAAGTTTCAATTCAAGGTTAGTGAAAATAAAGATTTTTTTATTCTATCTAAATTCATGGATCCTTTGAAACACAGGGTCTTTAGATCTCAGGATTAAGACACTCCCTATTTTAGACACATAAAGTATCTTTGGCTATTTTGATATGTGAGAAAACATCTTATCTCTAAATTTCCTATAAACATATTCTCCAGGGAAATTTTGTTACTTTTGTTAACCTTTAACAGTCATTACTGGAAATTAGTGATGGTATATAATGTTTAAGGTCATGGAAAGCATTAATGACTCATAAAAAAGTCTATAAATTCTTTTGTTGATAACACTGCATAACTGGAATTATTTCTGAGGAAAAAAATACTTCATTATTCTTGTGTATAGGTGCTTACTAATCCAGAGTATGAAAATGTTTTTGTTGGTATTAACAGTTTTGTCTTAATAAAAATCGAATAACTTAAACTTGGTAAGAAAGAAATAAAACAAAGGAAAAATCAGGACTTCAGATTTGCCTAAAGTAGATGCTTAGGTTTGTACCTCAATGACTTCCTTTCTTTTTTTCCCTATACTTGAGCACGGTTGCTGTGTTAGCTGGCTGCATGTTATTTGTGTTATAAATTGACGTTTTATTCATTTTGGTACCTGACAATTTGCTTATAATTAAGTGTATATTTTAGAGATTACTGGAGTCCATGTGAAAGTATTATACAGAATTGTGTACTGGATGAACATTACACCTAACTATTGTAAACATAGGATGTTAGTTAGTAATGTACACATGAGAATCAGGTTTTTTGGTCAATGATTTTTGAGGTGTATAATATGCTTCTCTATACTAGTCTGTGGATTCACTTCAGAACTTTTTTCAGTGATTCTGTTATAGAAAAATTACTTGAATTACAAATTACAGAATAGAATGATACTGCATTATCTTATGGAAAGTACATTAATGAATTATCTTCCTTTGCCCAAATTAATTTTTAAAAAGAAAATTGTATTGATCTGATTTAGAAGTAATGTGGTAAAAAAGATGGTAATTTTGAATCTAATTTACATTCACTTCTAATATGTCACTTTTACTATTTCAAAAGAATTAGGAAAGATATTTAAACAGTAGAAAATTATTATTTTTTCATATCATGATAGTCCCTTTTATTTTGTGCCATGATTAATTAGTAGTTATAGTTCAGATTGTTGTGGATTTTCAGCATTCATGAATGAACTGGATTTCTACTCATCTTTTTATTTCAGCTTTTCCTTATTTTGTGTTTGGATATTGGAAAAATATAACTGTCACTAAGAAATAATATTTTAAAATAAAGACACTGCTAAAGTACTACTTTTGGTTCAGAATGGGACTCATGGATCTGGTATATACCATCCAGATTTTTTGTAAGATTTTATAATTTTACTCAATATTGCTGAGTTTGAAATTAAATGCTATGGTGTTGAATATGAAAATATTTGGAATATGACTGATAGTATCACCTTGTAGTAGACAGGATGCTAATTTGTCTCTACCAGAATTCTTTTCTGAACACAGCAGGGATGTAACTCCTTGAAAAATGACAACTCTTCATGCCTTTAAGACTCTAAAAAGCTTCCTTCCCCTACCCTGATTTGAAAGTTATTGGAAGTATATTTCTCAAAATTCTATGTTCCCCAGCTTCGTTTGTAATAGTATTCTATAATGTTTTCCAAGATTTATTTAGAATTCAGCTATAATCTTGAAACTTCTCAGGGCAATATTACTAAATTGCTTAGAACTTTGCTTTTCAATGTCTTTTAAACATGGATGTTTATTTTTCTCATGTGTTAAACAAAACAAAACAAAGCAATAAAAACCTTCACAGATCTGAAGTTTGCATTTTCACTAAAGGCATCATTACTTTTTTTGCAGCTTAATATATCACTTTGTATTTTAAAATTTTTGTTGATGCCTTTTTCCCCCACTAGAGCAATGCTTTCAATCATAGAACTCAAATCAACAGATAAAAGAGCCACATCTGAAATGTGCTAAATTTTGCACACTTAGTCTTTAGAGACTCCTAGTCTCCACCAGGATGAAGAAAATGTGGTTTCATCACTTAATTTCTGGAACCCCAAGAGTTTAAAAATATTTTTATTGGCATTTTTGTTTTTATGTCACTTTTATTTCCCATTATGGCTGTGAAATCAAGATTGCTCAGGCAGTAGTTCTTCTTGAAGAAGGAGATTTCTAGAGATAAATGGTATTTTTTAATAATTATGTTAATCATCATAATGCATTGGTGAAATATAGTCTTATCTTGTCTTAATTTTTTTCTTTATGCTTCATTTCTTCTGATTAGGATTATATTAAAAACATGAAAATGTTTTGAGGTGAAATAGGAGTTCTAAGCTAGAGATTTGATATCTGGGCCACAGTAAATATTGAAGTCAAGACTTCTAGAGGGAGTATGGTACAGTTAAAAGAATACTGATTATGAGTGAGGAACCCCAAATTCTGGTTTTACTCTTTCACTCTATGACCTTGGTAAAGTTTTGAAATTTAAAAAATCTCTTTGGCTCTGTTTCCTCATCTGTAAAAATGAGAGAGTTCAACTCTCCTCACTGTTCCTTTGACATCTGAGACAGAAATGAAACAAAGCTGATTCTTCAGATATTCTAGAATTGAATAAAATATTGGATATATTTTCAATTATTGTTTGAGGCTTTTTTATTTAAAGGTTTGTCTTTTGATGAAAAAAATTACCCATTGGCACAAATTTGTCCAAATACTTTTTCAGTTTTGGCTAGTGATACTATGAATACATGGATATAAAAATGCACTCAGACAAAACCTTAAGCACAAATGGGTTTTAAATACATTGAAGTTATTTTGGAGTGGTAGTTAAAAATGTCATGTAATCAGATGCTTTGGTAGATATGACCTTTGCAAAAATTATGCAAATTAACTATTTAGAACCTATCTACATTTTAAATGCAAATATGTTTATAAAGATACTATCAGCAGTTTTTCTTATGCTTTTTAAAGAAGTGTAATATGCGGTAAAACCATCTATTTTTAAAAAGGTTGTTCACTTGAAGGGCTCAAAGTTCTAATTATGGTAGTAACATACCTTAGGAAGTATGGTCTTTGTAGTACAATTAAAAAAAACATCTTTATATGTATAGTGTATGTATTTTAAAGCGCCAAAGATAGGGGCGTTTTTACAAAGGTTATATATGTATGTGTTTGTGTATACATACATATACATAAATATATGCTATATGTATTCACACATGTATATATACATGTGTACACAGTCCACATGTGCACATATATTTGATTTAATTATTCAGAATTAGGTTTTTAGTTAAACTAGTTATACACATGTATGTATGACATAAATATAATGTAATGAGAATATAAAACCAAAAACCATTAGAGTTTTATATATTCACAAATAACATTATAATTATTCAATATAATTTACAGGAAGACCCTGCACTCAACTGCAGCTTCTGAACCCAGAACGATTTGCACGTCTTATTAAAGAAGTAATGAATGCATTTTGGCCTGGCAGAGAATTGGTAGTTCAGTGGTATCCATTTACTGAAGAAAGTGATCATCCATCTGTTGCATGGCTTAAGATGGTTTGGAAGAATCTCTATATACATTTTTCAGAGGATCTGTCTCTATTTGATGAAATGCCACTTATCCCTAAGACTGCATTGGAGAAAAGTGAGACATTTATGGAGCTCATTAGACTCAGGATCCCATCACCAGTTATTTTAGATGATGAATCTGAAGCACAGCTTCCAGAGTTTTTAGCAGATATTGTACAAAAACTTGGAGGCATTGTCCTTAAAAAATTGGATCCTTCTATACAGCATCCTCTTATTAAAAAATATGTACATTCCCCATTACCAAGTGCAATTTTGCAGATAATGGAGAAGATGTCATTACAGAAACTGTGTAATCAAGTAGCTTCATTGCTTCCAACACATAAAGATGCTCTGAGGAAATTCTTAGCTAGTTTAACTGATATAAATGAAAAGGAGAAAAGAATCATTCAAGAATTGACAATATTTAAAAGAATTAATCATTCTTCTAGTCAAGGAATTTCTTCTTTTACCAAGTTGAAAGGTTGTAAAGTATTACATCATACTGCTAAACTTCCACCAGATCTGAGGCTCTCCATTCCAGTAATTGATAACAGTGATGAAGCTACCATACGTTTGGCAAATATGTTGAAAGTGGAACAGCTAAAAAGCACTGGCTGCTTAAAGTTTATTTTAAAAGATCTTGAAAATGGTTTTTATTCTCATGAAGAAACCACACAGCTCATGCTGTGGATTCTTGAACATCTGTCCTCTCTGAAAATTGAGAACCCGCGTGTAATTGATTGGGTAATGCCATTAAAATTTATTCAGATTTCACAGGGTCATATTGTTTCAGCCAGTGAACTCTTTGATTCTGATATTAGCGTCCTGAAGGATTTGTTTTATGCTGAAGAAGAAATCTCCTTTCCACCTAGTATTTTTACTTCTTCAGACATTCTACATTCTTTGAGACAGATAGGGTTAAAAAATGAAACCAGTCTCAAAGAAAAAGATATCATACAAGTGGCAAAAAAAATTGAAGAATTACAAATTAGTTCTAGCCCAAATCTGGATGCCCTTTTAAAGAAAGCTAGAACTCTCTTAATGGTTTTGAATAAAAACCATACCCTATTACAGTCACCTGAAGCAAAAGCAACATTGAAGAAGATAAAGTGGGTTCCAACATGCAAGGAAAGGCCTCCAAATTACCCAGGATCTTTAGTTTGGAAAGGAGACCTTTGTAATCTTTGTTCACCACCAGAAATGTGTGATATATCTCATGCTACTTTGGTTGGTTCATCAGTTCCTCTTGTTGAAAGTATCCATGTAAATTTAGAAAAAACTCTTGGCATATTCACAAAACCTAGTATTAATGCAGTCTTAAAGCACTTTAAGATTGTTGTTGATTGGCATAGTTCAAAAACTTTTAGTGATGAAGACTATTACCAATTCCAACATATTTTGCTTGAAATTTATGGATTCATGCATGATCATTTAGATGAAGGCAAAGAAGCTTTTAAAGCTTTGACATTTCCATGGGTCTGGACAGGTAAAAAATTTTGTCCTCTGGCCCAGGCGGTAATAAAACCAATACATGATCTTGAACTTCAACCTTATTTACACAGTGTGCCTAAAACTATGGCAAAATTCCATCAGCTATTTAAGGCTTGTGGTTCAATAGAAGAGTTGACAGCAGACCATATTTCTATGGTTATTCAGAAGGTATATCTTAAAAGCGATCAAGAACTCAGTGAAGAAGAAAGCAAACAAAACCTTCATCTTATGTTGAATATTATACGATGGCTGTATAGCAGTCAGATTCCAGCAAGCCTCAATACACCAGTACCAATTCACTATAGCAAGAATCCTTCAAAACTTATGATGAAACCAATTCATGAATGTTGTTATTGTGATATTAAAGTTGATGACCTTAATGACTTACTGGAAGATTCTGTGGAACCAATTATTTTGGTGCATGAGGACATACCCATGAAAACTGCAGAATGGTTAAAAGTTCCATGCCTTAGTACAAGACTGATCAATCCTGAAAATATGGGGTTTGAGCAATCAGGACAGAGAGAACCACTTACTGTAAGAATTAAAAACATTCTGGAAGAATATCCTTCAGTTTCAGATATTTTTAAGGAGTTACTTCAAAATGCTGATGATGCAAATGCAACGGAATGCAATTTCATGATTGATATGAGAAGAAACATGGACATAAGAGAGAATCTTTTAGATCCAGGGATGGCAGCCTGCCATGGGCCTGCTCTGTGGTCATATAACAATTCTGAATTCTCTGATTCAGACTTTATAAACATAACTAGATTAGGAGAATCTTTAAAAAGAGGAGAGGTTGATAAAGTTGGAAAATTTGGTCTTGGATTTAATTCTGTGTACCATATCACTGATATTCCCATTATTATGAGTCGAGAGTTCATGATAATGTTTGATCCAAATATAAACCATCTCAGTAAACATATTAAAGATAAATCTAACCCTGGCATCAAAATTAATTGGAGTAAACAGCAAAAAAGACTTAGAAAATTTCCTAATCAGTTCAAGCCATTTATAGATGTGTTTGGCTGTCAGTTACCACTAACTGTAGAAGCACCTTACAGTTACAAAGGAACTCTTTTCCGACTTTCATTTAGAACACAACAAGAAGCTAAATTGAGTGAGATCAGTAGTACTTGCTATAATACAGCAGACATTTACTCCCTTGTGGATGAATTTAGCCTTTGTGGACATAGACTTATACTTTTCACTCAGAATGTCAATACCATGTTTTTGAAGTACTTGAAAATCGAAGAAACCAATCCTGGTTTAGCACAAGATATAGTTGTCATTAAAAAAAACATTTGTTCCTCCAAAGCATTAAATGTGCCTATTGTAAGTGTCTTAAAAGAAGCTGCTAAGCTCATGAAGACTTGCAGTAGCAGTAATAAAAAACCTCCCACAGATATACCAAAGTCATCTTGTATATTACAGATCACAGTTGAAGAATTTCGTCATGTGTTCAGAAGAATCGCTGATTTGCAGTCACCACTTTTTAGGGGTCCAGATGATGATCCAGTTACCTTATTTGAAATGGCAAAATCAGGACAGGCTAAAAAACCATCTGAAGAGTTACCACAGAAAACAATGGATTCTACTACTTGGCTAATATGTACTTGCATGGATACTGGGGAGGCTTTAAAGTTTTCCCTGAATGAAAGTGGAAGGAGGCTTGGGCTTGTTCCCTGTGGTGCAGTTGGAGTCTTATTTTCTGAAGCCCAAGATCAAAAATGGACTGTGAAACAACACATTGGTGAAGTTTTCTGCTATTTACCTCTGAGAATAAAAACAGGGTTGCCAGTTCACATCAATGGTTGCTTTGCAGTTACTTCAAATAGGAAAGAAATATGGAAGACAGATACAAAAGGAAGATGGAACAATATATTCATGAGGCATGTTATTGTTAAAGCCTATCTAGAAGCTCTTAGTATTTTACGAGAGTTAGCCATAAGTGGAGAACTAATTGATTATACTTATTATGCTGTGTGGCCTGATCCTGATTTAGTTCATGATGATTTTTCTGTTATATGCCAAGGTTTTTATGAAGATATAGCTCATGGGAAAGGTAAAGAGGTGTCTAAAGTCTTCTCTGATGGATCCACATGGGTGTCTATGAAGAATGTGAGATTTTTAGATGATTCTATACTTAAAAGATCAGACATTGGTCCTGCTGCTTTCAAGATCTTTCTAAAATACCTTAAGAAAACTGGATCAAAGAATCTGTGTGCTGTTGAACTTCCTTCTTCAGTAAAATTGGGATTTGAAGAAGCAGGTTGCAAACAGATACTTCTTGAGAACACATTTTCTGAAAGACAATTTTTTTCTGAAGTATTTTTCCCAAACATACAAGAAATTGAAGCAGAACTTCGGGATCCTTTAATGTATTTTGTTTTAAATGAAAAGGTTGAGGAATTCTCTGGAATTCTTCGTGTAACTCCATGTGTTCCTTGCTCTTTGGAGGGCCATCCTTTAGTCTTGCCTTCAAGGTTGATCCATCCTGAAGGACGAGTTGCAAAGTTATTTGAAACAAAAGATGGAAGATTTCCTTATGGATCCACCCAAGATTATCTAAATCCTATTATCTTGATTAAACTTGTTCAGTTAGGAATGGCGAAGGATGATATATTGTGGGATGACATGCTAGAACGTGCAGAGTCAGTAGCTCAAATTAATAAAAGGGACCATGCTGCTGCTTGTCTAAGAAGTAGCATCTTATTGAATCTTATTGATGAAAAACTAAAAATTAGAGATCCTAGAGCAAAAGAATTTTCTGCAAAATATCAAACAATACCTTTTCTCCCATTTCTATCAAAACCAGCAGGTTTCTCCCTGGAGTGGAAAGGTAGCAGTTTTAAACCTGAAACAATGTTTGCAGCAATTGATCTTTATACAGCTGAGTACCAAGATATAGTTTGTCTCTTACAACCAATTCTGAATGAAAATTCTCATTCTTTTAAAGGTTGTGGTTCAATGTCATTGGCTGTCAAAGAGTTTTTGGGGTTACTTAAGAGACCAACAGTTAATTTGGTTATAAACCAGTTAAAAGAGGTTGCAAAATCACTTGATGGAATTACATTGTATCAGGAGAATATCACCAATGCTTGCTACAAATACCTTCATGAGGCAATGCTACAAAGTGAAACAACAAAGGCAGCAATTATTGAACAGCTTAAAACTTATAATTTCATTTTAGTTGAGAATACTTATGTTGAACCAGAAAAAGTATCATTTCATTTGAACTTTGATGCAGCACCATATCTCTATCAGTTGCCGAATAAGTATAAAAATAATTTCCGTGAACTCTTTGAAAACATAGGTGTGAGATCTTCTTTTACAGTTGAAGATTTTGCCCTTGTTTTGGAATCAGTAAATCAAGAGAGAGGGACAAAACAAATAAGTGAAGCAAACTTTCAGCTTTGCAGGCGAATTATTAGTGAAGGAATATGGAGTCTTATTAGAGAAAAGAATCAAGAATTTTGTGAGAAAAAGTATGGCAAAATATTGTTACCAGACACCAATCTTGCTCTTTTGCCTGCTGAGTCACTATGTTATAATGATTGTCCCTGGATAAAAGTCAAGGATACAACTGTAAAATACTGTCATGCTGATATTCCTAGGGAAGTAGCTGTGAAACTTGGGGCAGTACCAAAGCGACATAAGGCCTTAGAAAGGTATGCATCCAACATCTGTTTTACAACACTTGGCACTGAATTTGGACAGAAAGAAAAACTGACCAGCAGGATTAAAAGTATCCTTAATGCTTATCCTTCAGAAAAAGAAATGTTGAAAGAGCTCCTTCAAAATGCCGATGATGCTAAAGCCACAGAAATTTGTTTTGTTTTTGATCCAAGACAACATCCGGTTGATAGAATATTTGATGATAAGTGGGCACCACTACAAGGGCCAGCCCTTTGTGTGTATAACAATCAGCCATTTACCGAAGATGATGTCAGAGGAATTCAAAACCTTGGAAAGGGTACAAAAGAAGGAAATCCTTGTAAAACTGGACAATATGGCATAGGATTCAATTCTGTATATCACATTACTGACTGTCCTTCTTTTATTTCTGGTAATGACATACTCTGTATCTTTGATCCGCATGCAAGATATGCACCAGGAGCTACATCTGTTAGCCCTGGACGCATGTTTAGGGATTTAGATTCAGATTTCAGAACACAGTTCTCAGATGTTCTAGATCTCTATTTAGGTGATCATTTTAAACTGGACAATTGCACGATGTTTAGATTTCCGCTTCGTAATGGAGAAATGGCCAAAGTTTCGGAAATTTCCTCTGTTCCATCATCAGACAGAATGGTTCAGAACCTTTTGGATAAATTGCGTTCAGATGGGGCAGAACTTCTTATGTTTCTTAATCATATGGAAAAGATTTCTATTTGTGAAATAGAAAAGGCAACAGGTGCACTAAATGTACTGTATTCAGTAAAAGGCAAAATAACTGATGGAGACAGATTAAAGCGGAAACAATTTCATGCAGCTGTAATTGATAGTGTTACAAAAAAGAAGCAGTTGAAGGACATACCAGTACAACAAATTACATATACAATGGATACTGAAGACTCTGAGGGTAACCTTACCACATGGCTAATTTGTAACAGATCAGGATTTTCAAGCATGGACAAAGTTTCCAAGAGTGTCATTTCTGCTCATAAGAATCAGGATATTACTCTTTTTCCACGTGGGGGAGTAGCAGCTTGCATTACTCATAATTACAAGAAACCCCATAGAGCCTTCTGCTTTTTGCCACTTTCTTTAGAAACAGGGCTCCCTTTTCATGTAAATGGACACTTTGCTTTAGACTCTGCAAGAAGAAATTTGTGGCGAGATGATAATGGAGTTGGTGTTCGAAGTGACTGGAATAATAGTTTGATGACTGCATTAATAGCACCAGCATATGTTGAACTACTGATTCAGTTAAAAAAGCGTTACTTCCCAGGTACTGACCCCACAATGTCAATTTTACAAAATACAGCTATTCATGTTGTAAAAGACACTTTAAAAAAGTTTTTGTCATTTTTCCCAGTCAACAGACTCGACTTGCAACCAGACTTATATTGTCTGGTGAAAGCACTTTACAGTTGTATTCATGAAGATCAGAAACGCTTACTACCTGTGGTAAGGGCTCCAAATATTGATGGCTCAGATTTACATTCTGCAGTTATTATCACTTGGGTTAATATGTCTACTTCAAACAAAACCAAACCATTTTTTGACAACTTGCTTCAGGATGAATTACAACACCTTAAAAATGCAGAGTATAACATCACAACACGGAAGACTATAGCAGAAAATGTGTACAGACTGAAACACTTACTTTTAGAAATTGGATTCAACTTGATATATAATTGTGATGAAACCGCCAATCTTTACCACTGTCTCTTAGATGCAGAAATTCCTGCTAGCTATGTAACTCCTGCTGATGTCCGATCATTTCTGATGACATTTTCCTCTCCTGACACTAATTGCCACATTGGGAAATTGCCTTGCCGTCTTCAACAGACTAATTTGAAGCTGTTTCATAGTTTAAAGCTTTTAGTAGATTATTGCTTTAAGGATGCAGAAGAAAATGACATGGTAGTTGAGGGACTGCCACTTCTTATTACAGTTGATAGTGTTTTGCAAATTTTTGATGCAAAACGTCCCAAGTTTCTTACAACATATCATGAATTGATACCTTCCCGCAAGGATTTGTTTATGAATACATTGTATTTGAGATATAGCAATATTTTATTGACTAGCAAAGTTGCAAAAGTTTTTGACATTACCAGCTTTGCTGATTTGTTATCCTCTGTGTTACCACGTGAATATAAAACTAAAAATTGTACAAAGTGGAAAGAAAATTTTGCAAGTGAATCATGGCTTAAAAATATGTGGAATTTTATCAGTGAATCTGTAAACGTGAAAGAAGATCAAGAAGAAATAAAACCAACTTTTGACATTGTTGTTGATACACTAAAAGATTGGGCTCTGCTTCCTGGAACTAAATTTACTGTTTCAGCCAGTCAGCTTGTTGTTCCAGAGGGGGATGTCCTACTTCCTCTAAGTCTTATGCATATAGCTGTTTTTCCAAATGCTCAGAGTGACAAAGTTTTCCATGCTTTAATGAAAGCTGGTTGTATTCAGCTTGCTTTAAACAAAATTTGCTCCAAAGACAATGTGATTGTTCCTCTACTGTCAGCTCACACAGCAAACATAGATAATCCTACAAGCATTTTGAAGGCCATACATTATATGGTCCAGACCTCAACATTTAGAGCTGAAAAATTAGCAGAACATGATTTTGAGGCTCTCTTAATGTATTTCAATTGTAATTTAAGTCACTTGATGTCTCAGGATGACATTAAAATTTTAAAATCACTTCCATGCTATAAATCTATTAGCAGTCGATACATGAGCATTGCAAAATTTGGAGCATGTTATGTACTTACAAAAACCATCCCTTCAGCTGAAGTGGAAAAATGGACACTTTCCTCATCATCTGCATTTCTTGAAGAAAAAATACACTTGACGGAATTATATGAAGTTCTTGGCTGTGTCCCTGTAGATGATCTTGAAGTATATTTGAAACACCTTTTGCCAAAGATTGAAAATCTCTCTTACGATGCAAAATTAGAGCATCTCATTTACCTGAAGAACAGATTATCTAGCATCGAAGAATCATCAGAGATAAAGGAACAGCTTTTTGAAAAGTTAGAAAGTTTGTTGATAATCCATGATGCAAGTAATCGTTTAAAATCTGCAAAACATTTTTATGACAGAACTGTGAAAGTTTTTGAAGTTATGCTTCCTGAAAAATTATTCATACCTAAGGATTTCTTTAAAAAGTTGGAGCACCTCACCAAACCCAAGAACCAGGCTTCATTCTTAACATCATGGGTAATGTTCTTAAGAAATATTGGACTCAAATATGTTCTTTCTCAGCAGCAATTACTGCAGTTTGCTAAGGAAGTAAGTATGAGAGCTAATACAGAAAACTGGTCTAAAGAAACACTGCAAAACACAGTTGATGTTCTTCTTTATCACATATTTCAAGAGCGAACAGATTTATTATCTGGAAATTTTTTGAAAGAATTATCTCTAGTACCTTTTTTGTGTCCCGAACGTGCTCCTGCTGAATTCATTAGATTTCATCCCCAATATCAAGAGGTAAATGGAACCCTTCCTCTTATACGTTTCAATGGAGCACAGGTAAATCCTAAATTCAAACAGTCAGATGTCTTGCAGTTGTTGTGGACCTCCTGTCCTATTCTTCCTGAGAAAGCAACACCTTTGAGTATCAAAGAACAAGAAGGTAGTACTCTTGGTCCACAGGAACAACTTGAACAAGTTTTGACTATGCTGAATGTCAATTTAGATCCTCCTCTTGATAAAGTCATTCATAATTGCAGAAACATATGCAACATAACAACTTTGGATGAAGAGATGGTCAAAACTAGAGCCAAGGTCTTACGGAGTATTTATGAATTTCTTAGTGCAGAAAAGAAAGAGTTCCGCTTTCAACTTCGAGGAGTAGCTTTTGTTATGGTAGAAGATGGTTGGAAACTTCTAAAACCTGAGGAAGTAGTGATAAATCTAGAGTATGAATCTGATTTTAAACCGTACTTATATAAACTGCCTTTAGAACTTGGCACCTTTCATCAGTTATTCAAGAATTTAGGTACTGAAGATGTTATTTCAACTAAACAGTATGTTGAGGTGTTGAGCCGTATATTCAAGAATTCTGAAGGAAAACAGTTAGATCCTAATGAAATGCGTACAGTTAAAAGAGTTGTTTCTGGACTGTTCAAGAGTCTTCAAAATGATTCAGTTAAGGTTAGAAATGATCTTGAGAATGCACGAGATCTTGCACTTTATCTTCCAAGTCAAGATGGTAGATTGGTAAAGTCAAGCATCTTAGTTTTTGATGATGCACCACATTATAAAAGCAGAATACAGGGACATATTGGAGTTCAGATGCTTGTTGATCTGAGCCAGTGTTACCTGGGAAAAGATCATGGTTTTCATACTAAG
Source organism: Potorous gilbertii (assembly GCA_028658325.1). Taxonomy (NCBI): domain Eukaryota; kingdom Metazoa; phylum Chordata; class Mammalia; order Diprotodontia; family Potoroidae; genus Potorous; species Potorous gilbertii. Next base: position 156,285,862 of record CM053771.1, on the reverse strand, counting down.
TTGATAATGCTCTTTCCTCAGAAACTCAGGCCTCGTCTACTAAGTAGCATTCTTGAAGAACAGTTAGATGAAGAAACACCAAAAATTTGTCAGTTTGGAGCATTATGTTCTCTTCAGGGAAGGTTGCAGTTACTCTTATCTTCAGAACAGTTCATTACTGGACTCATTAGAATTATGAAGCATGAAAATGACAATGCTTTCCTGGCCAATGAAGAGAAGGCCATTAGGCTTTGCAAAGCCCTTCGAGAAGGACTAAAAGTTTCATGCTTTGAGAAGCTGCAAACAACTTTAAGAGTGAAAGGATTTAATCCTATTCCCCATAGCAAAAGTGAAACATTTGCTTTTTTAAAACGGTATGGTAATGCAGTAATTTTGCTCTACATACAACATTCAGACAGCAAAGACATAAATTTCCTGTTAGCATTAGCAATGACACTTAAGTCAGCAACTGACAATTTGATTTCAGACACCTCCTATTTAATTGCCATGTTAGGCTGCAATGACATTTATAGGATCAGTGAGAAACTTGACAGTTTAGGAGTGAAATATGACTCGTCAGAACCATCAAAACTTGAACTTCCTATGCCTGGCACCCCAATACCTGCTGAAATCCACTATACTCTTCTTATGGATCCAATGAATGTTTTTTATCCAGGAGAATATGTTGGATATCTTGTTGATGCAGAAGGTGGGGATATCTATGGATCTTATCAGCCAACATACACATATGCAATTATTGTGCAAGAAGTTGAAAGGGAAGATGCTGACAACTCTAGCTTTCTAGGAAAGATTTATCAGATTGATATTGGATATAGTGAATATAAAATAGTAAGCTCTCTTGACTTGTATAAATTTTCTAGACCTGATGAAAGTTCTCACAGTAGAGATAGTGCACCTTCTACACCAACCAGCCCTACTGAATTTCCAGTCCCTGGCCTTCGAAGTATACCTCCCATTTTCTCTGGAAAAGAGAGCCATAAAACATCTTCAAAACATCATTCACCCAAAAAGATTAAGGTGAATTCTTTGCCAGAAATATTGAGAGAAGTGACATCAGTGGTAGAACAAGCATGGAAGCTTCCAGAATCTGAAAGGAAAAAGATTATCAGACGATTGTATTTGAAATGGCATCCAGACAAAAATCCAGAGAATCATGATATGGCTAATGAGGTTTTTAAGCATTTGCAGAATGAAATTAGTAGATTAGAGAAACAGGCTTTTATAGATCAAAACACAGATAGAACATCAAGGAGAACATTTTCAACAGCCTCTCGATTTCAGTCAGACAAATATTCATTTCAGCGATTTTATACTTCATGGAATCAAGAAGCAACAAGTCATAAATCAGAAAGGCAACAACAAAACAAAGAAAAGGGTCCTTCTTCTGCAGGGCAGCCTTATTCTCAAAGGTTTTTTGTTCCACCCACTTTTAAGACTGTAGGTAATCCAGTTGAGGCACGGAGGTGGTTAAGGCAAGCTCGAGCAAATTTTTCTGCTGCCAGAAATGATCTTCATAAAAATGCAAATGAATGGGTATGCTTTAAATGCTACTTATCCACTAAATTAGCTTTGATTGCTGCTGACTATGCAGTAAGAGGAAAGTCAGATAAGGATGTGAAGCCAACTGCACTTGCACAAAAAATAGAGGAATATAGCCAACAACTTGAAGGACTTACAAATGATGTTCATACATTGGAAGCTTATGGGGTGGATAGTTTAAAGACTAGATACCCTGATTTACTTCCTTTCCCTCAAATCCCAAATGATAGGTTCACTTCTGAAGTTGCTATGAGGGTGATGGAATGTACTGCTTGTATCATTATAAAACTTGAAAACTTTATACAACAGAAAGTATGAAGTGATTAAAGGGAACAATTTTTAAGTAGAGCTAAATATTGAACATAATGAATGCAAACATTCATTTGCCCTTCATAAATGGGAGAAATTACCTTTTATCTAGGAGTTTTTGAAATATAATGCACAAAATTGATACTAACTTTGGATGGCCATTAACATGAATTCCAACAAAAACTCTGAGCCTAAAAGAAAATTATTTTTACAAAATTATAGGAAAATGAGTTACATAATTGTTTAATGTATGTATGAGTGGTTAAAACAACATGTTATTGAACTGCACTTTATATAACCAAAGCTTAGCAGAGTGTTAGATAAAGTCTTTATGTGTTTCTTGTTGGGATGAATTTTGGTTATGTTTCCAACAGGGTAGAATTATTTAAGGAATTATTGTAACACTGGACATATCACTGAGCTAAACAAATAAAGGGGAAGTTGTCTCTGGAGTGAAGATTTCTTTCCCATGTTTTTATTTGAGTGGACTTTTTTTTGTACCTATCGTTTTCTCATCAGCTGGCTCTGATTATGAATTTGTTCTCATTTTATAGCCTAATAATATTCAGTACATTGAATTGGTACAGTATTTTAATTGTGAATCTTACTTGATTTTGCATTCATAGTACTCATAAAAGTGCACCAAGTGTACTTTATGCTTTAAGTTTGAAAATTTTTAATTGTGTTTTTTTGTTTACAAGCTTTTTATTTTAAAGATTTCATGTGGATAGCATGAAATGGGTGGTGGCAGTTTATTACCTGATGTTGATAATGTTCTTGAAAACTGCTCACCAAAATAGCATTTTGAAGACTTATTATGTTTGTGTACATATTCTTTTCATAAACATAATTTGTATAGTGTGGGTGTACAGGTTGCAATTTTTTTTGTTTCATATGTCTAATGGTGCTGCAATATAATGTTCTATTTTTTTGTCTTTCACTATGACACTTCGTGATCTTTGGGACTTACTTAACATTTCGGATATTGCAAATTGTATTATCCTTGATAATGCCATATAATTAATTTAGTACTTTTTTAAAAATAGGAATTATTATTTGAAAGTTCCCTCTCCTCCAAGATTTGTCCATATCTGATGTTTAATATTTATCATGTCCAAATGTAACTTATTTATTTACTTGTTAGCACAGTGAAAGTAATTTTTTTCAGAATGTAAAAAAAGTTCAGTGATAATGAGTTTACACAAGTACAGTAACTGAAACTAATTCTTGCAATCCAAAAGAAAAATATGCTGAAATAGACTTTTATGCAATTAAGGACTTAAGGAATGTGTTGAAACATTTTCACTATTATTGGTAACAAAAAGAATGTTTGCTTCTTGAAAAATGTATTGCTTCTGAATGTGAAGCCATGTAATTATTTCTGCTGTTATATTAAGTGCCATAATTTTAATAAAGCAAACATATACATACAAAGAAAAAATTAATTGTAATTTTGGTTTTTGAGAGACCTTCTTTCTGTAGCTTTGAAATCAAACTTTACTTTTATACATTTCCAGCTTATAATGGATAAACTACAAGTGGAGATTTTCTTAAAATTTGAAAGTGGAAATTTTGTTTTGGTCTAGAATTAAAAAAATTCATTTGGAGGATAAGTCTAGCATAGACCTAAGCACATAATAAATGTATTACTAATATTTATTGAGATATTTTGCTACTTATTTTGAGACTGATTTTTGTTGCCCAAGTTTTCTCGACATAAACCTCTTCACATTTGATTAAATATTCCTTAGACAGTAAACAACCAGTACCATATTTAGAGCCAAGGTGGAATAGATATAGAAAGAGTACTGGACTTTTGATTCTAATATTGACATGAGGAGCAAGATGCTTAAACTATCTGGAACTTACATCTTTATTAAAATCAGGATGATAATTCTTATATGATTTTCTTTACTGTATCATGAATAAGGTGTTTTGTAAATCTTAAAATACTATATATTTCTATTACTCTTATTGGTATCAGTGTAGAGAGGCATAGTGTGGTTCATTGCCTAAAGAGCCAGCCTCAAAGGCAGAATGACCTGGATTCAAGTCTTGACTTTGACACATAGGAGCCTGGGCAAGTTATTTGTCTCCCAGTACTCTAAGCAACTCTCCAAGACTCTAAGTTGCAGAGTAAGTGCCAAGTTTCATTGACAGTGAGTTTCCTCCACTCAGTACTCTCTATAGTAAGACATAAATTTTTAGGCTATGACTCTGTTATTGATAGGGATTGCCAAAATTTGTGCTCTAAGAACCCAGGTCCTTGCTGCAATTGGAGTTTTGGAGTTGAGAGAATTAAAATTCTTTAACTTTTCAGTTTGTTAGCTGAGATTATTCATTAATTATCAAATTGATATCAAACATGTTAAATACATTCACTTTTAAGTTTTTTTTTTAGACAGCATTAATGTCAAACAAAAAAGACCAGCTGGTTAAGAGAAATGTTTGAGAAAAGTAAGAGGAGTCCTTTAGCTGAATGGTTTTTGAAGCAGGACAGAGTCATCTCTACTACTGTTACTAGAATTCTTTTTCTTTACCATATGTGTTTTAGAAAAATGCAAGGGATAAAGAAATCTTCAGAGTAAATATTTAGTAGAAGTCACAAAGGACGGCAACAAATCATGCTTGGTGTAGTAGAAATAATCTGGTCTAGAAGTCAGGAAACTTGTGTTCTAGTCTTATTGTACCTAACAATTTTATTACCTTGGGTTAAGACAACTCCACCTCTGTTTATTTTTCTGTAAGTTGATATATTGCAACTGATAAAATGCCTTAAAAGAGTTCTGCATACGTCATCTCATTTGATTCTCCTAAGAAGATCTGTAGCAATTATTTCCTTTTTATAGACAAGATAAAGGAGACTCAGAGAGGCAAATGGCTTGCCCATGGTCAGACATCTACTAAGTTTCAGAAATGACATTTCAACTCCAACCTTTCTGAATCCAAGTCCAGCATTCTATCCACCTTAATTCCAAGTAATTCTAATCCACTTTAAGATTTACTAAGTGCCCTCACTTGCCCTTCAGCAAGTTGTGAGTTAGAGACCATTATCACTACTTTACAAATGAGGAAATAAGCTCATTTAATGATACCCATAATCATATATAGCTAGTATCAGAAGTAGGATTTCAGTACTAATCTCTGTGTACTTGAAGTCAAGTAAGCATTTATTAGCATCTTCTTTGTGATAAGCACTGTTAGACCCTGGAGACACAAAAACAAAAATGAAAATTTGTCCTCAAGTACTTTACATCCGTGGTGAGGGAGGTGGGTGAGGGTGGAGGGACATGTACATATAGTGGATACAAGTTATGCAACAGTAATTCATTTGGGGTGGTGGTGGAGAGAGGCACTAGAATCTGGGTTTGACCAGTAAGGTAGTTATGTAGGAAGTGGCATTTGAAAGGAGTAATTATTCTAAGAAGTGGAGGTGAATAGAGAATACTTTCCAGGCATGGAGATAACTTTCAAAAGATATAGACAAGAGATGGCATGTTATGTATGGAGGTTAGTTTGGACAGTAGAGTGTGTGAAGAAGACTAATGGAGAGAGGTAGGTTGGAACTAGATTATGAAAGGCTTTGAATGCCACACAGGAGTGCATTTTATTCTAGAGATAATGGGAAATCACTGGAGCTTCTTGAACAGGGAAGTAATGTTAGATTGGTCTTAGGAATATCTCTTTCATATCTGTATTGAAGATGGATTTGAAAAGGAAGAGACTTGAGACAAAAATAACATTTAGAAAATTATTGTGATAAACCAGGTGATCAAATGAAGAGGGTTTGAACTATAGTAATAGCTAGGTGAGGAAACAGAAGTGATGGATGTGAAAGTAGAATCAATAAGACTTGGCAACTGTCTTGTTGCTGAAGATATGGGGGTGAAGGAGAGAGAAGAGTTGAGGTTGAATGTCAGGCTACAACCATGGGTGGTAATGGTCAATGGTACTCTTAAATAGGGCAATATGGAAGAGTTACAGATTTTTTGGAGGGAGATAATGAATTATATTTTGAATAGACTGTGTTTGAGATGCCTGCAGGATATTCATTTGGAAGTAGCCAATATGCAGTTGGTGATATGAACTGGAACTCAGGAGAGGGAAGATCTAGATATATAGGTTTGGGGGCATTTGCAAAGACGATAACTGAAGTCATAGGAAGTGGTGATGTCATCAAAACAGAGAGCTTGGAGAGAGGAAGCCTTGGGGGTGAGCAATGAATGATGAACCAGCAAAGGAGACTGAGGAAAGGTCAGACAAGTAGGAGAATTTCAGCAAGAGGCCAGTTTCAAGAAAACCTAGAGAAAATTGAATATCTATGAGAAGTGATTGGTCAACTGTCAACATACTAAAGAGAAGTCAAAGATGAAATGAGAAAAGGCCTTTAGATTTTCTGCCCACTATGTGTTTTTGTAGGGCTTGAGAGCTAAGAACACTTTTTACATCTTTAAATAAAGTTTTTTGAGTTTTAAAAATGTAAAACCATTCTAAGCTCAAAGTCTGTATAAAATCAAACGGTATGGGCTGGATTTGACTCCCAAGCTATATTTTACCATTCCTGCTGATTCTACAAAGTGAGGGGAGTGGTTAATACTTTGCATGAAGGAAGTATAAAAAGTCTTTGATAAGACTACAATGATGAGCCATGTCTAAGTAAATGACATTTAGCAGAGATAAATATAAACTTAGGTTTTTAAAAAATCAGCTATGTACATGTCCAAGTTGGGAAAGATAAAGTTTGTATAAAAATGGCATGGAGGACTTAATGGTCAGTGAGCTTAGTATGAATCAACAGTGTGATGTAATAGCCACAAAAGCAAATTAATACAAACTTAACTGTCTATGAAGGGAATCCTGCTGTGTTCCACTGTAGTCATTCTGCATCTAGAATATGTTTGATTCTGGACACCACATTGTCAGAAGGGTCTAACAAGCTTAACCATATTCAGAGGAGGGCTAGTATCAAGGGTCTTGAATCCTTGCCAATAAGGATTTGTAGAAAGAATTAAGATTATGATTTCTGGAGAAGTGAAGACTTAGAGAGGATAAGAACTCTGTCTTCAGGTAATTTAAGATTTAAAGTGTTATGTGAAAGAGGAATTATTTTTATTTTGACTCCAGAGGATTGGAGTAAGATCAATGGGTTCCAGAGGACTAAATTTCAGCATGATAGGAGGGCAGGCTTTTGAACAATGAGATCTATTGAAAAATGAAATGATCTGCCTCAGGAAGTAATAGTTATTAATTACTGGAAGTCTTTAGAAAGAGCCAGATGACCACTTATAGACTGCTTCAGGAATGGGTTTGACCAAATGACCAATGAAATAAATACTTTCTAACTTGAAAATGACAAACAGGATCTTGAAAAAGTGTTTTGAGAATGTAGAGTGTGAGAGACAAATAGAATTTGAATTTTTCCACTGTAAAGGACTCATACTCTGATACTGAATTCTACTCTCTACCATCGTATTCTTTCTCTATACTTCCCTATCCACTAATTTTTGGATATGGGTCACCAGAACACAAGTTGGATAAAGTGTGGACAATCTACTTATGTCAGCTAGGAATCTACAGGTATTTTATCAGTGTTTCAGCATCAAGGACTATTAAGATTACTATATTTTAATTTATAATCTGATTTGATAAATGATCCATTGATCTTTAGATCTTTATATATTTGTCTCCTGATCTACAATTCTGCATCACAATTGCCTTTTGGACATCTTAAACTTGATGTCCTATAGACAGCTCTAATATTACCCATAAATCTATCCCTTTCCCCATCTTCCTTATTATAATCAAGGGTACCACCATTCTCCTAGTCACCTAGGTTACTAAATTCAGTATTATCCTCTACTCATAATTCTTACCCCATTTATCCAATCTTTTGCCAAATTTTATCATTTCTACTTTCAAAACATCTCTAGTATATACCCTTCTCTCCATTCACACAGCTACCCCATCCTTGTTCAGGTTCTCATCATTTCCTGCATTTTGTATGATAACTTTCTAATTGGTTTTCCTGCCTCAAATCTCTATAAGTTGGTCCCTCTTTTCCTTTTCAGTCAGGTACACTCTACTTCCTCCATGTTTTCCACAGTCCAGTTATGTTTGCCTCATAGAGATACGAGACCAACATATCTATGACTTTGCATTGGCTGTCCCCCATGCCTGAAATATTTTTCCTCCTTACATTGTTTCCCTGACTTCCTTCAAGAACCAGTTCAAATCCCATTTACTACAGAAGTCTTTTCCCAACCCCATACCCGGTGCCTTCTCCTCTGAGATTGTTTTCATCTATATTGTATATATCTTGTCTTCCTTTTCTTTCCCTCCAGGTACTTAACACAGTGTTTAGCATAGAGTAGGTACTAAATAAATGCTTGTTAGCTGTCTTATCATTACCTCCCTCTCCCTTGCAAAAATCACAACACATCATATTTAATTAACTCAGAAAACTTGGCTGCCTCAATTTCTCAGGATGATACTAAAGTAGTCACCTTAAAGAGCCTTCTTAGTTTTACCTTGCTTTGGAAACATTGGATACTTTCTATATTTCAAAATATTAATGTTTCTATGTATACTTAAGCTTTTCAGTACTATCTTGAACTGATCTTCCAAATAATTCACTTATTAGACAAACTTTTGGTGATGAGTCTCTTAGTTTAGGTTGGTTTTTGAAAAGCTGATGCATAGTTTCTTCCTGTAATGAAAAGAACACTGAATCTGTGATTAGTGGCCAGGTTTAGAATTCGAGACCTGCTACTTCTTGCTGACCTGTGTGACCATGGCTTCATCACTTAACCTGTCTGAACCTCAGGTTCCCTGTCTAAAACAGTAGGGACTAGATGACCTCTATGGCTCATACTGGTTCTAAATGTTATTATGTGATGAATGATAATGGAATCTTTCCACAGGAACCATGGAGCACTTAGAGCCTGGTCAGGCATCAAACATGCCACGGTCACCTGCTGCATCCCCTGCACTGCCCATAAGTCGTGACTTTTGTTCTGCCATTGGACTCCAGTGATTCTGGAAAGAAAAGGGAGGCTGATGACTTCGGGCAACTCTGCCTCCCTTAAATCCATTTCGTGAGTGAATTAAGACATCCTCTTGTAATCACATCGGTCCTCTGACAACGAAGGATGAGCAACAGCTTTTAATGACCTAAGTCACTGCCATATCATGAAGCATCAGAATCATTGTTTCTATAAACCAGAAAAACCAAGTCAGAGCATGGTCCAAGTGGACTAGATTATCAAATGAATTCCCCATTTCAAAATGCAACAAAAAGGCACAGAGCTCTCACAATATTCTTCTACTTACTCTCACTGATGCTTTTTTGTTAAATAACAAACTTGGGCTTATACTTGTTGACTGATTGAATATACTGGGAGAGCAGAATATTTTTGAAGATGCTAGTGCCACTGACCCAGCTGTAGGGAATTGTTCAAGCTTGACTTTTTTATGTATCATAAGTGATAAGGAACTTATTATTATTTAAAGCTTGAGGGAAGAAAATGTCTCTTTAAAAGGTACATATAAACAGCCTTTCTTATATGCCTATTATAAAACATTTCAGTCGGTTTCCAACCAACATGAATCAGTCTTCACGGTTTCAGTGTGTAATGTGGAAAGCACAGCAGCTCTGCTGGGGTTATGCCTAAAAACATATCTCATGCCTGCTTTCCCATCACTGGGCTCTGAGAAGGTCTGAGAAATATGACTCCAAAGTCAGACAGTATTCCTCATATAATTAAATGTGTCTACTGTGTGCATAGAAGACAGCATACTTAATACTTAGAGATTTTGTGTAAATAATCTACTTTGCTCATGTTACATCAAACGAGCTCAATCTGAATATGTTAAAAATCTCCAGAAAATAGGATTCCTAATGAAGTCTGATCCACTTTTTTTGGATAGAATTCAGAGACAGAACACTTAGAGACTTCACTTTAAGAAAATAAGTTCATAGGACATTTTCTAATCCTATTTGTAGTTGCTCCAAACATTTTCTTTTTTGGTAGTTTAACCCAAATTCTCCAAAACTATAGCAGCTTAGATTACAATGGCAGAATCTAAAATGATGGTCTTGTGAGGGGATGTATATCATGAGGAGGATTAGAGATTTGAGAAAGTTTAGAACAAAATGCAGGACATCTCAATGTGAAGGAAAGATAAAGGATGTGAACAGGTGACTGTGTCAAATATACGGTATATCTGTGGGAGAGACACCACTATGACAAAGTATAGACTAGAATATATATATGTATGTATATACATGTACATGTGTATATATGCTAAGGGTTTGAATGGAGAGGATGGAGATTACATGTATTTCAGAATCTGTGTGTGCATGTGCTTGCATGTGTGTGTGTGTATGTGTGTGTGTGTGTGTGTGTGTGAGAGAGAGAGAGAGAGAGAGAGAGAGAGAGAGAGAGAGAGAGAGAAAAGGAGAGATGGGGAAGGGGAGATGAGAAAGTATGGATGAGGGCTAGGAGAGGGAGGAGATTAGGACTAAAAGAGGGAGAGAGGAGGAAGGAGAGACAAAAATTTCCTGTCAGGATGATGAAATTTGAGGGTTTTCCTTGAGCAGTGTTAGTCCCCCATTAGCTTTCGTTTGGTGCTCCAGTAACTTCTTTCTGCCTCAGTCCCCTTACCTCCTACCTCCACCCCAAGTAGCTTTCTTCCAACTCCTACCTTGACCATAGATGTTTTCTCATGAAAATCCTATTTATATTTTGTGGAACACCAGATTGAGCAAAAAGCAGAATGAGAAATGCTGGATTAGATATATGTATAGTAAACATCATTAGAAATAAATTCCACACAGTGATATAACATTTCATTGTATATTTACATGTATGGAGGAGGGGAAAGGGAGACAAGGAAAGAGTTACAATTCACTCTTCATTCTGATGGAAATTAAACAGCTCAGTATGGCAAACAAATTGTGTTCATTTTCCTTAAATGCATCCTATGGCTCAAATCTTGATTCCACCTCCAGCACAGAGTTTCATCCAAACATTTCCACTGGCAGTTTTTTTGAATTCAGTTAAAAAAGTATGTGTGTATGTGTGTGTGTGTGTGTGTGTGTGTGTGTGTGTGTGTGTGTCCGTGTGTGTGTCCGTGTGTGTGTCCTTCGTCCAATTCCAGAGGCAGGATACATATTCCAGCTCTGAAGTCTCATAATCCGAAGTAATTATTTACTGAGAATTGTCAAGCTCACTGAGATGTATCTTGATAATTCAATGGCGTGTTCAGGTGCTTCTTTGACAGACACTACTGTTTTCTTGGCAAGTGGAGCCCACTCCAGCCACTGACAGGTAAAGCTTTCCATCTGGGCACACACAGATTTCATAGAGTCTCTGAGAGCTGCCAGGGTGGCCCTGAGTCCCCTGAACCAATTTAGGCAGACACACAGTGGCAGCATCCAACACAAGCTGTATGGGAGAAAACAATAGATGTGAAAGAGTAATAGTGAAACAAACATAGTCATAGTAAAATGAAGCAATATGTAAAAGAAAGAGACTGCAATTACTGATGAATTTTTAAATAACTATTAAGGTCCTACTATGTGCCAGCACCATACTAAGCTCCAGGAATACAATACAAAGAAGACCTTAGTTGGCAGCATCTTCCTCAAGAAATAGTAGAAATATTTGGCTTGAATCTAGTCAAATAATAACTCTGTTAAACTGATTTCTACTCAGCTCAATCTTCTGTCCCTTTCATATCCAGGAGGGA
>CM053771.1:156181769-156273764 GCA_028658325.1 Potorous gilbertii | reverse complement strand
GTCTCTGCTCGCTGAGCTCCTTGCGTAGGGAAGAAAGTACATATTTGGACTAGTTACATGGAGTAGAGGTGTTTGACACAATGCCTTTGGGCAGCACGTGGTAGACACACTCCCAAGGGCAGCTGAACCAGATTTAAATGTAATTGGGAAATAACCAAATTAATGAAAATATGATAAAAATAGACAAGTTTAACGTGTAATTTTCTATATGAATATGCAGCCCTCAGGGATCCTTCTGTATTGTTTAGTAGCCCCTATTTTTATTTGAGTTTGACACTGCTGGTGTGGAAAGAAGCTCCCAGTGCCCACACTCTCTCCAAATTTACTAATCTAAGCAGGGCTCTGAGAGCTAGGCTTCTGAAGAACACTTCTGAATTCAGAAAACTCTCCCGGGAACAACAGAATTCAATGTCTAGTTGGTATGATTATACAAGTACAAAGAAATGCTTTGAGTGGAATAAAAATATTTTTAAGTGAAATACATTTAAAAGTGTATTTCTCAGGCACATTGGCATCATTAGGACTCATGGGCCTGTATTTCTTCTAATTAGGGTCATATGCAAGTAGGAAGCACATTCAAGGCTTTGATTAGTAATTATACCTTTCTAGCACACATAGGTGCCTGATGAATGCTTTTTTGCCAACAACCATGATGAGAATAAGGAAAATGTAATTTTCTCAATCTACTCTTTGAATTGCATTGTTTCTAAGTAAAATACCAATACTTCTAATTTTGTTTTTAATTTTTTTTCTGCTGGCAAAGTGGAGAAGCCTTGCATTGGGATTCAGGAAGCCTAGTCTCAAGGATCATTCTGCTGTTTCCCTCTGTTTTCCCATTTGTAAAGTAGGAATACTAGCACTTGTCTCAACTCTGTGGGTTGAGGGGTGGTTGTGAGGAGAGTGCTTTGTAAACTGTATGTCACAAATGTAAACTGTTACTGTTACTGTCATATAGGATGATGGAACTAGAAAGGAATTTCGACGATCTGATTGAGGCACAGTGAATACTCTAAGTGACGATGATGATAGTGAGAATTCATATAGTGCTTCAGGGTTTGCAAAGTGTTTCACAAATAGCTCATTTTATCTTCACAATAATCTATTCACTTCATTCTACAGATAAGGAAACTGTGCCAGACAGAAGTGAAGTGCATTTTCTGACTGTTATGTTTTGTATTTTCTTGCCATCTGTAAACTTGCCAGACTGTGATCTCCATGAGGGTAAGGACGCTGGTGTGGTGGAAATCATGCTTAACTTGGCTATGATTCCAGATTCCTATTTACTCGCCAGGCATCTAAACCTTTCTAACTTTCAATTCCCTTATCTATAAAGTGGGGACGATGATAATTGCACTATCTCTCACGGAGTTGTGAGGAAAGTGATTATTACAAGTCAAAATGCTATAGAAATGTGCATCATGGCTTTCTATTTTACCAGTACCAGCACAGAGGGTTCTCCACACCACTGGTTCTTAAGTCACGGCTGCAGAGTGAATCATGGTTCTCCAGAATACTGTGGGGATCATAAGGAAGAATGTCTGGGCAGATCAGGAGAGCCCTTCCATGTATGTTTAGAGGAGATAGATTGCTCTGTCTCCCAGAATAAATGAGCATGTAATTGAGTTCATTCTAATGACAAGCTTAATGGTTCCAAACCATTCTTTCTCTGATTGGCTATTTCTTCCCATATTTAATATGCTGAGTTTGTTTAATGATTTACTTTGCAAAATGCTCTCATATCCAACATTTCATTTGAAGGTAGACTGAATTGACATTTGATAGAAGAGGTTATGGAAACTCTGAAAGGTTAAGTGATTTTTCAGTAGATAGATTGCCAGGCCTGGCCTCTGGAAGATTCATCTTTTTGAGTTCAAATCTGGCCGTACACGCTTAGCAGCTGGAAACCTGGGGAAATCCTGGGAAAATCCTGGGAAAATCGCTGAACCCTGTTTATCTCAGTTTCCTAATTTATAAAAAGAGCTATAGAAGGAAATTACAAACCATTCCAGTATCTTTTTCAAGAAAACCCTGAATGGGATCATGAAGAATTAGACATAATTGAAAAATGACTGAACCACAACAAAACCCACAGATTAATGTCACAGAGATGGAGTATATCACAGTGAATAAAGAGTTGGCCCAAAAGTGAGGAAAGTCTGGGTTCAAAACTCACCTCTGATATATACTAGCTGTGTGACCCTGAGCAAGTCATTAATCTCTTAGAACCCCAGTGACATTTTAAAATTCTTAAGTTGTATAGATGTTTCTACTCAATCTACATTGGTTGAGGAAGTTCTTCACTGGGCATACCCTATACTGAAGAAACCACAGGTGTAATAAAAAAAATGCACACATATACATTAAGAGACACATCCAGAGACAGGATTTGTGGGCATGCTATTTTGTCCCCTTTATCCAAGTCACTGATAAAAATATTGACCATCAAGGCCTAAGGAACAGATTCCTTGGGCACTTCATTAGATATAGTGATTCAAGTTGACAGCAGTCTATGAATGACTACTCTTGGGGCTCAGTCACTCAAAAAAATGTCAATGCCATGCTTTGTTAAATTTTCCTGATGACATTAAGGTCAGAACTATGGATAAGAGATTAAGAAAGCTGATCCAGAGAGATGGAACTCAAAAAGATGGAATTTTAAAGAGATAGATGTAAAGTTCTATATTTGAATTCAAAAAGTCAACTTTATAGATACAGCATGGCATTTCCTTTGCAAAAGATCTGGATGTTTTAAGTGCCTTTGAAGGTCAGAATGAGTCAATATCTTGGCCCAGCATTCAAAGAGGACAGTGTAAAACTCCCTGAGGGCTGGGATTCTTTCATTTTAGTCTCTGTATATCTAGTACCAGTGCAGCATCTGGTACATGGAAGGTATTTAATTTATACTTGTTGATCAATTGACTGAAATAAGCTAATATTATCTTAAGCTGGACTGCGAGTTGTAAGTGGTCAGACTGAAGGAAAAAATAATTTTAGTATATTCTACTCTGATGAGACATCATCTAGGATATCATATGAGGGGAAAAAATACAGACTATATGCAATGTGTCAAAAATGCTCCTGGGATAGTTTCAGAGATGGAGAACATGCCTACAGGAAGTAATCAAAAGAACTGGAGATGTTTAGCTTAGAGAAAAGGTTAATTTGAGGAGATATGAGAGATATGCTTAAGTATTTTAAAGGGCTATCATATGGAAGAAGGATTAGCCTTGTTCAGTTTGGCCCCATAAGACAAAACTATAAGCTGTGGTTTGACTGTTTGCATGGATGGCTGCTGAACAGACAGGCCTAATATATCCAGCTATAGTCTCTCTTCTGAGCCCTTATTCTGCATTGCTACTGTACGATAAACATTGTTCACTCGATGTCCTGTAGGCATCTCATACTCCTAAACTCTAACACAGAGTACGTTGTCTTTCTCCCTAAATCAACCCTCTCTTCACATCTTTGTATCTGCTAAGGTCATCCCCATCCTTCTAATCACTTGCATTTAGGGCCTCAGAGTTCCAGTTAACTTCTGCCTCCATTCGCCCTGCATATTAGAGAGATCTGAAAGTCTCTCTTTCCACTTGGATAGCTACTACTCTGGTTCAGGCCCTCCCACTCTTACCTGGACTGCTGCCACAGCCTTCTAGTTGGTCTTCCTGCCTCAGACCTCTCCTCTGTCAAAGCTGATCTTCCTAAAGCACAGGTCTGACCATGTTACTCTCCTGCCCATGGGTTTTGGGGTTACATAAGACTGCAATTTGGCTGTTGATGCCCCTCATAACCTAGTTTCAAGCTACATCTCCAGCCTTAAGTTATTATCCTTTATGAACTGGTCTTCTTGCTGTTCTTTATACACAAGATCACATTTTTCAGCCCCGTGCCTTCACACAAGCTGTGCACCACTCCAAGAATGCATAATTCACAGAATCTCTAGTGTCTGCCAGTATTCAGCTTAAATACCATCTCCTACGTGAGATTATCTTTTTCTGTGCCTCTCTCCTCCTCAAATTCCCTGGGATTTGTTTTGTATATTGCAAAAGTACGTATGGTCTCTCAGCTAGAATGTAAGTTCTACAGGAGTGGGGACTATTTCTTTTGACTGATGAATGGATTGAAATTGCAAAAAGCCCTCTGTAGACTTGATGTAAAGAGGGACTTCCTTATGATAAGAATTATCCAAAAGAGGAATGGGCCATCTAAGAAGGGAGTGGATTGAAATTCTTTTAAGTAGTGGCTGGATGACTCATTGTTGATATTGCAACAGGCATTCTTTTTAAGGTGTGGAACTGATTCCATGATGCCTGGGGTCTTTTTCAGACATCTTGGGTTCTATACAATGATTCCATTTGTCTACTATAAGCTCATTTGTCATTATAAGCTCAGCATATCTACTGTCTTGTTTTTTAAACAAAGTGAGTAAGTATCATTAATAGCAACTGAAGAAACAGTATTCTCCAAAGACACTGCATTATTTATCTTTGTACTTCTTAAGATATTAAAAAGTCAATTTAATTCTGCAAACATTCATTAAGGGCCTATTGTATGCACTGAACTATGCTAAGCACTCTGGGTATAAAGACAGATAAAACTGCTTCTGTTTTTAAGGAGATTACAGTTGAGAAAGGGAGAAGACATATACACAGAAAAATATAATGCAAGTTATTATACAATAAGTTCATGGGATAGGTATGAATTATTCATGGAAGAAATGATCACATAGCTGGGTAGATCAGGGGAAATCTTTATGTAAAAGGTGGCCCTTTAATTTAGTTTTAAAGAAAGGGAAAGATTTTAGTAGGTAGGGATGTGGGAGGAGATCCTTTGTGGAATGGTGTGTGCAAAGACAGAGAGATGGGAAAGGGAAAGAGAATTAAGGAACAAGAAATAAATACATTTGGGCTATGATTTAGAGTTCATGAAGAGGAGAAGCATATAAAAAGAACAGAAAGGTAAGTTACCATCGGATTAAGAAGATTATTCTGTCATGCCATTGTCAATATCACTTAGTCCATAATATTTTTAGTCATTTTCCCTTATGAAATAACACGCAAAATTAATGTGCTAATCCAAGAAGATTGTTTCTGCTTTGACTGCAGTCTAAATGGAAGTGGTCCATATATAATAGAAGGCTGCTTTATTTAGCTTACCATCCCATCACTACTGTGTAATTTGATGTCCATTTGAGACAGAGCTTCAATCTTCCCAGAATTTGCTTTAATATGGACCCCTCTTGGTGCATCCATACTTAGGCTCCTCGTGGGAGATTCCAGCCTGAAAGTAGAAAAAAGGGTACTGAGCCAAAGATTAGTAAAATAAAATAAAACACCATCCCAGTAGAACTTATTTTAGTAGGAAATCAATACAATACAATACAATACAATACAATTAGGTACAATTTAAAAAGTAGCAGGCACCTGGAAAATAGATAAAGGATGTATTCAGAGATAGCACTGTAAGTCAGCTGTTATATTTTTCTTTTTCATCATGGAGACATGAAGTAACAATTAGGTTAACAGAAGTTCTCTAAAGGCCATACTCAGTTTGAACACTTACTAGCAAAATTCCCATATAAATACAATTTGTTGTATTTTGGTTGGTGGGAAAAACCAAATCTCCCTGAGACCGATCAAAAGGCCCACTTATGTTTCCTATTTAACGTTTCAAGTTCCTGTTGCTACTTGCACAATTGACATGGGGGAACTCACAATGCTTATGTCCCCTCTGGTTTGCTCTGGAGCCCTGGTCTGCCTCTTCTGAGTTCTGTAACCATTACCCCACTTCCAAAGCAGAACTAGAATCTGGCAGTCTTGGTGGCTTGGCTCATTCTGTGTAGTCACATCCCTCCCTGATGGACAAGGTGTTCAGGTCACCACTAGCACTGGTACTTTGCTCTCTCATTCTATGGCAAGGATAGTATTTAACATGAAGAGGGGCTCTACAGAGCAAGGCCATATACAAATATGGTTAAATGATTATAGTACTGTGTGAATTAGAAGTGAACTTCTTGATACAATCTACAGGATGCTGAATATGAAAAGGTTCTCATATCTCTTTCACTTTCACTGTATAAGACTTTATAGCAAAAATTCTTAACTTGAGGGTCCATGAACTTGTTTTTTTTCCCTCCAACATTCTGATATCTGTATTTCAATACAATTGGTTTCCTTTGTAAACCTCTGTATTTTATTTTATTCACTTAAAAGCTTTATTCTGAGGAAGGATCCATAGGCCACTCCAGATTCCCCAAGGTGTCTAAGACACAGAAAGGATAAGAACTCCTTCACTACAGTAATTTAAAATCAGAGTCAGCGATCTCTTATTCAATAGCTTGGAAAAGCTTTGGAAACCCTTCTCTTTTGCTAGCCTAGATTTAGACAAAATCAGACCTGAATTCAGTGGCAGAGGAAATTAGTCCCCTGCGGTTCTTTCAATACTGATACCAGGACTGTTACTCCTTGTAAGTATACACATGCACACACACACACAAACACTGAGCAGGTTTAGTAATAGTTTAAAATCACAGTTAGACTCCTGAAACATCAACATTTCTAAGATATTTAAAGGGTATTAAAAATCAAATAAGTTTTGTTTCTTCAAAACAATAATATTTCAGCATAAAATTCGCATGGTTGTTCTTGCATACACACAACATAAAGAGTCATTTCCAGTAATGATACACAGATCATAAATAAACTCCCTGTAAGGCACACAGGAAGACTGAAGTATGTAAATGCAGGCTGCTCATGGGGAACTTTCAAGCAGGAAAAGCACATTGTACAGTTTCATTTTAATACTGAATAATACCACATTATTCCATTCTTTTGGCATATGAAATCGGATAAAAAAGGTCATCTGGGAACACTCTTGTAAGAATGCTCTTAGTTAAAATGCAAGACAATGTTTGGAAAGAAAGACAGATCTTTAAGAAAACCAGGGAGCATCTCGGATGTTGGTTTCACTAGAAGAGTTGCAGCCTCTCAGTTTTAGATAATTCTCTGTCTGGATAGTTTTAGCTGGCAGGAATTACACAGCCAGATGCACAGGCCAGATCATTTTGGAAGAACACACAGCCAGATGCAGACATCGTAAATTTATTTGACTTGGTTTAGATTTTTAATGAGATAGTGTTTACTTTGAAATTGTGCTCTCAATTTACCCGAAATCCTTGCAGTCCTCTGGGACTGAAATAAATATGGGCATGTTAGAGATGCAGCAAAGACAAATATTAAATAAAAGTCTGAGACCAATCACACATAGGCAAGCTGCATCGCCACAAGAGGGCGTAATGTGACCACCTGAAACCTGTTCCAATGCCTAGACTGCGGCCTCAGGGATTTGAGAAAGAGAAATTTTTAATAATTTAGCTATAGTATTATCACTTTCATAGTAAGGCAAGGGAAGGGGATGAGATCGGAAAGGGAAGGGAAGGAGTGAGAAAGAAACCAAGAAACTGAAAAAATCATATGTAAAGTTGTTATTCTGTCCTGTCTTTGTGACCTTATTCGTGGTTTTCTTGGCAAAGACACTGGAGTGGTTTGCTATTTACTTCTCCAGCTCATTTTACAGATGAGGAAACTGAGGCAAAAGAGGGTTTTGTTTTCTTTTCCCCAGGGTCACACAGCCAGGAAGTATCTGAGACTAGATTTGAACTTATGAAGAGGAGTCATCCTGACTCCAGCCTGCCACTATATCCACTGTGCCACCTATCCAAACCTGCAAATAATTTATTTAAACACTTTAAAAAAATTGTTGTGTGCTCTCTGAGCCTCAGTTTTCTAATTGGTATAATGAGGAGCCTGAACAGAGGTTCTCTGCAGCTAGAGTTAGATTTTGGTCTTTGCAAAATGAGTCAGTTACTGCTATCTTGAAAGTCATTAATTTTAATGATGATAGCCAGCATTTGCATAAAGCTTTAAGGTTTGCACCGTAACTTACTTAATTCTCACAAGACCCCGGTGAGGTAGGGGCTATTGTTAGCACCATTTTACAGATGAGAAAACAGGTTGAGAGCGGTTAAGTGCCTTGCCCAGGATCACACAGCTGGCGTCTGAGGCAGGATTCAAGCTTGGGCCTGTGTAATCTACTGCCTAGCTGGCCCAAAATAAACACTTGTGCTATTTGATTATTTTCACAGTCAAATCAAAGTAATCAGAAAGTTGAAGCATCTGTCATCTTCCCTTCTTCTCTTCAAAATTCTCAAACTTTTCTCTGAGGTAGCAGTCACATTTATGCTGGTGGAGATGGTGTTAAAGCTGTACCATGAGACTGATGACTCACTGCTTTTTTAATAGGATATATATGTGTGTGTGTATATATATATATATATATATATATATATATGTATGTATATGTACATGTCTATGTAAGTGTATATTAGAAGAATACCTTGCCTTGAGAAGGATAAATTAAGAGAGAAACCATACAATTTGGTTAACTGGTTGGTACTCTCAGGAAACCCAGTCCCCAAATGCAAAAGACCAAAAACATTCAGAAGAAAACACTATGTTATAGTAAAACCCTTCAAGGTAGACCAGCATTTATTAAACACTTACTGTAATCACTTTGCTAGGTACTGAAGGAGACAGACCTGATTAATCAATAAACAAGCATTTATTAAGTCCCTTCTGTGTGCTAGGTGCTGGGGTTACAGAAACAGAAATTAAATACTGACTGCCCTGAAGAGGCTTACACTCCATCAAGAATTCATTTCAAGTATTCGATTAAGAGAAATGACACTTGCACAGATTTCTGGAGGAATGAGGAAAGGCCTTGCATAGGAGGTGGCTGCTGAGTTGAACCTGGAAGGAAGCAGGGAAAAGCAAAGGCAGAGAGGAGGTGTTCATTTATTCCTTGCACGGAGACCGAGCAAAGGTAAGACTAAGACTACCGGAGATGGGATGTCATGTGGGAGAAACAGCAAGCAGGCCAGTTTGGCTGCAGGGTAGAGCACATGAAAAGAAGGAAGTAATGGGTCCTGAGCCTTGAGAAACAGGCAGAAACCAAGAAAGAGAAATAAGTGCCTGGAAAAGTAGGCTGGCCCCAGAATGAGTAGGGCTTTTAATTCCAGAGAGGGTACAGACATGAAATAAGGGATAGCCCCTGTCCTCATGGAGCTCATACTATTGTAAGGAGATAGGACACACAAATAACTATAACTATAACTATATACATGTGTGTGCGTATATATAGATATATATAGTGCATAGGAGAGGTGAGTGTAAAATGCTGTGTGAAATATAAGGGAGAAGGATAATTATTGAAAATTGAATTGGGAAGAAGATAGCACTTAAGATGAACTTCAAAGAATGGCAAAAATGGTAACAAATGGAGAACAGAGGGGGGATTTCTAAGTGTGGGGAATATTGATGAATCAGGTATTACAAAAGATGGAGGTTAAGAAGGAGAGAATTCCAAGCACGGGGGAAAGCCAGAACGTTATCTTAGGTGGAAAAAAAATCAAGCATCTCATAATAATGCAAGGGGAACCTTTGTAGAGTATTCACCCCAGCACTGTGCTAAACGTCCTGGCTTGGAATTCCTGTTTGAGCTACTTTATTATGGACTCCTTTGAAACTCATGTCCTGTCTCTTCCAAGTGGGCAGGAATTTAACAGCTGGTGCCAATGTATAGATGGACTTGAAAGGCTAAGGAGGGTGGAGGAGGATGTATAGAAGAGAAAGGATGATTGCTTGACATATTGGAGGCAGAGTATGTGCAAAGCAGGATTTGAGTCAGTAAGACTTGGGTTCATATCCCACTCCCACCCCTCTCCATTTTACGTGGCACTGGGCAAGTCTCTTATTTATTTACTTTGAACTCTGCTTTCTTCATGTGTAAAATATTGATAACTGCATTACTTATTTTGGAGGGTTGTGATTATTCATAACACTTTGCAAAACTTAAAGTGACCTGAATGTCAGCTAGTGGCATCATCATTCCCAACCCTATCATCACTGTTGTCATTTCATCAGTTGTTTTTCTTTTTGGAAGGAGTTCACATAAAAACAATCCCATTAGAAACCAGTTATTATACTGTTATTTTAATTTTCTATAGGCTATTAGAAAGGCAGATAAAAGAATTACTTTTTTCTTGCTGAATAGAAGGATGTAAGCTTGTCTATCGTAGACTCACAGAAATATTCTCAGTACAACTCCAGTAGCAGATAGGAAAACAGATTATTTGTACCTCTTCATTCCGCCTTTCCCACCCTGGCCATGTTTTTGAACTCAGCCAAGTCTCAATATTTTGCAAGTTTTTCATTCCCTGTAGTTTGGAAATGGAGTATTTGATATGTTAAATACATTGTTATTAAGTTTTTCATGGACCAATAATATGCCAGGCAACTGTGGGTAACAGTTTAGTCTGTGATAATTCTCTGGTTCTGGCAAATTTACTTGCTAAGCTCTCTGGGATATATAATTAAGTCTGAATTCGTAGTAAGGGATTGGTCATCTCTTAGTCCATGAAATATAGATGGATCATGTCTTACCAGGTATTTGATAAGGGTTAAACTTTTTAGCCTGTGGTTATGTATTATATAGTTACTTTATACTGTTCCTTGAATAATCTACATTGATTGGTGAGTCTGGGCTTCTTAAGGATAACCTTATTTCTGGGCACCTAGGTGGTGCAATGGAGAGTGCTATACCTGAAGTTAAGAAGATCCAGCCTGAGACACTTACTGGCTTTGTGACGCTGGGCAAGTCATTTAATCCAGTTTGCCTCAGTTGCCTTATCTGTAAAATGAGCTAGAGAAGGATATGGCAAACCACTCCAGTATCTTTGCCAAGAAAACCCCAAATGGTGTCACAGAGAGTTGTATATGACTGAACAACAACAAATTTCTAGTAGCAACAACCTGGTCCTGAATTGCAATCGTAAATCACTCCATTCACAAAAAGAAATATTTGTAGCTCAGACATTTTTTTCCTGCTTCTTTGTCAATATTATAGACTGAGTATACATGAATGTCACTTGTGTAGGCCCATTGGATTCTATTCTTGTATCTTATCAATTTGGTAGATCTTATAGAGCTTATCCAATTTTGGTTACATTTGACACATTCAACAGAGTATACTTGTCATTAGACTTCAATATGGTTCTGTGAAGTGATATCTGCTTATCACACGCACACAAATATTTCTCTAAGTTTCTAACCTGTTTATCACAGCCTCTAGAAATGTCTGTCTGTCTTCTTCCTTTTTGGCAAAGAGTTATTGATCTTTGTATAGTTGCCTTTGGGTGATGGACTTTGTGTTTTGTAAACATTGTACAGATTTTTGTTAGAGTACTTTTCAAATCTGTTATGGTCGATTTTACAATTCCTGAAAGTATATGCTGCGATTGTATTGCATAGATGCTCACATCCTTTTTTTGTGTTCTACCCCTTCAGTTCTGATTTCAGGAGGCCAATAAATCTCAACATATTCAGCCCTAGTGTTTTCCTTGATATCCTTATTCTCGATGAGTCTTATCTGAAGTAGACCAAGGCATCTGCAATTGTATTACCTGGTGGGGACCTCAAAGTACTGCTTCATGGCAACCTCAAAGGATCTCTAGTCTAACTTTCTAGTTTTACAGAGGAAGAAATTGAGGCCCAGGAAAGTACCCTGGGAAGTAATTTTTCCAACATCATAAAGCAGCCAGAATCATTGTTTCTGGATTTAAGTACAAATGCTTCAATCGATCTTTCCTTAGTTTCTACTAAGGATTTTAGACTTCCTGAGTCCCAATGACATTTTGATATAACTAGAGAAAGATTCAATGAAATAAAGGAGGGGTTTAATATGCTTTTTTGTTGAAATCATATAGTTTGATGTTATCCATGTAAATCAATTAGTGTTTGGTTGTGAATATCTGTGAAATTGTCAAAAACTGAATATCTTTTTAATTGATTTGGAAGTTATACATAATTCTATTTAGGAGAGACAGTAATGGTTTTAGGGATATTTATATTGTTATTACTGGTGGTAGGAGGTGAAGTCACAAGTAGCAGGATGTTTTTATCAACAACCTTGACCATGCAGGAAAGAAGAAAGAATGCAAGATTGGTGATATTGAGAAGTTTTGAAATAAGGAAAAAGAGAGTTTAGGGAATCTCATATTGGATGGCCTGAATTTCCTCAGTGAGGTAGGTTGGATTATACAATATGAATGTGGAGGCTGGGGATAAAAAAGGGGGCTTAACTAATGGGCAAGTTTCAAAATAGTCACTTTGGGTAGTAACAGGAAATCAATGAAAGCTGCATAGAACGATTCCTTAGCTGCAGTCACAGCCCAGCTAAGGCTATTTCTATTAATTTAGAGTGGATGGAATCAGCATGACTTTTTCTACTGACACTGTACAGTCTTGAGGTAAAAGCATAAAAATTACATGTTGGGGACTACTTGAAGCTTGAGGTTTCATAGGCTGGGGACAGCCGAAGGTCAGGAGGGATGAACTTTTAGATTAGTGGCTAAGGAGCCAATCTTGTTACAAAGACCTTTATTAAAATAACAGATTTAATTATATCATAGTTAAAATAAAAATCGTATTGTCTAATGTATATCCCTCTTATGATAATGTTAGTATTATAACAGATTCCACTGTGGTTTTAAAGAAAAGCAGCTTTAGCATATGAAGAAATAGCTTTTTTAATCCTTTTTTCCCCAAAGGGGAAAAAAGAAGCATTGGAAAGGGGGAAACATACATAGTATTGTTATTCTATACATACAACAGTGATCACTGCACACTCCTCTTTCAGTAGATTAGATTGTCAGATTGGCTTTGGAGAATTACACACTTTCTATAAAACTTAATAAGTGCTGCTATATAACATTGCTTTAATCATGTTGAAGTAGAAAGGAGAGTCTTTGGGACAAGTGATGGAGTTATAGATAGTATCGTAAGGGGGAAAGCCTCATATAGTTTGACATACGTCATAGATTTTAGGAAATCAGATTCCAGAAGTTCATAGAAAGTATAGATAGAATCCAGTGTCTCATATTTTGAAGAGGAAGCAAGCATAAGGAGAATAGAAAGATCTTAGGAATGAAACTCTTAAAACACAAAGAGAAATCATTCAAATGAGAAGGAAATGGGTAGCTGCTTAAAGAGACTGATGTGAATGCTCAGGGAAGCTCATCAACTAACTTAGATGGAAAAAGACATGTACAGAAGATGGAAGTGGGGGAATGATGGAGGGTGAATACCAAAAAGGAGTACTGTCCTGTAAGGACTGCATCTGAAGCATTAAAGTTTAAAATGATCTGAGACTGATGATGAATGCTAAAGACTACATATCCCCAGCCCCTTAAATGTAGTGAGGGCACGAGAAGGGTCAAAGAAGTGATAGGACCACTGGCTTGTATATATAAGGTAGTGTGACAAATGATGATGATGATGATGAAGTAAGTGGCTTAACTATTTCTATTTTATTTTGATTTTTTTTTGTTCTTCCAAGAAAAATCACCTTTGAACTAAGAATGATAGAAGAAAAATGATTAGTAGAGAGCATAAACCCATGATAGCTGAGGAGAGAGAGAGCGAGCACCTAACTTTCTCCAGCAAGTCAAAGTCACCAGATAGGAACAACTATATATTAGGGTACTGAAAGACTGATGTGATTGTTGAGTTACTGTCAATCGGTCTTATCTTTAAATTTAATGTTTAGATTCTGAATTTGACACTAAAAAGAAAACATTTCTATAGACACAAAAGCATGCAAAAAAGTATATCTGAAATTGCAAATCTGTTATATATATATATATATATATGTATAGCTTGTTTTTTTTAGTACATAAAAAGCTCAACACATTATTTCCTTTTTTTTTGAAGGATAGGACAAAAAGAAGAAAAATGAAAGACAGAAGGAAAGGGGCAGGAAGAAAAGGAAAATGGATAGAGAGGAAAGAGAAGGGAAAAGAAGGAAGGGAAAAGATAAAAGGAAGAGAGAGAGATAGGGAGAAAAGAAACATTTTCAAAGCTGTCCTGATTTTCCATGTTTTCTTCTAAAATTCTTTCTTTTCTACACATTAAAATACTTTAGTCTCTCTTTTTTCTTTTTTGTTGTGGGGGAGGGTGGTAGTGGTGGTAGAATCCTATCACTCCCCCCTCTCTCTCCCAAGTCTCTCTACTCAATAAAGAAAAGTATAATCTTTGTTTCAAATAAGCATAGTCAATCAAAACAAATCTAAATATTTTCCACCTTGAGTTCATCACTTCGGTCAGGTGGCAGGTAGCCTTAGTTAAACAGTACTCTGGAATTGTGGTTAGTTATTACATTGATCAAAGTCCTTGTCTTTCAAAGCTATTTCTTCACAATATTGTTACTATATAGATTGTTCTCCTGGTTCTGTTCACTTTTCTCCATATCAATTCATTCCTAATTTCTCTGAAGCTGTCCTGTTTGTCATATCTTTTCATGTAAAACACTTTCACATAGTATAATATGTTCAAAGTCATTCTCCAGGTGACTCTTACCAATATGGAGTAAGGGCTTGCTGTGGTGACAACAGCAGGCCCTTGAGAAAAAAATGCTCACTCTATCTTAGAGTCTATGATAGAGAGAAGGATGAAATCTGTAAATAGTTTAACACACATCCTGGATTTTGAGTAAGTAATTTCAGTGGTTTTAGAGGAAGGATCCTATGAGCTAAAATTCTATAGGGGAAGTCAATCCAAGAGGGATAAGAAGTCCTCAAAAATGAAATTGTAACTATATAAGGAGAAAACATTCCAATGAAGAAGAAAAGGGAGTTGTTTAAAGACATCATTGAACATATACATGGGACTCACCAATCAACTTTGACTTCAAAGACATTCAGAAAACAGAGGCAAAGGCAGTGTAATAGCAAGTAAAGTAGGACCTTTGGCTGTTTTTGTTTTAGTACAATCAAGAGTGTGACTGAGGAAGATCTTTCCCACCCATTATGGGGCCTGGGAAGATTTGTAAGAAGATACCTGCCTTTTGTTAATGAGACACTGGTTCTCAAGGGATGTGAAGTCCTCTGGCTCTAAAAAGTGAATAAAACCTCTGAGGGTAAGGTTTTACCTTGGGGCTTAGTTTTGATAAGAAGGTTTGAGTGCCAGAGGAGGACTCTAGGAAGCCACTAAGGAGCCCCCCAGCTTTGAGAACCCAGATGTCGTGCTTCCCTCTCTGGTAATTATGGTCAGACAGCTGCCTGTCTGTTGAATTATGGTCAGTCTGAGGAAGCCATATCTGTTGATTACCTTGGGGTTCAGAGTATTGACTCCCCTGAACTAGGTGAACTATACATGTACTTGACTAAAGTGATTGTTAACCCCTCAAAACTTGCCTTTTCTTTTATGAAGGCAGATCTAAGAACCTGTGAAAGCACCCCCCCCACCCCCAT
Source organism: Potorous gilbertii (assembly GCA_028658325.1). Classification (NCBI taxonomy): domain Eukaryota; kingdom Metazoa; phylum Chordata; class Mammalia; order Diprotodontia; family Potoroidae; genus Potorous; species Potorous gilbertii. Next base: position 156,258,403 of record CM053771.1, on the reverse strand, counting down.
CCCTCACCCAGTGTATGCTGGGGTGCTTATTGATACAGTCAGATAACAGAGGGTGAAAACAAAAGAATGGCATGGTCTTTTAAGAACATGATTAAGATCAGAATGTATTGATTTTGGTGAGGAAACGTAATTACAAAAAAATAGGGTTTGTAGTAAAAGAGGATAAAAGAAGAGACAGGGTGGATAGAAAGGTGGTAATTGGTGCTATCATCTCAATTGTTATCTGTTCAATTACTAACTTCCTTAAATTTTTTTCTGTCAAGGATAAAGATCTTTGGATTGGATATATGACTACCAAGGAGTTAATACACAAGTAAGGAAAATAATCTAAAACACCTAACTGTTCTTGGTGAATTCAAGCCATTTTGCCCATATGAATTACACTTTCAGGTAATGAAGTTTATATTTTCAGACTTGGCAGATGTAGTTGTCAGTGATCTCAGAAAAACTATGGAGAATGGGAGATATACAACAGTCACATGCCTTGATTTCTTTTTTTTTAAGAGAAGAGAGTGCATTTTGCAAATTGTAGGCCAGTGAGTTTGACTGTGATTCCTAGGAAAATCATAGAACATATTAGTAAGAGAGGTTTCCCAAACACCTACAAAAGAATGTGGTAATCACAGAACAACCGGTATTACTTTATCAAGACTGGATCGTTCTGGTCTGACTTTATTTCATATTTTGACAAGCATTCTAAATTTGCATATAAGAGAAAAATTCTAGAGAATTGGATAAAAATCTTTCTGCTGATGCCTACAGTGGGAGAAATTTGGGCTAGAGAACAGTAGGTGCATTCAGATTGGGTCGAATGGCTAGATCGAAAGAGTAGTCATTAACAATCTAATGTCATTTCAGAAGGAGGTCTCCAGTGCAATGCTCCATGGATTTGTGCTTGGTTTTGTGTTAAGGAACAATTTTATTAATGACTCAGATAAAGGCTTGTATAACATGCTTATTAAATTTGGAAATGGCAGAAAGTTAAGAGGAAGACTAATTACATTGGATGAGAAAGTCAGAAGTAAAAATTTATATCTTGAGCATTGGGTAAATTGAAAAGAAAAAGATTAATTTAATAGAAAAATGTAGTCTTATGTTTACTTGGGTTCCCCTTTATTGGTTTGGATTAGGCAGCCACCAAGGTCCAGTTTAACTCTGATGTTCTGGGAACCGAAACTTTCTAGTTTGGTGAAAGTAATTACAGTTCTATATTCTATTAAAACATTTCTATGCCCTGCTAATATTTAAAAACCACTTTTATCACCACAATTCTTTTAGGTAGTAAGGGTACAAGCACAATTATCCCCCTTTTAAAGATGACACAGCTGGAACTTGGCAAAGCTATCATTTATTTCTAGTGACATGGGTAGGAAGTATTGGGTTTGGGATTCAAACCCTGGTCTCCTTCTCCAAGCTTACTATTCTTTCTAATAGACCTTTCTGTCTTTTTTGTAGCACCTAACAGAGCCTGAGCTTTCCCAGAATAACCTTAGAGAATGAATGGTCACCCCATGTATGTCAGTGGAGGAGAACTTTTGTGGAGACAATTAAGGATAGGTTGCTAAAAAAATTAGGTTGTAGTTTCTGCTATTTGTGAAGCTATATTCATGCTTACTTTAAAAAATATACTCAGTTCCTTCCTTTATGATTACCTTGTGTGCATTTCACCCTCTGTCTAGTGGAAAAGATGAGATGTTGTTTTCTCTAAGGCTCTATATTTCCCAGGGATGTTCAATTTTCTGCTTCATCCATGAAACCAATGTTAAAAGACAATAAAGATCCCCAGCAGGTGGTAGCCCACATTTTCAGCCTCTCATCCCTTCATTTCATCCCGTAGAGCTATATTTGGTTCTTACTGATCCATGTTAAGAGTGAAGCTGGGTTTGCAAATAACTTTTGTGTGCATTCAACCAATCAACAAACATTTTGTGAACACCTATGATAGACAAAGTCTGATGTCCAGCTTAATAATCCAGGCAGGAGCAGAAGTCCAGAGGGTAGGGGAAGTGGTGGCCATGGAATGGGAAGAAAGTGACAGCTATAAGGGATATACCAAAGAAAGAAGCATCCTGGATGTAGGCAGGTAACAGACAATAAGGAGTAAAACAGAATCCTTGGTCTTTGGACCTCAGAATTTTGTTTTGTTTTGATATGGTTCAACTTTATTAGATACACAGTCGTAAGAGGCCATTTTACCAGGCGTTCTCTAAGGAGGGAGAAGAGTTCTTAAGTGCCACACACATACACACACACACACACACAGATGCACGCACATGCTTGCAGACACAACTCCCCCCTCCCTCTGCATTCTCTCTCTTACTAGGGGGTCACAAAAATGGAAAGTCAGGAAGGAAGCTTATTTGGGAGTGACTGTGATGAATTCAGTTTTAGATAGAAGTTACATCAGGCATTTGAAACTGTAGGATTGTAACTAGGGAGAGCTATTAGGGCTAGAGGTAGAAATTTGGATACTATCTTCACAGAAGTAGTCAACTAAAACTATGGTAGTAGATGAAATATTTGCATGCAGTAGGTGCTTAATATAATAGATGCTTGATGAATTAAATTGAATTTCAGAACTAGAGTATGGTCAGAAGTGGAACCAATAAGATGGGAGATATTTAGGACCAAAGAGAGACCAGACATAGGCAAGAACAGACAACAGGGAAAATACTCAGCATCGAATAATAGAAGGAACAGGAAATATTCAGTCAGCATCAGGGAAGTCTGGGAGTAGGCAGAGCTCCTGACCAATAAGTAAAATAAACCTCAGTGGGGGTTGTAAGTAGGCATCAGGTATGGGGTGGGGAAGGAGGAGAAGGGGCGAATAGTTAGCATCTGAAACACATCTAACAGAAGACAGTATGGATGAACCAAGACTACTAGATACTAGGTATTAGGATCCAGAGGAAGAAATCTAGCACCTAGAAGGTCGAGGAAGGAGAGGATTATGGGAAGGGAACCAAGGCAAGGCAAGAAGGGTTATTACTGGAATTCATTCCTAAGGTAGGGATTAGCTTATCAAGTGGCCAGTTCTTGAGCCACAGATCCAGGGCTCCATATATTCCCCCTTTTTAGTAGCAGAATCAGTCACAGAGTACTAATTCATAGCTGAACCTACCAATAGGTACCATGTAACTCTAGTGTAAAAGGTAGAGGAATTAGGGGAGTGAAAATGTAGAGAAGGAATGAAGCAGGTCCCAGCATTCAGAATGGAGCTTTGTGGAAGATGCTTTCATTTAGGAGGAAGAATGAGAAAGTAGAACAGCCAAAGAATTTTAGAATCTTGGAGGTACAGAGTTGGAAGGGATCTGAGGGGTAATCTAGCTCAAGGGGTTCCTGCAAAGGAACTCTCTTCCTTAGGAAGCTGAAATCTACACTATCCATTTCCTATCACTGCATTAGATTATACACTCTCTGAGGGTAGGCATTATATATTATTTACCTCTTTCCCACAGAATCTAACATAGTGTAGCAGCAAGCACCCTGGCATATCCGGGAGGGCTTGATGCACAGGTTCTTAGATCTGCTTCTCTAAAAGGAAAGTAACTTTTGAGGGGTCAATAATCTACATTCACCAACAGAGAAAATACAAGTAGAGAAATAAAGACCAATAGACAGGGCTTCTAACTGTCTGACCATAAGCAATACATACATCACAGACCAACAGACAGATCCAACTGTCTGACCATTACATACATACATAGAGAGAGAAGGACCAACACCTAGGTTTTCAAAACGGGGGAGGCACGGCTACCCAGAGTCTCATCTGGCACACAAAACTTCTTCCAAAAAGTAAGTCCCCAAAGCAAAACATCACCTCAGATATGCATGCACTTTTCAGAGCCTCATCAGATCCAGTGAGATCCAATGAGGCAGATCCAGTGCCTCATTAGAAATTAGCAAAAGGTGTGGGTCTTCCTATAAAACAAGCCTCCCCTAATCAAGCTCTCTTTATTGGGGAAGATCTTTACTCTAATTAACATTACACACAGTGCTTTGTAGAGATTGAATACTCAGTGATTTTTGAAGGAAGGAAACATAAGACAAATTGTCTTTGAAGTTGGAGAAGAAAGAGAATAGTGAAGTTTTGTGTTAGCCATGGACAGAGTTTCAAGGAGAGACATTGTAATGTAGAGGGGATTATGGGTTAAGAAATTACATCATATTAGAAGGTCTTTGGAGAGAGCAGTTTAATCAGTTGGTGGAGTCAGAATCTCAGATATCAGAGGAGAAAATGTACTCAGAGGGTGTTTAGTCCTGTCCAGCCCATAGGTGACAGGTAGTAAACTAATTTTTACTTAAATATCTCTAGTGGGGGAAGGCTTGATAAAATTTTCCCCCTCTTTACAATAAAGCTTATTTGACTTTTTTGTTTTCAACTGTTTAACTTTCTCCTAGCTTTGCCTTCTGGTACAAAGCAGAATAAGTTTAATCCAACTCATATGTGGAAGCCCCTCAAATATTTGAAGAGAACGATCATGGATGCCCTAAGTCTTCCCTAGTCCAAGGTAAATATATATGGTTTCTTCCATTGATCTCATCTGGTATGATCTAAACACCATAATCCCTGAGGCTGACTCTGGAGTGAACAGCTGGGTGAACTGTAGATAGCTCATGACTGATCCAGAGCTCTCTTGTGGAGTTGTTTCTGTCTGAGCCTAGCCCAATGGTTCTGAAACAGAAACTGACACCCTACACCTGTTCTCCCCCTGCTTCTCTGAAGGACATTCCACATGTCTTAGTGGAGCTAAGCATCAAAGCTTTAAACTCCACTAAGATATATGAGACATTATATTTACATTTTCATGTATATACATGGATCATATTATATATAATTTACATATACACACATATCTATATACACACACAAAATATATATGCATATAAGAGTATTAACCTTTTTTCACTCAAACTATTCTAGCCTTTAGTAAAAGAAATCTGAGCTAAAGATAACATATTTAAGGTCAAATGACCAAAATCACATAATAACTCCAATTCTTCTACATTTCCCAACAACATACTAAGGGTGTCTGAAGCTTTTCTAGATCTTTTTTTGTATTCTGTAATATTTTTAGTCTTTATAGTCAAATGCTTGACTCACTTTTTCTCCATAAATGAGAAAGGTTAAATATTTCATTCTCAATTAGTGGAAATGAAAGATTCTTTGAACAATGTCACAAAAATGTGTTTAAATATCTAACAGAGTGATCATCTTTTATCTTGCATATCTAGATCATATGGTGCTAGTATTTTTTTTGGTAAAATATTGGTTTTAACTTTCATTGCTACTATTACTTTTAAAATTAAAAGTATGTACAAAATACTCAGAAACTGGCTAAGAGTCTAAAAATTGAGAAGCTAATTTGAATACTGGTGTCTTCAAAATTTATGTTCCTGTTAAAATCAAGAAAAAAGAGAATTCAATAATTTCCCAAAGCTTGCTCATGTTCTTTTTAAAATTAAGTTCATAAAAAATGTACTTTTTGTGTTAACTTCTCACAGCATTTAAGGATCATTAAAATAAATACAATTAAGTGTCAGAGAAATAAATGTGGCTTAAGATTCACTTTAAATTTAGGAGAATAGCAACTCTAAGAAGTCTTACAGAAGATTAAGAAATACAGATGTAGTATTATAATGTATGACCCATAATCCCAATTCTTGTTTTATGAAGATTACATTTAATCTTGGTGACTTTACACAAATCACTTTCTCTTTGGTTGATGTCCCTTAATCAGAACCTTTCACTGAGAAAGTCAGAATTTAGCTTATTTTCTCCTACCTAGGCTCTTACCTGAGAACATTATAATATAACATGCCAAGAAAAGTCCTCCAGTTCCTATGCACTCAGTCTAACAACATAAGTAAAATACAGAACAGGGTTTATTTCAACCAATAGAAAAACATCAATAACTTGGACTCAAATTGATAATCAGTCAAGACAATTTTTCTTCCCTCCCCAATGAGCTCAACTTCCTGGAAAGATCTATGCAGTCCTTCAGACTTAAAATGCTACCCTAAAATTGTGGTTCCTTCAACAAGGGAAGGAACTGGGGAGTTTTTGGAGAGTTGATTCTCTTTTAGCTTACAGTACCAATGGAAGGCAAGGTCTACATTTGTTCCTTCACAAAGTGTCCCCGTTCTTGGATGCTATTTGGCTCCAGGACCACATGATTCTTCCTTTTGTCTTTATTCAAGAACTCAGCTACCTAGGAACTCTTCTTTTTTTTTACCCCACCACTGAATAACATTTTGTTTTTTCCAATTACATGTAAAGATAGTTTTCTACATTCACTTTTATAAGATTTTGACTTCCAAAATTTTTTTCTTTCACTCTTCCTCCCCTTTGCTTTTCTTATCCCTCTCCCCAAGATCGCATACAATCTGATACAGGATATACATATATAGCAAATATATTTCCACATTAGTCACATTGTGAAAGAAAAAAAGAGTATATAGCATGCTCTGGTTTGCATTCAGACTCCATAGTTCTTTCTCTGGATGTGGATAGCATGTTCCATCATGAGTTTTTTGGAATTGTCTTAGATCGTTATACTTTTGAGATGAGCTATGTCTGTCAAAGTTGATCATTCAACAATGTTGCTGTTTCTGTGTACAATGTTCTCCTGGTTCTGCTCACTTTACTTGTCATCAGTTCATGTAAGTCCAGGTTTTTTGAAATCTGTCTGCTTATTGTTTCTTATAGCCCAATAGAATTCAATTACATTCCTATATCACACACTTTGTTCAGCCATTCCCCAATTGATGAGCATCCCCTTAAATTCCAATTACTGCCACCACAAAAAGAGCTGCTATAAATATTTTTGTACATGTGGTATTGCTGGTTCAAAGGGTTTGCTCAGTTTTATAACCCTTTAGGCACAGTTACAAATTGCTTTCCAAAATGGCTGGATCAATTCACTACTCCACCAACAATGCATTAGTGTTTCAATTTTCCCACATCGTTTCCAACATTTATCATTTTCCTTTTTTTTGTCAAATTAGCCAATCAAATATGTGTGAAGTGGTATCCCTGGACTTCTCTCCCATTTGCATCTCTCAGTTTTTATCTCTGGCCATGTCTTCTGATCTGAAATCTTCTCCCATGGTTTATCACTCAGATCTTCATGTGGGTTCCATGGGACAACAGTACTCATTGCAAGGTTACTCAGTCACATAGCCAACCTGAAGAACCACTGAAGTTCCAGATGTAATAATGTTTATTCCTTATATTTGGATATATTTTCAACAAAAGCCTCATCTTTTTACCTTTCAATCTTGCTGACACTGCTCCTAGATACAGTCTTTAAGATAGAAGAACCTAAGTTTTAGATAGATGTTGATAGGAAATTTTTATTTCTTTATAAAGTAAATACCATATGACCATTCCAGTTTTAGGAAAAGGCTAGATATTTATTATAAATATCTAATTTTTATATTTAAAAGAATTACTATGCAACTGAATACATTTAGCACTAAAATTATGCTAAATAAAATTTAACATTTCTTTGATCCTGAAGTTCACAGGAAGCACTTCTAATTAGTTTTTGAGAATTGCTCAGTTGTATAAAAAGAAGTTCAGGTTTTTATTAATCTTCCTGAGGGAAAAGTATCATTCTAGACAATAAAAATGCATAAACATTGCCATAATTTATTACACAAAAGATATACTTATTGCCAGCACAATCATTCCTGATATTCCATCTTTGCTGGTTTTCTTCTGACAAAAAATCCCATTAATTTTCTAATCTGAGTGAAGTTGTGATAGGGATGAAGGAGTGATACATTTCACATCTCCAGGGATTTTCCCTTTTGGCACCATTGTCCCACCGTCTGTCTGGGCTTTGATGATTTTAACAAGACCATTTTTACTGAGTTGCATTTTTGTAGCAATTGACAAAAATGAATTTAATAGGGATGCCAGCTCCCAGAGAAATTTTGTTACTAGGACACCAGATTGTATATTTACAATAAGTGTAGATGTTGATTAGAATTACATGTTAAGTGTTTTGAAAGCCTTGAAATGCTATTTATTATTGTTATTTTGTCATCATTATCTCATTCTTTTCTTTGGTTCATATAGAAATAATTCTGGGACAAATTGGTATCCTGCTGTTAATCTTCTATATTGAATGTTTTGTGGATTAGTGCACAAGTTGATGAAGTAACTGATTTTTGTAGTTGAATTAAAGTATCAGGATATAAGCTCATGCCCTGTAGGCTAGCTCTCAATATTTTGAACTCACCATGTAGCTTGGAGATTGTGAGTATTTGAGATGATTAAAAACATTATTCTTAAGTGTTTAGAAATAGATATTATGTCCAGATGATTATAGATAATGGTTTGATTTGTGATAATGATACAGTTCTATTATAGTTTATTGGTTAAGTTCTCCAGGATATTTTGAGAGGCCTGCATTTGTAATGTGCAGATGTGATTATCAGTCCATGGAAGATAGCAAACCTCTGATTAAAATTGTAGTCATCATGTCAAGTCTTGCAAGGTATCTGTAGGTGCTAAATTTTGGCAGCTGTAACCATCACTTCTTTGCAAAATCTAGATTGATCACTAAGTTTCAACTCTTTTAGGACAACTTTTCTCTACTTTTTGGGCAATGACTTCATATTGAATTACAATCTTAAATGGGTCAATTTACACAAATTGGCATCACTCAGTCCTTTATTCTACGTTTCTGTCACATTATTGTCACATCACTGGCTGAATTCATATAGCTTTCACTTATGGAAATTTTTTTATTCCAGTCTTGAAAAATTGTTTCACAGGCTCATCTGGAACTAAGCTCATTTCACAAATCTAATCAGCCTTCACTATGGCTTGATGAAGTGACTTCTGTTCCTGTATATTTTTGACCTGGTGGTGATGTGCTGTAAGGATGTTATTTACCATCTTCCTATTTTTTAGCTCCCTTAAGATGGTGGACTATATTTTGTTAATAATGTAAAGGTATGTTCCAAATCTGTCACAGTCTATTTTGTAATGCCTGAAAGTGTGCATTAAGATCAGTATTGGATAGGTCTTAATTGCCTTAAGCAGATTCTTACTATTTAACTTTGATTTCAGGATGCCAGTAAGTCTCTTAACATATTCAGCTTGAACCTTCTCCTTGATATCTGTATTTCAGTATAATGTGCATAGAGGAAATCAAGGTAGTTGTAGGTAGTTTTCATCTATTGGTTCAATATGATTTCCACATTCAAATTCATAGCCTTCATTCCCTTTCTTTACCACATACTTAAGATGTTCTGATATCATTGAGGAAAGATTCCATGAGAGGAAGAAGCTGTTCAATTATTTGATAGTTTAGTAATTTATATGTATTGTATATTATATTTTCTATTATAATTTCTAAACTTTGTACATCTCTAGCACCCACCATAATTCTCTATACCCAGAAGATTCTTAATAAAGATTTGCTCAATTGAATTTTCTTCCTTTTATTTGTTCTGGAATTATTCTCCATCTATTTAACAGATATAATGCATGTCATGCTTTCCCAATTCAGTTAATTGTAAACATTTATCAAATACCTACTATGCACCAGACACTGTTATAAGTATTTGGGATACAAATATCAAATAGATAGTCCTTGCTAGCAATGACCTTAAAATTTAGTGGGGAAAGACAACACATAAAAGAAAATTTGGAAAGGAGGAAAGAGGAAGGGAGAAGGGAGAAAGGAGAGATACTCAGGGCACAGGGATTTCATGAGGTCCAATCCAAGGGAGTGCAGGGATGGAGAATGGATGGCATGTCTTTGCTGGTTCTTCATACTGATGAGAAGTGAATACTAATGCTCATGTAATCTCACAGGATGATGCTGTTTCATTTCTGATGATGAGATTCCTAGGGGCATGATGGAGTTCAGTCCAAAGGAGAGCAGCCAGGTGGGAAATGAAACTAGATAATAAATTCCTCCAATAAATAGTAAGTTCCTTGAGGATAGTACTTGTACCATTTGCTTATTTTATATCTATCATATATAATACTGAGTATATCATATATAACATTAAGTGTAGTGCTATGTATTGAATAGGCCCTAAATAAATGCATCAAGCATTTATCTACTTAGCTAGAATTCATTCATTCAATTAGCATTTATTACTATGTTTAGAACACCTTGAAAGCTGCTAAGACAGAAATATGGATAAATTATATAAAATCTCTACCTTTAAGTAGCTTAAAATTTGCTAAGACTGCTGAAACTTAAAACATCTGAAGGGCCATCTCAGACTTGAAAACAAGTCACAAAGTCCTTTGAGGAATGAACAAACATTCCATCACAAAACTAGTATGTTAATATTAGAAGAGAAGTAGCAGAGCCAACGTAGTAGAATAGAAGTGGGGACCTGCTAGAGTTCTCCCTGAACATGTCTCAAAAAACCTATAAAAATGACTCCATACAAATTCCAGAGCAGCAGAAATCACATAAAGATGGATTGAAGCAAATTTCCAGCCCAAGATAATCTGGAAGGTCAATAAGAACAGTCTATCACACCAGGCTGAGAGTGGAGTGAACCATTCTTGCACAGACAGAGTTGGGGCAGGCATTAGGGGACTTAATTGCTGGTGGCTTGCAGTGGTTTCCAGACTTCTCAATCCACAAACTCCAAAGACAGCTTCAAAGTGGGAAGTGGCAAAGGTCTCTCATAAGGGTCTCCCCCAGCCCTAACCCCAGCCTCAGGGTGGCAGCGGCCCCTGCTGAAGCAGAGGCTACTTCTGGAGCCCAACACTTAACCAAGAGCTCAAAAGTCAAGTAATAAGCTGGGAAAATGAGCAAATGGGGGAGGAGGAAGAAAGACTATAGATTCTTATTTTCTTGGTGAAGAGGTATTTTCTCACATCCCTGGTGATGAGGAAAATCAAAACATACAACCAGAAGACAACAAAGCCAAAGTTCCGGCTTCCAAAGCCTCCAAGAAAAATACAAATTGTTCTCAGCCCATGAAAGAGCTCAAAAAAGATTTTGAAAATTAATCAAGAGAAGTAGAGCAAAAATTGGGAAGAAAAATGAGAGTGATACAAGAAAATCGTGAAAAACAATTTACTAAAGGAACCCCCTCCCAAATGCTGAATAACAGCTTTAAAATTAGACTAACCCAAATGGCAAAAGAGGTCCAAAAAGCCAATTAAGAGAAGAATGCCTTAAAAAGCAGAATGGGCCAAATGCAAAAAGAAGTCTAAAATCCCACTGAAGAAAATAATTTCTTGAAAATTAGAATGGAGCAAATGGAAGCAAATTTATGAGAAATGAAGAAATTATAAACAAAACCAAAAGAATGAAAAAATGTAAGACAAAGTGAGGTATCTCACTGGAAAACCAATTGGCCTGCAAAATAGATCTGGAAGAGATAATTTAAAAATTATTGGACTACCTGAAAGCCATGATCAAAAAAGATCTTAGACAATGTCTTTCAAAAAATTATCAAGGAAAATTGTTATGATATTCTAGAACCAGAGGGTAAAATACAAATAGAAATAATCCACGGATGTCCTCCTGAAAGAGATCCCAAAAGGAAAACTCCTAGGAATACTGTAGCAAAATTCCAGAAATTGTGAATTCTACAATTCAAGATTTAACAGCTTCTATGCTAAGGGATTGAAGGATTTGGAATGGGATATTCCAGAAGTCAAAGAAGACAGGATTAAAACCAAGAATCACCTATCCAGCAAAACTGAGTATGATACTTCAGGGGAAAAATTGCCTTTAAATGAAATAGAGGACTTTCAAGCATTCCTGTTGAAAAGCCTAGAGTTGAATACAAAATATGACTTTCAAATACAAGAATCAAGAGAAGCATGAAAAGGTAAACAGGAAAGAGAAACAATAAGGGACTTATTAAAGTTGAACTGTTTACATTCCTACATGGAAAGAGGTTATTTGTAACTCATGAGACCTTTCTCAGTATTAGGATAGTTGGAGGGAATATATGTATGTACATGTGTATATTTACATATATAAGTATATGTATATATGTACATGTATGTGTATATATACACATACACACATATAAGTGTATGTACATGTATATATATGTATATATATATATATATGAAGACACACACACACATGCACAGAGACAAAGAGTGACAGGGTACAGGGTTGTATTTGTCCTTCATTGCCAAAAGACGATGCCATCAGAGAATAATGACATGACTTGCACTTGACTTTGTTTTGAGGGAGGGAGGGCTGTGCAGGTCACCAGCCTCACTTCTCCTCCAGAGCCATCTGAATCCAGTGACCAGATATTCATCAGGATGACTGGAGATGACCCAGGATGCAATGGGAGATCTTGGCCCCTTTAGGTCAAGGTCTTTGCAGGTACTCACTTAGGGTGATTTAATGCCCAGTCACTGAATAGGCCTATTTAAGAACTAGCCAGGACATGGTCCCTTTAATGAGACAAAGAAAAAGAAACACATCAGGCTGAGATGGAAACAGCAACAGTTACTACTGATAATCACTCTAAAGCCAGGAGGCTCCATGTATCTGTACATGGGTATGGGGTAAGCTAAATATAAAGGGATGATACCTAAAAAAAGAAAATTAAAATGGATTAGGAGAAAGAGAAAGGGAGAAGTAGAATGTAGTAAATCATTTCACATAAAAGAGGCAAGAAAGCTTTTAAAATGTAGGGGAAGAAGAGGAAGATGATAGGGAACAAATGAACCTTCCTTTCATTGGACTTGGCTTCAGGAGGGAATAACACGCATACTCAGTTGTGCATGGAAGTTTATCTTACCCTACAAGAAAGCAGGGGGAAAGGGGATAAGAGAGGGGGATAACAGAAGGGATTGCAGATTGGGGGAAGGGGTAATCAGAAGCAAATGCTTTGGTAGAGGGACAGGTCAAAGGGGAGAACAGAATTCATGGAGAATGGGACAGGATAGAGGGAAATATATGGAAGGGTTTTTCATGACTAATCTATATATAATCTATATCAAATTGTTTGCCTTCTCAATGAGGGTGGATGGGGAAGGGGGAGGGGAGCTCAGAATGTGGAACTCAAAGATTTAAAAATTAATGTTAAAAATTGTTTTTATATGCAACTAGGAAATAAGATATATAGGCAATGGGGTATAGAAATCTATCTTGCCCTAGAGGAAAATAGAAGGGAAGGGGATGGGGCTGGGGATTGACAGCAGGGAAGGCAGACTGGAGGAAAAGGTAACAGAATACATGCTGACCTGGGCTGGGGGAAGGGCAGAGATGGGGAGAAAATTTGAAATTCAAAACTTTGTGGAAGTGAATGTTGAAAACTGAAAACAAATAAATTGAAATAAAAATAGATAAGAAATTCAGAAGTTATCTTCTCATAACTAGGAGAAATGTGTAGAAGTATCAGCAAGGCAAATTTAGGCTGGATATATGGAAAATTTCAGAAAAGCATATCTGTCTACAATTAGAATATATAGAAATATAATCAGTTCCAAAGTTTTACACATATGCCCCTCTCAATGATGCCATACTGCCTTAGTTTTATTAACAGTCATGCCATACTGTTGATTCATATTAATTTTGAAATCTATTAAGCCTCCCTATCTTCTTCATGCAAATTGTGACCTAACCATTCAATTTCATCTTCTTTGATTCAGTATGTTGTTTTAGCCTATTGGAATCTGTCATCCAATATGTTAACTATTTCTCCAATCTTCATGTCATCTATAAATTTGATAAACATACTTCCTATACTTCATGCACATTATTAATGCACTAAAACATGCCTTTTCATGCACATTACTAATACGAAACTGTTAAAAAGATCCAAGGAGAGTACCCTGAAATACTCTAGTAGAGAATGCCTTCCAAGTTGATGTCAATTCTTTAATGACTTCTCTTTGTGTCTGGTCATTTAACCAATTCATAATTCACTTAACTATACTATTCTGTAACCTCTAGATTTTGTCCACAAGCACAATATAAGAGACTGTTGAATTTTCTGTAGAATTTCTGGTAAATTATGTCTATGGTATTTTCCTTATTTATTAGTTTAGAAATGATATCAAAGAAGAAAATGAGGTTATTTTGTAATGACCTCTTTCTGGTCTTTTGTGATCATAGCTTTGCTTTCAAGTTGATTAAGCTTTAATATCATGTTATAGAATTCTGCCAGGATTAGAAGTCAGGGCCTATAGTTTGTAGACTTTCCTTATCTCATTTTTCTGAGAATCATGACATTTTCCCTTTTTCAGGCCTGGGGTACATCCATTACTCTCCACAATTTTTCAAAGACTACTCACACAGAAGTCACACTTGTCATTTATTTCAGTTCTCTGGGATTTAGCTTATCTAGGCTAAATGGGATCACTGATATACTCCTAATATCCTCTTTCTTGCATTTCAACTTTGTTTTAGACATCTTTATTCTAACCTTTCCAATCCAATGATCATTCTCATTAAGGAAAAAAATGATTCAAAATATTTAAAAACAGTTGATTTTATGGACATAATTTATAAGCTGTAGCATTTGCTGGTGATTTCAAAGATGTAGCATTCCTTCTAATATGGGTGTAAAGGCATTTAGGGAGGACTGGTACCTATGATGTGAGGGCTTGCTGAGGGCTTCTCATTCATCTTTGGTATTCATTTGTTACCTACCCTCAGTTATGGTTCCAAGGAGCTATAGCATGTACAATGGCCACACTCTGGTAAGACTACTTAGGCAGATGGGCTAAATTGGGTTGAGGGTAACTGATAGGCCTCAAACCTGTCGGTGAGTTAGGGGTATGTCTATCCCAAGCATGTGAAGACTTCCCCCAAGAGGAATGGGCAAACGAGAACAATTTGTTCCAATGACCATGAAGGCAGTTGAAGCAGACATTGTGGAGTGCTCAGATCATGGTCAAATATCAGACACAAAAGTCATCCACTGCATCCTAGACCATCATCAGTCACCCTGATTTGTCTTGTCACTGGACTTCAATGACTCTGGGAGAAAGAGTGAGGCAGATGACTTCATACATCTTTATCTCACTTAAATCCAATTCATGTACAAGTCAAGACATTACCTATAATGTCATTGGTCCTCTTTGAAAATGAAGAATGAACAACATTCCTTCTAATTATGAAGATTGTAGCCCACCCTCTTTGCCTGCTCATTCTTTTCCATGTCCTCTGAAAAATTCACCAAGAGGGTTCTACTAATATACTGGAAATAGCCTTTATATTTTCTTGACCCTGCAATATGACAGTGGAACATTGGTATTCATATTTGCTATTCATTCTGACTTCGAGTTATGTGGCTAAACATTTTCTCCAGTCCCCATTACCTCCAAATTCTGTAAATGTTGGCCTGTGAGTTGATATATATTCTCTTCATCACCTTTTGTTGATATTAATTATATCACAGACTTTCCCCCCATGACTATGAACTTTTATTTTCCCCTTACATATTTTATTTTTTCAGATAATCTGAAAACCTATCCCTTTGTGATCTCATCATGGACCTTCTCTGTGTAAACTTCTTCTAGTTCAACTGCTTTTCCTATTTTTGTTTTCTTCAGTTCCATTTTTTCCTTCTTTGTAAATATGTCTACAACTGTGATGATTCTCAGTGGTTCTTTTGGGAGAAAAGATTTTGTTATAAAAATCTTTACAGATATTTTCTATATTTTATCTGTTGTCCTGCTTTCATTCTTAAATACCACCAGAATGACTTCGCTTAATTGATACTTTCACAAAATTCTTTTATTCTTTCCCCCACCTCTACTGATTCTTAATATTTTATGAGATGATAATTCTTATAATCTTCCACCATCCTTTGTCATAGAATTTTATAAACACATTTATATTTAAATTGGTGTTGCCTTTGACTTTCATATGATTTCACCTGGGTAGTTGGAAACCAAGTGTTTGAAGACTAAACAAAAGGCAATTTCCTAATCTTCTGGGTCTCTTAATAATGGCAGCTGATTTAAATTGTTTAAACCACAGGATGAAATATTTATAACAAGTGTCAACGGCCTTTCTTCTATCCATTTCCAACTTCTGACATAACATCAGTAACTTGTTTAAATAGGTCAGGTTGGATTATTTCACCTACCATATATTTTTCTCATTTTTATTTATTCTTCTGATGTTATTAATTTTTACCTTTGCTCTTATAAGTTAATGACCTCACTATATACATAAGACTGATCCAGGAATGACTTCCCTATCAGTAATGAATCCTTTTTGTTAAAATATAATAAATTTCACTTCTTATGATCTCATTCAGAACATTTATTTCTAAAGCTTTCCAATTCTATCAAATAAAGTAATTATGATGTACAGTCACAAGGCCTCTGTGTCTGAAAATCTTTTGGTTCTCTCATTCTTCTTTCCTTAAATAATATTTTCCAATATATTTTTTGCTGTCCTCTCATATTTCTACTTTTGCATTTAAGTCATCAGTTATCAAAATATGTTGATTTAATTTGGTGGATTTTTACTGAGTTCTTCATAGAATTTTTCTTTCTTTTTCTCTCCAGTAACAGATGTTGGTATATAAGTGGCAATTATTTTCATGATGTCCCTACTTGCAAATTCTCCCCATGAATACTGCAATACAATGTTCCATAAAATAATGTTTCTTATTGTCTTTGGATGCAGAATAAAATCAACTTCTTCAAGTCCTTTATTGCTTTTTGAAAGAGGACATTTGAGCTATTCCATCATTTAACTTTCCTCTCATTTTCATGTTCAGCAAAAATGTCAAGATTGACATGATTCAGGTTCCTTTAATGGTATATCTATTTGTTGGTCATTGGATAAGGATCTCACATTTAGAGTATGAATCACTATTAATATTTATAGGGTCTTAAAAAAACTGTGATCTTTGGACCTTTTTGCTCCCTTTTCTACCACTCTGTCAGTGTAGAAGTAGAAGGGTCTGAAGGTTATTTGGTATTTTTCTTGTTTGTTTCAAGGTTTGGAATAGCCAAATAATTTATTACCAAGTAGTTAGCCCACTGGTGATAAACTTCTCCATAGTTAACTATGATTGTCCAAGAAAAATAGGTACAGTTTATTTTCTGGGACCATGTTTTAAGCCTTTCTGGAATGGTAAAATCATCCAAGGACTGTGGTCCATTAATATAGCTTTTGTGAACCCTGAATCACCTCCATTCTTTGTTGAGGACTTGAAATAGGATTTGAAAGAGAAAGCTCAATAAAGTAGAGTAGCCCTGTTTTCTTTTTACAATCTACCACAGGATGTGATCCTGTCATTTCTCTTTCTCCCATGGAGCTAAAACACTTCTTTTTGTTATACTTATAGAAATGAATACCCCCTCATTCTGAGTTTTGGTGCTATTAACATTTTTTCATGTAGAATTATGCAGTACTTTTTCTCATTTGTTGTATTCCCTTGTTTCCATCTTCTAAATGTTTTTTAAAAATCAAAATTGTTTGATGAGTTTGATATATTTGTCTCTTTAGACAGCTCTGCCTTTTCTTTGTTGGAATTGTTTCTATTTGTTCTTCCCCCAGAAAAGGACTTTATTTCTGAGGACTTCTCATTCCTCCTGGACTCATTTCCTCTACAGATTTTTAAGGCATGGTTGCATACTTATTGTTTTTCTGAATTTTTTCACATTTGTTTTACTAACATCTATAGTGCATATCAGTCTATATCTGTCTTCTCCTTTACTAACATGCTCTAAGATGGAGTAGTCACTTTCCCCTAAGTTTTTTTTTTTGTCATTGTCTTTTCTACAACAGCAACTGGTTCTTCCTTGGTAGTCAAAATTTGAGTAGTCATTCATCTCATCTCTTTCTCTCATGTTTGAAGGATGAAATAATCATTAAGGCAAGCTAACAATTTTTTAAACCATTTGGCAGAGATTTTCAGCTAATACCCATATACATAAAGTGTGTCATCACTGCCACAGACAGTATGCTCTTAGGTAGTTGAATCAAAAGTAGAGGGTTAGAGCTGGGTTGCTTATATATGATAAGAATGCAGATATCAACTGTATTCACCAAACTATTGAAGAAAGTAATTATCTTTGTAACTTTATTTCAAAAAGAATAGTTAGGTCTTAAATACAATAAGTGAAACTTACATTTACATGCTAGAAATGATGATTGGAAGCCCTTTACATTGACAGGAACATACTTCTGTTGATGAAATGAGTGCCTAAGCTTTTTGGACTCTGTTCTCCTAATTTATTATTTCCTTTTCTGGGAGAATAGAAGGATTGCCCACAGTACTCCAAACTTTTAACTGAGATGCATACCCTTAGTATGCTTCACTTTGTAAGTCGTTGGTATTGCAACAATTTATGCAAGTTTAGCACCTTTCATTCTTTCCTTATTTCTTAGGAGCATCTCTCTCTCTCTCTCTCTCTCTCTCTCTCTCTCTCTCTCTCTCTCTCTCTCTCAGAAAAGAATACTTCTGAAACTTTAATTTTTGCAGAATATGATGTCAGAATATCTTTTCTTTAATAATTGAATTTAGCAGGAATAGTAAAACAATAAACCAATTCTACAAATAATCCCAATTGAACCCTAGGCAATTTCCAAGTGCTATTTCTACTTAGTAAAATAATTTCAGCATTAACAAATTATTTTGTAATTCCCAGTAATTGACTACTTATTAAAGATACAAGATCTGTAGGACCATTGGAAGTAATAAAACCTCAATACATTTTTATGGGTAGATGTTTATAGTATGATGAAAATGTCCAATACTTAGCAGGTTTACCAGTATTCCTTATGACAATGGCTTTGGTACGGCTTTGAATGAAAAAGTAAGTTTCTTCAGTTAAAATTTCTTCCCCCCCCCCAAATTTTCAGTACTCTAGTGTTTGTATTGTCTTGCCTAGCCTATGACAAATGTGTTTTATTCGTAACAATGTCTAGTACTCCCTTTAAAAAAATTGATCTTTTCACTATTCTTCCAAATTCAAGAAACCCATGCTGTATTTCAGAGGAATCAATATCAATCCCTCCAGCTGAAGGTCTTGACTTATTTTCAGGGGTTTAATTAGGCTGTTTTGTAGCAACTGGTTATCATTTTGGCATTGTTTTTTGTTTAAACCACAGTTTCCTTTGTACTTTGGTGTGACTGGCCATGTTTAATTGTGGGCTTGAATAATCTTTGAAATAATTGATTTCTCTCTAATAACAGCCAGTGTAACATCTCTATGAGTAATTGAAGAATCAATTTAAAGAGTTACACATTTTACATATTTCCTTGGAATGAGATCCCTTCTTACAAATCAAGGAATTAAATACACAACAAAAAGAGCAATAAACTTTGTATACATCATATAAAATCTAATTTAAAAGTTTTTATTGGGGAGAAAAAAACAGCTCAATTTGGTTTTATCTGGTCAAGCCCTGGTGTTCTGACTTAGCAGAAGCATGACACACATGACGTTGTGATCATAAAATGAAAACCATTTTAAAGTTACTGCTTTTCCCAAGTAGTTTTTCATATTACTCTAGGAATTCTAGCAATTAGCTTTTTCCCTCTACATCACTGGTTGGTTGTCATAGTGTTCATCTAGAATCAAAATGACTTCAGAATTTGTAGATTATAAATATTTTGAAGGATCTATGATATCATTGTTTTGTATCATTGTAGATCCCAATCCTTTTATAGCCATAAGAACACAGATTTAGAACTGGGAGGAACCTTGGATATTATTTAGTCTGAAGCAATCAATTCATGGATGGGAAAACTCACAGATGAGAGAGTTTAATTACCTTGCCCAGAATTTCAAATCTGGCGAATGTTTGTTTTCTCATACTTTGTGAGACTTGCCCATGTTTTCTATAAATTCTCCAATGAGGATCTACCCAACATTCTATTCTAGAGATCTTTTTCTGATACTCTTAAAATGTTATTATTTTATACTGTTATGAAAGGACCAGTCTACCTTCTTTTGCTGATCATCTATATCCTTCATGATGTTTACAACATTCCTGAAATTCAATGTTGGCAATATGCCAACCTACACCCGTCATGTATCTTTGCAGATTTCTCTTTGGGTTGCTTGAAAATTTCATTTTGCTGAGATTGTGGTGGTCTGTTCTCTGTACCTAATACAGTTTTACCAGGAGGACATCTGTGTTAAAAAGATATTTTAAAATTTGGGACCAGTTCATGGTCACTGAAAGTGCTACATAGTTCTTTGAATGTCATGATCTCCTCCTATTGAAGTTTGGGTCCAGCTCCTTGTCCATCTACCACAGGTATGCATACTGATGGACTAACTTAAGGCACCACCTGCCTACCTACGTGCCATAAAGTGATTCAGAGTCATATAGTACATTATTTTCACTTTTTTTCCCTAGACCAGATGAACAAACTGGTTTCCTGTTAGTGACTCTAGATTTCATTGAGGAGTTACAGAATGATTACACTTATGTACACTTAAAATTACAAAATGATTTACAAGTTGTAAATTATTTTTTTGATCCTCAAAGTCAGCACTTCAATTTGTAAGGGATTGTACTTGTAATAGTACTCTATACTTTTGGTCTTTCAATTAGCCCTTAAGTAGTTACTATGTACCAGGTACTGTGTTGAGTTAGCACTGTGGAGACAAAGAAAGGCAAATCCTGCTCTCAAGGAGCTCTTAGTCTAATGGGGGAGACAACATGTAAACAACTATGCACAAATAAGATGATATATACAGCATAAATGGCGGGGGGTGGGTAGTGTCAGTAGAAAGGCACTAAGATTAAGGAGTACTGTGAACAGCTTCCTGCAGAAGATGCAATTTTAGCTGAGGTTTTGAGGAAGCCAGTGAAGCTGGGAAGTAGAGGAAGGAGAGCCTTCCAGGCATGGAAGACACCCAGTGAAAATACTGACAGTTGAGAGATAGAGTGTCATGTCTGAGAAACAGCAAGGAGTCTGATATCACTAGATCACAAAGTACATGGAGAAGAGAGAGTAAGGTATAAGAAGACTTCATCCTCAGCACCTAGCACAGTAGCTGGTACATAGTAGGTGCTTAATAAATACCTTTTAGTTAACCATTATCCCAATTTTTTCAGAAGACAAAACTGAAGCTCAGAAAGGTTAATTGTCCCTGCCTGTGGTCAGAGATCTGAGAAATGTAGCTATAATTTGAATTTGTCTTCTGATTTTCCACTTTCCACCGTGATGATGCCCCTCTTGCCCATACATGCTGAAATCTCTAAGAATACACTTATAACTTCTATGCCCCCAAATGTGTACTGTAATTAGCTCATTTGGAGCCAGGACAGCAGTCTAAGTTTGTCCCTGGAGCTATACTAGAAATCTTATTAGCATTATAGGACCTGCTAGGGCTTATACTGCATTGGCATGCCCACTGAGAACCTAGAGTTACCTGTGTCCCGCAATGAGGTATTGGGGGAGAATTTTGTGGAGGGCAGAATCCTAGGAACAGAATTAAGCCCTTTGACCTAATTCTTTGTACTTTTTTCATATGTTATATTTGGTACCATAGCCATTGTCATACCAGTCCTACCTGACCAGTAAGATCAGTAAGGGTCTTCAGATCCCACACTAATCTTAATTTGTTTTTCATATCATCTCTGATTCCTATCACAAAGCCTCATATGTAACAGGTGTTTAATAAATGTTTGGTGAATGAATGAATGGAAGAGACATTTTGTCCATCCTACTGTGCAGTCAGGGATCCAGGGATCCTTTCTAAAACATCATTTACAAATGATCAGGCAGCCCCTGCTTGAGTACTTCCATGGACAGGGAACTCATTATCTCAAGGGCGTAGCTCATTCTATTTTTGGATCAGATCATCTGAAATTAGAGTCTTCTTAATTTTTAACTACCTAAGATTTTCTGAGCTCTCAGTTAAGAACAATGCCTTTCTTAACAAATGAGCAGTTGATCACTATCTATAAAAGTTAGAACCTACTGTTCATCACAACCTTGCTCCATCCCAATGCCCTATATTCATTTCCTCCCCCATATAAAAACAAACTGTAAGTCTGGATGGCACGTAAGGTGTATTATTTTGGCATATGCTATAGTTTGACATAGCTAATACTAGAGTGTTAAGAAAGTGGAAAACCTAAAAAAAAGGTCTGAATATTATGCACACACCATTCTATCTTTTTAAGCCCTGATGTTTTAATCTGAGTGATGCACCTGTTTCAATATTTATTTTTGTCCTTCCTTTTGTGTTTAACATCCTACAGAGTAGCTTTCTTCTTAGTGTCTCATAAATATGAAGCAGTCACCCCAGATGTGACATACTGAAGATAGTGACTAAAAATGGATAGTTATACTTAGCATTTCTGAAGGGAGAGTATCGAATGTAACCTTGAAAATAAAAATAAGTAACCCAAATTTATCAGATCAGCCTCATTTCTACTCAGCTCTAGTTACAATTGCCTTGGATAAGTGGGCACATGGCTATCTTCATGGCTGCATGATACTCTGCCTGACATTCAACTGCATTACCAGGTGTCAGTTAGTGAGCTGATTATATCTAGTGGTGACTGTGGTTTAAATGTTGTTTTTTTTCCCAACTATGCAATGTTCTTAATTGTCACTATGTGGAAGCAGGTAAAACTAGTAAAATAATAAAGAAGTGAACCAGTATAGAGTAACCATGCCAAGAAGTTAGAAAAAATAGCTCTTAAAAACAATCTTTACAAATTTAAATCCTAAATAAAACAAATAAAAAATAAAATAAAACAAATTAGTATAAGGGAAGATTCACATACTGTACAAGACAACTCAATCTAATTCTCAGCATGATATTTCATTGTCATTTACTATTCAAAAAGATTGCCAATGGGTTCTCAAATTTTAAATACTTTACAGTGTCCATAGGATTGGTTTAATGACCTTTTCTCTTAGAATGTACCCCTTTTCAAACTTGCCTTTCTTAGAACCTATCAACAGCCTTGACTTTTAGTCCTGGTCCTGGCCTGTGGTGTTTGGTAAACATACCAAAGTGGTCTACTGAAGGTTCTATTTCCTAACTCCTCATTCATCATAGTCAGTATATATTTATTAAATATTTATTATGTGACAGACACTATGCTAAGTGCTGGGGATACAATAAAAGTCATAAGATAGCCTTTGCCCTTAAGAAACTCACAATTCAATGGGGAAGTCAATACAAAAAGAAGTTTGAAAGGAAGAGGAGAGGGGGATGAATAAATCAGTGTGGGGGGAAGATACATGATGAAGACTTATAACCGGAGTGGGAAATGATCTCAGAAAGTGTGAATTTTAGAGTTGCTTTAATCTTTAAAATTAAAAATTCTTTTTTTTCCCATTCTAAGTTTCTTTAGGTGCTTTCTGCTACTGCCTTGTAAAACTTGCTGTATGGATTTCCATTTTCACTGGGTCTCACTACCAGGACAATGCTAATTATTGCAGTGTCAGAGAGGACTCTGCCCTGGGGAAAGGCCCCTTTCCCCTCACTGATCTGTATCGGTATCCTCCCTTGTTGACCTTTTTTTTGTTCTACATTTACCTGGAAAGCTCTCTGTGTCCATACTCTCCCATTCTTTTAGGTGACAGTTGCCCCAAAGGGGTTCCAGTTTCCTCTTTCTAGGGGGATCAAGTGAACTTTTCAAGTACCAAATTCCCTAGATCTTCAGTAAAATGTTCTCAACTTTCTTTACCGATCATTTCTTTTCATCTATAGATAGCATTCATTGGTGGAATCCTCTCCCACCTGCAAAGCAAGATTGCTTTCCTTACCCTTTTTAGTCCTCTCCACTCCTCTTTAGGCTTTTCTCTTTCTGAGACCACACATGTTATTTTCCCTTGAATGACAGCTCTTAATTTGACTCCATTTCTCATTTTACGCCTCCTGATCACCTTACTCCCCTTACTCTCCTTCTCTGTACCCTCTCATGCTGTAATTTAGTCCCAGAAAAGAAATGAACAAACCCCAAACCTCAATTCACCTGCTGGCAGGGTGTTGCCATCCTTTTGTCCATAATGTCCTGTATTTACCTCTTCACTATTATCTCTAGATTTCCACCTTCACCCTTCTCCTTGTCCTCCTTTAGAAAGTTTCTCTGTTGTCATTCTGTTTCTGCTTCTGTTGCTTTGCCTGGTGGTTGCATTTATCTGCTTCTGTATTTCTGTCATGTGAGGTGTTTGAGAAGCAAAAATCTTTTCATTTCTGGTTTTCTTTCTGAAAAAGTTTCAAAATCTTCTTTATTAGTAAATATCCGTCTTTTATCCTTTATGGTTAAACTCAGATTTTCAAGAGAGATCAACCCAGGGCTACACTGACCTGTACTGTTCTTTGCAACACATTATTCCATCCTTTCCTACTTTTTCTAACTGATGTGGAATAGTCTTGCATTCTTCAAATGTCCTTTCTTTTGTATTTGAAGATGGTTCTCCTGATGGCTTGCGCAATTTGTTTCTGAATTGAACTGTTAAATTTAACTACTATGTATCTTAGAGTTTGAAGTCTTAGATTGTTTTTTTTTTGAAGGTGATCTGTGAATTCCTTCAATTGAATTTTTATTTTCTATATTCAGAATAGGCAGTTTTTCCCTCCCGCTATCATTTCCTTCATTATGGTATTAGGTTTGGACATTTTTTTCCCTGTTGTGTTCTCATGGGTAACATGGTCCTTGGTTTGGCTCTACACATACTGTCTGGATCAGTCTATTTTTCTTGCATTGTGAGAATAGTTTCTCTTAATGTTATTGCTTTTTGCTCCTTTTCCTCTAGATTGTCCTTCACTCCATTCTCAAATCTACTGTTTTCCTTTTTGTTTCTTTGGTGAGGCTTGTAATTGCAGATTAAATTTTTTCTATTGTTGATTATTTTTGCTGTGCAGGACATTAACTCTGCTCTCATAATTCTTATTTCTTTTTTAAACCACTCAGGAACAGAGTGCTGAGGTTCCATATTCTGCTCAAATTTCACAAGGTCTGCTGTCTCTTCAAGTGTTGCATCATTTTTCTTTATTTACCAGTATTTATTCATAGCTGTTTGAACACATTTACTAGATCTGGATATCACATTTCCTTCTGTTGTTACTGTTTTCCTACTGCTTTATCTGCTTATACTCAAGGTCTTTGAGTTTTCTTCTCTCAGAAATCATTGGTAATTTTGATCTTTTTTTTCCTCTTCTTTTCTTTATCATTCACATCCTGACTATCTCTCCTCTGTCTATGGTTTTCTTGGAGGCCAGATCATAAAGCATCTTGATCTCCTCCTACTCTGGACAGTTCATAATTCCCCAGCCTAGGTATCTGCCCCAACTGACTTTTGGATAGTCAGAACTGACTCCACCTGAACGCTGCTCTTTTCCTTAGGCTTGGTAGAATACTGTACATGGTCCTGGTGACCTGTTTCATCCCCTTTGTTCTTCAGTTCTCTGGCCCAGCACTATAAGTTCAGAGCTTTGCAGTGTTATTTTCCCTGACATCAGCAGTTCAGAACTTTGTATTGCTGGTGCTTTTGGGTTGCAGTCCCCAGTAGGTTTTTGATCCTGAAGGGGTTTAGCCAAGTTGGTTGTAGAAGTCTAAGCAAATTCCCACAGCCTAGATCCAAGATCTCTACTGCACCAAAAAGTGAGACAGAAACTGGAGGTTTGTCATAACCTTGTGTTGTGTCCTTGGGTCTGCTAGTGTAACTTCACTGCAGTAGTATGGGGATGTTGAGTGAACTTTTAGTCAGTGAGTATCATTTCATTTGAGTGTCCTAGACCATACCGATAGCTGAAGTTTTATCTTTGGTACACTATTTCTATTTTGGAGAGGTTTGAGAGGTCATAGGGATCAGAGAAACTATTTAGTCCTCTGTCTTGTTGCTCATGTGACTTGGAAGTCCTCCCAAGTTAATTTCATCTTTTAGAATGAGTTTAGGGAGATGATGATGTCCAGGAAAATAGCCTTAAGTCAAAAAGATAACTAAAGTCATTAGCAAAAAGACCTCTAATGACTTCCTGCTTTTTTCTTTTTCTGTAAGAAGTTAGTACCACCCCATTTCCATGAGCACTGTAAACATGGTTATAATTATAGATGTGACAAAACAGGATTTTTAAAACTTTTATAATAATAATTCTGTCATTTTCACTAGAAAAATGCAAGTGTAGTACTGATTAAACTTCTTATACCATGCATTTTGAAGTGCTCTGGGTATAGTGTGCTTCACAATGTACATAAACAGTGAATGAGTAAAATGAAGGTACATTAAAATTACAAATTATTTACAAATAATGTAAAATCTTTTGATATGCTGACAATTATTTCTTTGCTCTCTGTGATTTTATTAGGTCATGCAGTCTTTCTGTACCAATGTGAGAAAAATACGGAATGTATAATTTGCTCCTAAATAAAACACCATAATATTTATATGAATAACTCACATTCATAAAGTACATTATTAGAGTTACAGAGCAGTTTCCTTGCAACAACCAATATCTCATTTTATCTATGAGAAAACGAAATCTTAGAGAAATAAAGCAATTTGCTCATGCACACACAGCTTTGAAATTTCAGAGCCAGTATTTGAACAGTTGAATTCTATGATCTCCTTTGCTCTGCCTTTTGTTCTCCTTATGTGTTCAAGAACTACATAAATAATTAACTCTCAGTGAACTAAATATTTGATTTTCAGTAAGTTAGAGAGTTTGGCTGAAATCCCATGTAAATTCAGTACTTTGTGGAGAATTAAGGGTATCTTAATTTTTAAAAAATATCCTTCATTGAATATTGGAATTGTTACAGTTCCATAGCAGAGCTGAAACATGGTATAATGGAAGGGAAATTGGATTTAAAGTCAAAAGACATGGGTTTGGATCCCAGCCTTTCTTTTTATTATGCATACAGTCTTGGGCAAGATCCTCTTTGTGTCTCAGTTTCCTCATCTATAAAATGATGGGGTAGTCCTGGACCCTTAATGGTCTAAATCCTCTGCTTCTCCCAGAAGTTTAGGTAAACCTATCCTTATATGTCTTCTGGTGTTCAGTAGTTAGCTATGATATTTATACACATCTGCTGGTCCATCTGTTCCCTGCCTTGATGAATCCTTACCCACTGGGGTGATGTAACTTTCATTGTATTAGGGAAGAGAGAGTGTTCTGTAACTCCAGCTGTCTCTCTGACCCGCAGTTGTAATCACCAGTAAGTACATATAGGTGGTAGTGTCCTTAAACGTTTGCCCATCAATCATGTCTCCTTTGGGATCAAGTGGAACAGCTGCATTGTAGGCTTTCCATTTAGAAGTTAGAGACAATGGACCTGGTATTTAACCAAATGCATGGCAAAGTGGCAAATTATTTCATGGAGTTTTGCTGAAACTCAAAGTTCATACTAAATGAAATGTTTCATATCTATGCTTTTCACCAATGTCAGCATATAATTATTATAATTCAATATTTATAGCAAATGATTTTAAGAACTTAGGTTGTTAATGAAGGTGATACATAATATCACATGGAGTCATTCTGCCCAACTCCCAGTTTCTAACATTGTAAACTTCACTGCAAAACTGAAATTTAACTGTTATGAGGTCATAGTAAAGCAGACAGGGAGAAGACCCAGGAAAAAAATGTTGCTAAGCCCTTGGGGATTCAACATTCTCTTGGTGTAGGCTAATGTGATGAAATCACTTTAAATTTCTGCTTAAAGAACTTGTTAAAGTCTCTTTTAAAAATCTTGTCCAAAATGTAATATTCTACAGTGAATAAGGAAATCTCTTTTACAATTCATTTCTGAGGCAGTTTCTTGAAAAGGAAGGTCATGAAAATTTCCAAGGGGGGAGATGGAGCAGTTGTTAAAAGGTTCATTGAATTCAAATTTCAACTAATATTTGGCTATCAGCTACAACATATTTGGAAACTCTTCTTTAAGAGAGAATAGAAATTTATACCTTCTTCTGACTAGCATAAAGTCAGCACCAAGATTCCCCCTCTTTTCTTAAGTTTCCCAAACATAGAGGTGCTCTGTGTCTTTCTCCATGTGAAGGAATGAGAAGAGAACATTAGAGGTCATCCTGCTCCATCCTCAGTCAACAAGCATTTATTAAGTTCTCACTATGTGCTAGACACTATGCTTAGTGCTGGGGACAAAGAAAAGTAAAAGATAATCCCTGCTTTCAAGGAGCTCATCATCTAAAAGGGAAAGTTTTCCCTTGCTACTAGCGGAGACAGGGAGAAACTAAAAGCAAGAAAACTTGGGGCTAAGGTTTGGAAAATGGCCAAGGAAGAAAATCTGTGATAGAGGACTCCCTAGAGAAGACAGCCAATAGCTCCGAGAAAAAGGCACTTTTCACACCAAATTAAAGTTCTGGACTCCTGGACCATCTCTGAGAAATAATTGTACCTAAAATAAGGATTTGAGGGATGCCCATAAATTGGAGAATAGAATGAATAGAATGGAACAGTAATGTGCTATAAGAAATAACAAGTAGGCAGATTTTAGAAATGGAAAGACTTACATGCACTGATGCAAAGTGAAGGTAGCAGAATCAGGAGGGCATTGTACACAGTTAATAGCAACATTATTTGATGATCAACTATGAATGACTTAACTCTTCTCAACAATACAGTAATCCAAGACAAGTCCAAAAGACTCATGGAAAATTCTATCCACATCCAGAGGAAGAACTGGTGGAGTCTGAATATAGATTGAAGAATACTATTTTCACTTTGTTTTTATATGTTTTTTTCTTTTTCTTCTGTTTATTCTTCTACAACATGATTAATATAGATATATGGTTAACATGATAGCATATATACACCATATCAAATTGTTTACCATCTTAGGGTGGCGGGAGAAAAGACAGGGAGGGAGAAAATTTGGAACTCAAAATTAAGTATAAAAATGAATTTTAAAATTGTGTTTAAATGTAATTGGAAAAAATAAAATACAATTTAAAGAAAAAATAAAGTAAAATAAGGATTTAAGGTGAGTTAGAAAAAAGTTAATCAGAGATGGGGATGAGAGCAAGGTAATATTAAGCTATAATTAATAAGATGATATAATTTTACAATTGGAGGAGAGCTTGGAAATCATCTTCTTTACTCTCCTACTTTGCAATAAGTTCTTTTTATAATCCTGACACATGGCCATGCACTTTCTGCTTTCATAGTACCAGTGAAAGGGCATTCATTAACTCCTTTTTCACCACTTAATGGCTCTATTTGTTAGAAATCACCTCCTTATGTAGAATCATAATCTATTTCTTTGTAAATTCTATCCAAAAGTGTAAACTCCTTGAGGGCAGGAATATTTTATTGTATTGTATTCCCAGTATTTACTAACTGCCTGGCACACAGTAAATGCTTAATCAATGATTGTTGACTTGACCTAACTTTATGGTATGACAAGATTGTTTTCCCTTCCACACTGAAACCTCCAAAATATTTGAGGACAACTTCATATCTTCCATCACTGTTACTTTCTGTATGTCATACTTTATGGTTATATATATATGGGATATATATATACTTAGTCTCTTTCATTTTTCTTCATTTTAAATAGTTTTCATACCCCTCATTAGTCTGGAGACACTCCACAGTTTGCCAATGTTTCTCTTAAAATGTGATTTCTAAAACTGTAAACAAAAATGATGTCTAAGGTTTCTTCCAGGTCTCACATTCTGTAATTCTAGATTAGGAAAACTGGACAGCTTCCTAGTTATTCTTGAGTCAATTAGATTCAATTAACATACTGATTAAGTACTGTGCTAGGGACTTGGATAGAGGTGAAAGAATGATTTAGTCCCTCCTCTCAAGGAAGTTACAGCCTAATAGGAAAATATGGGGTGCACAAATAAGTGAGATTTATGAAAAACATAATAGAGGGGCTGGGCATGAAGCAAGAAAGATGTAGGTTAAAGTCCCTCTTGTGATACATACCTGCTTGTGTGACCCCAGTGGGGCAAGTCATTTAACTTTTCAGTGTACCAGACAACTGTTTAAGGCTGTAAGTTACAAAGCAAGTGCATTTCTGAATTGGTAAAGGGAGTTTCCACATTGGTAGCTCCTCAAACCAATGAAATCCTAGGTTCCGTAAAGAGGAAAAAACAAAACCAAACAAAATCAGGGTAGAATGGGTTAAGGGTGAATGAGAAATCTAGGCAAAGTGTTATGATATGAAAGAAGGAAGAATCAATTTCGGCTGATGAGATTAGGGAAAACTTAAAGGAATCAGTAGAAGGTGGCCTGAGGTTTGAATGAAGAGAATAATTTTAACAAGCAAAGATTAGGAGGCAATTTGTTCTAGACGTAGAGAACAACTATAACCATGAACTGGTCACTTATTCTCTCTCATATGTAAAATCAGGTGTTTTAACTTGATGATTTCTAAGATCCCTTTCAGCAATAAATCTGTGATCTCTGTAATTATATGAAATTCAGCAGAACCTTGTATTTTTCATAGCTTTCAATCAACTGCATGACTGTAAAGATGGGGTCAGCTATAAAAATTGATTTGTAAAAGGCTACCTGTTCTCTCCTTATACTTTCAGGAAGGAAATCTCTGATAGGAACACAGATCATTGTTATAAATATTTATAGAGAGGAGAAGGTATGAGCTGGTACTGATACACCAAAATTACATTTTGTTATATTCATGTAATTCATGTAATATTCATGATTTTGTTTCTAATTGCAGCCTTCCCTACTTTCAGGGACTTTGAAAAATTGGTCCCCCTTGTCCCCAGTACTCTCAGAATGGTACCCTCTCTAGGAAAGACATTATCTGTGCGTATTTAGTCTGATCCTATTGTCCTTTTAATGTGCCACACTAAATTCCTATTATAGAGTGCATCAGGGTCTGAGATGTTGGAATCTAAATGGGGTGGTTCTACTACAATAGATAATGAAAACAAAGGATGATAGGAATTCTGGCAGCTATATACCACTTTTGCCAGTGATTTGCACAGTGCCTGGTGCATAGTAGGTACTTAAGAAATGATTATAGACTGATTGATTGAGTGAATGCAAGTTTTCTTCCTCCCAGTTTCATCTATAAATGCTCTTGTGATTTCCCTCTTTTGCTACTCTTCGTTGTTTTGTGAAGTGAGCCTGTCTATGATCTTCCATCTTCTTTCTTCTCTAACATTTTTCAGATGTCTGCATATTCCAAAATGGTGGTGCCCTTGGTTACCACATCTCTCTACTTAGCAAAGAGATTAAGAATGAAATGTTTCCTGTTTGAAGCAGTTTCTAGGTTCTTTGGCCATTATGGCAAAAGCATTAAACTTCAGTAGGGAATGATTATGATAGAGTCAATGCTTTTTCTCTCTCTCTCCACTACTCCTGTTTGGACATCAGTTACATACATGAACAGATTAAGTTAGAGTCACTGTGCACATAGTGTGTTCTTTTGTCTTTATCTTTTCTTTTCTGCTATTTTGGTACTGATTTTGACCTTTGCTCTACTTTGTCACTAATCTAAATCCACACACATAATCTATATATCATATACTATATTATGTATGCATATGACTCCAGCAGATTTGAAAATCAGTTGTACATTGGTAGCCAGATTTTTCCCATTTATTAAAACAGAACTAATTTTATTTTTGTCATGTGGTTTGCTGTCAAGAATATATAGTGTCTTCAGACTCTCTTCTTTTAAAAAAAATTTTTCTTGATGTCTTTTTTATCACATATGTTTCCAGTATATCTCTCCTCCTTCCCCACCCTATGAGCTGTCCTTTGTAAGAAAAATAATAAATGAAAAAAATAACAGTTCAGCATACATAAGTGACACATTGACTGTGTATGTAGTATTTGCAATATATCTCTATTCCCCCACCTCTTCACTGAAGAGAGGGTGGTGCATTTTCTCAACTCTTCTTTTAGACCAACCTTGGTTGTTATGAAAATACAGTATTAAGTTTGGTTTAATGTTCTTTTCATTTATATTATTGTAGCTCTTATTTATATTGCCTTCCTAGATTTCCGAATTTATCCTTAAATCAGTTCCTGTAAAACCTTCCATGCTTCTGTAAATTAAAATTCATTATTTCTTATGGTACAGTAATATTTAATTAAATTCACATATAAAATTTGTTTAGCCATTCCCCAGTGAGCACTTATTTTGTTTCCCATTCTTTGTTAAAGGAAAAGTTCTGTTATGAATACTTTGGTACATATAGGACCTTTTTTTTCTTTGGTCTCTTTATATACCTATCATTGGGGTCTTTGGGTTACAGGGTTTGGCCACTTTTGTCACAATTCTAAACTTTTCCTGAGTTCTTTGACTAATTTTTTTCTTAAAGAATATATTTAAAGATACATAGTTGTTGTGCTTCTAAAAATTCAACACACCCTTTGGCTTCTTTTGTTACTTTATCCTGAATCATATTCTTGAACATTACTGTCATCCTTCTTGATCATGTGCACTTTTGTACTATAATAAAAAAAATATTTTGATTTGGAATATTTTTTCAGATTCTTCATAAGATTTCTTTACTTTTCATCCTCTGAAACAGATATTGGTGTGTGAAGTGCAGTTATTTTCATAGTGGCTTTTTGCTTGTGTTTATCATGACATGAAATGAGATGGTTAAGCAACCTATGAAATAATGTTTATGGTTACCTTTGCACCCATGATGAAAGCAAATTTGCCAACTTTTTTTTCTCACCAAGGAGAACCCGAGATATGTATCCATTTAGCTTCAACATCCTTATGTTGTCTGCTTTACATTACAGTGAGATTATCAATAATATACATTTTAGTGCTGTTGTATACTCTCTTGAATGTCACTTCTAGAGTATCCAAAGTTAAATGAATACACAAACACATGCATACACACATAGAATGGTTCTTAGTGCTCTTTCTGTCCCCCTTTTTTGCCCTTTATCCCTGTCACTATTTAGGTAGCAGGAGGGTCCGTGCGGCTCTGGGACATTTTCCTCTTCTCCGTTTCATGGGCTGCCGTAACTATGGAGTTTTTAACTTAGTGATCATCATACTAGTAATTAATAAAATAACGATGACGTAACTAGCATTGCATAGACCTAACGATGTCGGGTGGAGCCAAGACGGTGGAATGAGAGCACTGGCTCACTTAAGTTCTGCCACAAATTCCTTCAGATACCTCTAAAAAGAGAATGAACAAATTTTAGAGTGGCAGAACCCACTAGGAGACAGAAGGTGTCGGATTTCCAGCCCAGAACAGCCTGGAGGGTTGATGGGAAGGATCCGTTACATGGGGCTGGGGGAGTGCAGAGCACACAGATTGCACCAGCACAGAACCTGCCATAAGCAAAGCCAAGCAGGAAGCATCAGGTTGGAATGAATCAGAAGCAGCAGTATGGATTCTCAAACATATCAGCATAGGATGAGAGTTCAGTGGAACTGAGTGAGAGAGAAGTACAGAACCCCTGGTAATAACAGCAGCCACTCCTGAGACTATCAGCCTGCAGGTTAAAAGTGTGAAAATTCAGGAGCCAACATGGTGGAGTGATTGGTAAGTGCTCATACCCTCCCCTTGCTGACCTAGAAAAACACAGAGTATTTCCCCAGGAAAAGTCCTGGAATAGTGGAATCAGCTGAAGGGATAAAGAGTCTTTTGGCAGGAGAGGCTAGGAAAATCATCAAGGAGAGACCCTCTTGCTGTGGCTGAAGGAGATCAGTGCAAGAATGGAGCTGTCCCAGACAGCCCCACCTCAATGAACCAGGAGGAGATCCTGAGCCCCAGGGAGGTGGAGCCAGTGAGCACCAAAACTAGGACCCCAGGCATGCTCAAGCACAGCCAGGGGAATCAGGAAGACATTAGTGCAAATGAGGCTTCACCATCCATTGAGCCTGCCTGTGCTCTAGCTCAGGGGAGGAGACCTCTTGTGGGAAGACTGCCCCTTCTCCATACCTCATAGAGTGAGCTTCAGGGTAACTCCAGGGAAACTCAGAAAGACCACCTGGCCTCTGCCTTGGCACACCAGCCAGCTCAGCTTCAGGTAAGCTGAAACATGCTAGCTTCTTTCTAGCTGAAAGAACCAGAGGCCACAACACACAAAACCTCAAGTTCTTAGCACAAAAATTGTGGGACAGAGCCCCCTGTGCCCCAGAAGCAGAGATCCACTTTAAAAGTTAGGAAAAAGGTAATCATCATGAGCAAGAAGCAAACCACAAAAGAAAAGACTATAGAATGTTACCTAAAGGGGACAAGACCAAAATATGAATACAGAGGAGGTCAGCATTGAGACTGTATTCACTCCTATCTGAAACCTCAGAAGGGAATATGAACTTGTCTTAATCCCAAAGAGCATTCTTAGAAGAGCTCAAGAAGGATTTTAAAAGCCCCAAATTAGAAAGGTAGAAGAAAAACTGTCCAATGATTTTAAAAATATGAAAAAATAATTCATGGAATAATTTATAAGGAAAATCAAGCAAATGGATAAGGAGATACAAAACCTAACTGAAACAACTGACAAATGGAAGAGAAAGTACAAAACCTAACTGGGGAAAATAACTCCTTAAAAGGAACAATTGGACAAATGGAAAAGGAGGTGCAAAAGTTAACTGAAGAAAACAATGTATTAAAAATTAGAATTGGGCAAGTAGAAGCTAATGTCTCTATGAGACATCAAGAATCAGTCAAAAGAATCTAAAGAATGAAAAAACAGAAGAAAATTTAAAATATCTTATTGGAAAAACAAGTGACCTGGAAAATAGATCCAGAAGAGAAAACCTAAGAATTACTGGTCTACCAGAAAGCCATGATGAAAAAATGAACCTGGACAATATCTTCCAAGAAATCATCAAGGAAAACAGTCCTGAGGTTCTAGATTCAGAGGGTAAAATAGTCATTGAAAGAATCTACTAATCACATCTTGAAAACACCTCCCAAGGAATATTGTTGCCAAATTCCAGAACTATCAAGTAAAGGAGAAAATACTACAGGTAGCCAGAAAGAAACAATTCAAATATCAAGAAACTACAGTCAGGATCATATAGGACCTTGCAGCTTCTACATTAAAAGATCGGAGGTATTGGGATATGATGTTCCATAAGGCAAAGGAGCTTGGATTACAACAAAAGATCAATTACCTAGAAAAACTGAGCATAATATTTAAGGCAAGGAGATGGATATAAAGGATTTCCAGACCTTCCTGATGAAAAGGCCAGAGCTCAACAGAAAATTTGATCTTCAAATACAAGTCTCAAGAGAGGCATAAAAAGGAAAATAGGGAAAAAACCTTGTTATTCAATATGGGCAAACTGTTTACATCCCTATAAGGGAGAATGATACTTGTTAATCTTGAGAATTGTATATTTATTGTGATATTTAAAAGGGATAGGGGGCATGGGTATAAATTAACTGATGTGATGATAAAAAATGCAATTTAAGTGTGCAAAGGGATTATAATGAGAAATGTGAAAAGGAGGAGACAGTAAAAGGTAAATTATATCACAGAAAGAGGCACAAACTGTATTATAGTGGGGGAAAGAGGGGAGGGAGATGAACATTGAGATTTACTCTCATCTGATTTGGTTCAAGGAGGGAACAACAGACTCAGTTAAGTATAGAAATCTAACTTGCCATATAGACAGTAGGAGGGGAAAGGAGAAAGAAAAGGGAGGGGAGGCTAAAAGGGAGGGAAGACGTAGTAAGGTATAAGGTGAATAAAAGGGAGGGGGGCTGATAGAACGGAGTGAAGACTGAGAGAGGTGGTGGTCAAAAATTAAAACTCTCATGGAGGGGAAGGGAGAAATGGGAAGTAAAAGCATAAATGGGGGGAAATAGGATGGAAAGACACAGATAGTAATCATAACTCTGAATATGAATGGAATGAATTCACCCATAAAATGGAGATGGATAGCAGAATGAATTAAAAACCATAACCCAACAATATCTTGTTTACAAGAAACACATTTGAAATGAGAGGATACATGTAGGGTAAAGGTAACTGATGTAAAAAAAGCAGGGGTAGCAATCCTAATCTCAGACAAAGGAAAAGGAAAAAAGATCTAATCAAAAGAGATAAGGAAGGAAACTATATCCTGCTAAAAGGCACCATGGACAATGAAGCAATATCATTACTAAACATATATGGAACAAGTGGCATAGCACCCACATTCTTAGAGGAGAAGTTAAGGGAATTACAGGAAGAAATGGACAACAAAACTGTACTGGTGGGGAACCTCAATATCTCCCTCTCTGAACTTGATAAATCTAACCTCAAAACAAACAAGAAAGAAGTTAAGGAGGTGAATTGAAATCTGGATAAGGTAGATATGACAGGGAGAAAACTGAATGGGGATAGAAAAGAATTACATTTTTTCTCAGTAGTACATGGTACATACAAGTACTGAGCATGTACTAGTGCATAAAAACCTGATAATCCAGTGCAGAAAGGCAGAGATAGTCAGGGCATCCTTCTCAGATCATAAGGCAAAAAAAAAATTACATGTAATAAAGGGCCATGGAAAGATAGACCAAAAATTAATAGAAACTAAACAATCTAATCCTAAAGAATGAGTAAGTAAATAACAAATTATGGAAACAATCAATAACTCCATTCAAGGGAATAACAATAATGAGACAACCTACCAAAATTTATGAGATGCTACAAAAGTAGTTTGTAGGGGAAGTTTTATATCACTGAATGCCTATATGAATAAAATAGAGAAAGAGAAGATCAATGAATTGGGCATGAACCTGAAAAAGCCAGAAAAAGAACAAATTGAAAATCCCCAAGTAAAAACCAAAGGAGAGATTAATAAAATTGACATTAAGAACACCACTGAACTAATAAATAAAGCAAAAACACTGGCTTTATGAAAAAAACAGTAAAACTGATAAACTTTTGGTCAATTTGATCAAAAAAAAGAAAGAAGAAAAACACATTAATAATATCAAAGATGAAAAGGGTGAATTCACTTCTAACAAGGAGGAAATTAAAACAACAATCAGAAATTACTTTGCTCAACTGTATACTCATAAATTTGACAATCTGAGTGAAATGGATGAATATTTCAAAAAAATATAAATTATCCAGATTAATAGAAGAGGAATTTAAATACTTAAATAACCACATCTCAGAAAAAGAAATTGAACAAGCCATCAATGAACTCCCTAGCAAAAAATCTCTAGAGCCAGATGGATATACAAGTGAATTCTACCAAACATTTAAAAAGTTAATTCCAATACTGTATAGATTTTTTGGGAAAATAGGCAAAAAAGGAGTCCTACCAAATACTTTTTATGATAGAAATATGGTTCTGATGCCTACATCAGGAAGAGCCAAAACAGAGCTAAACCAGGAAGAGCCAAAACAGAAAATTACAGACCAATTTCTCTAATGAATATAGATGCAAAAATTTTAAATAAGATATTAGCAAAAATAATACAGCAACTTATCATGAGAATAATGCATTATGATCAGGTAGGATTTATACCAGGAATGCAGGACTGTTTCAATATTAGGAAATCTATCACCATTACTTATCAACAACAAAACTAACAGAAACTATGCGATTATCTCTGTAGACGCAGAAAAAGCTTTTGACAAAGTAGGAATGACCCATTCCTATTCAAAACACTGGAGAGCATAGGAATAAATGTAGCCTTCCTTAAAATAATAAGCAGCATCTACCTAAAACCATCAGCAAGCACCATAAACAATGGAGATAAACTAGACACATTTCCAATAAGATCAGGGTGAAACAATTATGTCCATTATTGTCACTGTTATTCAATATGGTACTAGAAATGTTAGCTTTAGAAATAAGAGAAGAAAAAGAAATTGAAGGAATTAGAATAGGCAAAGAAGAAACTAAGTATAATGATATACTTAGAGAATCCTAGAGAATTCTAGGATTCAAGAATGAAGAAAAAACTACCTGAAATAATAAACAACTTTGGCAAAGTTGCAGGTTACACAATAAACCCACATAAATTATCTGCATTTCTCTATATTATTAACAAAGCACAACAGCAAGAGATAGAGAAATCCCATTTAAAGCTATGATAGACACTATAAAATATTTGGGAGTCTACCTGCCAAAACAAACTCAGGGACTATATGAATGGAATTACAAAACATTTTTCACACAAATAAAGTTAGATCTAAGTAAGTGAAAAAACATCAATTGCTTTGGGTAGACTGAGCTAATATAATAAAAATGACAGCTCTA
Source organism: Potorous gilbertii (assembly GCA_028658325.1). NCBI lineage: Eukaryota > Metazoa > Chordata > Mammalia > Diprotodontia > Potoroidae > Potorous > Potorous gilbertii. Next base: position 156,220,349 of record CM053771.1, on the reverse strand, counting down.
CTTAAATTAATTTACGTAGTCAGTGCCATACCAAACCACCAGAAAATTATTTTCTAGAACTAGAAAAAATAATATCAAAATTCATCTGGAAGAACAAAAGAATATCAAGGGAATTAATGAAAAGAAATGCTAAGGATGGTGGCCAAGCCTTACTAGATCTCAAATTGTATTATAAAGCAGCAGTCATCAGAACGACTTGGCACTGGCTAAGAAGCAGAGAGTTAGATCAGGGCAACAGGTTATGTAGTCAATGAATACAGCAGTCTACTGTTTGAGAAACTCAAATCCCAGCTTCTGGGATAGGAACTCGCTGTTGGACAAAAACTTCTGGGTAAACTGGATAACAGGGTGGCAAAAACTGGGCATAGACCAATACCTGACACTGTACACAAGAATGAAGTCCAAATAAATACATGATCTAGGTATAAAAGCTGATACTATAAACACATTAGGGGAGCAAGGAATAGTGTATTTGTCAGATTTATAGAAAATGGAGAAATTCATCACCAAACAAGAGATAGAGAACATTATGAAGTGCCAAATGGATAATTTTGATTACTAAATTGAAAAGCTTTTGCACTAACAAGCCCAGTGCAACCAAGACTAGGAAGGAAGTACTGAGTGAATAGTAAAACACTCTATAAATTCAAGCTACTAAAAAAAAAGGTTTTTGTATACTTAAATTGAAATATGTAAAAATTCTTAGTATTTCAAATGTTAAGAAGACCTATTCAACATAGGTATGATTCTTTTTTCTTGGCACAAAGGTATGATATTATTAGTGCTTGGAAATTCTGGTATAGAAAATTTGATGTAAATTGTAGGTATGAATTTAGAGATATCTCTATATATAGGTTCAGAGATATGGAGACAGGTCAAACATTATAATGAAATATTTATCTAATAGAGGATTTCATTTTAGAGTAATATTTGATGGAAACAAATTTCAATATGGTCAAATATTGGTTGGTTGTAGAGATACTTGGAAGTTGTAGTGGGACCACTGCCACAGAATTAAAGTAGTAAAATGTTTAATGGGCTAGCACATTAATATTTAGGTTTTAGATTATTTATATGACATCATTTATGTCACATTTCATGCCTACCTTCGGAACGATGGCATTCCTAGAATAAGTGTCAGATAGTGAAGTAAGCTGTGTGTATGGAAACATGTACATTAGGATATATACATTTTCCTGTTCTAAAAATTATTACATCTTGGGGTAGTTGAGTATACCTATTATTAACCTTCTGACCTCAAATTTCAAGAGACTTCATAGTTAGATTTTTTGGAAATTGCATCAAATACAAACATTAGCTGGATTGCTTTGGTCTCCACACCTTTGTAAGGCTTTGAAGGAACTGAATTTCTCTTAGAAGTGATGGGAGTTAAACAAGTCAGTGTTCAAAGTCATTTTCTAATATTATCTTTCTCTCTTTTCTGTGTGAAATCTCAGAGGCATGTCAAGGACATCAGTGACTATTTATACACATTGGTTATCACTGGCTCCTCTTATCATTTGCTTTTTCTTGGTCTAGGTACAATCTTATCTTTTAATATTTGCTGCCTTGGCTTCCAAATTTGGAATAATTATTTCAGATAGCGATCGTCATCCAAGACCTAAACAAAAACCATCTATTTCTTATTGTTATGGTTGTTGAATCGTAATAATTACAAACATGGACAAACATTTCTATTAGCTGTATGTGTTACAGCTAAATTAGGAACCAAAACTTATAGCAAGAGAACAAATCTAATTTCAGAGTTCAATTGTACTTTCTTTTCCCCAAGAAATATGTTTTAAATAATTCATCATTATTCCATATATATTCAAAGGAAATGGTGGGGGAGGGGTGTAGCTAATTTGTTAGATGAAGGAAACATAATCCAAAATTGTCTGGCATGATTAGCCGAGTCTATAGAGATAAATATAAAATTCTGTGTTTAGATTTAAAGAATCAATTACATGAGCATATGTTGGTGGAAATGTAACTAAATAGCAGTTTATGTGCAAAAGACCTTGGACTTAAAGATCAATTAGTAAACAGAGTTATATGATGATCAAAAATAAGAAACACAATCACTGCATTGCAAAAACAAAAAATAAATGGAGCTAAAGAACATAGGTGATAGCTCCCTTGTAATATGCCACATTAAGACCATACTTAGAGCTCCATATTTATAGTTCAGCTATGGGTAGTTCATTTTAAGTTACTCTTATAAACTGAGGAATGTACAGGGATAGCAACTTGGATTCTAAAGGGAATCTGAATGCATAAATTGTGAAGATCAGCTGCAGAAAACGGGATGTTTATCTTGGGGGAGGCAGAATGGGACATGATCATCATCCTTCAATGACTGAAGGACTGCCATAAAAAGGAAGGATTCTGTTTGGCTCTAGAGGGTAAAATTATGTAGAAGTTACAGGGATGAAGATCTTAGCTCTGAACAATTAGATCTGTCCTGAAACAGAATAAGCTAGCTCATGGTAGACAGACTAACTGATAGATCAGGAGACGGAGAGCATTTACTATGTGCACTGTGCTAAGGGCTAGAGATACAAACACAAGTAAGCAATACAGTCCTTGCCTTCCAGAAGCTTATATTTGAATGGGGAGAGACAATACATGAAAGGATATTGGAAAGGGGCAAGGGGCAATGCACCATGGCTTGACAAGATAAGACCAAAGTTTATCTATTAGAACTGATAGATTTGAGGTCGGAATTTAAGGTTCCAATGAAAGGGATAGAGGAAGAATGTCCAGAGAACAGATATCACAGTGTGGAGATGGCAGGGAAATTCCTCATTACCAAAGTCATTAAGCAGAGGCTAGAAGATTACTTGTCAGGCATACTTGGGAAGGGGTTCATGCTTCAGAGCTAGGTGCTGGATTGGATGTCCCCTGAGATTTCTCCACAGAATCTAAGATCTTTGATTCAGCTTATAATCAACTTATGTATATAATCATTATATCCATAAAGTAGGACCAAGGTCTTGCTTGGATGCTCCAATGTAGCACAGAGGGAGGCCTGGGATCTTAAAAGCTATGTCAGGGCCAGGATCACCAAGATGGAAATGCCTCAGGAGTGGCCTTGGTGGTGGAAGGCATATCTGTCATCTGGGGACCATGACATGTAAGTTTAGAAAAGAGTCACCATTACCAGATGGCTTGTTACTAATCCTCACAACAACCCTAGAAGGTAGGTACTATTATATAATATTATATATTGTTCTCATTTTATAGATGAGGTGACTGAAGCAAAGAGCCGGTAAGTGAATTGCCTAAGGTTGAACAGCTAGTGTCTGAGGCTGGATTCAAACTCTGCTTTTTCTGACTCCAGGCCTAACGCTCTATCTACTGCCCCATCCAGCTGTGTCATGAAGACATCCTGCTAAGTAATCTGTGTGAGTGAGGGCAGTAATAATAAAAAATGGTAACTACCCTTTATATAGAACTTACTATGTGCCAGGCATGGTGCTACACCCTTTACCGTTATAATCTCATTGATTCTCACAACATACCTGCAAAGTAGGTGCTATTATTATGTCCTCATTGTATAGATGAGGACACTGAGGGGCTTCAAATAGGAGTTAAGTGCCTTGCCCAAGGTCACACAGCTGGTGTGTCTGAGGCCAGACTTTAACTGAGGTCTCTCCATTGTACCATCTAGCAGCCTTATGAAGACTTTCTGTTGTATAATCTGCATGGGTGAAGGGAATGACAGCAAAGATGAAATCACAGTCAATCAAGTATTATATACATATATATATATAATCAAAGTATAACTATACACACACACATACACACACACACACACACACACACACACATATATATATATATATATATATATATATTTATACTTTGATTTGGTCCTATAAACTTGCTCTGTATTCTCTGACTCACATATCAAGTAATTCATGTAGGTTTCTTTTTTTTTTAAGTTTCTATGTGATCTTCAAATGTCCTTGGGGAAAGTGCTCCCTGATACAACTCATTGACTATTTTAATGCCTGTGCAGTGTTTTTCTGATGTTCCAGGCACATAGTGCAGTTCCCAAATTGCTAAAGTTTATTTCCACAGAATGCCACAGGGAGAAATTAACTTTCACACTGGCCTGTTTTCCAGATAAAATAAATGGCTATAAATACACGATTAACAAGTGAGGTATTCAATTAACCTAACATAACTTGCATAACCACATCTCAAGTTGGAAGTATTTACTTTTCATTTACTATAGTTTACAGTGTCTTGAACCTGAACTTGGCAACTATAACAATTCTTACAAGATGGCAAATGGTACAGTTACTTAGAAAGTGGTTTGTTTTCCTCAACTCCAGCAATTCTTCAAGTTAGCCATCGTATGTGGTGCTAATGCTAACACTTAGCTGAATTGAGACATTGAGACATCATGGCATGGAATAAAACAACAGAGTAAGATTCCTTGGTGATGTGTAAATTTCCTTTTGCTTGAAAGTATTATCTAATCATCTAATTAAATCCTCAGCTCAGATCTTTTGACTGATAAAATCAAAGGTATGAAATACATGGTCTATATTAATATACTTTATACTCCCTTTCAGAAATGTATTTAGAATCCCCAGTTTTTATTTTTTTTTCAGCTAATAGGAAGTTTCAATATCTTAGTATTATTTTTCCTTATCACAATTCCTTTCACTTTTTTTGGTCACTTAAGCACAGAAAAGACTAACACATTTTATAGAAGAGGCTAGATAGTATCAAAAAGGAACTTCCAACTCTAAAATTGTGATGTAAAATGATAGGCAGAGCTCCTTAAATGGAGGCCTTGGTGATGACCTCAATTTTATAATAAAGGTAACTAAAAAAAAGACTGAGTCCTCAGTGAATATGATTGAATCTGGCATGTCACAGATGCTTCCAGCACAGCCATCTCTTCCAAATGACTTTAATTATCCTATAATGCAACGTAGTATGCCATAAATTTTTACTATATTACAGTGACACTTTGCTCCTTTCTAAAGTGTAGGGTTCATTAGCATTCTTACTGTGCCCCACTGTCTTACTAAAGTCTAGAAGATGGCTTTAAATTCCCTATGGATTTAAACAGGTCATGCACATTTTCAAAGAAGGAGGAAACTTTTTTTTTTGGTACTAAGGGTAGGCAGGAATAATTTGTATGAATTTAAAGGCTACCAGAGTGTGAAGTGGAACTGTGTCTAGCAGAATGGTGCTTCATGCTTCTGGAAGGAATAGTGCTAGAGTGCCCTTTGTCTTTAATGCACTTCTATGGAATCAGGCTTTGGTTGAATAAAATTTGATTCAGCAAATATTTTAAGTAGTTTCTGTGTTCAGAGTCCCATTTTTTTCTTGGCTTTGCAAGATAGGTGGATGAATAAGACAAGTCTCCTGTTATCATGGAACTTTAAAGTGTGTGTGTATATACCACACACAAAAATAACTACTATATAAAATGAAACAGGATAAGTTTATGTGAGATGGACAAAGTGGTATTTATTTATTTTTCCCTTTGGGACTGAGTGATATAATTCAAAGGTAGACATTTGAAATCAATCAGGATGTTTAAGAAGGGAAAAAAGATGTCTTCCCCAAGGTATCCAATAACAATAAAGTTTTATATATCCTTATATACATTTATATATACTTACATACATATATACTTCCCATTAGACTACAGTATTTTTGAACACAAGGAATGTTACATTTCTGTCTCTGTATCACTACCAATGAACACAGTTTTTGCTATATAGTAGGTACATAAAAAAAGACTCTCTGATTAAGTCAGAAGACAATGATTCTGGTATTAGTTCTGCTACTGATATAATCAAACTGAACTATAAAAATGGAGGGCAGGCTGCCTAGGTAGTAGGTTCCTCCTTACTTGGTTTTTCAAGTAAAGTTTGGATAATTTTTTTATGGGTGTATGGCAGAGGTTGGACCATGTGGCTACTACTAAGATCCCTCCTATTTCTGAAATTCTGGTCTTGTGATCTTGGACAAACTTCTTAGTTCCTTCATTTGTAAAACGAAGGATTTGGATTAGATTTGTTCTCCAAAGGCATTTTTTGCTTTAACATTCCATGACTCTAGAAATCTCTCTCAGAAAATGGCAAAAAGTGTGCCTATCTTAGATGAGTTAGCATATTATCATTAAAAGTTTCTAAATTTTCTGATTTGTTCACAAAACACTTGAGTTTTGGGTTATAGAATATAAATGGGACAAAGAGGGATCAAGGGCATTTTCAGGCAAATCAGAGGAAATTAAGCTTGTTTTCATACTGAAAAATTGCCACATGGACTAAGTATTTTTGATGCACACCAGCACAGCACTGAATATATGTGTTTTGTAACTCACCTGAGGGTGAACAAGTAGTATGTGACAGAATTAGGATTTGAAATTAGCGATTGTTCCCCTACATAACTACATAGCTTTGTGACAAGAGGAGCTTGTAAATCTGTTTACAATAACTCGGTCCATATCCCACTAGGGGACTTGGACTCTCCTGGGTTAGCTTTTAAAAGGATTTAACATTGTCCATGTGTCAGATTTTATTTCTGTCCTCAATTCATATGATCTCCCACTTCAGTTTGTCTTTGCCAAATCTGCCTAGACTTTGGCTTCACCTGGAATTCATTATTCCATTCCCTCATCACTTCTGTCCAGCCCCTCCTGTTTCTGCTGCTTCAGTAAGGCATTTTGACACAGCTCATTCTTGTTTTATGTTGTACATAAAATGTGCCACACTTCTAGCACATGCTCTGCTCTCTTTCCTTCTCTTCCTCAGACTTTGGGTAAAGGAAACCTTCCTTCCTCCTCCCATCCTCAGGTAATCATCACTAGCATCAAAAATTCCTCCCCCAATTCTTACCTATTCACATGGAGTGGAACCACATGGTTTTCTGGAACATAATTTCATTTTTCTTGTGAGGAATATACAAATAAGAAATGAACCCACAATATTGAAAGATGTTCTAAATTAAAGTAACTAAAATGCAGATTTGTGGCATCAATTTGGTTCAGTTTCTGAAATGTCCAAGTAGAATTCAGCCCTAAAAGTAAGGGACAGATTAACTGTATATAAGATGTCCAGTGCAGCAATGATAGGAATGCAAGCCACATATGTAAGCTGCAGAGTTCCGACTCTACTTGCCTGCTCTTAATGAATGTGAAATATATTCATTGTAAGACTATGACAGTCATTTCATTATGGACAGTAGGGATGGCCAAGGAGAGAGAGAGAGGAGTGCCATATTCAGGGTGGATCTACGTTATTTTCCATTTTCATTGCAGTGATCATTGTCTTCCTGATGCTCATTGGACAGAATGGAGTATCATGGATCTCAATTCTTGTTATGAAAAGCTTCTCAGATTAATGGGAAAAAAATTAAATGAGGAAAATCGCCATTCTCCCCAGTGCTCTCTCTTGGGATGGAACATTTTACTAAAGATACTTTTCCAGGTGAAACATCTGCTACATCTTCTCATTTGTGTGATACTTAGAAATCTTAAGGGAAAAAATGAAAATAAACAAATGGAAAGGGTCAATAAGCAGATCATACTGCAATTGTGAGCCAGAATTTCCTTAGTATATCAGAGTGGTGGTGAAAAAACCTAGCAATATCAAAAGAGAACAATATTAAAAGGTATTTGCAAAAAGAATCTAGTAAAAAATAAAACTTATACTAATTAGGAACTAGATTTTTGTCACCCAAAGCTCACTGGGAAAAGAGTGGAAGAAAAATAAAACCCATTAGTTTTCATGGACATGGATAATACTTATTCTTATTTAATATATCTGAAAAAACAAAAAGGTAGCCTAGGAGAAACTCTCTTAGAAGTTCTTTAAATTCAATTCATTTTGAATCCCAATTATATTTGAAAGTATGAACAAGAGTCTAGCTGTGAAACTGAAACTGACTTTCGTACAGATTTCTTTGATGACATCTCCTAATTGCTAGGGCAGAAATAGAATTTCAAGAAGATAAAATAGAACAGTCATTCCTATGCCCAAACAGTCAAATATGTACTAAAACAAAGGAAGATTCTTCAGTTGTTCAGGGTTAACATTTGTTTTGTTGTTTATTTTTCCTTTTTCCAGCCAACCAAAGGAGAGAACAATATTTGAGTGCTCGGACCCAGAGGCATAGTGATGATTCATGAAGAAATTTTCTGAAGAGATGGCGTGAGTCACTACCTCCTGCTTAGAATGAATCTGGAAAACATTTGCCTTCTGGGTCAGTGGTAAGAACTTCCCAGAAGAATTTAGGAGACCGAACACCTCCAGGAAAGCAATACATGATACCACTGGCCTTAATCCAAGTTTGGTAAAATCCCCAAGGGCAGTAGATGCAGTTCACAGGAAAATTGCAAAGCATAAGTTATAGATATTGGTCATTAAAATTCTATGATCTGAAAATCAATAATTGTGTGATTGAATTTTAGAGTTTTCTCAGATGGCTCAACAACATAACTTAGTAATGACATGTAGTAAAATAACACTTTGAAAGAGGACCAATGGAAGCTCTGAGAATGGGAATTATTATGGTTAATAATTTGGTTGCCATACGAAAAACTTAACAAAAATATGAAGGTCACATCCTCCCTTCTCTTCAAACTTAGATTATAAAATATTGTTCACATTATTGGTTATTGCTCAGGGCTGGAAGCGATAAAAAATGATTCATTCTGACCAATAGAGATTTATGCTCACAAAGTCGACTTAAATCTAAGAAAATTATTTAGCTTGCATTTTTATTTCTTATGGCAGAATTAACCTAAATAAATAATTCCATATGTCCTATGTGCATAGCTTATGAAAACTGCCTACTGACCATGTGAGTAGCCAAGATTGATCCTTCTGGGTTCAGTGCCTTAAAGCAATATGTAAGTTTCAGACAGTGTATCATTCTCATTCAGTCTTCAAAGATTTACTTCATCACAGGAAATGTATATATCATCTTAATGACTGTACAGAATGGGTAACTAAGTGGAGCAGTGATAGAGTGCTGAGACTGGAGTTAGGAAGACTCATCTTCCTGAGTTCAAATCTGGCCTCAGATACTTACTAGTTGTGTGACTCTGGGCAGGTCACTTAACCCTGTTTGTCTCAGTTTCCTCATCTGTAAAATGAACTAGAGAAGGAAATGGCAAACCACTCCAGTATCTTTGCCAAGAAAACCCCAAATGGGGTCATAAAGTGTTGGACAGACTGAAAATGATTCAATGATAACAACACAGAATGCTAGTGTTGACTATGAATGGAAACTAGCTGCCTTATTTTTAGAAATCATATGTTTGCGTGAAGATCCTCATTAACAAGTAACATTTCCGTAGTGCTTTAAGGTCTGAAATGCACTTTCTTAACAGTCTTTTATATGGTACTTATGATAACCCTCTAAGGTATCTGCTACTTTTATCCTCATGTTATAGAAAAGGAAATTCAGGTTTTGAGTAGTTTTGGGAATTGTCCAGGATCAAACAGTAACTGTCTGAAGCAGGATTTAAACTTTAGGTCTGCTAAAAACCAAGTACAAAGTTCTTGCTGTGCACCTTCATCTTATGAGAACCATTAGAAAGACTATCTTTTTTTTTAAATGTGTTTTTGTTCTAAACTTACTAAACCACCTTGAGTGGCTGATATAAAAACAAATTATATTTATCCCAGTGGAACTTTAAACTCAGAAATGATTAGGAATTCTGGACAGAACAATAAAACAATTCAATTCAACTAAACAAACATTGAAATGCCTGTTATGTGCTGGCCACTATGTTAGATGCTGAGGATTCTAAAAAGAAAACAAATAGCCACTGGCCTCAAGATGCATCATATTGAAATGAAAATAAATACAAAGTTATACAAGCTTTGGTAGGTCTCTAGTGGGGGCTTTGGTTTATTATTACATTGGCCAATGCTTTGTCACAATAGATTTCCAGAGCATGAGAGTCACCAAGACACGACATTTTTACCTTGATAAATATAGGTACACCTTGCCATGTTTTCTCATAATAGTCCTTATTTTCCCATCATAAGGTGGCACTGTTGTAGAGTAAAGAGATCACTCACTGGTTTTGGAGTTGGAGGGTCTTGAGCTTGGATCTCAGGTCTAATTTTTTAGCTACATCAGGCAAGTTCTTCAAGGAGGTAGAAGGGACTTCAGTGCTTATCTAGTTTAATGTATCCCTAGGAAGGAATTCCTTTACCATATGCCTGAAGGTAATCTTCTAAATGGAGACTTAAGGATCTCCGTTGATCAAAGTCACGACCTCATAAGGCAGGCACTCTAATTTTTGACAGCCTCCTATCATGAATTTGGATTTGCTTTTTTAAAAAATTACTTTGCATATGCTTTATATGTTCATTGAAATGATCTACTTGTTTACATGTTTGATATTTCTCTGTCTTTGTTGCTTCCCTCCATTGCTTCTAGCTATGTCCTCTGGGCCTCATAGTAAAAACTGAGTCTCCCTTTCCTGTGATATCTGTTTCAAATACTTTGAAAGCAGTTACCAACGTTCTCAGGAACCCTCAAATCTTCCTTTCTCTTAGATAAAAATGGCCAATTCCTTCACTGAGTATCCATTCCAAAAGTATGACCTTTTCAGGGGAGGTCTATGAAGTCAAAATATCATAATATTAAGATGTTCTGATTTCTAATATGATAAATATTGATAATTGTACACCACACACACACAAAAGCTCTTTTGGAGGTTCTCAATAAATTTTAAGCTTTTGAAGGGATCCCCAAACCAAAATACTTGAGACCTGCTCTCACAGAGAATGTGATTTCAAGTCTCTTCAATACTTTGTAGCCCTCTTGTAGATAAGGTTTTGCTTGTGAATGTCTTCCTAAGATTTGAAGCTCTGAACTGAGTGCAATAAAAATCATAGCTAACATTTATATGGTATTTTAAGGTTTGTACAAGGAGATATATTATCTCTTTGTATCCTCATAACAGTTGAGTGCAGTACTTTATCATCATTTTACATATGACAAAACTGAGGCTGAGAGGTTAAGTGATTGGCCAGGGTCACACAGCTAATTAAGTGTCTGCGGCAGCATGTGAACGTTAGTTCTGGCCTCTGAGGTGATAACTCTATCCACTATTCAATCTAGCCATCCCACAATATTCAAAATGTGATCTTTGGGAAGAGGACATTGGTACTTATAACTCTCTTCATTCTGGACATTATGCTTCTGTTAAAGTAGCCTAAAATCACATGACTATTTATTGCTGCCACATCACAATATTAACATGTCATCTTTCAGTCCATGTGAATTCCTAGGTCCTTTGTAAACAGACCTTGTGGCAGACAGGTGGACCTGATGTAAGGACAACCTGAGTTCAAATCCAGCCTTAGACACTTACTACTTGTGTAACTCTGGGAAAATAATTTCAGATTAGTCTGCTTTAGTTTCCTCATCTGTAAAAGGAGGTAACAATAGTATCTCCCCGCAAGGGTTGTTGTGAGGATAAAACAAAATAATATTTGTAAAGCACGTTTTAAAATTAAAGTACTATGTAAATTTATTTTATTGATTATGAAATGAAATATCATTTAACACCATTTCTTCCATTTTGTACTTGTGTAGTTAAATATTTTTAAGCCAGTTGTAAGACTTTATATTGCCCACTGTTAATCTTCACAGAAGAATTCCATTTATCTAACCTTCTGAAATCTTTTTGAATCCCAATTCTCTGATGTGATGCATTGGCTATCCCATCCAAATACATTTCCCCTGCTGATCTGACAAGCAGGCTGTTACACCATCACTACAGTACATGTTGAATGGAACAGGGCTATGGCCATGTATTGATATCCCAAGAGCATCTGCCTATGGACTTCTGTCCAGAGTGGCCCCCAACCCATTAAGACCATGAATCTATCTTACTCCAGCATCATCACCATCCATATCTTTTCCACAAATGGAGCTTTGTAAAAAATCTTGCTGAAATTCAAGTATCCTATGCCCATAGTATTCTCTTCAATCACCAATATAGTACATATGGCAAGATATTTCTAAGTACCCTTCTAAGTCTAATTTCTATGATCTTTGATGATTAATTTGGATTTAACAATAAAGGGAAAAATACTTTCCATGTATCCATCTTCAATAAATAGGGCTATTCCCTCCTTCTTAGTGTTCACTACATAAATTGTTAAGTTGAAGGAAGGTAGTTCATTTCAGTGCAGGTTTTTTCAATAGTTATTTGTTTTTGTGGTCTTGATCAAATAGGCACAGAAATGATCTCATTAAGCTTCATGACTTAACCATTATGTCATAAATTAACTTCTCTTATGGGTTAGGGTTTTAAGAAATATAGAAATTAATTTAAGGTTCTTGGGGCTTCAGAATTTGGCCTTGTCATTCATTCACAAAAATGAGCTAGACTAATAGGAGTTTATTGCTTTTCTAGCAAGTGTTTGCAGATTTATCTGACAGGTTTATTCTAAATATGGAGAACAACAAATATCTCTGTGAAAAGTAAGGAGATTTTTACTTAATATACATGCATAGTAATATAAGTGGAAATTTAATGCCTAAAATCTGGCTTTAAATTTCTCTTTAACATTTTCAATTAGCATTAAGATCAATAGTTTTTTTTTCTCAGTGAAAGAGTTAAACTTAGAAAAGCAATTCATATGATGCCCCTCCAGCAAATATCAGGAACTTGACTGTGGTTTTAAATCTTTCTTGAACTAGAGTCTGCCATGCTACCAATGACATAAGAAAACTAGCCTTTAAATAAGAGAGCCATGTGCTCTTCAATATTGAAATGCACCCTAAATAATTATTTCTACAATGTAACTTGGTTTCTCTCCCCATTACTTGTATCCTATAATGGTCCCAAAATGTTTTTAACATGTTCTCACCCTTTTTGGTATTGCCACATATTTATATTCCAGGGGTGCAAAATTACTTTCCTCAAGAGTTTTTAATAATGCACCTAAAACAATGCTGTAATAGTAAATTTGATTCTAACATATTCATCCTATTCACAATATATTTCTGTATTGTTGAATGTCCTTCAGCTGTGAAAAGCAAATGATCTTTATTTGCTCGAGCCCTTCCTCAGATTATATCGAGGAAATGCCAAACACAATTGTCATTTTCTGACTCCTGATTTTTATTAGTATTTGAAGCCATTATGATTTACTGAGGGAAAACTGACCCTCCATTATAGTCTACTTGTGAAACCTCATTATAGTATGGTGGTGACGTGGGTTCTCAAGGGCCATGGCAGTGCAAGCTGAAAAGCCTTTGAGTATAGTATGTATTCAATGTTGGCCTGTGTGCTGTCTGAGAATGAGTCCAAATGAATCTGGAGAGCTTATCATCAGGTATTGAATCATTTTGGCTATGAGAGCTCATGAAGTTTCATCTACTAAGTAATGAAAGGATTATAATATGCATAGGTGGAAGGGTTTTTCTTGTTCAGTCATTCACTTGTGACTGACCCCATGGAGGACTGCATACCAGACCCTTCTATCCTCCATTCTCTCCCAAAGTCTGTTCAAGTTCATGTTCGTTGTTTTAATGAGCCTACCTCTATTTCATTCTCTGCCATCCCCTTTTCCTCTGGTACCCATACCATTTAAGCAATAGATTTTTTGAAGTACTGAGGTTTGTAGTGAAAGCAACTAATTTATGAAATCATGATAAATTAAATGCATGCTATCCTCAAATGTATTATATCTTCTATGTATCAATTACAAAGGATAAAATTGCATTTAAACCTTGATATATGCCCTGATATTCAAATATAGCAAGGAAGTATGATTCTGTTGGCATAAGAACTCTCTCCACTGATGCAGACTGCAACCTGTTTATAACTGCTAGTCTTATAACCTGAAGATCAGTGAAGTCAGGTGATTTGTTCCTGGTGATACAGCAGCGTCAAGGATGGTATTTGAATTTCTGGTCTTTTTTGACTTCAAATCCAGAGTATTATACCATCCTTATATTCTTTGAAAAAGAAATGAAATTATATCAAATTATGCAGGCTGCGATTAAGTTTTTTATATAAAATGCAAAATGTGTGAAATTCAAATATTTTGTAAAATGAACAATTATGCTGATGTTTGTTGAAGCACAAACTGTTACTTTAAAGCAGACACAAATAGATAAAGCAGAACTTTGAAGGACCTAGAATTAGATTGCTTCTTCATGGATGTCAGAAACTGTGCATAGAGAGCCCTTTACCACCTGATAATTTCATACCCACAGATACTTGGGTATAATATATGGCCAAGTCAATTCCAAACACTCCATTTTTTATTCACATCTGTTTGCTGGAGTCTGCATTCTAGAATAAATACTTGTGCTAGTCTTCTAGTTAATGTACTCTTCCTTCCTTCCTTCCTTCCCTCCCTCCCTCCTCTCTCCCTTCCTTCTTTCCTTTTTTTCTTTTGGAGGGGGAGGGTTATTTGACCTCTTCTGATTGTCAGGGTCACAATAGAAAACTCATTAAAAACTAGAAAGAAAAACAATGATAAGGGCAATACAAAGTCATTAATGATTATCAAATCATTTTTAAAACGTCTGTGAACATGTGCATGGTCTGAAAGGAATGCTTGTTTTTAGGGTGATATTCTTACCTGAGGTCTTGAAAAGGGTCTGCTCTGACAAGTGGTGTTTCCACTGAGTGTTCAAAAAGAGCTCCTTCGGGCCCTAAATGGAAGCAAGAACCTTTGTCAAAATGATGTAGTAAACACTGCTATAAAATAAATATCATATTTTAATGCATGCCACCATGGTCTTCAAAGAATAATCATTGCAAATTATCCAAATGGCAATATATAGAAAGGAAATTTGTTTATTTAAATGGAGTTAATGATAGTAATCCTGGTTCATGTCATTGACACTAGGGATTGTTTAATGGTTATATTTAATCAGCCCAAAGTTATTGACCAATGTAGATTATACAAAAAATGGCAAACGCTATGCAACACATTAAATGTAGTTTGCACATATTTTTCACCTACAAATACTAGATTTGTGGCTAGAATTTGTATATCATAAGCTAACACATGAGAGTTCCCATTAATATAGCCTCAAAATATCTTTGATAATTAAACAAAATAAAGTAGAATTGGAGCATTATCTCAGAAAAAACTGTTTCCTACAATCATCCAGACATATTACCTCTCCACAAAAATGAAAGGCTATTTTTAATAGATGTAATCAAACTAAATACTCTTAATCATAGTTTGATGTGCAATGGAAGGATTTCAAAATAGAGAGGCCTAGAAAGAGAAAAAAAACCATCTGGCAGTAGAAGGAGGTATATATCATCTCCACGATCCTATCTACTACAATATCCTGAGAATATTTTCAGTGAGCCTGAAGATACAGAAGATAAATTTATATCCAATACTTTTATAAAAGTGGTCATTTTATCCACCTGGGTGATACTTCATAAAACATAAAAAAATAAAAACTGATAGCAAGATAACGACATTCTAGACCTGTTTCTATATGAAGCTTTTTAAAAAGCTCAAGAGTGATATTACTAATAACGACACTTGTAACAATAACAGCAACAAAGACATATAATCTCCAAACCAGAAGCAATAAAAAGCTCTTAATATGTAGAGTTTTAGCAGAAAAAAAACCAAAGCCATGTGAGAACATGATGCGGAACACATCATCCCTCCTCCTGTTTGCTCCCAAAAGAATGTACATTCCTTCAGGGTGGGAACTGTGGTTTTTTTGGAGGGGGATGGGGAGTCTTTTTTATGTCCCCATTACTTAGCAGAAGTCTAGCAGACAGTAAATAAATACTTGCTAACTGACTGAGTATTGGAGTTGTACTGAAGACAATTTCAACTAACCTCTAGAAGATGAGCTTACAGCCTAACAATTGAATTGGAATAAAGCACAACTGCACAACTGTTTGTCCGGCAATGAACATGAGAGAAGCTTAGGAGTAGAACAATTAATCCCAGAACTGTTTCTATCTGGACTTCATTGAATAGATGAGAAGAATGAGAAAATTAATTAATTAATTAATAGCAATAATAATAGTAGCTTACATTTCCCATGTGCTTTAAGGTTTTCATAGCACTTTTCATCATTTCACTTGATCATTGATAGAGGTGTGCTATAACACTTTGCCAATAATGAAGCAATATAAAAACTACCATCCAGTAAGCGGAGGCGAAATAGTTATTTAGCAAAGTTTAGGATGGAAAGACAAGGGCTACATTGGTATTCACAAAAAACAGGCTTCCAGAATGGTTTTCAAAGGTCTTCTAAGTAGGATTTATAAAATTATGTGGACAGGATTTGGACAAGATTCATGAGATGACAAGGTAGGGATGAACAAGGATGTGAAACGTAAAGCCAGAGAGAATCTTCATAGTGATGAAACCAAGGATCCATGTAAGATGAAATATTTTACTCCATCTATTGAAACACTAATATTTTTTCATTATTGAAGGTGGGGCATAAATGAGAGGAGTTCCAAATAGCTCCCTTTTCTTCTATTATACAAAATCTTCTCCATTAAAAAATTAGCTCTTCTTTATTTTCCATGGTTTGATAATTAAGCAAAATATAGTAGAATTGGAGCATTATCCCAGACAAAATTGTTTCCTATAATTATCCAGACATACTACCTCTCCATAAAAATGAAAGGCTGTTTTTAACAGATGTAATCATACTAAATATTCCTAATCACAGTTTGAGTTGGAATGGAAGGATTTTATAATAAAGAAGCCTAGAAGAATCTCTCACCTTTTCTTCTCTGACCTTTATGCAAAGTGCTCTACAACTGTTCTCATTTGATCCTTATACATCTCTGGGAGATAGCTGCTATTATCCCTGTTTTACAGATGAGGAAAATGACAAGGAGTTTAAATGACTTTCCCACCAGGATCACACAACGAAGAGACATGTCAGAGGCTGGATTTGAACTCATGTCTTCCTGACTATGAGTCCTGTGCTCTTTCTACTTGGGTGCTGAGTTGAGTTTTGAAGGATGCAAGGGATTTTAAAAGAAGATGAGGAGGAAGCAGGTCAATTCAAAAAGATGGAAACCTCAGAGAAGAGTTTCCTGTATGAACTGCAGCAAGCAGCCTTTTTTGGCTCACTTGAAGTGTCAGAAGGGCAGTCACCTATGAGCAGGCTGGAAAGGTAGGTTGGGGTCAGGTTATGAAAGGCTTTCAAAGTCAAACAGATGCATTTATATTTTGTTTTATGGGCAATAAGGAGTTACTGGAATTGATTGAGTAGGGGTGTGGCATAGTCAGATCTTGCATAAGGAAAATCCTTTTAGCAACTGTGCACAGATTTGAGTGGGAAGAGATTTGAGGCAGGCAAACCAATTAGAAGGTCATCACAATAATCTAGGAAAGCAGTAGTAAGGCTTTGCACTAAGTTGCTGGTTGTGTGAGTAGAGAGAAGGTGTTGAATGTGAGAAAGGTTTTGTAGATATTTGCAGGGCAAGATTTAGCAAATGATTGTGCAGGTGGATGAGGAGGCGGGAATAATACCCAGATTGTGAATTTAGGGGGATGATAGTACCCTCATCACAAATACAGAATTTGGAAGAAGCCTATGTTTTAGGGAAAAAATAGTAAGTTCTGTTTTGAATTTGATGAGTTTGAGATGTCTTCACGGCATCTGGTTTGAAATGTCCAATACAGATTTGATGATGTGGTAGATGAAGTTGGTGATGTGGGATAAATTTGGCCATGAAACACTTTTGGATATCTTTTCTGGTTCAGATTATAACCCATCCTATATAATTCTCATCCAAGAACTTTCAACATATCACATTTATTGAGTTTGTACAGCACTGTTAGAGGCACAAATAATTCTCTAGTGTGACAGTTAGGATGAGCCCTTAAATAAAAAAAACCAAACAAACTATGTACCCTAAATATGATATCTACAACAAAGGATTATGTATCATGCATTTCTGCATAATTTATCTTATTGCATTTATTTACATAACATGGTAGGTGAAATAAAAATAATAAACTCATTTGGTCCTTTCCACCCTGTGTCTGAAATAAACTAAATTGGGAAATCCAGCCAAAGAGACAATGTATTCCAATCGCTCAAGCAGATTACAATTTTTATTGGAGCACCAGCTGTTCAGTTGCTTTTTTCCAAGATACCTTAGATCACTGTAAAACTGCTACCCACAGTATTTTACAGAGGAAAAGGTTTCACAGTGATTTTCTAAATACATGCCAATTACTTTCCATCTAATTATATCATAGCGTATATCACAGAATCATTTGATTATTTTAATGTTGTACTTGCAAGTAGAAAGTCTTAAGACCAAAGATGTATTGTTACATAAATCCTGCAATTGTGTTTGGTCACAAAAGCTTTAAATATCCAAGTTGTCCTGGCCTGTATACATGATTGCCATTCACACTTAAAGTAAAAATTACTCAAAGACTGTTGGTGCATCACAGTGGAACATAACTAAAATGCTTTTGTAATTTTTTATCATTTCATGATAATGAGTACCAGTTCCCAAGGTAATTCATGTTTTTGTGAGGCTTGAGCATCACACTCAAATATTTCCTATCCCAGATCCTGGGAAATACAATTAGTTTTAATACCTGCTCAATGTTGAAAATGAGAAATATTATTTGAAAGGTCTTATAGCACATAATCAAAAGCATGATTGATATAGAAAAAAATAAATGAGGACCAAATGGAGTTAGATTTTGATCTAGCTGCATAAGTCACACATTTAAGATACTCTGTAATAAGACATTAGTAAGAAAAGAAAGATATATGAAATTACATATAAAAGTTAATAGAACCTAAAATTTGTTAGAAACAAGTTTTTATAATTATATGATAAATATGATGTGCCTAAAGCATGCTAACCTGGGCATTCATTTCTGGGTTCAAATTTCAGCTCTGCAGTTACTGGATTGGTTACCTTAAGCCATTTAAACTATCCAAGTTTCAACTGACTCATGTAAAATGAAGCTCCTAATATTTTACTTCAGAGGGTTGTGGTTAGGAACAAGTGAGATAATAAATACGGAAAGTACTTTGAAGTCACAAAACATCATCACTATTAGTGACACATATCTTACTTCACTAGAACCACGTTTTCCCCAGAGGCAGCTAAGTGGTACAGTGGAGTCAGGAAGATTAGAATGCAAATCCAGACATTTATTACCTGTGTGATACTGGAAAGTCACTTAACCTTTGTATACCTCAGTTTCCTCAAATGTAAAATGAGTATCATAATCGCACCTGCCTTCTAGTGTTGCAAAGATCCCATGAGATGATATTTGTACAATGCTTAGCACAGTGTCTGAAACATAGTAGCCACTCGATACAGGTTTCCTTCCTCTATCTCTTTCCTTCCTTCCTTCCTTCCTTCCAGCTAAAATCAATGATAAACAAATATTGTTTAAAAAACAACACACGCACTGCAATTAGTAGCAGCAGCTAGGCAGAATATGGTGGCCAAAGCATTTGGGGAGTGAGACGAAGTCACCCTGAAGACTACAGAATTAGAACACGATGAAAAACAAATGGAAAATGCATCAGGGCTGTCAAGTGGCAGCAATAGTGAGCTACTGCTCTTCCTGAATATTTCAGCTATAGAATTTCATGGAGTTTAAAATGTCTACTTGTCATACTTTTTAGATAGATGAAGCTATCAATTTACCTTTCCATTCTAACTGGTTTATTCAATATTCATTAAATATGTTGACTATACATCTGCCTCAGTTTATGCATTGGAGGCTGTGATTCATGGGCCATTATGTTGATTCCTGTCATGGCTCTCTCCTTGCACCTTTCCGAACCTGGATTTTAAGGAAGATTTGCCCTTTTCTTACATCTGGACCTTTCAAACATTATTTTGAACAAAACACAGCATAAAGCGACACAACATAACATAGTGATCATAAACCACAGTTGTATACTTATTTTCCCCTAATATAAAGCTTATTTTACCTAGATAAGAACCCTATCTGCTGTGCATTAAAAAAAAATGTGGTTGATTAGCTCCCTAAACTCAGCCTCTGATTGAATCCACTGATAACAAAGAGTTCATCAAAGAAAAATCAATGACAATCAGCTTTATAACAATTCATCACTTACAATCCATGTCAGGAACCTAGGAAGGGTGGCACAGAGGGGCTCAAATCTGGAATTCTTTTCAGCAGCTCACTTGGTCAGTACTCTCAAGACCACAATTATTCAATCAAACAAAAAGTTTGTTACACAGGGGGCACTTTCCTTTCCAGACAACAATTCACTTCAACATGCTAGAATGCTGATGATTCAAGACAAAAACAAAATAGTCCTTGCCTGTAAGGAGCTTACAGGCTACTGGAAGATACAACATGCACACACATAAGCAAGTGAATGCTGATCTGAAGAGCAGTAACAAAGAACAGGCCAGGAAAATTTAATCCTAAAGGAAGATAGGATGAAGAGTCAGAGCTAGGGAAAGGAGGCATTCAGGCTCTGAAGACACTGGTAGGAGATGGGTATGTTGGGACAGGAAAATAGCTGGTAGTTTGGTTTGGCTGGAGAAACAATGTGGATAAAGGGGAGTAATATGCAATAAGAATGGAAAAATAGGTTTGATTATGGAGAGCCCTTAAATACCAAGCAGTAAGTGTAGTATCAAGAGGGAGCCCCTGAAGGTTTTTAAATAAAAGAGAGAGAAGGAGAGGTAGGAAATCTATCTTTGAAAGATGATTTTAGCAGTTATGTAAAGGATTCATTTGAAAGATGAGATCCTGGAAGTAGAAACCAAGTAGGAGACTATTATGTTGCAGGGATAAACACATGGGAAAAAGATAAGTAGTTAGTATACTTTAATAATACAAATATCATTGGTTACATAATACTACAGATAAGTAATATAGTGTATATAAAACTGTAGTTTTAAAAATGGCACTACTGTTTTCAAGGGTTGAAAAGGGAGAAATAGAAAAAATCTTGTGATTATGTTACTGTCATTCATTTAGTCGTGTCCAACTCTTCGTGACCCCATGAACCATAGCACACCAGGCCTTTCTATCTGTCACTGTCTCCTGAAATCTGTCCAAGTTCATATTTGTTGCTTCTATGACTCTACTATCCACCTCATCCTCTACTGTCTCCTTCCCCTTTTGCCTTCAATCTTTTCCAGTTTGTCCTGTCTTATTATGTAGCCGAATAATTAAGCTTCAGCTTCAGTATTTGTCCTTCAAATGAGTGATGTTATTCAGTTGTTTCAGTTCTGTCCAACTCTGCATGACCTTATTTGGGGTTTTCTTGGCAAAGATTTTGGAATGGTTTGCCATTTACTTCTCTAGCTCATTTTATAGCTAAGGAAACTTAGGGAACAGGGTTATGTGACTTGCCCAGGACTCAAGAGCTAGTAAGTATCAATTTAGGTCTTCCTGACTTCCTAACTTGAGGGATGGTATTCTATCCACTATACCACCTAGTTTTCCCTTAAACCAGCTAGGTGGCGCAGTGGATAGATCACCAGTGCAGGAGTCAGGAGGACCTGAGTTCAAATTTCACCTCAGACACTTGACACTCGCTGTGTGACTTTGGGCAAATAACTTACCCCCAATTGCTTCATCCTGGGTCATCTCCAGTCATCCTGATGAATATCTGATCACTGGATTCAGATGGCTCTGGAGGAGAAGTGAGGCTGGTGACCTGCACAGCCCTCCCTCACTCAAGATAACAAAGCCAAATGTATGTCATTACTTCTCTGACATCATGGTCTTACTTGGCAACGAAGGACGAACACAGTTTTCCCTTCCAGTGAGTAGTCTGAATTAATTTCTTTAAGTATCTACTTATCTGTTCTCCATGCTGTCCAAGGGACTTTCAAAAAAATCTTTTCCAGCACCACAATTTGAAAGTATTGATTTTGAGGTGCTCAGCTTTCTTTATAATCCAACACTCACAGTCATATATTACTACTGGAACAAAATACAGCTTTAACTCTGTGGATCTTTCTTGGTTGGGAAAGTGATATCTCTGCTTTTAAGTATGTTGTCCAGATTTGTCATAACTTTCTTTGAAAGGAGCAAATGCCTTTTAATTTCATGACTGCAGTCATCATCTGCGGTAATCTTTGAGTCTAAGAACAGAAAATCTGACACTACTTCCATTTCTTTTCCCTCTATTTGTTAGCAAGTGATAGGACCAGTTACCATGATCTTAGTTTTCTTAACTTGTAATTTTACCATTATTTATTTAAAAATTTTATGCTCCAAGGGCCAATACTACAGAAGCTAGTTATCTCCTATCCATCAAGCCATCAATTAAAAAAAATCCTTATTTGCCTACTATACACGAGACTCTGTGCTAGGCACTGATTTCCATTCCTCTCATCATTTCAATCCCCTTCCTAAAAGCTGATAAATGGTTCTGCACATGATTCAGTCAATAATGCCTTACTTATAAATGCCAAATGACAGGATGTTTGCTTATATACCTTATTTCTTCATTTGAGAAAGCGGGGAAAATGCATTCGTCAAAAGTGATACACACAGTAATTGGTGGGAGAGGTAACTTGGAGAAAGATGGAACATGATTCTGAAAAAGAGAAGTATTAAAAGAAATGCAACTCCTTAGGAACCACTTCCCTATGCATTAAACCTCAGGTGTAATCCATTACCTTTATGCTAACCTGTGTCCTCGAATTATGCTTCAAGGAATGTTGAGCATTTACTCCCTTATCATGCTTGATAGCACCTAAAACTTGGTCACATTCCTGGCTAGTCCACTGCCTCCTAGCAAGCTGTTAGTAGCTTCTTTTTCCTCCTGCTCTTTCCTTGATTTTGAATCCTTGATGACATGGGTTTCACATATTATTTAGCTCATGCTCAACACTTTCTAATTAGTTTGGCTTTCTCTTGAGAGTTACTTTGTTGATCTTGGAGAAGACCTTAAACCACCTTTCCTTCATTACAACCATTATTTTATCTTCACATTTCCAGAGAAGAAAGAGAAAAACTAGGGAAAAGTATATATGACAAGACTTTGCTTTTATCCTGTGAAAAACTCCATGTCTATCTTCAAGTCTATATACCTATCTCCTGGGAACTAAATCACCAGCTACTTACTTAAATCTTTCCTCAGTTTAGCTACACCATAAAAGTTATTTTACATAGAATGGTAAAGGTTAAGCTTTAACTAGGAAGCCAACTCCCAGGCTGATCCTTTAAAGCTAGCTACTTTTTACCAAAGTCTTTACAAAGGAGTCATATTGTTTTCCTATCTGAGCATTTTAACGTTTGAACATAACAGCTTTTTGCTTTTGTTTTTCTATCTCCAGTGTTCACTGAGGTACACATAGTACAGAGAGTAAATGGACTTGTGATTTCATTGGTACTGGGAACTCCAGGTGATGAAACTTCTATCAATTAAAGAGGCACCTTCTCTTCAATTTATAATTTTAGAGAGCTGCCTAGGGCACAGAGATGGTAAGTGATTTGTCCTGGGTTATATAGCTATGTGCCAGAGGGCAGCCAGGTGCCAAACCTGGAATTAGGAAATGGCTTCAGATACTTATTAGCTGTGTGACCCTGGGAAAGTGACTTAATCCCATTGCCTCAGTTTCCTTATCTATAAAATGAGCTGGAGAAGGAAATGGAAAACCATTCCAGTATTTCTGCCAATAAAACCCCCCAAGAAGAGACCATGAAGAGTAGGATGTGATTGAAAAATGACTAAACAACAAATGTGTCAGAATTTTGGGACTTGAACAGGTCTTCCTAGGTTTGTCATTTAGTATAGTGTGTCCCTTCTGTGGTATAACTTTTAACTAAAGTCATGATGTACTTTCTTCATAGGTCTAAAATTCCTTCAGGAATTATGGAAATCTTACTCCTTTCGTATCAGATGAATATTTTCAATCTCACTCACATCCTGATTTCACCTATTATAAATACCGTCAAAGCAGTGACCTGAGTATAATTAATTCATTGCTTATTTCTTATTTGCTGTATGTGCTTTGTAATAGGTTATGCCTTTATTTTAATCTCTGTTAACACCTTGTGCAATGATGTAAATGTTAACTATTCAAAAACAGTTGATGAAAATGATGATGCTATACATAAAATACACAGCATGTGTCAGATACCACACTATTAGCCTTATAAAAGATAGAAATCGGTCTTTGGTGAAAGAAAACAAGTTTCCTTCAGCAGTAGATTATTTCAGGGAACACTGATGAATTTGTGCAATTTATTACAAAATATCTAGAAGTGTATACCACTCAGAAGTTCCTTTAGTTTAGGTTTCATAAATTCAAGAACATTTCTTTAGATTTTTGTGCCTGAACAGCTCGCAGAGAATTTAATAGTCTCTGGGAAGGCTTTGGCAGAAGCTCTAATGTTGGTCACGTAATCAAACTTTAAATCAACAGTGAGTTTATGTTTTTGAAAGGCCATAACTTCCCGAGCTAACTGCTATAGCTTTATCTGTGTTATTTAGAATAATACTTAGACCTATGAGAAGCAATTCCTCACATAATTACTTTAGTTTAGTTTCTTCTAGATGTTATTCTGGATGATTTAAACATTCTTTCAGTTTCAGGTCTTTGCATATTCTTAAGATTAAGCTTCTAGGGCATTTTTTTTTTTTGCTTATTAACCTAAAGTAGACTAGTATAAATTAAATAAGACAACATAGTTAATAATGAGTGAATTCCAGAGAGAAAAACAAATGTAAATATAAAGGCAGGTTTAATAAAGCCAGGAAATGATTTGGGACTGTTTATTGATATGTAAACAATATGGGCTCATAGGCCCATGGGCAACACATGCTGTTGTGAAATATGGTTTCTTACAAGGTATTTTCTTTTTAGTGAACTGTTTAAGTTGCAAAGCCAACCAAACCCTCTAAGGGAAATTTGAATTACAAGTTATTCTAAAGCAAGATACCAACTAAGGCCTCTAGATACGGAAAACTGCCATTTGTAAATCATCAGATTTTAGATATACAGGGAAAAGTACAGCTTATAGGCAACCGTTTCTCTTTCTGCTACTCATGCCTACTGTGTCTTCATGGACAAAATACTTTATAAGTCTGGATGCAATTCTGTCTTTTGGTTTTTGGAGATGATGATCTTAGTAGTGATTATTCATCTGTGGGGTAGAGTGGTGTAGCAGAAAGATTATGGACTCTGGGATGGGAAGGTCTGAGGTCAAATCTCACCTCTGACAATGACTATTACTAGCATTTCTATAGAACTTTAAGAATTGCAAAGTGTTTTACAAATATTATCTCATTTGATAATCACAATAATCCTGGTGCTATTATCTTTGTTTCTTTTACAGATGAAGAAACTAAGGCAGGCAGTTTAACTGTCTTGCCAAAGGTAACTTAGGTGGCAAGTTTCTGAGTCCAGAGTTAAACTCAGGTCTTCCTGACTATAGGTCCAACATTCTACCCATTGTACCCCTTAGCTCCCCAGGCCTCAGTTTCCTCATCTCCAAAATAAGGGTTTGGGCTAGATGGCCTCTGCGGTTCTCCCTTTCTAGCTCTGGAAGCAATCCCCTCAATTATAAACTTATGATCCTATGACCTGAAAGGCCAACATATGGCTGATAATACTGTCTACTGTGGACCTCCATGGAAACTATACCCTGATTAACATCTATAGTCCTTTATCCAAAGAGTTTGCCATCACTTGCAACTTTTCTTTTTATATTTGTGGTTGGAGTAAAGTTTACTTAAACTGGGCAAGTCTCTCCCTCACAGCTGTAGTGTGAGCCTGTCAGCTGCATGCTTTTTTTTTCCTCCCAACTACTGATGTGTTTCAATGAATTGTCAGTGGGTTTGCTTGGCTCTTTAAGAAGGATACTGGAAAACAAAACAAAAGAAGAAACAAGCATAAAGGGGCAACCTGCAAGGTGAAGGTTCTGAAATCTGTCATTTGAGGTCACTGGAAATATTTAGCTTGGAGAAGAGTTGACTTTTGCTCTATACTTAAATTGCTTACGAGACAGCTGCATGGACATGGGATTCTATTTCTGGCTTCTGTGGTAAAAGGTTATAGGGGGAATGGGAGAATAAAATCATGAACCGAATTAAGGAGGATAAAGTTATGACACAGAAAGTTTGGAAGGATTTTTCCTAGTGAATTAAGTTAGAGGCTGAATTTTGGTACGATAAATTTGGCAAATTTGAGAGAAATTGAGAAAAATTTGAAGAACAATTTCCAGATCCAGAAACTGAATTCTATTATGGGATACAAGACAAGGAGAATCAAAGAGATCATAAAAACACTATGAAGGATTAAGAAGGATTAGGGAGTAGAATCTGATGGTATAGAGTCAAGAAGGAGAAAGTAATGGCCAAGGCAAGGCAAGTAAGAAAAGGTACATGGTAAAATTAGAAAGTTAAGCAAATTGATAGAGTGGATTGATGAGTGGGTCAAATTGGTGAAAGAATCAGGGGATTGGTTCATGGCTGAAAAAAAGTAGGTTGATCTGTGCCTCAGTTGTTGTTGAAACAAAGGAAAGGAATCCAAGTTGAGTTGTCAAGTTATGGAGAGGCATTTTAGGATCATTATATACCAAGGTTCTTCCACTCCCAACCCTTCTATATTGGTTGAGCTAGCTCTTTTTCCCCTTCAAAGGCAAGGAATCTGACCCTAAAGGTTAACTGGTGTAGCGGGGTAAAGATTCAAGTCAGGTTTTCATTGATGCAGTTTCCTGGTGGTCATATTGTTGTAGTTTCTTCATTCCTTAACGGCATAAATGGACCCTGCACAGCCCTGCCTCACTCAAAACAAAGTCCAGTGCAAGTCAGGTCATCATTTCTCTGATGTCATGGTCTTCTTCGAAAATGAAGGATGTACACAACAACAACTACCACACATGAACTTGAGACTCTTCAGACTTGGTAGATGTTTAAAACATTACATCATCTTGTCCTACTGCCCATATTTGTTTCTATATTGGATAAGGGCACTTCTATCTGAACTAAGTACTTCAGTATCCCTTCTATGCTATGGCTAAGTAACCTCTTTTTATTAACTGTTAAATGACCTCTGAGTGACTCATTTTCATTCTTCTATCAATCCTAAAATACCAGGTTAAATCAGGAATGATTTGTTAACAAGAGCTGAGAAAACTAAGAACCTTTAGTCAAATGTTAGGATTAAGGTATAAACCTCATCTTTAAATAAAAAAGACTCTGGAAAGAAGCGAACATGATTGTGAAGGGCTGGTTCCTCTATAGGTTGTTTTTCTTCCCCCAGAGTCTTTAGCTCCTCCTCCCTGGGAGGAGGACCTCTCAGGGACCTGAAGAGAATTTGGAACAGTGTGACTTCTTGAATCCAGAAGCCAGGAGATCAGGGTTTCTCTACTCCCCAGCCCTCACTAATATTGCCCACAAAGCACCCAGTAATCAATCTCCCCCAATGAAAAGAGTTATGCAAAAGATCCTGCTGGAATCCTAATAAAGCTATCCTCAGTCCCAATACCCTAACTTCCATATGGGTCTCACTGAACAACAGACATCCCCTGCTTTGACCTCATAATCTAGTTTTAACCACACCACAGGCCCCGACTCAATACAGCCATTGCTTCTAGCTAGCCTCTGCCCCCAGATCCAATTCTCATGTTTAAACAGGTATGTCCATACACTCACCTACAACCACATCATCCCCCTAGCCTAAGACAGGACAACAGTACCTAACTGTCCATCTTGACCAGATAGGACCGCTAGCTAGTCAATTACAAAGCAGTACCACCAGGATATAGACCAGGTACTCGACTCCTGAACCATAGAAGGGGCTTCTCCTAAGACAGTGCCTGAGCAGTAATAGTAAAGAACTGACCTAAAGCAAACGTATGACATCGAGAGGCTTATAAAATTATTATCATACATAAACAACTCCCAAACCGTTGGGTTTCTGTATGCGTAGTGGGTAATGGCACGTGCAGTTCCACTGAGGCTGGGACCCCTCCCCTATTATCTAGTCCCTTGACAAATCTCTCCTGCCTTTTTAATAGCAATAATTTCTGTTGTGTATATTACACTATAACATTGCTTGTCTTGCCTTATTAAATTGCTGGCTCCTCTTGGAACCCAGCCCACTTCTGAGGAGCATTAATCCTTAATAAATGCCTTCACTTGAATTTGAAGTGGTCTGAGTCTGAATTCTTTGCGACAACCCCCACAACCCACCATGCAACTGCAACAACCTTTGAGCCAAGGGTTACACATTTACATAAAATGAAATAGAAAATCTCAACCATTATAACGACTAGGGGAAATTGTGCAATTCTTTGCATTGAGTGTGTAATGCTTGTCTTTCTGACACAATGGAGTGACTGATATCTATATTCCAAGTATACATTGATTCCCTCCAGAGCAGAAGGTAAAGGGACTGGAAGAATGCTTCTTCACACTCTAAGTTATTAGAGAGAAGGAAAAATTCTGAAAAGAAACGGAAGACACGCTTCAATGGGGGAAACAGGAAATAGGAGGTGGGGGAGATGAAGTTTTACCCTTAGTAAAATGATGAATAATGAAAGAATATTACACAGAAGGAATAGGAAAAGAAAACAACAGCTATACAGTTATAACTTAAAGCAGATTTGAGGCTCTATCTGAAGAGAACTGGATGTTCTAAGAAGAAAGTTCATCTAAGAATGATATAGTAGAACTGCAGAAACTATTTCACGAGAAGCCATCTGGTAAGGGACAAATGAAGAAGATAAGAGAAGTAACTGGTGGTAGAAATATTCCCTGCTTAGAGGTAGTAAGGTTACTATTTGTCAATCTGATAACAACAAAAGGTCTATAATCCAGGGCATATATCCAAGACATAACAAAAAACCTTCCAAGACTTTTCAAAAATTCAAGACAACTAACTACTTCTGTTGATTCATAAATGGCACATCCTCAAGAAACCTAAAAAGTATTGTTAGCAATTCTGAATATGTGCTATTAAAAAAAAATTAAGTAAATGTGGGGTGGAGTGTGGTTTAGTTGTTGTTGTCCAGTCACTTCAGTTGTGTCCAACTCTTAGTGGCCCTCATTTAGGATTTTCTTGGCAAAGATACTGGAGTTGGCCGTTTCCTTCCTCAGTTTATTTTACAGATGAGGAAACTGAGGCAAACAGGGTTAAGCGACTTGCCCAGGGTCACACAGCTTGTAAGTATCTGAGGCCAGATTTGAATTTAGGAAGATCAATTTTCCTGACTCTGGACCCAGCACTCTATCCACTGTAACACTTAGCTGTCATGGAATATGGTACTATATATATTAAGAACA
This sequence comes from Potorous gilbertii, assembly GCA_028658325.1. Lineage (NCBI taxonomy): Eukaryota > Metazoa > Chordata > Mammalia > Diprotodontia > Potoroidae > Potorous > Potorous gilbertii. The sequence goes on along the minus strand of CM053771.1, from coordinate 156,191,102 downwards.
CAAAATTATGTTGAGGAAATCCAGGAATCAAAGGTGAGGGGAGAGGGGACCCATGACAGGTGGTGAACAGAGGTTTAAACAAGTGATTTAATCATTGGATTATACTACAGACCTCCTGGATAGAAAGGGGAAATAAGAGTTTGAAAAACAGATAACTACTCTGGCACAGAGGCTTGATATAATAGTGACAAAGAGCTTCAATTATCCAGACAAAGAGGAGTTAATAATTTCATGACTTTCTTTAATGCTAATTTCATTCTTCAAAAATGGAGGAACCATCAAGGGGAAATTCTATTTTTAATCTGATTCTCACTAATAGATAGAAACTGGTTGCTGGAATAGAAATGATGGTAATCTCACAGGAAATAATCATTTCATCCTATAGTTAAAGAGGAGAGGAAATCTAAGCATGTCTGATGTGGACCTTAGATGTGATACAAGCAAATTTCAAAAAAAATTAAGAGAAAAGATATGATTCCATGGAGTAAAATGCAACAAAGGAATTCAACCAGGAAGGATGGGAGGTACTCAAGATTCTGAAGACATAAAGGGAAATAAATCCAGGGAGGGAGGAAAAAATGAGATTTGTGTGAAGAGAGTAGTATGAATGAAAAGGAACTTACCACCAAATTAGATCTTAAGAAAGCAATGTACAGAACGTAGAAGCAATGGCAAGTAACAGATGATGAGTATAAGTACCTATTATGATCCTGGAAAAGTAGTGTGAGGGGTACTAAGGATTAGAATGAGCTGAGACTGGCAAAGAAGGGTAAGGACAACAAAAGAGGAAAAAGAAAGATCAAAGAAAAATTCTCTAAATCACTTTTACTCCAAGAGATGCAAATCAAAACAACTCTGAGGTACCGTATCACACCTATTAGATTGGCAAACATGACAGAACAGGAGAATGATAAATGTTGGAGAGAATGTGGGAGAGTTGGAACACTAATTTTTGGGGGGTTGGGCAGGACACTGATAACTAATGATTGACATTAAGTAGAACTGATCAATTTTTGGTCTTTTTAAAATTATTTTTATTTTTTATTTTTAATGTTCTAAAATCACTACCATAAAACTTAGATTCTTTTTCCCCCTTGCCTAACCCACCACTACCCACCTCCCTCCCCAAGATGGCATACAATTCTATATAGGATTTACACATACATTCATTCCTATTGAATACATTTTCACTATAGTCATGCTGTGTAGAAGAACTAAAATAAATGGGAGAAATCATATAACAAACCAAAACATAACACACACACGCACACAGACACACACACACACTCATACACACAAATGATCTGCTACATTCTATAGAATTCCATAGTTCTTTCTCTGAATGTGGAAGGCATTTTGCCTTAGAATACCATTGGGAATTTTTTTTTACGCCCTTGCATTGATATGAAGATCCAAGTCTACCAGAAAAAACTCTCACACAATATGGTTGTTGCTGTGCACAAAATTCTCCTGGTTATGTTCCTTTCACTCAGCATCAGATCATATAAGTCTTTCCAGGCCTCTCTGAAGTCTTCTTGTTCATCATTTCCTATGGCGCAACAGTATTCCATCACATTCATATACCATAATTTATTCAGCCATTCCCCAATTGATGGGCATCCCCTTGATTTCAAGTTTTTGGCAATTATAAAGAGTGCTGCTATAAATATTTTTGTACATGTGGGACCCTTTCCCATTTTTATGATCTCCTGGGGATGCAGTCCTAGAAGCGATATTGCTGGGTCAAAGGGTATGCACATTTTTGTAACCCTTTGGACATAGTTCCAAACTGCTCTCCAGAATGGTTAAAGAGCTCACAACTCCACCAACAATGAATTAGTGTTCCAACTCTCCCACATTCTCTCCAACATTTATCATTCTCCTGTTCTGTCATGTTTGCCAATCTAATAGGTGTGATACGGTACCTCAGAGTTGTTTTGATTTGCATCTCTTGGAGTAAAAGTGATTTAGAGAATTTTTTCATGTGATTATAGATATCTTTCATTTCTTCCTCTGAAAATTGCCTGTTTATATCCTTTGACCATTTATCAATTGAGGAATGACTTGTATTGCAGTATATTTGACTCAGTTCTCTATGTATTCTAGAAATGAGGCCTTTATCCCCAAGATTAGCTGTAAAAATTCTTTCCCAATTTGCCACATCTCTCGGAATTTTGGTTGCATTGGATTTGGTTGTGCAGTTTAATGTAATCAAAATTATCAATCTTCACTTCATAATACTTTCTACCTCTTGTTTAGTCAAAAATTCTTCCCTTCTCCATAAATCTGATAAATACACTATTCCTTGCACCTCCAGTTTGTCCATAGTATCAATCTTTATAGCTAGATCATATACCCATTTGGACTTTATTCTTGTGTAGGGTGTCAAGCATGGGTCTATGCTGAGTTTCTGCCACACTGTTATCCAGTTTTCCCAGCAATTTTTGTTTAACAGTGAGTTCTTATTCCAGAAGCTGGAGTCCTTTGGTTTATTAAACAGGAGGTTGCTATATTCCTTGCCTACTGTGTCTTGAGTAGCTACCATATTCCACTTGTCTACCCTTCTGTTTCTTAGCCACTACCAAGTGATTTTGATAACTGCTGCTTTATGATACAATTTGAGATCTGGTAGCGTTAGGTCACCTTCCCTAGCATTTCTTTTCATTAATCCCTTTGATATTTTGTTCTTCCAGATGAATTTTGATACCATTTTATCCAACTCTTGAAAGTAATTATCTGATAGTTTAATTGGTATGGTACTAAATAAGTAAATTAATTTAGGTAGAATTGTCATTTTTATTATATTAGCTCAGCCTACCCATAAGCAACTGATGTTTTTCCATGTACTTAGATCTGACTTTATTTGTGCAAAAATATCTTGTAATTGTGTTCATATAGTCCCTGGGTTTGTTTTGGCAGGTAAACTCCCAAATATTTTATAGTGACTACCCTGGCTTTAAATGGGATTTCTCTTTCTATCTCTTGCTGTTGGGCTTTGTTGCTAATATATAGGAACGCAGACGATTTGTGCAGGTTTATTTTGTAACTGGCAACCTTGCTAAAGTTGTTTATTATTTTAAGTAGTTTTTTACTTGAAACTCTGGGATTCTCTAAGTATATTATCATATCATTTGCAAAGAGTGATAACTTAGTTTCTTCTTTGCCTGTTCTTATTCCTTCATTTTCTTTATCTTGTCAAATTGCTACAGCTAACATTTCTAGTACCATATTGAATATTAGTGGTGATAATGGACATCCTTGTTTCACCCCTGATCTTACTGGAAATGCATCTAGCTTATCTCCATTGCATATAATGCTTGCTGAAGGTTTTAGGTAGATATTGCTTATTATTTTATGGAAAATCCCCTTTATTCCTATGTTCTCAAGCATTTTTAATAGGAATGGGTGTTGTATTTTGACAGCTTTTTCAGCATCTATTGAAATAATCATGTGGTTTTTGTGAGTTTTGTTGTTGATATGATCGATAACACTAATAGTTTTCCTAATATTGAACCAGCTTTGCATTCCTGGTATAAATCCCACCTGAACATAATGTATTATTATCGTGATAAATGCTACATTTGTTTTGCTAAAATCTTATTTCAAATTTCTGCATCGACATTCATTAGAGTAATTGGTCTATAATTTTCTTTCTCTGTTTTGTCTCTTTCTGGTTTAGGTATCAAAACCGTATTTGTATCATAAAAAGAATTTGGAAGTACTCCTTCTTCCCCAATTTTCCAAAATAGTCTATAAGTATTGGAGTTAATTGTTTTTAAATGTTTGATAGAATTCACTTGTAAATCCATCTGGCCCTGGAAATTTTTTCCTATAGAGTTCATTGATGGCTTGTTGAATTTCTTTTTCTGAGATGGAGGTGTTTAAATATTCAACTTTCTCTTCTGTTATTCCAATTCTGTTATTGCCAATTCTTGGCAATTTGTATTTTTAAAAATACTCATCCATCTCATTTAGATTGTTGAATTTGTGGGCATAAAGCTGGGCAAAGTAATTTCTAATTATTGTTTTAATTTCCTCCTCATTGGAGGTGAATTTACCCCTTTCATTTTTGATATTAGTAATTTGATTTTCTTCTTTCTTTTTCTTAAATTGCCCAAAGTTTATTGATGTTATTAATTTTTTCATAAAACCAATTATTGGCTTTATTTATTAATTCAATAGTTTTCTTAATTTCAATTTTATTAATCTCTCCTTTGGTTTTCAGTATTTCTAATTTGGTATTTACTTGGGAATTTTCAATTTGTTCTTTTTCTAGCTTTTTCCGCTGCATGCCCAAGTCATCGATCTTCTCTTTCTCTATTTTATTTATGTAGGCATTCAAAGATATAAAACTTCTCCTAAGAACTGATTTTGTAGTATCCCATAAGATTTGGTAGGTTGTCTCATTATGTCATTATCTTGAATGAAGTTGTTGATTGATTCTATGATGTGTTGTTTACACTTCTTCCTTAGGACTAGATTATTTAGTTTCCAACTGATTTTTGGTTTATCTTTCCATGGCCTTTTATTACATGTAATTTTTATTGCATTATGATCTGAGAAGGTTGCATTGATTATCTCTGCCTTTCTTCACTGGATTATGAGGCTTTTATGTCCTAGTACATGGTCAATTTTTGTATATGTGCCATGTACTGCTGAGAAATGGTATATTCCTTTCTATTTCCATTCAATTTTCTCCAGAGATCTGTCATATCTACCTTGTCCACAGTTTTATTTACCTCCTTCACCTCTTTCTTGTTTATTTTGAGGTTAGATTTATCAAGTTCAGAGAAGGGGTGGTTGAGGTCCCCCACTAGTATAGTTTTTCTGTCAATTTCTTCCTTCAACACCCCTAACCTCTCCTCTAGGAATTTGAATGCTTTACCACTTGGAGCATACACATTTAGTAATGATATTGCTTCATTGTATATGGTGCCTTTTAGCAGGATAGTTTCCCTCTTTATCTTCTTTGATTAGGTCTATTTCTGCTTTCGCTTTGTCTGAGATTAGGATTGCTACTCCTGCTTTTCTTACATCAGCTGAAGCACAATGTATTCTGCTCCAACCTTTGACCTTTACCCTGTGTGTATCCCCATTTCAAATGTGTTTCTTGTAAACAACATATTGTGACATTATGACTTTTAATCCATTCTGCTATCCATCTCTGTTTTATGGGAGAGTTCATTCCATTGACATTCACAGTCATGATTACAATGTGTGTACAATCTCCATCCTCTTTCCCACCATCTGTGCTTCTAACTCTCCTGTCTCCCTTCCCCTCCTCAATAGTTTTCACTCTTCACCACCACCTCCTGCAGCCTTCTCTTCCTTCTTTTAGCCCCCCTCCCTTTTACTCCCCTTTACCCTTACTGCTTCTTTCCTCCTTTTCAGCTTCCTCTCCCCTTGCTTCCCTCTCCCCTCTTACTGCATATAGAGCTACTTAGAATTATATACTTAAGTTTATTGTTCCCTCCTTGAACCAAATCAAATGAGAGTACCTCTCAAACAATGCTCATCTCCCTCTCCTCTTTCCCTCTACTATAATTTTGTACTTCTTCCTGTGATGTAATTTACCATTTTCTGCTTCCTCCTTTTCACACCTCCTGTTACAATCCCCTTCACATGCTTAAATCATATTTTTAACATGACATCATTTACTTTATACATGTTCTTTCTATGTATATCCCTTTTATATTTCATAATAGATGTACAATTCTCAAGATTAACAGGTATCATCTTCCCTAATAGGAAGGTAAACAGTTTGGTCAAATTGAGTAACAAGTTTTTGTTTTGTTTTTTTTCCCCCTGTTTACCTTTTTATTCCTCTCTTGAGACCTGCATTTGAAGATAGAATTTTTAATCAAGTTTTGGCGTTTTTGTCAGGAACATCTGGAAGTCCTTTACTTAGCTGAATGACCATCTCCTTGCCTGAAATGTTAGGCTGAACTTTGCTGGGTAGCTGATCCTTGGTTGTAGTCCCCACTCCTTTGCCTTATGGAATATTGGATTCCAATTCCTTTCTTTTAACATAGAAGCTGCAAGGTTCTGTGTGATCCTGACTGTAGCTCCTCAATATTTGAATTTGAATACTACAGGGCTGCCTGTAGTATTTTCTCCTTCATTTGATAGTTCTGGAATTTGGCCATGATATTTCTTAGGGTTTTGAGTTTGGGATCCCTTTTGGAAGGTGAATGGTGAATCCTTTCAATGACTATTTTGCCCTCTGGATCTAGCACTTCTGGGCAGTTTTCCTTGATGATTTCCTGGAAGATATCATCCAGACTCTTTTTTTCATCACGGCTTTCTGGCAGGCCAATAATTCTTAAATTTTCTCTCCTGAATCTATTTTCCAGGTCATTTGTTTTTCCCATTAAATATTTTACATTTTATTCTATCTTTTCATTCTTTAGATTTTGTTTGACTGAATCTTGCTGTCTCATAGAGTCATTAGTTTCTACTTGTCCAATTCTAATTTTTATTAAATGGTTTTCTTCAGTTAACTTTTGCATATCCTTTTCCATCTGTCCAATTGCTCCTTTTAAGGAGTTATTTTCTCGAGTTAATTTTTGTACTTCTTTTTCCATTTGTCCAATTTTCCCAGTTAGGTTTTGTGTCTCCTTTTCCATTTGTTCAATTTTCCTTTTTAAAGAGGTGTTCTCATGAGTGAATTCTTTTTTCCTACTTTTAAAATCATTGGCCAGTTTTTCTATTTCCTTCTTCAGCTCTTCCATGAGAGCTGTTTGTGCATGCGAGCAGTTCACAGTCCCTTATGAAGTTTCAGATGGAAGTACAGTCTCACTACTGACCTCTTAGTTATTTGTGTTTTGGTCTTTGTCCCCACAGAAAGATGCTACGGTTTTTTTGCTCTTGTTTTGCTTTTTCTTGTTCATGATGATGATTGTGTATTGTGGCTTCTGGTTCTTTCAATTAGAAGCTGCAGAACTTCGTGTTGAGCTGACTTGTGTGTAAATGCTAAGAGCAGGTGTCTTTTTATCTTTTTGTTTTGTGTCTCCCCTATCAGCCCTGGGGTTAGCTTGTTAAGTGTGGTGGTCTGATCATGGGAGATCTCCTCAGCTGAACTGAGGCAAAGGCAAGCTCAAGGGATGGTGATCCCAGCTGCCCTATTTTCATCCTGTTCCCCTGGAGTGCTGAGGCACACCTAGAGTTTTCACACCTCTTGGGGCTTGTCTCCTCGTGCTGAGGCTTGCCTGGGTCCTAGTGCGAGTTTCCACCCCTCCTGAGGCTCCCCTCCTAGCACTGAGGCTCGTCTGGGTCCTAGTGTGAATTTCTATCACCCTGGGGTCCCTCTCTTTCCTCTGCTACAGTAGGAGGAATCCCTCTTAGCTATTTTCCTAGACTCAGCTGTTATGAGACTATTTACCCCCTTCACTGTTCTACTGATCCAGGATTTTTCTTGGGAAATATTTTATGGTTCTTTTGAGGTCATCAAGGGAAGAGGAGAGAGCATTTACTGATCACTCCATCATCTTGGCTCCCAGAAGACATTTAGAGACATTTAATCTGTAGGCTGAATGTCTCAGGAGTTGCTGCAGCTGATATCTGGGACTCAGTGGTTGTCACTCACTTGACTCTGCTGGTCTCTCACCCTGGGCTGCACCTCTGCTGGTTCTGCCTGATGCTGTCTCACATCTCCCCTTCTCCTGTTCTGCTGTGCTGGATGCACTGCACTGTGTGCTGTGGTCTCACCCCTGTGCAACAGATCCTTCCCATTGACCTTCCAGTCTGTCCTGGGCTGTGAATCTGCCATAGTCTGCAACCTGTTGGATTCTGCACCTCCAAAATTTGGTCAGATTCTCTTTTTAGAGGTATCTGAAGGAGTTTGTCTAAAAACTTAGCTGAGCTGTTGCTCTCACTCTGCCATCTTGGCTCCGCCCCAACACTAAACCCAATTTGAAGTCTTTCTATAGAGTTTGATAGAACTTCCAGACCTTGTGATCCTTAGGCAAGCCTTTAAGAACTCAGAATTTCTAATTTCTATGCCATAAGGTAACAGAATGAGATTCTAGTGGAAAGTTAATCCATATATCATTGGATTGTCTATTATTCAAATGAAAGAATTAAAAGTAGCTTCTAGTTTTGGGTTCCTAATAAAAATCTGAAATTGTACCTAAGTGGGGTTTATCTCTTGCATGATGGTACATAACTTCTTTCAAATTGATTATTTATTATAGTTTGATATAGGGTAACTAGGTGGCACAGTGGATAGAGTCCTGTGGTCTAGAGTTAGGAAGACTTATCTTCATGAACTCAAATCTGGCCTTAGACATTTACTAGCTGTGTCATCCTGGGCAAGTAACTTATTTTCCTCAGTTTCTTAATTGTAAAATGAGCTGGGAAGGAAGTAGCAAACCATTCTCTGTATCTCTGCCAAGAAAAACTCATATAGGGTCTTGAAGGATCAAAAATGATTGAAAAATGACTGAACAACAATAAAATAGTTTGGTCTCGAAGTACTCTATGGTATTTTCTGCTAAGTTGGGAAAAATTTCCAAAAATACAAAATGTATTCTTACACTAGTTTTTAGGTTCCCTCTCTCATTCCAGGATTGACTCTGTATTCCCATTGTCCAGCATATACTAGGTGCTAAACAAATGTTTGTGAAATCAAACTGCATGGTTCCACAATGAAAGAATATCCCAATTGTGTCATTTCACGAAGTGATCATGAGAAGGTCAGACAAGGCCTCATCCATGTTTCTGGGTATAACTTTACAATCCTCATTGGAATACATGTTCTGGAGTCACCTCGAACCAACTCTGGAGAGTCAATTGTTAAATTTCAGTGTGAGCATTTACATTTTGGAAAACTGGAGCTTGATATATTGTTTTGCTGATTGTCCAGACTTCAGAAAGTGATGGTGAATATGTTAACAATACAGATTAAACTTGAAAGTGTGTTAAGTGTACATTTTTTTACCCCAGAGAAGCAGTTATGAAACATTTACTCCCCTGAGAGGAATCCATTAGCTCTTCAGCCAACTCATTCTTTTAGATATCTTGTTAGGAAGTGTTTCCTTATATCAAGACTAAAACTGCTTCTCTGGGACATCAATAGTTGCTCACTGTTCAGCTTTCTGAGTTGAAGAAGTACATACCTAATTCCTCTTCCATAATATTTAAAGATAACTCTCATGTCTCCTCCTAGTCTTCTCTCCTCTTCACATTCATGAACTCAAGACTCTTCACCATCTTGGTTGTCCTCTTCTTTCTACTTTCCAATCTTTCTACTTACCAATGTCCTTCCTAAAAATTGGACCAGATCTGAATTCCAGGAAGTCCAGATCTTATCTGACAAGGTCAGAGTACAACAGG
>CM053771.1:156119269-156176769 GCA_028658325.1 Potorous gilbertii | reverse complement strand
GCACAACTTAATAGCATGTTGGCCTTGTTTTCAAATTGCTTTCTAGAATGGATAGACTAGTTCACAGCACCAACAATAATGCATTAGTGTACCTGTTTTCCTAGAGCCTCTCCAGAACTTGTCATTTTCCCTTTTTGTCACCTTAGCCAATTTTATGGTTTTGAGGTATTCCTTCAGAGTTATCCTTCACTTTTTATGAAGCTGTGACTTCACTTTCCTCCCTCTTCAGCTTCAAGTTGAGCTAGCTATTTCAACTCTACATGATCTTCTCTTCAATTGCTGGTCCCCCTTGTTCTATTACTATTCTCTTGCCACATTTCAGCCATGGATTCCTCCCATCATCTACCTTCTCCACTCCTACTCACCAGCTGCTGAACAAAGATGGAGGAGAGTCTGCTAGTCAATTTCTTTGCCAAGTCTATCTCTACTCCAGGTCTTCCTAAAGTGTAGATCTGACCATCTCCCTATTCAGGAAACTCTAGTAACTTCCTATCACCTCTAGGATTAAATATGATAGTCTATGTCTGGTAACCCTTGATAACCTGCCCTCTTCCCTTTCCAGCTTATACTGTAAATTTTCCACATACTCTGAAATCCAGTGACAATGACCTCCCTACTGCTCCTAGTACAAGGCATGCCATTTTCCTAATCCAAGCATTTTCATTGGCTGTCCCCCATATCTGAAATTTTTGCTTACCTCATTTTAGCCTCCTCATTTCCTTGACTTCTCCAAGTCTCAGTTAAAATTCTACTTTATATAGGAAGCCTTTTCTGATATCCCTTAGTCCTAGTGCCTTTCCTCTATTGATTAAAATTTCCAATTTATCCTGTATATGACTTGTTTATACATAATTATTTACATGTTGTCTCCTGCAATAGACTGTGAGCTCCTTAAGAGCAGGGACTATACATTGCCTTTGTATTCTAACCACTTGGTAAAGTACTTAACACAAAATATGTACTTCTTAATTTTTTTTTGACTGACACTCATGACCGTGTATATTATGTTGCCCAGCGTCAACTGAGCTCACACTGCAGCAAAGCAATCCTTTTATTCCTCCCAAATTGATTCCCTATCTCATTCCCTACATAAGTTATTACAAACACTCTCTTCTCTCCTTGAATGTCAACCCACATCCTTTCCCATCTCTTTCTCTCTCGGCCAAGGACCTGGGCTCTCATATTACTGGAGAAGTTGAGATGATTCAACATGAGCTCCCTCAATGTCTTCCATTTTCTTCAACTCAACATACCTAGACATCATCTTCAACTTTCAACTCTTCCCCACCAGTCTTTGACAAAAAGGTGACCCATCTTTCCAAATCTAAGCCTTCTATATGTGATCTCATCACCTCCTATTTTCTCCAGAAGTTTATATCTTTAATTATTCTCTTTTTTTCCTCTTGAATCTCCAACTTCTCCTTATCAATTGACTATTTCTCTACTGAACTCAAACATTTCCAAATTTCTCCTATCCTTAAACTATCTTCACTGGACCCTACCAACTTCTTAAATAATCATCTAATACTTCTTCTTTCTCAAATCCATGAAAAAGTTACCTAGACTCACTCCCTCTACTTCATTTCTCTTCAACCCTTTGCAATCTGGTTTATGATGTCATCATTAAACTTCTTTCTCCAAAGTTAGTGATGATCTCTTTATTGCCAGTGCTGATGGTCATCTCTCAATTCTAATCCTTCTTGACTTATCTACTTCATTTGACACTGTTAACCACCCTCTCTTCCTGGAATTTCTCTCCACTGGGTTTTCTTGACACTTTTCTCTCCTGGTTTACTTTCTATCTTTCTGATTGATCCATCCTAATATCCTTTGCTAAGGAATCATCCATATTATGCCCCCTAACCATAGGGTTGCCTAGGAATAATGTCTTATGCCTTTGGTAACCACATGAGATCCTATGTGTTTAACTATCATCTCCATGCAGGTGACTGCCAAATCTATAGTTGAATGCTTCAATATCTCCTCTCAGCCTCTGTCTTACATCATCACTTGCCTATAGGGCATTTCAAACTGCATGTTCTGGGGACATCATAACTCAGCATATGAATAACTGAGCTCATTATCTTCCTCCTCCTAAATCCTCTCCTTTTACCAATTTTCATGTTTCTATTGAAAGCACCATCACCTTTCCAGTGTTTTACAGTTGTAACCTCCACATTATTCTCTACTCCTTACTCTCCCTCGACCCATATATAGTCACCAAATCTTGTTTTCACTCTTTACAACATTTCTCATATATGATCCCTTCTCCCCACTCAGCCAGCACTCATTAGCACTCTCTTTGTTCAATCATGCATCACTTTTTACCTAGGTTACTTCAACAACTTGATAACTGGTCTTCCTGCTTCTTCTCATCTCAAGTCTCTGACCACTCTCATCCATGTTTCACACTCTTGTCAAAATGATTTTCCTTAAGTGTAGTTCTGATCATGAGACTTTCCTCCAGTGGCTTCTTATTGCCTCTAGAATAGAATGTAAACTATTCTATGTAATTCGTAAAGCCCTACTGCCATGGGCTCTAATCTTTATTTCCAGCTTCATTGTATATGACCCACCTCCAACCCCCATCATGCATTCTGTGATCCAGACAAACTGGTCTTTATTCTCTCTGTTCCTTACACAGGTTACTCCTTGCCCATCTCTGAACACTGGCCCTTTCACATGCCTAGAATCTCCCTCAAATAAATCTCTTCATTTAATAAGAAGCTGTCATGTCAAACTTTCTTTTAACATGATCTTTTGCATGAAGCTTTTTTTCTGATCTGCTCAACTAGCATCCTGCCTTGCAAACTACCTTGTATTCTTATCTAGATTTATTTGTATTTATCCACTTTAAATTTATGTATATGGACACATATATGTGTATATATGTATACACACACACACATATATATGTTTATGTATACACACTTGTCTCCTCTCATTAGAATGCAAGCTCCCTGTGAGAAAGGGTTGCTTTATTCTTTGTACTTCTATCCCAGAGTCTACCACAGTGCCTGACCCACAGCAGATGTTTGACAAATGCTTGCTGATTGATGAAAGGCACAATTCATCTCAACCAACAGGATGAAATTTAATAATGATAAAGTAAAGTCACTTTTTGGAAATTAAAATAAAGAGATGATTTGGGGTTAATGATAGATATTTGTTCAAGGAAAAATAATTATCCTTAAGCTGTTTGTACCTAGAAGGAAGAAATAGGAAAAATGGGTGGAAGTTGCATAGACCACCATTTAGATCTGATATAGGGGACAATTGTGTAATGGTCACAGCTATCCAAAAGCAGCATGGTCTGTCCTGTAAAGGCTGATTGCTTCAGGGGCAGGTTGTGGATAGGATTCTTATACTGGGATATGTTTGACCAGATGGCCTCTGGGGTAGGTCCCCTTCATCGCTAAGATTCATACTTACTAAATCTGCAGATGACACAAAACTGTTAGGGATAACCAATATGCTGGATGACAGAATAAAGATTCAAGATTATCTCAACCAGCATGTTGATGTTGACAGGTGTAAAAGCAGAGTCATTAGGTGAGGTTAACAAATCAATAGCACAAGTACAGGATAGGAGGAGGCCTGGCTTGATAACACTCCATGAAGGACACAAGGGTTCATAATATTGACTCTGGTTAATATCAAGGCAATAGTTTAATGCCCCTTTTTCTGAAAAAAGCCAATACAATGGTAGATAGAAATGTCATGTCCAGGTCAAAGGAAATGACATTTTTCTAAACCTATAAAGAGAATTATGTTCAGTTCTAAACAGCATATTTTAGGAAGGACACTTTCATATTAGTGTTTGTCCAGAGGACAATGATCAGAAAAGTCAGTGGTCTTGAAATAATACCCAATCAAGAAGGGTTGTGAAAATGAGCAGTATTTAGCCTGGAGCAAAGAAAACTCAAGCTATAAATGAAAGCCATCTTGCAAAATTGATAGGCATAGGGACTAGGGTGTATGGGACTCCCAGATGAGAAAATTCCTTTTACTACTTCTTGTTAGAAATTTCTTTGCAACTTACAGTCTTTGAGAGTCGTGGAGTCAAACTCATATACAAAAGAGGGCCAACTAAACTGTGCATAAGGATTCCTGAGACAGCAAATAAACTTAGAAAACCACATATCAACATTATTTATGTTTTATTGTATTTCTATTCATTTTGTTAAATATTCCCCAATTACATTCAGGAGTATTGCTGGCTGCACTGTAGCCAGATCGCAGTGTGTTTAACATCTCTGGGCTAGAGTACTGACATGTTAAGTGACTTTCTCACAGAGTCACACAGGAATTTTATGTCAAAGGCAAGATTTGAATCCAAGTCTTCTTGGCTTTAAGACAAACTCTCTATTCATTATTCCAACTTATCTTTTACAAAATTTGAAGAGTTTCTAAAAGAGCAAGGGAAATAGTTATATTGTATTGCTTCAGAGGACAGAGCCACAGCCAGTAGAAGGGAGTTACAAAGACACCGATTTTGAAACTGGGTACATAAGAGGAGCTCAACAAACACAGAAGATATCTCTGTGTGACCTTATTTTGTTAAACTGAAGGGGTTCTTTGAGGACACTAATTTTGGATTCAAAATTCTTTGTCATGACAATGAAACAGAATGATCACTTGACTGTTGATTAGGAAAACTAGGTTTTAGGTAAGATTCTAACACTTATTAGATGGGTGACCTAGAGCATGTAACTGAACTTCTCTACACTTCAGATGTTTAAAAAAGTTACTTAACCTCTTAAATTCCTCATCTGAAAGAAAATGGAAGTTGGAATAGATCTCTGAGGTTGGATCCCTTCAATTTAAATATCCTATGATTAGCACTTAGCACAGTACCTGGAATATAATATCTACTTAATAAACATTTATTGATTATTTACATAAGAAAAAGGTAGAGAAGCAGTTATTTGGCTAACACAATTCTCAAAGTCTGGTTGATTTTGACTTGAGGGCCCAAATTACATTTTTTGAGGGGGAGTGTTGCTTAGACACAACTCATTCCTTACCTAATCTACCTTCTAACCACACGCTTGCCCGTTCCCTTTCCTTACACTGGCTTTTCTGCCTCTTGTATAAACTTTTCTTCCATGTTAACTCTGAGCTTTCACCTGAAGATTCAGATTTTGAGTGTACAGTTATGCCTCCTCAAATGCAGATTAATAATAGTTGGAACACATGAGAAAAGGATTCAAAACGTAGCCAAGGAAACTGAAGTTAAAATTAAGGGAAAATGTCCGTGTATTCATTTTATTTAAGAAGCCTGAGTTATTTTTCTCATTGAAAGTTCACAAAAATGTTTCTTAGATGTATTACTTTAAATTTTCAGGAGGCATGACCCCAAAGTTTGTCTCCATCTATTATATTTTAATCAAGATCTAATTGCAGAATTGTCAGCAGTGAAAGGCTTTAGAAGTAGACCATTTTCATGTGGGCTATAGAAATATTTCTACAAAGCAACATAAAATAATAGGAGGAGGATAATTTCAAAAATCTGTCAAGGGCTTTGTTAGGAATTTATAGGGATTTCATATCATAATAGAAACGGCTCATCTTTATTTTACAAAACAGAATTTATTACTTAAAATATATTTATTCATTGAAATATCATTGAAATATAAATATTAATTTTTACATTAGAACAAGTTCAAATTCTGTTTTTCCCCAGGTGATAATAAGTTCTTCATCAAAGAACTACTTAATCCCCTCTAAATAATTCAGAGGAATTTGTAATTAATCTTTCTACTTACTATAATATAATGTATCTTTGGCTATCATAACCTAACTGAGCATTGATTAAAATGGAATAAATAATCATTTTTTAAGCAGAAACCTTTAAGAAATAAATTTCACTTTTTTCTCTTTGAGATAAGAAATACTTTATTGGGTAAAATGGGTTTTTTAATGAAGGCCTTCTGGGACAAATAAAGAAAGATACTTAATGATTTTATGATCTTATTAATTAAGTCAAGTTTATGAAACTGGCTTCAGGGGTTTCCTTGTAAAAATGCCATCAAACTCTTTCTTACATACATCATGCCTCATTAACACTCTTTTCTGCCTGTTATGTCTTTAATGAAAAAATGCCACCATTTGAAAACAAAATGCCACAACATTGATTAAAGAAACTCACAAACCTGATAGAAATGGTCTAGCATCCTACAGCAACCATTTGTAGATAAGTGTACTAATTGTCATCTACAAAGGAATTAGTAAATTAATCCAACATTAGTTTTGCCCAAATGACTTTTGTTAATTTTATTAAACTAATGCATACAAAGCAACAGAATGTTGTAGGACAAAGACTTGGCCTTGGAGTTAGGAAATCTCTGTGCCACCATGAGCAAATCCCTTAACCTCTCAGTGCTCCTGGAAATTAAGATTGCAAATTACAGGGTAGTGGCTGATATGTACTTAGGGAGGGAATTACCACACAGAGAGTTTCCCAATCAACTAAATCATAGGTCTGGATCCCAAATGCTGTAAGTATGTAAACACACACATATGTATACAGTAGACCTGTGGAGATGATGTGGTATAGTAAAAACACCATTGGGCTTATGTTAAACAGGAAATGGGTTCTTGACTCCAGTTCTGATAGTAACTAGTTTTGGGATCACTTATTATATGTGGGGTTGGATAAGGCAGCCTTTTAAAGGCTCCTTAAAAAGTTAAAATCTATTGCTCTCCAGCAGGCACTTATAAGAAAATTAAATTCAGTCCAATTCAGTCAATCTTTATGAAGGGTATTATATTAGGAGAGATAAAAGACACAAATATAGCATATTTCTTGCCCTTACTGAGCTTCAACTCTAATTCAGGGTGGAGGTGGAGGTATATATGACACAGTATGATAAAATATGATACATTCTTATGAGAGATGTAAAGTACTATATGGGATCCAATTGGGATAGAAAAGTGGAATAAAGACTAAGTGGGTTTGGAAGGTTTCCTGGAAGAAGTTAGTCAGTCAAACAACAAGCACTTACTGGACATATAATATGTGTCACGTACTGTATTAAACGTTAAGAATACAAAGAAGTGGAAGCAGAGAAAGAACCAGCCTCTGCTCTCAAGCAGCTCCCACTGAGGACATATGCCAACAATTATGTAAATGCAAAACTGTATAAAAGACAAATTGGAGACAATCAATGGAGAGATGTTAACATTAAAAGGAACTAATATAGGTTTCTTGTAGAAGGTAGGATTTTAATTGGAGCTTGAAGGAAACCACAGAGGTCAGGAGGTAGAGATGACAAGGGAGAGAATTCCAGGCAGAGGGGGCAGTCAGTGAGAAAAAAATGGAATAGGGAGAGTTTCTTTTACTCAGAATGGCAAGGCTGTTATTATTTGGTTGTTTTTTAGTCATGTAGGATTCTTTGTGACCATATTTGGGATTTTATTGGAAAAGATACTGGAGTGGTTTGTTATGTTCTTCTGCAGCTCATTTTATAGATAAGGAACTGAGACAAATGGGTTTAAGTGACTTGCCCAGGGTCACACAACGAGTTAAGTGTCTGAGACAGGATTTGAATTCAGGTCTTCCTGACTCCAAGTGAAGTGCTTTATCCACTGTACCATCTAGCTGCTGAGAATAACAAAGAGGCCAGTGTGTATGTATGTGTGTGTGTGTGCGCCTGTGTGTGTGTGTGTGTGTGTGTGTGTGTGTGTGCATAGGAAAAGTATATAAGAAGACTGACAATGTAAGGGATAGGGCAAGGTTTTAAAGGGCTCTGAATGATAGATGATTTTATTTTTGATCCTGGATGTGATAGGGAACCATTGGAGTTTATTGATTAAAGTGGTGAGTGAGGTGATGTGATCAGACCTATGCTTTAGGAAGATCAATTGGACAGCTAAATGGAAGATGGACTGGAATGAGAAAAGATTTGAGGTAGGGAGATGAAAAGACTGTTGTCCAAGAGTAATGTGATGAGGTTCTGGACCTGAGTGACAGCAAAGACAGAGGAGATTTAACAAGGCATATCTGAGAGACGTTAGGAAGATATAATTGACCAGGTTGGGTAATAAATTGAATAAGGAGGGGTGGAGAGTGTGAGGAGCAGAGCATGGCACCTGGGGGAGTAGCTGGGAAGATGGCTGTGTTCTCCCTAGTAACGAGAAAGTTAGGAAGAGTAAAGGGCTTTGGGGGCATGTAAAGAATATGAGTTCAGTTCCATACATGCTGAGATAATGATGCCTATGGGATATACATTTTGAGATGTTCAAAAGGCAACTGAAGATCCAAGAGTGGAAATCAAGAAAGAGGTTAGGGTGGATAAATAGATCTGGGAATCATCAACATAAAGGAAGGAGAGAAGGATTTATAAAATGTCAGTCTATATGTTCCAGGCACTGTACTAAGCTTTACAAATATTATTTCATTTAATTCTTACCACAAACCTCCGAAATACATGCTATTATCACCTCCATTAGAGTAAACTTAGGTAACAGAGATTATGTGATTCACCCGGGGTCACACACCTAACCTTCTGAGGTCAAATTTGAATTCAGGTCTTCCTGACATCCTGACTCCATCCTCTTTGTCACCTGGATGTCACTTAATTTAATCCAAAGGAGCTGATGAGATTGCTAAGTAAAATAATATAGAGGGAGAAGAGCACATGGCCAAGGACAGTGCCTTGGGGTCACCCATGGCTAGTGGTCATGATTTGGATGACTCAGGAAAGGATTCAGAAAAAGAGCAGTCAATCATGTAGGAAGAAAACTGGAGAGACAAAAGAATCAACAAAAAGAGGGTGATTAGTGGTGTTAAAGGCTTTAGAGGTCAATATGAATAAGATTGAGAAAAGGCCATGACATATAGCATTTAAAGGGCAAATAGATTTGCAGGGATGGAGGAGAAAAGGGTGGGTGGAGTTAGGGCATCTTAGGCTTAAAGAACACTGTAAGCAAAAGCAGAGAAACCAGAATGTTCATCAGGTATATGAAGGGATGAGAAGCAACCCAGTTTGACTCACGTATAGATTATATGGAGAGGAATAGTATTATTTAACAAACATCCGGCCAAATACAATTATTGAGCAGGGCATAATTTCTCACTTTCTGAAAATACATTTTCATGTAACATTTACAACAATACTAAAAATCAATTTCATTCCAGAGCATGGTGTGCTTCTTAATTCATTGCATTATGAAAATTCCATAGGCAGAAAATGCACTTTTTAAGGGAAACTGTCACAAAAGAGATTTCATGAGTTATAATAAGGAATCACATATTAAAAAGTCAGGCATGTACTCCAATTCAATTCAATAAATACTAAATTCCTACTGTGTGTCAAGCATTTTCACAGTATGTCTCAGGATGAGACATTGTTAAAACCCGCAAACTAAATGGGTTACAAAAGTAGAAGTGTATCGACTCATGAAGACTTGGATGGTTCCTTTCAGTCTTAAATCTTTAATCCTATGACACAGCCAAGTAGGGAATTTTGGCACTTTAAATAAAGCACCCAATTTGGCTCTTTCTACAGTTTATTTAGTCTGTGCAGGCATGGCTACGGTAGGAAGTAGAGAAATTGATGTGAAGAGTATAGCTAGGGGCATTTGTTTCTAAAATCATCATGTTAGGATTGTATATGCATCTAATATGAATTACAATAAGCTTCCCTTAGAGAATAATAGAATACTTCATCTAACATTTGGAAAAGAGATTTTATGATTATAAAAGATTTCAAAATTGAGGTTAAAATTATGTGTCCAGGCAAGCACAACTAACAGTTCTAGTGCTGTATTATTATTAAATAATGAATTCCTGCTTTTATTTTTAATCTTTTGACCTAACATTTGGAAACCTCATCCTGGTCACCCCACCCCCCTCACCTTGCAGCTAATTAGAGCAATCTGGATCTTTGCCTTTTAAAAATAAATAGAACTATTAAAACATACTAAATAAGTGAAGAATTCTTAGAAAATCAACATGTATGCTATTTTAAAATAAATGTGAATAAGAGATAAGAGGGAAAAGATGAGAGAGAGAAAAGTTTTTGCATTACAGTATTCTTTTCCTAATGCAAAAAAACTGCATTAAGAAATTGAGATAATCTGTAATAACTCTTTTATGAGTAATATTTAAAACCCATCAATTGTTTTAATTTTCTCTATGCTAAATGATAAGCAGTGATTAAAGAGTGCTTAGTTAAACCCTCATAGGGCTAACTCATATATTATGGGGGATGAAAGATGTTCAGATGCTCATGCACACATGTTTTGAAATATAAAAACCCAGTTTATGCACCTGGTGACATAATTATCAGTAGCCATAAAGTTTCATCTAAAGAGATTTGCTGTAATTGTAGGTACTGGTACAATTTTGAATGAAACATTTGTTCCTCTCTTGGTAGTTATAAATGTCTAGCCTTTTCTAAACAGGTTTGAGAATTATTAGTTCTTGTGGCTAATTCATAGTCAAATAACTGCAGTATAAATTTGAAATAGTATTGTAGAAATTAAACTATCACTGAAATAGAAGGAGCAGCAGACTAGAAGCAGTGACAAACAACGTAAAGTTCAGAATTTATTCTCTGATTGTTTTTATAATTCTCAGTAATAGCCCAAAGTTATACCACAATCTATAATTTTTATATGCTGTGTTTTGAAGGACACCTCTCCAGTATAACCTAGGACAAAGGGGCAATTAATGTGAAGCAGTGACTAAATCTCTGGGCCTGCAGTCAGGAAGACCTGAGTTTGAATGTGACCTCAGACACTTATTAACTGTGTGTCCTTGGACAAGTCATTAAGCCTCTGTTAGCCTCAGTTTCCTCATCTGTAAAATGAGGATAATACTATCATCTATCTCTTAGGGTTGTGGTGAGGATCAAATGTGTGTGTGTTCATCCTTTGTTGCTGAAGACCATGCCATCAGAGAAATAATGACATGGCTTGCACTTGACTTTGTTTCGAGTGAGACAGGGCTCTGCCGGTCACCAGCCTCACTTCTCCTCCAGAGCCATCTGAATCCAGGGACCAGATATTCATCAAGATGAGGCAATTGGGGTTAAATGACTTGCCCAAGGTCACACAGCTAATGAGTGTCAAGTGTCTGAGGTAAGATTTGAACTCAGGTTCTCCTGACTCCTGCACTGGTGCTCTATCCACTGTACCACCTAGCTACCCTGAGGATCAAATGAGATAGTAATTGTATAATGCTTAGCATGTCACCTGGCACATAGTGGGCTCTATACAAATGTTAGCTCCTGCTGGTGCTGCTGCTACTACTACTACTATTACCAGGTTTTTTTTTTAAGATCAAACAAACAGACTGAGCTCTGTCTCTAAGTAGTTGTATGACCTTGAGTTAATCTCCAAACCTTTTTAAGCCCCCTTTCCTTTTTTCTCTCATCTATAAAATGATGGGATTGGATAAGATGATCTCTGAGGCCCATCACAGTTTTAAAAGGGTGTTAGCTAGGCTACAGTAACTTAACCACTCACCTGTCCTCCACTGCTTAGAGTGAACCACTGGCATGGAAAATGGTCAGGGCCACAAGAGTTGCAGGGGTTTCAGAAGAGACTGGAGGGTAGAGTTGGTTGCAGATAACCAAACATCAAGATATTTATGCCCAAAGAACATCAGAGAGAAGTAAACTGAGATTAGGCTTTGCCTCATTTGATCTCCTGATCCAGCATGAACTCTGGTCCTCTCCTCTAGTCAGCCTCTTCTCAGACTTTGAAATGATCCTGGATTTGTTTCTACTTCTGCTCCATATACTACTCTCATATTTCTGGACCATAAGGTTCAGGACCTTCTGGCTCAATGATACATATTCCTAGTCTCTCTCGTCTCTAATTCTTCTTTCACAAAGGAACCAAATGTATTTCCTAAAGCAAAAATTTGACCATGTCATTTGCCTCCTCATTAAGATCCAGTAGATCCCCATTGCCTCAGGGATCAAATACAAACTTTTTTTTGGCATTTAAAACCTCATGCAGCAACTTCTCTCCCCAACTTTACTATATATTACTGCCCTCTATGTACACTATAGTTCAGTTAAACTGGGCCTCTTCTTTCTCGGAAAGGCTCTTCATCTCTGATCTGGATGCCATTGTACCAGGAATGCTCTCTTTCCTCACCTCTGTCTTTCAGAATCCCTTGTTTTCTTCAAGGTTCAGAGTCTATATGAGACCTTTCTTGATTTGGCAGCTGTGTGGCTTAGTAGGGATAGTGCTAGCCTTCGAATTAAGAAGATAGGTTTGAATTTTACTTTAGGTACTATTAGATAAGCATAAGAATTTCCCAGTTTAGAAGCTGGATACACCTTCACCATCTATCCACAAACTACAGAAGTTTTAATCCTGCTTAGATGGCACCCTAAGGGCAGGACAAGGAGAGGACAGAATCTAAATTCTTCTGAAAATATGGATGTATTAGTCTCCATATTCTTATCTCATTCTGTATAGTTCTTTGTTTTCTATTGAGAATGATTCCTCATGCTGAGGTCAGCTTTTACTTTATTGAGGTAAGCAGGGTTCCATTTAGTTTAGTGATGAGTTTTCTGTTTGTTTTATATTTGGAACTGATTGAAAGATTCTCTTGATCCCTTGAAATGATCAACTTACTCATTAGTGGAACTGTGAGAAATAATCATTCTTTTTTTTCATGAGACACTTTGTACAAGTCAGAAAATCTAACCAAAAGCTTGGTTGGTTGGTTTAAAAAAGATGCAGCATTAAATATTGTACTTCTCCAAATACCAATAACAAATCGGATTCTTATCAAACAGCATGGCTGAGGCAATAGGGTAGTCTAGAATATTAGTTGCCCTTCAAAATCCCTTCCAACAATAAGTTTATGATTTTAGTTGAAGTTTTAAACTCCTATAAACCTTAAGAGTTAATTAGAAATAAAAAAGCAACAATTTTTTTGCTAAAAAGCAAGCCAAAGTAATTTGTTGTAAAGGGTCATGGAGGGTAGCTGGTTTTATACTGAAAGAGCATATATTTTTATGCAATCTAAGCACTGATAGAAAAAAAAATTGGTGCTGATGAACTAATTCTTGTCTTCAATGAAATGTTATTCTTAGTAAATTAATAACAATCATTTTGTTGCTGTTCAGTTGTGTCTGACTCTTTGTAACCCCATCAACCATAGCATGATAAGCCTTTCTATCCTCCACTGTTCATAGAAGTCTATCCAAGTTCATGTTCATTGCTTCCATGATACTATCCATCCATCACATCCTTTACCCTCTTCCTTTCCTTTTGCTTCCAATCTTGCCCAGCATCAGGGTCTTTTCCAGTGAGCCCCATCTTTTCATTATGTGGCTAAAACATTTAAGTTTTAGCCTCAGTATTTTCCCTTCTACTGAATAGCCTGAATTACTTTAAGAATTGACTGATTTGATCTCCCTGTTGTTCAAAGGACTTTCAAAATTCTTCTCTAGTATTATGACTCAAAAATATCGACTCTAGCTTTGGCTATATGGATGTTTATTGGCAAGGTGATGTTTCTGCTTTTTAGTATGCTGTCCAGATTTCCCATTGCTTTCCTTCCAAGGAGCAAGAGTCTTTTAATTTCATGGCTGCAGTTGGCATCTGCAGTAATCCTTAAGTCTGAGAATATACAATCTGATACTACCTCCATTTCTTCTCCCTCTGTTTGCTAGAAAATAACGGGAACAGTTGCCACCATCAAATAAAATTTGAAGTCTATCCAATTTGAGACAGGCTTTCAAAAACTCCAATGGATTGATGATCTCATTCATGTTGATATCACCTCCAACGATGTTGACTGCTGCCCATCCATGCTACCAAGCCCTCTGCAACCACGTTTCTTCTGCCAATATATTGAGGGCTTTCCTTCTTTCTTCCAGTGTCACAAAGATATGTGAGGACACTGTACAAAATTTGATTACACTCACTTTTACAAGGAAGAAGGAGAATACAAAGCTGAATGAGTTTCCCTTATTTGACAGGAGTATTTTTGCAAGAAATGACTATAGATATTTTATGTCTGAATTTCAGCATGACATTTGACAAAGTTTCTCATGCTAACCCCATGGGTAAGATGAAAAGATATGGGCTAAACAATATTATGGTAGCTATTTGATGAACAGATCAATGTTCGCTTGAAGGAGGTCTCTCATGGCATGCCTATAGGGCTCTGTCTTCAGCTCAGCTTTATTGAATATATTTTATCAGTAACATGGGTGAAAATAATAACGGCATGCTTATCAAATCTGAGGATGACACAAAGCTGGAAAGGATAATATTAGGTTGGAAATATCAGTATATGCTGGAAATACGAGCTTTTGAACAAAATAAATCTGAATAAGAATGAATAAAAAGTCTTATTCTTAGGCTTAAAATATCAACTGCAAAAATATGGGATGGGGATGGGGGTGGGAACCAGGCTTGACAGCAGTTCATGTAACTTATGGGATACCATTAAAAGAAAATTAAATAAATCAACAGCATGAAATGTTAACCCTAAAAGCCACATGAATCTTGGATATATTAATAAAGGTACACTGTCCAGATCATTCACTCAACAAACATTTATCAAGGCATTAGGTATGTAACGAAGAGAATAATCATGGAGAGGGCAGTGGTGGTAAGCGAGGGAACAAAGTGTACACTGGAAGGCAGAATAAAAAGTGAAATGAGATGGGGCCAAATACAATATCATGATCCAGTACTCCTAGAAAACCTGAGGAGAGAAAGATCATTTGTATCTTGGAAGGTCAGGTTAGGCTTCATGGTGGAGGCAGAACCTGACTTGAGCTTTGAAGGATAATCCTGAGTCAGAAGTGAGGAGTGACAGGGACAGCCTGTGTGAGTACATGAAGATGGAGGGTAGTGTGTTGTGTTTGGGAAATGCTGGATTTGGGATATAGTTTGACTAGAATGTACCTAGTTTGGCTGGAATATACCTAGTACATCATGAAAAGAAGCATTATAAAAATTAGGCTTTAAAGGTATACTGGAGCCAAATAGCAGGCTAAATAATTTGTATTTTATTCTATTGGCCCTGGGGAGTCACTGAAAAGTTGGAGGAGAGTAATATGACAAAACCAAAACCTTAGGAGAGAAGTTCTTCACTTGGGGTCTCTGAACTTGTAATTAATTTTGTGAATGTGCTTCAATGTAACTGGTTTCCTTTGTAAGCCTATATGTTTTATCTTATGCATTTAGAAACATTATTCTCTGAAGGGGTCCATAGGCATCACCAGACTGGATGAATTAATTAATTTATAAATTTATGAAATGGGATCAGGCACACCCTATTCTTTGGGTAACTTTCTAGGAAAGTCTATGATGGCAGTGGGAAACAGGTCTATAATCACACTTTAATAGGGCACAACAGGTATAGGGGAAAATGGCACAAAAAGTACAGAGATAATTACCAAAAAAGGAGGGTAGTACAAAGTCAGATGGTGTGGGTTTTGGGGATGGTGTGATTAAGAAGGCAAGCAGCAATGGGGAAGGACACAGGGAGGGGAAGAGGCATATCACTCACATAACCTTGTGTTAAAGTGGGTAGCACTCAATAGCATGAAACCAAATAGAGAAGAGGGCTTGGGAAGAAGGATTTTGAAGTTTCATTTTTATGGGGTTTTGGGGGAACAGCTTAACTCTTACCTGGCCAGCTTGAGGTTAATTCATGAACATATTCATATCCTCTCAAGGTTGTGGGTAAAACTTTAAAGTTAACATACCATGTCTTCTCAGAGTTATTTATCAGCACCATTTGGTGATCTGCTGATCTTATTAAGGATATCTGGAACTCATCTGAAATTTACATATCATAGGACCAAGAGGCTCTGACAGCAAAGCCTTGGTGGCTTCCTCTGATTCAGCATATATTACCAGGATTTGATTTTTGGCTATATCCAATACAAGTTATACATTATGCTCCCTTGATCTTTGGAAATGGTTTGTATGTGACTTCTAGGTTCCCCTTTGTAATATTGCTTCCTGCAATGACACTTTAGACTAACCGCTCATAAACTTACTATATTGACTACAAGGGGTGGTAGTGGTGCTGGTGGTTGTCAGAGGACTAGAACAAGATATTATTTTGACAAGATAACAAAAATAACAATTTAACAATGGGTCCATGATACACAAAAGGTTAGGAATCTCTGTCTTAGAAAGATTACTTCAGTAGCTTTAGAGATGAAGGATTGGAAGGGGCAAGGCTGAAGGGATAAGGACAGTTAGTACTCAAAGTGAGAACTTGAAAAGGACCTTAGCTTAAAAGGGTCAAGGTCTCTCACTGCATCCTGGGCTGTCTCCAGTTGTCCTCATCGATATCTGGCCACTGGACCCACATGGTTTTGGAGGTGAAAGTGAGTCTGGTGACTTTTCACAGCTGTCCCTCACTCAAATCAAAGTCAACTGCAAATCATATCATCATCTCCCTGATGTCATGGTCCTCTTCAAGAATGGAGGACAAACCACAACACAAGTTCAGGCAAGAGGAGGTAGGGGTCTGAATACCAATGAGGATCATGTGAATTGGAGAGAAAGGGTTGGAAGGGAGAGATATTTTGGAGGCAGAACTGTCAAAACCTGGAAATTGCCTGGATTTGGGGGTTGTTGTTTGTTCTTCCTTGTTTTTCCCTTAGAACCCTGAGGCAGTGTGGTAGTGTTGGATTTGAGAATCCAGAGAGAAGTAGGTTTGAGTGTTGCTTCTAATACTTGCTGTGTAACTAGACAAAATACTCTACCTCTTGGCAGAACAGCTTCCTCATCTATAAAATGGGGACACGTATCAATATTATCACAGGGTTTCTGTGAAGATGGAATGAACTCATGTAGGTGAGATGGTATTAAGAAAAGTGCTTTGTAATCATTAGAATACTATATAAATAAATGCCAATTATTATTAGGTATCAGTAGGTATTAGTAGGTATCAGTAAATCCTTCTTTATTTTCTATTTTATGCAACAATAATTTTAGGGCTAGAAAGCATCTTAGAGATCATCTATTATAACCCTTTTTACAGATGGGAAAACTGAGGACCAGAAACATTATATTGAAATTAAACTTCTGACAAGTGGTCATTTGAAATGCCACTAGGGAAGGGGAACTCATTTTCTCCTGAGACAGAGCAGATTTTGTAGATAGTTCTAATTGTGAGAAATTACTTATGTCTAGGCAGAATTTGTCTTTTGGCAAGCTTCATCTATTCTCCCTGTTTCTAATCACTGGAGCCACCTAGAAAAAGTCAAATTCCTCTTCCCTGAGAATAGCTATTATTTCCACCTCAAGTCATATTTTCTCCTGGTCAACCATTCTTTTATTGTGTGGTGTATTACGTAGTAGAAAATAGCTCATCATATGTTACTAATTTAAATTTTATATATACACACAATTATTTTGCTTCACCTCTAATTATTTCTTAATTTATAGTTATATTAACTATTTTCTAATTATATAATAATATTTTTGATAGATATCAGGGAAGATAAACTAATCTACTGCTGGCAATGTTAAAATATACAGCTCAAAGTGCTGTGCACCCTCCTATAGAAAAATCTTAAAAGAATAAATATGCTACAAGACGTTACCTGTATGTGGTACATAAAGGCATCATGGTATGGTGGATAAAGAGGAATCCTTGGAATTAGCAAGACCTAGGTTCAAGTCCTTCCTTTGATACACACTGGCTGTATATCTAGGCAAGTCCCTTATTTGAGGCAACTCTCTTGAAGTTACAGAAAATGCTCCACTGAACACTGGTGGAAGGAATTTCCTCACTTGGGAGTTTCCTATACCAAAGAAATCATAGGTCCAGTCCTACAGTAGTCTTTGGAGATTTTCTGTAAAATGTTTATCTAATACTAGAACACTAACACTGATTTGGAGATTCCTGATACGTTTTTCACATGTATACAAATATTTCCAGATCTCTTGACCACATTCTCAATCTCCAGATATCTTTACCTGAATTTCTTAACAACTCAACAAGTCCACAAATAAAATGACTTATCATCTCCTTGCACTCATCTACCCACATTTGTTTCTTCTTATTATTTCACTATTTCACTCTGCGGTTCTACCTTCATACTGTCTCCCATGTTCAGAATCTTGGAGTTATCTTAGACTCTTCTCTCTTTCTTTGACACTTATTAACCAGAGATAATTAGTCTTCCTATGTTTCTTTCAAACCATCCTCTTCATTATTTCTTACAGCACAGTAAAGCTCCATAATATTCATATGACATAGTTTGTTCAGCCATTCCCCAATTAATAGACACCTCCACTCCATTAGTTTTCAGTTCTTTGCCTTCTCAAAGAGCTGCTATAAATAATTTTGTACATGTGGTTCCCTTCCTGTGTTATCTCCTACATCTATCTTCTACTTTCTATCACCACCATCACCACCCTAATACGGACTTCCTTAATGGGCATTCCAAGTTTACCAGCTATATATAATAAATGTAATGTGAAAGACTCATTAAAATTTGTAACATCTTCATGATGTATAAGCTCAGGTTACATTTTCCATATAGCCAGGATAGGATTGAGTAGGAAGAAATATCTGCTTTTTCCCTTAGACTGTCTTCAAAATGACCTCCATTTCAGGTTTGCTCTTACTTCATCTTCTCATTAAGTTTCCTGTTTTTCTGAGTTTAACTCTTCGGCACAAAGAAGAGTTAAGTTATGTGGCACAACTTTTTCACTGAATTTCGTGCAACCTACATTGTTTAATTAAGGAAGGAAAATAGTTAAGACTTACTGTTTATATGATGATCCTACTTGTTATCTATCTATCTATCTATCTATCTATGTACTATTGATGCCTTTAAAAGCCAGTCATTCATGTTTGCTTTTGAACTTTTTTGGGGGGGAGGCAAGGCAATTTTGGTTGATGCTGCACCACAAATTATGCTAGTTTTTAAAAAATGAAATATACATACCAAATATCAAGGTATTCTTTCTACTCCCTTAAAGTGAACATAATCTATTTTCCTAGGATTTCCTAGAGCAGTGAGAAATTAAGTGAATTGTGCAGAGTCATAGGAGTTGAATCCAAGTCTTCTGGGCTTCAAGGTCAGTTCTCTACTCACTAGACCACACTGCCTGTCATGCATTCTCTATGGGTGTATGTATGTGTTTACACACACACATAAGTATATATAGAATAAATACAAAGAAAATTAATAAAAATAAACACAAAGTAGTTAACTTCAGAGTAGGCTTGGAGGGAGGGCACTAGTAGTTGGGTAGGTTAAAAAAGAGTTTGGGGCAGCTAGGTTGTGCAGTGAATGGAGCACTGGACCCAGAGTCAGGAAAACCTGGGTTCAAATCTACCCTCAGACACTTGACACTTGCTAGCTATATGACTTTGGACAAGTCATTTAACCCTTGATTTTTCACCTCTCCAAAACAACCCCAAACAACCAAACAAAGTCTTCATAAAGAGTATGGTACTTGAGTTGCATATTGAAGAAAAATAAGGATTCTATGTAATGAATATGAGGAAGGAGTTCATTTTAGGCATTTCTGGTGACCAAATGCAAAAGACAGAAACCAGAGATGCAATGTCATGTGAAGAATGAGAGAAGACCAACCTGGCTGGATCACAGAGTATGGGATGAAATATAATGAAAATTAAGGTTGGTAAGAGATTATAAAGGGCTTTAAAATTATTGAATAGCTATAAAAACTACATATAAATTTTTCTAATATTTTAAAGAAAATAGGGAGGCATAAGACTTTATTGAGTAGAGGAGTGACATAGTCAGATCTTTTCCTAAAGAAAATCACTTTGGCAATGAGGAAGCTATTTTAATAATCAAGGCAAGTGGTAATGACAGCCTGAACTAAGGTGGTAGTTGTGTAAGTGGATAGAAGGGGTCAGATGAAAGTCATGCTGTAGAGTTAGAAACAACACAATTTTTCAACTTATTGGATATATGACACAGGGGAGCACAGGAAATCAGGGATAGTGCTCCCTGACTCTACAGAGGTCTTCTAGCCGATTTGTATGGGCTCTTAATAGGGATGACGTGGAGGATTCCTGTTCAGGTGTGGCTTGGGCTAGAGGACCTCTGAGGACCTTACCATCCTGAGATTCTGTGGGGCTCGGTCAGGAAAAACTTAAAAGTGTTGGGAACAACATCAGAAATAAAGATAATTAAACAGTGTGAAAACAATATTGAATTTATGTATATATGTAGTAGATAAATTGGCCGCTAGATTAGGTCCAGATATTACTCCCTTTGACTGAAAGTCATTATTAAACATTCTGAGCAAAGTCCAGGTACAATGGGGTCTTTAGAGAAAATTAAGAAAATCAAAACTGAACAACTCTAGAGTCATTGCGAATACAAAAATTTGACATCGTAAATTTCATAAAAGGAACAATGCATCACTAGGTCTGTTTCACTAGTTTCCACCACCCCAAAAATACCCACCAAAAAAACCTCTTTAACTTCTGATTTTAAAATTATCAGGGCCAAAATAGACCCCCAACACGTTGCATGTCTGTGTTACTGGTACAGGTCTGCCTTGTACTAACATAGCTTTGGTAAGAGCAAAAATAGAAAGATAAGCTTTGCTAATTGGTTATTTTCTCCTCTACTAATATTTATTTTGCTATTTTTTCTTCTACTGTCCTCTTTCTTCAACTAATGACCCTTGCAATTATTTTTTATTGTTGAGCTATGATGTCTTGGAAATTGATATTTAAAAGTCTGCATTATTTTAGTTCTGTATAAATAACTTTGAGCTCTTTCAGAATAAGTAATATTCTTTATGTAAAGTTCAAATGTTTGTAAGAATATATATATATTATTTGTCATGATTAAATAGAAGACTTACCAACTTTTAATCTGCCTGTGACCTCTCCTTCAGAATTTCGGGCATTGACAGTCACATTCTGAGTAGATTGTAGAAGTAGAGAGGAATCCTAAAATAAAGGTTTACAGAATTAATAAAAGTATGGAATTTAAAATTTTGACAGAGTGATTTATATACAGAAATCTCTCCATATTCACATTCCTGAAACCTGCTTGTGTAGTTTTTGTCAAAACAGAGGCTGAGGAAAGGATAAGATGAATGAACTGCCTCCAAAATGACAGTAATTGTATATGTCTGTGATGTCCACGAGGGTTTGCAACATTATAAGTTGCAGTTGAATGGCTGCAATACAGATCAACACCAAATGCAAGCAAGTTTTGGTGATGCCTTCTTTCATTCTCAAGTATTCTAAAGGTAGAATTTACATGTTTAATGACTGCTCTTGAATATTTTGATAACCTAAAGAATTTAGTGCTTTCTTTGTAAAATTTCAGTTCCTTTCCTAGAAATTGTGAATGTTTCAAAATGCAAAGTTTATATGTCACATATTTGTCCTATGTTATATGAGTGTGTGTGTGTTTGTGTGTGTGCGTAAAGGGGCGACTGGGGTGATTTCTGGTTTTAGAAATTCACATTGGAATAGGCCCTGAAGTCATCACATAGGCCCTGAAGTATTTCTACAATGTGACACTTCAATCTTGAAGACTCATTTTTTATGATGGCTCACTTGTTTATATGTATCAACAATCAAGTGTATCTTTTTTTGGTTTGGTTTATTAAAGTCAGGCAATACTGTAGCTCTTGTATAAGAAAGTTACATCTTTGCTTAGGGGCCTGTCATATCTGATATTTTATTCTAGAGGGAAGGAGGTAGCAAACTGCTACCCTTGAAAAATCTATCAATTGGGCTGGCATTATGAAAAATGTGCTTATGGAGATTTTTCTACTTTTATAACAGCCTAAATTGAACAAATGATTATACACTCCTAACCACAAAATCTCAGGATCTTAGAAAATTATCAGAATGGAATATACCTAACTAGGTGCATGGGATTTTGATAATAAACTTAGTTATCTTAATGTATTACTGATATGACCAGAACTAGAATCATTAGAGTTGTAAGGGACCCTTGGTGGCAATCTAATCCAAGCTGTATCTGACCAAGAACGTCCCCTACCATATTCTGGACAAGTAGTCATCCATCCTCCACTTAAAGACCTTAGGTGAGCTAAAATAGAATCAACCAATCAACCAACAAGCATTTATTAAGTGCCTACTATGTGCTAGACATCATGAACAAGATAGATAGCTCTGGAGTCAGAGGATCAGGGTTTAAACCCCACTTCCAGGAGTTATTATCTATGTGACTTTGTATAAATCATGCAACCTCTGAGGGCTTCAGTAAACGATAAAATAAGAGAGTCAACTTGATGATCTTTTAGGTCTATTATATCTATGATCTTATGGTGTCAAGAATAAAAATAAAGTTAGATCCTGTTCTCAAGGAATTTACATTCTATCAAGGTCACAATATATACACATATATAAGTAAACATAAAATATATAAATAGGCACAAAGTAACTTTGGGGTTGGGGAAATATTAATAGTCAGGGAATTGGGAAAGACCTTATGTGTAAAGGGGCACTTTAGTTGAGCTTTGAATGAAACTAGAGATTTATTCAGAGGTAGGGGCGTTTACACTCCATGGTGGGGGCAGACTAGACAAAAGCAGAAAGATACAGAATGTCGTATTCAGGAATGAGCAAATAGGCTGGAATAGATGCAATACATGGTCTCTGAGAGGAAGTTATGTGTAATAAAACTGGAAAGCTACATGGCAGCCCCATAGTGAAGTACTTTAAAAGGCAAAAGAAGACAAGAGTTATATTTAAATGATAGTAGTAGGGAACGTCTCTTCATTTGTATAATATTTCTTCCCTTGGCTTCTCTTGACATTGGATTGTTATCAGTCTTTTCTGACTATCCTCCTCAAATCTATCATAGGCTTCCTATTCTTTTCCTCTTTTCTCCATGCACCCTGAGCCTTGGTCCTTGGTTCTCCTATTTTCTTACTACATTTCTACCTTGTGATTCTCATTCACTCTCATGGCTTTGATTCTTTCTAGTAGGATGATTTCCCAATCAGTATTTTAAGCCCCAACACCATCTCAGAGCTCCAGTCCTACATTTCCAACTGTTTTCTAGATCCCTCTATCTCTATCTATATATCTTGCTTGACATTTCAAACTCATCATGTCCCAAACTGAACTCAGTATCTTTTCCCAAAGACTGCCCTTTCCACTAACTTCTCTACATTTTGTTGATGGCCTCATTATCTTCCCAGTTACCCAGGCTTAT
Organism: Potorous gilbertii; assembly: GCA_028658325.1. Classification (NCBI taxonomy): domain Eukaryota; kingdom Metazoa; phylum Chordata; class Mammalia; order Diprotodontia; family Potoroidae; genus Potorous; species Potorous gilbertii. The sequence goes on along the minus strand of CM053771.1, from coordinate 156,153,616 downwards.
AATTTTGGGGTCATCCTTGATCCTTCCTTCTGGGTCACACACTATGTCCAATGTGTTGTTACTTACAACAGTTCTTGATTCTATCCCTTCTTTTATACTACCACTGCAACCTCTCTTGTTTAGGTTATCACCAATAACCAGGATTTTAAGAGCCTCCTGAAATGATCTCCTCTTTACGCCAGTGTCTTCTCTTTCTAATTCATCCATGTATTACTCTTTTCACTTCATTCCTGTATTTAGAAACCTTTAGTGGCTCCCCACTGCCTATCAAAGAATCAGTTCTGTGTCTAGTCATTCAAAGCCTCAATGATTTGGTGTAGACCTACTTTTCTAGCTGTATCTCTAGTTGCTTTACTTCATATAATCAGTATTCTAGTACTTATTGTCCTTTATTCTTGTCCCAACCTTTCCAACATCCTTGCCCTTTCCCATTCTATTCTCTTGGCCATAGCCTCCAGGTCCCTTTTCTTTCCCTCAAAGTTTAGGTTAGGGATCATCATCCTTTAGGAAGCATATCATGTTCTCTCCAGCTTTAACAGATTCCTCCTTCCTCAAGTTTCACAAGCATTTTGGAACTTTCCTTTAGTCTTATGTTTTCCCTTGTCTTACAACTTTGTGTACATGCCTTATCAGATTCTTCTATTAGATTCTGCATAGATTCTTTGAGGGAAAAGGATACATCTTATGTCCTCAGTATCCAGAACAATGATTTAAACACAGTAAGATTTAGCAATTATTTATTGACTTTATATGAACTAGGAATACTACAGACAGGGTTAACAGTGAGACATACATTAGCATACTTTTGTCATAAATGTACTTTTCTCCATAAACCAGAATTATTTATTAGGTGAGTTAATAGAGATATAAGAATTTAAAATAATAAATTTATTAAAACAGTTAAAAAGAAACATTACACAAAGTTATATTTTCGTAATGCTTACAGTGTACAAGGTATTATTGAAATACTGTTGGACCTAGTCAGGAGACATGGCATCTATCTCTATAAACTACTAACTCTGTGATTTTGAATGAGTCACTTACCCTCTTGACTCTAGCTTCCTCATCTATAAATGAGAAGATTGGATTAGGGACTATCCACAGTGCTTTCCATCCCCAGTATCTTATGATTTTAGAATAAAATAACAAACTATCATTAATCACTACTTAATATAATTGTTATTCCCCCCTGGGTTTGAATAATAATACTTTCTGAGTCTGTGATTTCATTTGTTGTATAAACTGTAAGTATTGTTTAACTTTATAGAAAGAAGAAACATTTTAAAGAGCTTATTATATACTAGGCATTGGTGCTGAATCCTGAGAATACAAATACAATCAAAAATAAAAAAAAAAGATAATCCCTATGTAGGGTGCTAGAGGGAATAGGGTGGAAGAAAGCAGAATTAAAACATGAGTAGCCTGAGAAGCTCCTTAAATGGTGGTTCTGAGCAGGAACTGACCAATCAGAGGAAGGGACTGCAGGGACAGAGGTATCTGTAGGGTAAGAAGGCATTTTATAATATTGTGGTAAAAAAATCATTAGTCTGTGATCAACCTTCAAACTTTGCTGTGTTGGTCCCAGGACAGTAGAAACACATTCTCACCTGGCCTATACTCAAAGCCTGTCCAGTTTAGTAAAACCTGTTAAAGCTTTGTGTTCTACTTTCATAGTTTTTGAGGACTCAGGGTCATTCCCAAACCACATCCAAAACCACATGAAGGAGATGAACCTCAGTAGAAGAATAGGAAAAGAAACAAAACCCTGGATGTTTATAGAATACTTTAAGTTTTAAATATTTAATTGGTGCACTTTGCTTTTTAAGTACCTTCATATCTCTAAAGTGCTTTCTGTACATTAATTCATTTGAGCCACAAAAGAACTCTGTAGGATAGTTAAGATCTACAGACATTATTCCCATTTTGCAGATGATAAAAATTAACATCTAAGAGACTTAAAGGGGTTGAAATGTCTCAGGCCACATAGCTAGTAAGAGTGAGAGGTAGGACTGAACTCAGTTCTAACTCTAAACAAAGCAAACTACCCATTATATCACCAGATTCATCTTGAGTCTTTTCACTTAAAGTTAAAACTCCTTGTGACTCCAGGTTTTTTTAATTTGAGGCTTTATTTCAACTAAGTCTCAAAGGGGCTTACCAGTTTTCTTCTACTACAGCAAAACTATTCAGTCTACAGGAAACGCTCCTCTATTGACTCTTCCAGATTTCCTGATCTCAACTCTGTGCTCCATTTCACATCTTGGGGAAGAGATGAAGTATAGGAATGTGGAAGGAGGGATGAAATGGAGGAGGAATGGGAGGGAGGAAATCAGCAGGAATCTGCTGGTCTGGGTATAATCACTCATTGATTTCCTTTATTCAATCTGAGGGTGAAGTTTTAAGGCTCTTGACCTTAAATTTTTGTCTTTTAAAGTTACAAAAGATGTTATTACTAATCTACATCTAATGGTTGTTTGGTAATTATCACACACACACTGCTTTGAACAAATTCCTTACCCCTGGTACTCAAAATTTCTTTAAATCTAGTCTGTTCTTTTTCAACTTTATATCTTACTTCATCAAATGAACACTACACTCCAACAAAACTAGGCTTTTCTTTGTTTCCTGAAAACATCTTGCAATTCTTATTCTTATCTTTACTCATGACATCTTCTATCTGTAAGACCCTCCTCCCTCCTCACTTAATCAAATACTACTCATCTTGAACAATTTGCCTCAAAAGCCATATCCTCCATTAAAAGTTCCCTCTTCCCTGTGAGAAATGATTTCTAATTTCTCTGAACTGTTATAGAGCTTATTCTTTTATTTGCAAACCCACTCATATTTATTCAGCAGTCATTTGGCAATTTTTTGTATTGTCCATGATGTATGAGATACTGTTTTCTTGTGGGGAAAGGTTAGGGAGGGACAAGACTTTTGATTTCATGGGTTAATTGAACTTGCAGGAAGAATTGCTTCCTATCAAAGCAGATGGGCAAATAACTGATCCAAAACATATCTTCTTAGATAGTATTCTGGGGGACTGAGAGCTTACGTAACTTGCCAAGGGTTACATGGTCAGTTACATGTCACAGGTATCCCTGAGTCTGGTCATTTATCCATTAAACCATACTACCTCTCCTTAGGCACAGAGGGTACACAGAAAAAAATGAATCAGCCTCTCTCCTTAATGAGTCTATATTCTACTGGGGTGCTATGATATCGATGCAGGTCAACAATACAAACTCCATACAAATAAATATAGAATAATTTTGGGGGTGCACATAAAAGATGGTAGACAAGGATGAAAGGGAATACATGGGAGACAACATATATAAAGGCACAAAGGACTCAGAACATCCATAAAGAAAATTGTTTAGAAACGTAAGCTGATAAGAAAATTTTTATACATAAAAAGACTTTAAATACAAAGGAATTTGTATTTTATCCTAGGTGGAACAGGGAGCCAATGAAGATTGTTGAAAGAGGAGTGATATATTCATGTCCATGCTTTAGGAAAACAAATTTGACCCCTCTGTGGAGGAGAGATTGTTGAGGCAGAAAGTGGAGACAAAGAGCACTCATTTGGAGGCTATTACTGTAGTGTAGGTGAAAGGGGATGAGAGTGTGACCTTGGTGAGTAGCCAGTGAGTGGAGAGAAGACAGTGGTTGTTGGAGAAGCAGAAAGACTATTAACTAATTAGGTATGGAGGGTGAAAGAAAGTGAACAGTCCAGAAAGACTCAGGTTTTGAGTCAAGGTTACTGGAAGAATGGAGCTTTTTTCAACAAATACCAGTAAGTCTGGAAGAGGGGTGGTTTCTGTGGGAAAAACAATAAATTCTGCCTTGTATATGCTGAATAGACTGTATGTGATAGAGGACTGTAGTTTATGTGAAAGCCTAGGGTGTGATTATCTACTGCAATCTTGCTTCATTTGGAGTTCTTGTAAATGACTTAGCCCTAGACACTTGGGGCAGCGAGGTGGGCCTGCAGTCATGAAGACCTGAGTTCAAATCCAACCTTAGATACTTACTAGCTCTGTGGCCCTAAGCAAGTCACTTAACCCTACTGACCTCAGTATTCTTCTCTGCCAAATGAGCTGGAGAAGGAAATGCCAAACCACTCTAGTATCTTTGCCAAGAAAACTCCAAATGGGGTCAAAAAGAGTTAGACACAACTGAACTAGACCAAAGCACCTTTCCCCTCTTCCTTACTTATTTATCTCTCCCTCATATTGATCTATGTCAGCCTTTTCCCTCTATGTTCCTATCCAATTTTACCCTTCTTTTTCTTTGTTCTGTAGAAACATCATTCTATTTTTTTAAAAACTGCTTTTCATGTATTAATCTTTGAATAGAATGTATATTCTTATTGCAATGTTAGCTATGTAAGGGCTATAGCTGTCTCATTTTTGTAGTTTTACACTCAGAGCCTAGCACAGTGCCTGGAATATAACAGGCATTTAATAAATGCTTATTGACTGATCAACATGTATATTTGGGAATTATATGCAATAGGTTGGATATATATACATACATATACACATGTACACACATACACACAAACATATGTACATATATGTATATGTATAAAATGTAATACATATATATACACATATGTATCCATGAAGGAGGCTTGGGAGATACTCATAGGTAGTGGGACATTGATGACGTTCCAACAAATGAGACTGAGAACTAGCAGAAAATGGCATCACAAAAACCCAGGAAAGAAAGAATTATCTCTAGCGGGAGTGGGAATTCAACAGCATCAAATGTTCAGATGCCAAGAAAGATGAAAATGAGGAAAAGGCCACTGAATTTAGTAATTAAGAGGTCATTATTTACCTTAGAGAAAAGCAGTTTCAGTTGAGTGATAAGATAAAAAGTCAGAATGGAATAGAAAGAGGAGTGAAAGGAGAGGATGTACAGACAAAAGGTTGATCTATGTTTTTCTAGGAGATAATACTGTAATCATCTCCCCAACTCAAAGGTAAGCTGTCATGGAGCAAGAGTCATTTCTTCCCCATCTTGGTGTCCCCTAGTGCTATGAGCAAAGTGCTTTCTGTAAGTACTCTATATTCAGGGAGAAATGGGGGAAAGAAGGGAAGGAGAAATGGAAGGAAGGGTTCTGATGAGGAAGAGCTAATTGCTGTTCAACAAAATGCTTCCATCTTCTTTCTTTTAGGAGTCTGAAGTTACAAATGGAAGATATGCCAAAATACAAATTTTGGAGTTACATTTAAACATAACGTAAGATTTTAAACAGATTATCAAGTGATTTATTCATAAATGATTTCCCCCAAGTTTTAAAGTACTGTTTGACTTCATAAATAAGGATTTGACCTGCTGATATTTGCAGAGAGTATAAAGTTTGTTCTTTTGCATATGCAGTAACCATAGTGATTCTTGGAGAGTGTTAGGCCAATTATTTTCCATAACACTCATTTGATATGTAAAATACTTCCTGGTACTGCTCACTATCTTTTTATAGGAATATATGTTGTTTTTCCAATTTGACTGTAAGCTTTTCAAGGGCAAGTTTTTCATCTCCTACATCTATCCATTCTCCATGAGAGCACATATGCTTAATAAATGATTGCTGTCTTACCTTTTTTTCAATACAGCATCTTTGTCAAGAGAAATATTTTTGAGCACATCCCCCTAATTTGTGCATCTTTATAAATTACACACATGTACTACTATACTGATGATTATATAAATTTTAGAACTTATATGAAATATAAGTTTAAAAAGGATGAAATAAAGATAAAATTATATTTGATCCCACAGTCAACAGGGAACGACTGGAATTCACTGAAGGGAAGTAATATGGTTAGGCTTATACCTAAGAATAATCATTTCACAAGTTGTATGAAAAATAGATTGAAGAGGGGAGAGACTTGAAACCAGGGGACTACTGAAGAGAAGGTCTATTTCCCTAGTAAGAAATGAGGATTTGAAAAGAAGGTAGGGGCTGTATGAATAGAAAGAATGAGACAGTTGTGAGAGAGATGAAGAAGTGATAAAATTTAGTTACATTATTCAATCAATCAGATATGTGTGGTGAGAGAGACTGAGGAGTCAAAAATGACACAGAGGCTGTGGATCTGGGTGACTAGAGAATGATGGTCCTCTCGACAATAATAGGGAAGTTCAAAGAATAAAGTTTATGGAAACAATGGAATGAGAATGATGATGTAGTCTCAATCTACTATGCCTACTCCTGATGTGAGTGAGGTTCCCTGTATCCCACCCAGAATCAAAATAAAAGAAGGACATGAAACTCTTACTCCTGGTCACTGCCCTGGGGCACAGTCTGCCTTCGTAGGCAAACCCGCAGAAGCCATGAGATAATCTGGGGAAAGACGATAAGTATTCTAGGGGTTAAAGAGGGTACAGAATCTTCCCAAAGGATCTGTTGCTGTAGCTGTCCAGGTATAGATCTTACATTGGACTTAGAAAAAGAGAGGTTGGAAGCTTACATCAAGGAAAAAGGCAGCATGGGGAAATGTTGGGTGTGAGGGTAGTTGCAATTGTGTTGCTGACAAATCCCATGACTGGCTCTCATGGGGAGATTGGTTAATCACAAAGCTCTTAAGGTCAGGACATAGCCCCCTTGGCGCTGGGCCACAGAGTCTCTCCTTCCCCAACAATGAAAATTATTGCACTGAATTTCCCAAGACTATTCTCTACATTCCTGGCTAACTGGACTGCTTTGTACAGAAGAAACATACATTGCTGTATCCTCATCTTTACTTCCTCAACCTTAGAGCAATTTTTGCCCTGAATTAAGCTGCTGGGTTGAGTGAATACCCGACGACACCAGGAGGTTTCTAGACAGCTGAAGAATTGGCTTCCAAAGCCCTTCCAAATCTCTCAGATTCCCTAATCTCAGCTAAAGTTCCACCTTTTACAAGAAACATTTCCTAATCTGCTTTAATCTTAGTGTCTTTCTGAGACTACCCCCAATTTATCCTGTATCTATCTTATTTTTACATCGGTGTTTCCACATTATTTCACCCAATAAGACCAATGGATCCAGATGGCTCTGGAGGAGAGAGTGAGGCTGGTGATTTTGCATAGCCCTGCCTCACTTAGACCAAATTCACTTGCAATTCGAAGGACAAAGCACAAAAACAACAGCCATCAGACCGTAAGCTTCTTGAGAACAGGGGCTGATTTTTCCTTTTCTTTCTGTCCCGAGCACTTAGCACACTGCCTGACACATAGTAAATGTTTAATGAATGATAGCTAACTGAATGACTGCTGCTGAGGCAATGGTGGAGGTGTGATGGTGGTGGTAGGGGTTGAAAGCATAGCCATGAAAGGAGGCAATATGCCCAGGACTAGTCCGCTAAAGTGCCCAGAAAGAGGGCCAGATAGGGGAGGAAGTGTTAAATTTGCAATCCTGAGGCAAATCTCCAGCTTCTTTGCTCCAGCTGCAACATAAAATGACCTCTCTTTAAAAGCCAGCTCAAATGTCTTCAAGCATTTGAAGTCCTCCCTGATATTCCCAGTTGGCAAAGACCTTTCAGATTTTGTTCCACAATGCTCTCATGCTCTTCTCATATAACAATTTGTACTGTGACTATCACATGTGTTATAGCTATTTGTTTGTCTTTTCCCCCTGTAAAGCTTATAAGGGCAGGGACCCTGTCTCATTTACAGATTTTTCATTTCTCCCAGCATCAAGCACAGCAATATTCATGGAGAAGTTTAACAAATGTTGAAACAACAAAAAGATGGATAGTGATAGAATAGACTGATTAGTGAGTGGCCAAGAATAAAAGAAATTAACTTTTAAGAACAGCTGTTTTTCTTTCTACTGAAGTCTGCACTAACCCTTGAATGTATCCAAACAATTGAATGTCCTTTTCTGTGACAGGTATACTTGAGTATATTGGGCTAGACTATTCTTGAGATACATAAACATTTCCTAAGGGCCTTTGGGTTAACTTTTTTTCTTTTTGTGTTTTTTTCCCCCAGTAGCCAGGGAAGGGCATTGTCCCAAACATCTTGGTGTAGTTTTCAGCTTTAGTAGCAACTTTAAGCTTTGATAGCTTAAAATCACACAAAGACATTTTGAGACAATCTATGTTGAATGGCAGCCACAAGGAAATTTAGTCTAATAGTGTAACCTCAAAGAACAATGCCCAGCCAATTGTGGAACCAGTTCAACCTTGGAAGCATATAATTGGCTTTGGAACATCTAATCATTTAAATATATTCTAACTAAAGAAAGCTACGAAGGCAAAGTTAAGATATTATGAACAATTCCGACCAGCAAAACAAAATGAGATTTGATATCCTTCCCATAGAGGGCTTCAATTCTATGATTATAAGTGCTGTATGGAGGAAATTATCCAGATAAATATAGCAAAAATCCATTTTTGCCTTTTCTCTGGGAACTTCAGGCAGAAGGGTCAACTCTAGATTTCAAGTGTGACATAGAAAGCATTGCCCAAAGACCTAGGATCACTGGTGAATTTATGCTATATCAGACTCTTGCCTCACTTTGTGGACTCAAAAAGATAGCATTCATGTACTACAATCAGAGTCATACCTCCAAATTCAAGGGGGGGGGATATATATATATATATATATATATATATATATATATTTTTTTTTTTCATGTTTATCTTTACCTTTAAAGTATTCATTTCATTTTCCATCTGCTTCAGCAAGATAAGCAAATTCTTCCAATTATAGGCTAGGGTGTCCATATTGCTCTTGAACCTGATTTGCAAAAACTAATGCTTTTTTCCTGGGAGTTAGGAAATCTAATCTAATGCACCCTTAGTGCATTAGAAGTCATAGCCAAAGTCAGCATGGGATTTAGAATCTTAAATATTGTTCAGGACTCAAAATTCTTGTGCAAAAGGTGGCTATTGTTGACTTGAACTTCATTTCTGGAGCCTCAGATGTATTTGGTCCTGGATACATGTGAGAGCTCAATCAAAGGGTTAATAAAAATATTCTTCTATTTAAAAGGGGTGCTACCCCAGTATAAAGGTATAGAGTGGTTTAGAATACAACAATGTCTGCCCACACTTAGTGGTCCAGATATAAAATAACTGTCTTCTGGGAGAATAAATTATTTCCATTCTTGAGTCACAAGAAATTAAGCTATATTACTTACCCATCCATTTTTAAGGGTTAATGTGTAATCAGTTGTTCAGTGGCACTGAATTATATTTACAATGAAAAATGTTTTCATTCCAGCAATTTAGCTGAATAGATTATCTGTAAAATTCTTGCAAATGTGTAAGGTAATGCTTTTAGTAATTTAATGGAAAATAGTTTCCCAAGTTCATCCCACAAAGAATACATATAACTAATATATCAATGATCACCAAAATAACACGGCATAATAGTCTATTATTTTTTTCTGAATCTTAAAATGATTGGAAAATCTTTTAAATTATAACAGACCATGTAAATACTTAGTGAAGCAATTGTAATGGTCAAAATAACACTGGAGTTTATGGACTGAATTATATAGTTCAAAAATGCAACAAAAAATATTATTCAAATCTTACACAAAACCACAGTGTGGTTTTATTCAGAATACTCTTAGAGGTTTTGAGTTCAGTATCTTAAGAAGGATATAATAGAGATGCAAACGTTCCCAGAGAAAGATAATTAGAGGGAGCAAAGGAGAGGAGAACTTTCTACATGAAGATTAAAGTACTAATATAATGGGTGTCTGGCACATAACACAGACCCTAACAGCTTGCTTAGCTGCTGTAACTTCTCTACATGGAAGATACTTAGAAGCTTATTTCCAGGAGAATTGTGATTGATGACATTTAAGGAAGGTGCTTCGGGAAGACTGGAGTATGAATAGAAATCCACAGCTGCTTCTGGTTAGCTAACCCTAGGGTGAAGGGGAGGCTCTCTGCTAAGCTTTCGAGGAGTTCATAAAGGCCTACTAACATCAGTCACCTCTTCTGTCCCCCTTTACTTGCTCTTGGGGTATATCATGACTCAACACTCACGGAGTACGGTGCAGGAGCATTCTATAAGGGGAGCTGACTTAGGGCCCTCTTTCCTCTGAGACAACAGAAGCAGGCTTTGATCAATGGACTTTTCATGCATTCTTTCTGATTCTAGGTGAAAGGAGTGAAGTCTCTGTCTTTGGGAATTTAGAAAAGTTGAGAAAGTGAGTCATAGGAATCAGGAAATTAGAATACAGGCTAGGCTTTGTCAGCATAGCATTGATGACCCTGGAAATAAGGACAATTTTTGAGAGTGATCTTTGTGTCCCCATCCCAAAACAAGGACTAGTCCGACAGAGCTTTTGCCTTTGAAGGTATACTTAGTGGAAGTGATCCTAAGTAGGAATTCAAGTAATTTTTGAGCTTCTTTCCTCAGAGGAGAGGGTGGTGGTGTAGCGGATAGAGCACTGATGGAGTTAGAAAGATCTGAGTTCAAATTCGGCCTCAGATACTTACTAGCTGTGTGACCTTGAGCAAGTCACTTAATTTCTCTTTGCTTCAATTTCCCCAAATGTAAATGGTGACAGTAATGGCTCCTACTCTGCAGGGTTGTTGTGAGGTCTAAATGAGATCATATTTGTAAAAGATCCTGGTATTATATAAGCAGTCATTCTCTTACCTTCCCCAGGGATCAGGAAAGAGGATGAACTTTGATTTTTGGGGGGTGAGTGGAGGAATAGTATAATTTATGTTTGTTATTTCCTTTAAGTAAATATACCTTTATAAAACCCAAAGGATATAAAATGGTCGGACGGAACTGGAATGCGAATCACAAGCCTCTAACAAGGGGGAAATCCAGCTGGTGGGGGCTCAAGATGATGCATGTAGAGAGGTGAGAAACTCTAACCTGACAGGTACCCAGCAATCCTGAGAGAGGAACGGCCTATCTCTGGGAGAGAGGGCCAGAATGTATTCCACTACTCTAGCAATTTTCAGTGCTCCAGATAAATGAAATTAATAGAGAATATGATCAAAATGTATACAACAATAAGGGCCTATAACATAATTATTTACCAAATCTTTCAGTATGGCAAGAAGTAGGCTCCAAAGAGGCTTCACAACAACCAGGATGAAGCATAGAAAATAAACTTAATGTACAAGGGATACATTAGAGCCCTTGTTATCCCATGAAATTGTATAGGCAGACCCCAAATTGATTTTTAAAAGCATTTTGGTAAATTCATGAATGAGCAAGCTGTGGCTTAGGAAGGAAAGCTGGAGATAGTTAAAATATCTCATTGATATTTTAAGGACAATCAGACCTGACTAAGAAAAATTCCCATAGTGCCTCTTTCCAAATGAAATGCTGGGATAAGAGGGTTATTGCTGTGACCTAGGACAGGATTTTTCATACTCTTTTGTCTTTCTCTACTGCAGAAAATTTAACACTTAAGTAGGGCACTGAAATTAAAAAGCAATGCTTTCCAAAAATTTTTTAATTCAAAGGAGATATAATTGCTTCCTGAGTAAATTCTTGCCTGTTCCTCCTACATATGCTTGACAATATATGTCTTCAGGTTTTGTGGGGAGAAACCTCTTTCCTCCTTTCGTTTTCAGGTTAGGAACATGCCTGTTGAATGCTAGAAAAGAATCACAGAGCTGAAGTGGTAGTACAGGTGCCCATGATCAGGTTTTTAGGTATTTCCCTGAAGTCACACAAAGGTTATTATATAAAGGGCAGTGGAAGACTAGCAGAAGGCAAAGGTACACTTAGATAGTTCATAGTTCTTGGCTTCAGTGCGAATACAACAATGAAGGAATGTTATTTATATATCCCTCAAGTAGCCAAGACTCATAGAAAATAGCTATTTTCCCCCACCTTCTTTCTTTTTTATTCCATTCCTTCATAACCAGAATTCTTTGACCATCCCAGGTCTTTACCCCTTCCTTGTGAGGTCTTGGGAAATTAATTCTTAATCCAGTGGCACCACACCTGCCAGTAGACAGAATAATTTAAAGCAGCTGTTTCTTCAGAGCAATTAAGAGGACAAAATATTGAACCTGTGATGAATGAATTAGTGGGGAAAAAAATCTATTAATTGCTGACTATGTATGAAGCACTCTGCTAAACATAGAGGACAAAAATTAAAATAAAAAAAGAATCCATTCTCTCCTCTCAAAGAACTTAACTTTTTAATTGGGAATGACAATACAGTGAAGGAGAATTCAGCTGCAGAGTGGATGGAAAATCCCCAAGGGTGCAGATACAAAACAAACAGCAAGGCCTGAGAGTCCTAAAGATGCATCGGGAGCTATACCACAAGAGTCGCCCACTATTATTGAGAAGAAAGGAGTGAGTCTATAAGTCAGAGAAAGAGGGAATCTAGATTTCTTCTGGCAAGAATGGAGACAGGGGATCAGTGTCCAGCTGGGAGGGGTAGGAGTAAATGGCACTGATCAGAAGGTTGGTGGTGGGTTAAGGAGCAGGAGTTATGGACAACATAGTTCTTTTTGGAAGCCAATTTTAGCTGGGGTCCTTTTGGTGGCCCAGAAGAAAGGCAAGTTGAATCAGCCTGAAGCCCAGTCAAATAAGGGATTGTAGAATTTCTTCCCCTTCTCGCCAGTGAGTCTGAACACCAGATTGGCCCTTCTGAGAATATGATCAAAGGTAAACTAATTTTCACTGAGTAAGCGTTATTACGTGAGTTTTGCTTTCTCACTCCTATGAGGAAGCTACATTTATAGACTCCATGTGTGCCTAAGAACAAGCATGTCTGAAATACCCTTTTCTTTATTTCCTTTATGCCCTAGAATATTTCACAAGATGCCCAATTCATGGAAAATATGGGGCTGTTTTCCTCTTTGTGTATCACACAATCAGAATTCTTATATTCAAAAGAATTCCTGGATCATAAAAGAAAGGCAGAAAAGAAACTCCTAAAAGGCGAATAGCTCCTAAATACTCCTGATCCCTGTTCCATTCTTACTCGGCATTTATCTATTCAGGTTGTACCATATCAACATGGGAATAGTGATAAATTGCTTTTATATTGTTCTTAGGTCACCTTAAGCATGTGTTTTCATTCTGCAACTCTAATGCAAGCTTTTCCTATTTCCTTTATATCCTGAGATTAAAATATCACATTCTCTTGTGATACTGCTTGTGCAAAAATTCTTGATAATTTATGACTATGGGTCAGTCAGTCATTAGTCAACAGCATTTCCTAAGTACTTACTCTGTGCCAAGCACTGTGTTTGTAAAAGCTGGAAATACAATGAAATGCAAAAATCCCCAGTCCCTTTTTTTAAGGAGCACACAATTTAACGGGAGAGACAACTTACCAACACCTACTAAAATATATATAGGATGATTTGGGTTTGGTCCCACAGGGGAGGCCCTAAGATTAAGAAGACCTGGCAAAGGTTATTATAGAAGTCTGGACTTTACCTGAGACTTGAAGGAAGCCAGGAAGTGGAGGTGAGAAGGGAGAAATTTCCAGGTAGAGCAGATAAGTGATCAGAAAACACTGGAGATGGAATGTTGTATGGGAGGAGCAAGAAGAAGGCCAGTGTCACTGGATCAGAATATGTGGAAAGGATATTTAAGAAGATTAGAAAGAAAGGAAGGAGCTAGGTTCTGAAGGGTTCTGAAGGCCAAAAAGGATTTTTCTATTGGATCTTGGAGGTAGTAAGGAGTCAATGTAGTCAACTGAATGGGAGGGTGGGGATAGTAAGGTCTGACTTAAGGCAAAGAAACCAACTTTTCTATCGGTAACCAGTTCTTCTCAATGGTTCTTTTCTAAGACAGAAATATGGGAGAAAGACAGAGTACTTTTTCAATTACCTGGAAAAAGTTTTTTTAAACCTACAAAGTCCCTCCTCTAGATATATCATAGAGGGTAGCATGGGACCTGTTTAGTTTTTAAAGGCATATATTTTAAAGGTGAAACTTGAGCAGCTTCCAGGGTACCCACAGGCAGGACAGATTTCCTGAAGGTCGCTACACAAATTATAAGGTTAACAAACAAGGTTGAACACTCTGGCAGACCTCACAATGCCTCCATGCTCATAGGCTATCCCAAGACAAGGCTAGGTGGACACTTAAAATTTTTACTTAAAAAAAATCTGATATAACTTATATCCTCCTAATACATTTTGTGTTCATTGTGCTACAGGAAGAAAAACAAAAACATATCATGGAGGCATTATACTTTACTGTACAGTAATTTAATTTCATGATTTGTTATCCTGGAGGTAGAGTTAAATGCCAGGGAGACAAATGAAGCTTATATTGAGGCAGATATGCTTTTAAAGTCCTACTGTAGTCTTATTAACATAACCATTCAGTACCGATGTTTAATCTACTGATAGAGGGTCCTATTTAACCTTAATATTCTATAATTAGTGAAGAATACCCTACTGTGAAAAAGATTTCTTTTTTAAGCTTCTCAGACAATTTGGAATGCTTTCAAAATCACTTGAATTTAAATAGCTTTGCAATAGTGGATAGAAGTTTAAATTATTTGTGTTTGAGGTTTTCATTCAGGTCTAAATTACAGTGACCACCAAATTTAAATTCTGAAGTACATGAAAATTGGTTTCATTTACTATCTAAATGCAGTTGTTAGAGATTAGTTCCATAACCAAACTCCCAAGAATTTTAAGACAATTTAGCAAGGTTTTGTGTATATATGTGTCCTCTACAATATTATAGATTTCTACACTTATTAAAGTTTGCATTTGATTTTTGCCTGTTTATATATATATTGCTTTAAGTATTTTGTTCTTTACTTACCAGCCTGGAGTGAATTTCTTTGGCATACAAAGGGAATAAAAATTCTGACTCCCCTTCTAGACGGAGACCATCTTTTGTAACACGCAAGTGCCCCATTCCAGTCTGTCAAAAAAAAAGAGAATTTAATTTTTGCTTTTATTTTTCATCACTATTCATTTCTCAAATTACAAAATTCATCATTATTTTTCCCTTTTTACAACCTATGTAGTGAAGATAACTGTGTAAAAGAGTGACTCTGCTTTCTCTAATCTAGAGACATTATGTCTTCCTAGTGTCTACTATCTAAAACATAACGTAGAGACTGCCAAGACTATCAGACTTTTTGTCTTTTACCTATTTCTGCTACTTCACAGGGAAATAGAATGTTTAATCAGAAGAAACATGTAATATATTTATAGTTGGAAGATGAAATGAGAAGCCCACTTGTGGGAAATGTGGAGCCACAAATGGTCTTTTCATTTTGTCTTCCAGCTAAAAGTCATAAAAATCCATAAGAGAAAGGAAAACATAGGGTGTGAACAGGTGTGTTGTCAAAGAATGAGATTTGGTTTTCTGGACCATGACTTGTGATATACCCAAAAGAGGAGCTCCTAGCTGGGTAAGGAACATATCCTATGAAGACTAGGAAAAAAAATATGTTTGGTAAGAGACCTATCAAATTAATCAAGAATCCTTTAGGCTGAAGTATGAGAGGGGAGGGAGAACATTTCCTCATTGAACTATAAAGGAAAGCAGATTGGCAGAGGTGCCAGAAAAAAAAAGCTGGAAAAAATCTAGCCTTAGAAGCAGGAAGACTGGGGTCAAGTTCTGCTTCTGTCACATACTGTTTTCCCCTAGACAAGTCATTTAACCTCTTAGTGCCTCATGAAACTCTTCAAGAATAGAAGCTGCAGAAAAATTGCTGGAGTATGTGATATTTGTCTCTCTCTCCATGTTCTTGGCTCAAATCATGTGCCCTGATTCTCCTTCCAACTCTGTATTCTAAGTGCACATATCCTTTTTGTGAAAGATTCTTCTCAGGTGAGAGGAAACAATTCTGTCTGAGATTCTTTCCCAGAACCTTATGAATCTAGGTGCTGAAGATTTTTCTCTGCCTCTCAGAAACTGGCCTGCAAAACACTGTTACACAACAAAGAAGTTAACAAACACTTATCATAAGCTTTGTGCCGGTTTGTTCTAGGGTACTTTCATGTCTTTCAGCCTACTTGAGATGTGTCTCAGAAGAAATTAGTTCATCCCCACAATGGATTTTAACTCCAACACCAATCTGCCTTCCTTAATTCAATTCAACTCATTCGATTTAACTTAATAACCATTTATTAAAGGTCTATTCTTAGACAAGGCACTCTTCTTGATCAGCCTGGGAATAGAGATTTCTTACTAGGACATCTCCATAGTAAACCCCTCTGAGTTGTCCCAGTTTGGGGACAACTTTCTCCCAACTTTCTCCTTTTCAACAAATCGGTGTACTGTCCAGGCTTTGGGATAGTCTTTCCTTTCTATCATGTTCCTCATCCACAGAAACCATAGTACCAATGGTTTTTTATTCTGCTTCATGTAGAGATGGTTCACCAATGGTATAACTTACATGCTATTATCAGCTCCATTTCCAAAAATATTAAAAGGTGTGTGAAATACTCTTAAAAGCATTTTGAGCTTCATGAGCCAGCCAATATTTTGAAATGCTGACTTTGTATAGGAAACTATGCTAACTGTGGAAGGAATACTAAAACAGGAAAAACTTATTTTCTATCTTCAAGTAACAGAGTTTAGAGACAAGGAAGATGAAATAACCACAGAACACTTTATAGAGAAGTATATTTTTTGATGAATCTGCAATTTATTCTCTGGGGGTACTCTCTTCAGTAGACTATACCCCTCCATACTTTCTCATTCTGGGCAGTTCTTGCCCATGTCCTTCCTTGAATCTTTCATAGAGGATCCAAATAAGACACTATAGAAGTGCCTCTGATATTTTTAAGGTCTCAGGAATGCCAACATAGCATTCATACTCATTCTTGCTACATAATCAGGCTACTTCTATCCCTAGTCATTTGTGTCTTTCATAACACATTTTATCATCCTTAGTAATATGCTCCAAACTAGTCACCCCCAAAATGAGTCTATCTTGTGGCATTTAGGTTACTTGTAATTTTGATTCTTCACAGGCTATGAGTTCCTATATCTATGTACACACCTAGAAGACTAATGGTACTTTTGGAGCAGCAAGCAGTTTGAGCAATGTACGTTTTTTCCAAGGTCATATGGCTTAATATTGTACTCCATCTCTGACTCCATTTGTACTATCCATTCAAGACAAAGGGACAGCCATTGGTGCGGTGGATAGAGTACTGGGCTTGGACTCAGGAGGATTCATCTGCCCAAGTTGAATCCTGCTTCAGACATTTACTAGCTGAATGAGCCTGGACAAATCACTTAACTCTGTCTCAGTTTCCGCATCTCTAAAATGAACTGGAAAAGGAAATGGCAAACTACTCCGGTATCTTTGTCAAGAAAAGCCCAACTGGGGTCACAAAGAGAAAGACACGACTGAAACATTTGAACTATAACAACAATAATGGTAACAGCAATTCACAATATTTATTGATTTAGATGAGAATATCTTACATTTTACACTTCTTTTAATGCCTTTGCACATAGTAGGTGCTTAGTAAATGTGTAATGATATATCGATTCAATTAGTGGATTATTGAACTATTTTTTCCATAGTTTAATTCTATTTTAAAGTCATTTCAAAATTTATGAATGTGGAAGCTATCATACTTAAAAAGAGATTTCAGGCTGTACTTTGCATATGAAGTCAATACTTTTTGAAAATCAACAAGCAACAGAAAGAATGATGTCATATATTCTCTATAACTCTTGGCTAATGATGTAACTACAAAGACGTGGTCTGACATAAACTATCTGTTCCCACAACACCAGGGAAATCCTAGATACGTGCATACAAGATTCTTATATACATTTCTTATATCTTATTATATACATTTTCCTTTTTTCCAAATTAATTTGTTTTCAGTTTTCAACAATCACTTCCCTAAATTCCAAATTTTCTCCCCCTCCCTCCCCAAGATGGCATGCAATTTTATACGGGTTCTACACATGCATTCCTATTAAACACATTTTCATATTAGTCATGTTACATAGAAGAATTAAAATGAATGGGAGAAACCATGAGAAAAACAAAACATAACAAAGTAGAAAATAGTCTGCTTCGTTCTGTGTTCCAAATGCATAGTTCTTTCTCTGGATGTGGATGGCATTTTACAATGTAAGTCCTTTGAAAATGTTTTAGGTCTGTGCATTTCTGTGAAGGACTAAGTCTATCAAAAACAGTCCTTGCACACTGTGGCTGTTAGTTCGCATAAGGTTCTCCTGGCTCTGTTCACTTCATTCAGCATCAGTTCATATAAGTTTTTCCAGATTTTTCTGAAGTCTACCTATTCATCATTTCTGACAGCACAATAGTATTCCATTACATTCATATACCACAATTTGTTCAGTCATTCCCCAATTGATGGGCATCCCCTTGATTTCTAGTTCTTGGCCACTACAAAGAGAGCTGCTATGAATATTTTTGTACATGTGGGTCCTTTTTTCATTTTTATGATCACTTTGGATACAGCCCTAGAAACAACATTGCTGGCTGAAAGGGTATGCACATTTTTATAGCCTTTTGGACTTAGTTCCAAATATTGCTCTCTAGAATAGTGTGATCAGCTCATAGGTCCACCAACAATGAATTAGTGTTCCAACTCTCCCCCATCTTTTCCAACATTTATCTTCTGTTTTGTCATGATAGTCAATCTGATAGGTGTGATGTGGTACCTCAGAGTTGTTTTGATTTGCATCTCTCTGATCAATAGTGATTTAGAGCATTTTTTCATATGACTATAGATAGCTTTAATTTCTTCCTTTGAAAACTGTCTGTTCATATTCTTTGACCATTTATCAATTGAGAAATGACTTGTATTCTTGTAAATTTGACTCAATTCTCTATATATTTTTAGAAATGAGGCCTATGTCACAGACATTAGTTGTAAAAATTCTTTCCCAGTTTTCTGCTTCCCTCCTAATCTTTGTGGCATTGGCTTTGTGCAAAAATTTTTCAATTTGATGTAATCAAAGTTACTCTGATGTTCTCTATCTCCTGTCTAGTTATGAATTCCTCCATTCTCCATAAATCTGACAAATATACTATTCCTTGCTCCCCTAGCCTATTTATACTATTTGCCTTTATAACCAGATCATATACCTATTTGGACTTTATTCTTGTATACAGTGTCAGACGTTGGTTTATGTCCAGTTTCTGCCACACTGTTTTCTAGTTTCCCCAGCAGTTTTTTCAAACAGTGAGTTTTTATCCCAGAAGCTGGGATCCTAGGATTTACCAAACAATAAACTGCTATAGTCATTGACTACTATGTCTTGTGTACCTAACATATTCCACTGATCTACCCCTCCATTTCTTAGCCAGTACCCAGTGTTTTTGATGCTTGCAGCTCTACAATACAATTTAAGATTTGGTATGGTTAGATCACCTTCCCTAGAATTTCTTTTCATTAATTCCCTTGATATTCTGGATCTTTTGTTCTTCCAGATGAATTTTAATATTATTTTTCTAGCTCTATAAATTAATTTTTTGGTTGTTTGATTGGCATGGTACTTTACATACCTTTTCTAATGAAGAGTAAGGAGCCAAATGGGTCAACAGTTGCTTATATTGCTTTTTAAAGGAATAAAGGTCATTGATCACTGCATGCCTTAAAATTATGTTACAGTCAGTATAAATTTAGTTTGTATGAATTTACTCAGTTATAACCATTCTTTTTGACTACATCTGAAGTGCTAATGTTTTTTTTCTTATAAAACACAATATTAGGTTGTTATCATCACAAATTAAAAAATATCACTATAAAAAAGGAGATCCCTTTATACATTTTTGTTGTTAAGCTCTCTTCAGGTTCCTTTACCCCTATTTCTTTTCACTGTTTTGTGAAAGCACACTGCTCACAATCTTTCATCCTCCTTCATAATATTTTGAAAACGATCTTTACTATAAACTGATGTTCTTGACTTTTATGTCTCTATTCTTGGTAAGGACATCAGTTTTCTGGGTGAGGGAGGGAATTTCAAGGGTAAGATGCCTTTGATCTTCTCGTGGTAACATTTTGTATTGGTTAAACCTCTCTATGAAATACATGATTTAAACTTTTCTTCATCCTAGTGCCTCCCCCTTTTCTTTTTTAAATAACTATTTTATTGGTTTTCAGTGTTCTATAATCACCTCCATATATCTTAGATTTTTCCCCTCCCTCCCCCTTTTTTTCCCCTTCTCTCTCCACTCCTTCCCCAAGATAGCTGGAAATCTTATATAGATTCTACACATACATTCCCATTAAATACAATTTCACCACTGTCATGTTGAATAGAAGAATTAAAATGAATGGAAGAAACCACAAAACAAAACAAAAAATAACACAAAAGAAAATGGTCTGCTTCATTCTGTGATACAATTCCATAGTTCTTTTTCTGGATGTGGAAAGCATTTTGCCTCAAAAGTCCATTGGGAATTTTTTAGGTCTTTGCATTGCTATGAAGGACTAAGTCCACCAGAAAAATTCCTCCCACCACTGTGGTTGTTGCTGTATATAAAGTTCTCCTCAGCCTCAGTTCATATAAGTCTTTCCAGACCTCTCTGAAGGCTTCCTGTTCATCATTTCTTATAGCACAATAGTATTCCATTACATTAATACACCATAACTTGTTCAGCCATTCCCCAATGGATGAGCATCCCCTTGATTTCCAGTTTTTGACCACCACAAAGAGTCACTATAAATATTTTTGTACATGTGGGACCCTTTCCCATTTTCATGATCTCTTTGGGATACAGCTCTAGAAGTGGTACTACTGGGTCAAAGGGTATGTACATTTTTATGGCCCTTTGGGCAGTATTCCAAATTGCTCTCCAGAATAATTGGATCAGCTCACAAGTCCACCAACAATGAATTAGTGTTCCAGTTCTCCCACATCTTCTCCAACATTTATCATCTTCCTGTTTTGTCATGTTAGTCAATCTGATAGGTGTGATGTGGTACCTCAGAGTTGTTTTGATTTGCATCTCTCTGATCAATAGTGATTTAGAGCACTTTTTCATATAATTATAGATATCTTTAATTTCTTTCTCTGAAAACTGCTTGTTCATATTCTTTGACCATTTATCAATTGATAAATGACTTCTATCCTTGTGCATTTGACTCAATTCTCTATATATTTTAAAAATGACATCTTTATCACAGACACTAGTTGAAAAAATTCTTTCCCAGTTTTCTGCTTCCCTCATAATCTTGCCTGCATTGGGTTTGTTTGTGCAAAATCTTTTCAATTTAATGTAATCAAAATTATGCATTTTGTACTTCATAATGTTTTCCATCTCTTGCTTAGTCAAAAATTTCTCCATTTTTAATAAATCTGACAAATACACTATTCCTTGCTCCACTAATTTGTTAATAGTATCAATCTTTATACCTAGATCATGTACCCATTTGGACTTTATTCTTGTGTACAGTGTCAGGCATTGGTCTGTGCTCAATTTCTGCCGCATTATTTATCCAGGTTTCCCAGCAATTTTTGTCAAAGAGTGAGTTCTTATCCCAAAAGCTGGGATCCTTGGATTTATCAAACAGTAAATTGCTATATTCACTGAGTACTGTGTCTTGAGTACTTAACCTATTCCACTGGTCTACCCTTCTGTTTCTTAGCCAGTATCAAGTGGTTTTGATAATTACTGCTTTAAAATATAATTTGAGATCTGTAGGGTTAGGCCATGTTCCCTGGCATTTCTTGTCATTAGTTCCTTTGGTATTCTGGACCTTTTGCTCTTCCAGATAAATCCTGATATTATTTTTTCTAGCTCTACAAAATAATTATTTGATAGTTTGATTAGTATGGCACTGAATCAGTAAATTAATTTAGGTAGAATTGTCATTGTTATTATACTAGCTTGGCTACTCACGAGCAACTGATGTTTTTCCACTTACTTAGATCTGACTTTACTTGTGCGAAAAGTGTTTTGTAATTGTATTCATATAGTCCCTGGATTTGTTTTGGCAGGTTGACTCTCAGATATTTTATAGTGTCTACCACAGTTTTAAATGGGATTTCTCTTTCTATCTCTTGCTGTTGGCCTTTGTTGGTAATATAACCCTCTTTTTTCAAAACAGATATTTCGCTTCAATATGTAGAACTGGAGCTGTTATAATTGCATGCAGGATCTGCTATATATTTTTATCCTTTATTATAATTTATTTACTTTGACTTTAACTAGTAAATTACTTCATAGAATTCAAGTAGCTCAGTCTTAAATAAGCATTTGTACTTTCATAATATTCATTTCTGTCTTTGAAGATATAGTCATTTTCATATGCTCCAAATGAGAAATATTTTCTTCCATTATATATTGGCACCTTCCCTACAACTTAAAGTTGTCCTGTGTCCAGAGAAGGGAAGGGACTCTCTTGGATTTTTTACTTCTTCCTTCCCTTTGAATCCTGCCTTCATCTTCTTCCCAACAATTGTTACTGTTCTTTTATATTTTCTGCCCCTCCTTCTTAGACAATTTCCTATTGCTTCCTTGTCCCTGTCTTCTCTTTTTGTTTAATGCATTTACAGGCTGAAATATCTCTCTCTTTCTCTCTTTGAAATTGTTTTGAATATTCTTGTTCAGATAGTAGAAATACATTGAATATTCATCCCTCATATTCCTTCTTTCATGACTATATATTTTTCATCTTATGCACTTCTATAATGCAATAGTGATTTCTTTTCCTTTCTTCCTTTGAAAGTTCCCTATCCCTCCCATTTTATGCTCTCCAAATACTCTTAAAAAAACCCAAAATCATCCACATTTTTACCTTTTTTATATGACTTATAAAGATAATAGTGTTCTGAGAAGACATCTGTTTCTTATCCCCTTATTAATATGTAAACAATTCATCCTTATATATTTCTTTATATGCATACTTTAATAAATTTCTCTTGGTGCCTAATCCACATATAAACTATATTTATAAATATATACACATATTTATACATATACACAATATATAAATGTATATAATAACTTAAATACTCAAAATAGATTTGTGATCTCTGTTATCAAGGAATTCCTCCTAATGATTCAAGTTGCAAACCTAATTGTTTAGAGCACAAAATATTTATAACTTGAGAAACAGTATTGTATGGCTATATTTTGCTTTAATTCAGAGACCATTTATGCAGTAGCTTTTTCAGATGCTTCTTAAAGTCTATTATAACATTAAAATTCTATCACTTTACTATTAGCTTTTTTTAAAAAAAAGCAATACTTTTATTGTGTGTATTCTGTGAACTACACCTGTATTTTCCTTTAGAAGGAATATTAAGTTCATTTAGATTAGTTAATCCGAACTCTAACTTAAAATTTTTTCTTAATTAATACATTAGGACCATAATGTATTTAAAATGTGTTCAAGGTATCCCTCTAATAAGTATCAAATCTACTTTTGTAAGAATGTATGATAATAGTTTTTTATCTTTATCTAATTAATAGTTCCTTTTTACCTCTAATTCAGAGAAGTACCAATAGAACTCAATAAGAAATATTCTGATTCCTTTCCTGAACACACTATAATTATGATGACATGCTATAAATTCTCTTATGATATACTCAAAGTTGTTGGTATGATTTCATTTATTTCTAAAATATGATTATTCTCCACATGAATTTCTCATAAAGTTTCATGGATGAAGTCTGCACAGTATTATCTCTCCAGAGATAAACAAGCAAGTATAATTAATTATTATATCATTAAATTAATGATTCAGTTTTAAGTTCAGTGTTCACCATACATCTATAATTCTATATCTACTGAAAATGAGATTCAAATTACAAAAAATTTTTCCTTTATTTGTAATTGTTCTAAATAAATTGCCACATATATTTTCTCTCTTCCATAAAAGTCCTACTTCAGTTTATTATTGGTCTATGGCCATCATCCTGGGATACATCTTGTAGTATATGAAAAGGATAAGGTGTAAGCACTAACAAGCTCTGCCAAATTACAGAATCTTCAAAGTATTGATCTAATTATAGATTGTGGTTTTGATATGATTAATATCACTAAATATATAGAGCCTTATTGCTAGAAGACTGTGCACCAGGCTATGAATTTTAGGACAACACCAAAATGTCCCTTACTAAGGAAGTATTGTGTCTTCATTCTACTTCCCCAGTGATAGTGGTAGGGCAATAGAATAGGGAACAGTGGTTGGTATTGACATAAGATAATGCATAACAGTGGAATTAAATCTTGTCCATACTGACATTCTTGCTATAAATGAAACAAAACAGTCACAAAGTAAAATGAAAAGACGGATGTCAGATTTTCCTCAAAGAGGGAAATAAACAGTTCAGGGAGTTTGGTTCATCACGTACCCTCAAAGAAACATGCCAGTTGGAGCAGTATGTTCCTTTCACTCCATTACGAATTCTTCTTCACCACTAATCCTCAACAATACCCTCTCCTTTGAGGTCCACTTTTGCAAGGGGAAAGTCCATGTTGCTTTCATCTCTTGACCTCTAAGACTCAAGAGAAAACTCAAGGAGCTCAGTGCCTGCCTCATAGTCTTCCTTCCCAGCCCACACCTCAGACTTTAATATTCTATTCATATTGATGTTTCTTCAAACACTCGGTATTTCCAATTCATCAACCTCCTCAACTCCCACTACCTACATTTGTTTCTATTAGATGTTTTATTAAAAAATTAATATTAAACACAACTGCCAACTAAACTAGTTTAGTAATTACATTTAAATGATTTAATTTAAATAATTTTTTAGTTATTTCCTGTAAAGGCCCAGCATGATTCTTTTTCCATATTCATTCATTTTGCTGTTTACACTCAATTACTTAAACCATTATACCTTACCCACCCATGGGAGTTGTTATACTTATAACTCATTATTACTCAACAATTCAGTCTCCATGATTTTGAATTCTAAAATTCCCTTTCTAATGGGGTGGGGACAGGAATCTGCTGGTAAATATTTAGCAACTGACTTTCCAAAAAAAGGGAGGGGGGAGGAAATGATACACTCTCAACTTTAATCTGCATTTTTATATTTTCTTCATCAATTTCTTAGGTCTAGACAGTGTCAAAAAGAAATAGAGAGGTCACTAAAGTGTACATAAAGATCCTTATGGGCTGCATGTTAAAATGTATTATTGTATTTTCTTTTGTTAAATATTTCCAATGACATTTTAATCTGGTTTGTGCTACCTCTGAGAGTCCTGTGGACCACAGGCAGCCTTATATTTGACACCCCTTGTCTAGACAATCATGAAAACAATAAATCAATTTCCAATGTCTGAGGTGTAAATCAGTTCTTGGGAGCAGCTTCAAGATTGTTCTCCCACACTCCTGGCTTTTTACAAAGGTGATGATTGTGGAAGTAGTAAGCAGGCATCAGCTTGCTTGGCTGATGTAATCCCTCCCCCCACCCCCATAGAAGAAACTGGAGAACCTGATTTGGAAAGGTACAATGACATAGCATGGAAGTGCCTGGTAGAGATCCAGAGCGTGGGTAAATGTCCCCAAACCGGTTCTGTTCTGTTAGCCATATAATGGAGTGGAATCTTTGCTTCTGCTGAGGCAGTTGGGGATGAATTCAAAAGCACTGGTTATCTAGACTCAGTTCTCTTGGTCTAACACCTTCCTGATTGGTTGTGTTCTGGTGAAAGAGGAGAGACAAAATGCTAGAGAGGAGAGTCCTTGAATCCTTCCCATTTGAAGCCCACTTGAAGTCTATGGATATTGGCCTTGGTTCTTGGCCTCAGCATTTGTTTTTTCCAGTTTGAAGTAAAGGAGATTGGAGAGAACTGTGACTCTGTGTGCTTCAGAAGGTCAAGAGAGAAAATCCCTGGGAATTTTGAGAGTAGAGGTCATACTGGATTCTATAAGTAGTCAGTTTAGCATCAGAGCAAAGTTGTTAATAAATGTGGCATAATTTAGTGAACTGGGAAAGAGAATGGGAGTTTGGCTTTAGAATTTGTGTAGAAAGGAGAAAGTCTGAAAGGGCCACTGTGGTTAATGTTAGAGAGAGTCAACAAGGAAAGAATAAAAGAAGTGCCATGGAAACTTAAAACTGAACTAAGATTTTGGGGTACCTTGAATTGCCTCCTGATTTACTGAGAAAATTATGGTCATTTGTCACAAGTTCCTTCATCTTTACTACTCTGAACCTCACAATTCATCCTTATCTTTATTAACTTCTAACTTCTGTAGGGTCTAAGGAAGTAAGTCTTCTTCTCAAGGCTAATTTTCCAATTTTGCCCTGATCTTGTTCATTGACCATTCCCTCTCTCTCTTTTATCTTCAAGTTATCCCTTTCTAATGGCATCTTCCTGCTTGCCTACAAACCTGACAAGGTTTCCCTTAATCTTGAAATAATTAAACAACAAAATTTACTTTACCCTACCATCCTCTCAAGCTATAGACTCATAGCTCTTCTTCCTTTCATTTTCAGGATGTCAGTCACACTTTCAGGATCTCAGAGTCATCCACCCTCACTGTCACTACTCCCTAACCACCCACTGCAACCTGGCTTTCAACAACCCTCTACAGAAATTGTGCTCTCCAAGGGTCTGAAATTATTGCTTAATTGCTAAACCCACTGGCCTTTTCCAGTTTTGACCTCTCAGGAGCTTTTTGTACCCCTGACTACCATTCTTCCTAGATACTCAGTCTTTTGCCTTTATTTCACATTATTGCTTTTCTGCCAAACAGTATTATTAATTATTCCCTAGATTCAACATTCTATTTCTGCAAGAGGTACCTTCCCTTCCACTCATTGCCTAGAACATACACCTCTTTGTTTCAGACCTCTGAATCCTTACCTGTCTTCAAGGTTCAGTTCAGGTGTTGCCATCGCCTTTATGAGCGCCTACTTCTATTTCCTTATTTTTTTTTAAAACTTCTTTAAATTACCTTCTCTTTCCTCAACACTAATTAGGGGTTATAACCTCCATGAGAATCTGTGAGAGCAAAGACAATTTCACTCTTCCTTATCCCTACTACAGAACCCTATACAGTAGGTGCTTAATAAATATTCATTGAATTAGTTACAAAGCCAGGACCCAGTTTCATGGTGGTGCAGAGGCAAAGGATCAAGTCTTAGTTCTGCCAGTATTAACTGACACCTGTATTAACCTCAGAGAAATCACTGAACCTTTCTGAGACTCAGGCTACTCATCTACAAGGTAAAGGCTTTGGACTAGGGGTTCTTTAAAGTTTAGCTCTAGATTCATGATCCTATGATTTCAGGATCATAAATAATTAAGGGTAGCTAGGGGGCGCTGTGAATGCAGTGCTAGACCTGAACTTTGGAAGACGAGTTCAAATCCTGCCTCAGGCACTTACTAGCCATATGACTCAGGGAAAGTCACTTAACCACTCTCTGCCTCAGTTTCCTCAACTGCAAAATTGGGACAATAACACCAATCTTCTGGGGGTTTTGTGACGATCTAATGAGATAATATTTGTAAAGTGCTTAGCACAGTGCCTGATACGTAGTAGTTAGTCACTTAATATTTTCTCCCTTCTTTCCTTTTTCCCTTCCTTCTTTCTTTTTCTCCTCCCTCCCTCTCTCCCTTCCTCCCTGGTGAAAGTCACAAAAAGAGAAGACTGATCTTACTATTCTCTATGAAAAATACTCTATGTATTGGCAATAACAAATGTCCTTGATTCCAAAGCCTTAATTGAAAAAGGTGAGACATTATGACAATACTTCTAGATTGTAAATATCCTTCTACATGTATTTAAAGGAAGAGGGCTTTAAAGACAATCTTTCCTTTAGTGATTAGAAAGCACAAGTGATCAGTTGCCTAAAGCTTATTACTTTTTGTTATAAATATTATTGAAATGACCCCAAATTAAGAAATTATTTTGAAAAGACTGCCTTGACACCCTTTATTTTTCATTAACTTGAAACTAGAGGTGGGTGTTCCTTCTGAGTTTCCTTTTGATGGCTTAGTTTACTACTCAGACCAGTCAAAGCTCACATGATTGGCTTTTAGCTATCAGGAAAGTATGCTATAAATAGGCCATAATTCTCCCTTCGGGAGGCCAACTAAAGTGTTGGAGGCATTTTTAACATTTCCAAAAACTTTTAACCTTGCATTAATTTTAAGTAAGAAATGTTTAAAGTCACCGTTTATCAAAACAGAATTGCCCTTTCCTTTGGTTCCACTTTGAGATGTTTATTGCTAAGGCATGTTACAACCGGTTACACACAGTTTATTTTATACCAAAGTTTCTTTTGTGCCACAAAATGTCATATTTGAGATAACTGATCATGACATTTTCTAGCAATGCTACATTAGCTTAGATAATTTGGCTGGGTTATTAAAAAAAAGAAGATAAAAGAAAGGAGGAACAAAAAAAATAAATTAAAGTAAATATTACTTGAAATTTATTACTGATACAGAAAATGTCTTTTAAGAGATAATCCTAGTTTATGCAAACATTTTCCAATTTTCTCAAGACCCTGTAGGGGAAAACTATGGCAGTGTCTGAGTGCAAGGAGATTTGATAAGTCTTTCTAAAAGGAGTGGAAGAAAACCTATGAAGATCATACTGTGACATCTTGAACCAATGAAACTCTAGCAGATACCTGAGTTTCCAGTTTACCTAACTCTCCTACTAAATGATAATAGTGAAACCAACAAAATTGGACTACACCATCACAGTACCCTACATGCTATGAGAGACGTGGTAAAGATTAAAATTAAATTGTAAAAAGTTTAGCACAGTGCCTGACATATAGTAGTCACTTAATGTTTTCTTCCTTCCTTCCTTCCTTAAAGCAGCTTAACCTCAATATATGTATAAGTATATATTGTTGTTTAGTTGTTTAGCTGCATCCAATTCTTTTGTGATCCTGTGGATCATGCACACACAAAGCAATGGTTTGCCATTTCTTTTTCCAGAGACAAATGAAAGTGGTTCAGGGTCACACAGCTAGTGAGAGTCTGAGGTTGAATTGGAGCTCAGGTCTTCCTGATTCCAGGCCCACTGCTCTATCTACTGTGCCATCCAGCTGATGCATGCACACACACACACACACACACACACACACACACACCTACAGAGAGTGAGATAGATATACAGATATAGATATACTCATAATTTTCAATATATTCAAAGGAGGGAGTGATTTCAAAGAAACTAACTAGATCACAAATTTCATTATTATTTAAAAAAGCAAAACAAGAAGATATGAGGACCTACTTTAAAACTTTCATAAGAATGATTTAAATACATATTGATAGTATCCGTTGATGAAAATATGAGAAGAAAACAGGTTGGCTTTCCTGGATGCTTTTCTATTCCAGAGAACTTCTTTATAGACATTGCCACAAGTGGATAAGAAGTATGGAGGTGAGAAGAGAGGAAATGTTTTCTTTTTATCTGACTACAAAAATAAAGACTCTGAAGAGAAAAACACAACTTCAAAATCACTCTTCCCAGCAAGGTAAGTCCCATACATATGTGAAGGCCATAGACTTTTTAATGTAATAGTAAGATATAAATTTGTTCTCAGGTGCTCTGCTTTTAACATTAAATGAGGCATAAAGCATGGAGACAAATGTTTTTAGATGTTCACTACTGTCATGTAAGATATTTTGCACAAAATGCAAGTATAGATGATGATGACACAAGTGTTCCTATTTACATTTCCTTTGTGCAGTCTCATCTTTAGTTAAATCCTACTGGATGACTTCAACGAAAATCCATGTTTACTAAAAAATAATAATTCTTGAGCAATCCACACAGGAAAAACAAAGTGGCTGAGAAATATATATATATATATCTCGCTCCTAACAATATGTACATTTGAATGGGCAGTTCATTAAGTTAGCTGATTTATGCTTGTATTTCACTGCAGAAAGATAAGCTAAAATCCAGAAATGAGTAGGAAGATAAGGTGGACCTAGATAAATTGTAGTAAAGTGCATAGAACTTTTGATGATCCCTATGTTGCAAAAGTCCATTAAAAATACAGAACTATCCCAGTGATTCAAAATAACTAAAATTATGGAAAAAAATTTTATAGTTCTATTTAGAAGAATCAAAATTGTAGCCAACTTAAGGGACAAATGCAAAGAGGCAGAGTGATTATGAATTGACCAGTTTATTATCAGAAATAATGTGATATAAAAAGGAAATCATTATGTTCAGGTGTAATCAAAAAGAGTTGGTCTGATTACAAGATGAAGGAGAAGGGCAACAGAGTGTTATTAAAAGAATCGTAGGAAAACCTCCAGTATGTTGAAGTAAGATACTCAATGGAAGGCTTATGCAAAACATGGAAGAAAATCACATAGGCTGAAAAAGAATGGAGGTACTGCCCTCTCTACTAGCAGAGGGAAGACCCGCTTAAAGTAAAACTGGGAAACATGAAGATTATGAGCCATGGTAGAAGTAGTAATAGTTAAGGTATACAGCACTTCATGTCATTCAAAGCACGTTCTAGCAGCTATGCCTATATGACAAATTTTTCAATAAATCAAACATAACTTATATAATAATAATAGCTAGCATTTATATAGTGCTTTGAATTATGCAAAGTGTTTTAGAAATATCTTATTTAATCCTCACCACAATCTTTGGTGCTATTTTATGCCTATTTTATAGGCTGACTTACCCAGGTTCACACAGAAAGATATATTATAGACGTGTCATGACGAATATAAGTATCACTTTGATTATAGGAGTATTACAGAGAAATTGTTATTTAAGATATTTTTATAATCTTTCTTACTGAATATCCTCAATTTTGGCAAATCTTTGTTCTTTCTAATTCAATCCAAGAATTTATTGAGCTCCAACAGTGTGCAAGGCTCTTAATTAGGTTCTGGGAATTATGTTGGAGATAGGGTGTAGATTGTTTCCTTTTTTTTCTTTTTTTTTTCAGTGAGGTGGAGAAATATGGGAAGGAAAGTGAGAGCTAGAGACAGGGCTCACCTCTCAAATGAAAACAAATACCAAAGGAAGGTCAGAAAGAGTTGTGGAAAAGCAGGACAGTTTTGAGTGTTACTTCTTTATTATATACTTTGAAAGAATACTGAGATATTCATAATAGAGATTTACAGTTTCATGTTCAATCCTTTCTTTTCCACAATGTATTTAGAAATGCTCATTGTATTTGGTGAGTTCAAAAATAAAATAAAATAATACAGAATTTAATTTAATTTAAAAATAAAATTAAAAATTAATAGAAAATAAAATTTAAAAATAAAGAAAAGAAATGGTTATGAGAGATAAAACATTAAGTTCTGATCATAGTAATTAGCTCTGTTTGGCTAGAATGTAGAATTCGTTGAGGAGAGCAATTCACAATAAATCAAAAAGGGAGCTTCTGGAAGCCTTTAAATGTTAATCTGAGAGATGTTTGTATTTTATTCTGGAGATGAAAGGGAAACTTTCAGGAATTGAACAGGAAAGAGACATGATCAGGTTTGTACTTTAGGAAGAATATTTTTGTAGTTGTGTAGATGATTCTTTGGAGAGGAACTCTATGATCTGCTGCCAGGGGTTACAGTCCTCGAAGCAGCTTCCTCCCTTGGGTAACTCTCTCTGCCTCAAGATCTATCTGAATGGGCTCCCCACTGGATTCAGTGTCTTCTATAGGTAGAACAGCTCCCCTTCAAAGCTACCTGAACAATAGTGGGAGTAAGCAAGATAAATTCTCTTGTCCTGTCAATTCCCAGAGGTCTCCTTCACATCAAGTCCTGACTTATTAAATCTCTTTCACTCTCAAACTGTTGCAATTCATATCAGCTTTAGCTGTTTACAGCCCCCAGGGATATGGTCAATGTGTTTGCTAAGCCAGTTGTTCTGTCTTGACTCAATCAGAGGTATTCACATCACATAAAAGGATCAAAGAGTGTTACACCTTATTAACACATTAAAATCTCTTCTAGTGTGCCTATAATCTGTTACTATAACAACTGAGCTGGTTGGAGGGGTTTTCTTTATATATGTGTGTGTGTGTGTGTGTGTGTGTGTATGTATATATGTATGCATGTATGTATAAAAATGTATAGTGAGGTTTCTTACACTGAAGTCTGTGACCTTGCTTTTCCAATATTTTGATAATTGTATTTCAATATAACTTATTTTCTTGATAATTCTACGTATTTTATGTATTAAAAAACAAACTTTTTTAAAGCAAAATTCATGTCTTTACCAGATTGCCAAAGGGATCCATAACACAACAAAAGGCTAAGAAATCATGAAATAGAGAAAATATGGTATAGCAGAACTAGCCTTGTTTGTGAAAGTACTAGTAAATATTATTTCTGTTTTGGGTCAGAACACTGAGGGTCTTCAACTTCCAGATCTGGTTTTTTAAGAGGTCATTCTTTGCCTCATTTCGTATTAAGCCTTAGTCATGGATTTGGCATTGCCTCAGTCAGATTGAGACCTGTTAAAGACCTTAGCTTGAAAATTCAGGCTGAGGTCCCCCACTGCATCCTGGGCCATCTCCATTTGTCCTAATCTATATCTGATCACTGGTTCTAGATGACTCAGAAGGAGAAAGTGAGGCTGGTGACTTTGCATGGCCCTCTTTCACTGAAATTTGATTCACTTGCATGTCATGGCATAACATCCCTGATGTCTTGGTCCTCTTCAAGAACAAAAGACAAATAACAACAAGTAGCAAATATTTAACAGCTGGCTTTCCAGGAAAAAAAAAAGAAAAAAGTCTCCCACTTTTAAGTCTAATTTGTATCATAAGCATTTACCTCATAACTTTCTTAGTCAATTAACAAACCTACAAATTAACATTTGAAACTTTTGGTGATTTACAGGGTATAAATACATTGAAAATTTAGCAACCAGCTCTCCCTGGTTCAACCTGTCTCCAACCTGTCTTCATACCTCTTCCTGAGACACTCAGAAAGCCTGCATTTCATGCATGGCTCTGACACTTACTAGCTATGGATAAGTTACTTACAGTCTCTGAGTTTCAATCTGCAAAGGGGAAAGATTATTTATAATAACTATTTAATAGGATCGTTGTGAAGAAAGCACTTTGAAAACCTTAAAGCAATATATAAATGAGAGCTATCATTACTTTCCAGCTAAAGAAATGGACACAGAGAAATTAAGTGATTTGCTCAGTCACCCAGAGTTTATAAGAAAACTGAGACTGGAAATGAGGTCACCAAAAATTCAGCTTCATGCCTTCAGCCTAACTTGTTCATATGAAGTACCTAGATGGAATATAAAGTTTTCTATAGGCTATATACAAGCTGCTGGTCCACTTGGTTTTCTGTTTGGTTTGGTTGTCTCAGGTAAATACAGTCTACGATCTGCAACTAGAAAACAAGTAGAAAAACAAAGCTATGTTAAACTGGTGAGGCACCTTTCTGTATATTCTCCTCCTTTACTATTCTTGAAATCTGTGTTACAAACAGTTGTCGTTGTTGAGTTATTTCAGTTGTGTCCAACTCTCTGTGACCCCATTTGGGATTCTCTTGACAAAGATGATGAAGTAATTTGCTATTTCTTTCTCTAACTCATTTTATAGATAAGGAAACTGAGGTAAACATTGTTAAGTGACTTGTCTAGGGTCATGCAGCTAATAAGTATCTGAGCTCAGATTTGAACTCAGGAAGATGAGTTTTCCTGGCAGTCACTGTATTGTATAACTGTCCCAATCAAGCCATAAGAATTTCTTGGTTTAAAAATTAAAAAAAATTTCTTTATAATTCTTTAAAATGATTTAAATATAGTCCTAGAAAATATTTTATGAACATTTGTGAAATTGTTATAGATATGGGTAGTAAAAGTAAAATTTAATAAATCAGATTTAATAAAAAAAGACTTTTCCTTTCATCCATGAAATATGTAGCTTAAAAAAAGAAAAGAGGGGGAGGAGCCAAGATGGTGGAGTAGAAAGATTCACATATGCTAGCTCTGAACCCACAGCCCATGGATTTCCTGTAAAAAGAACTCCCAACAAATTCTAGAGCAGTGGAAGTCTCGCAGCAAGAGAGGGAAAGAGATTTCCATTCCAGAGAGCCCTCAAAAACCAATCCCAAGGGTCCATCGCGCACTAGACGAGAGTGGAGCCCAGCCCTTCCCTGGCCACGCTGCACCAAGAGGAGCAGATCCGAGCAGGCTTCAAGGATGGAATCTCTGGTGGCCACAAAGGTCCCTCTACCCACAGACGCACAGGTCAGTGAGAGAGGCTTCTGGACTGGCTGAGAGGGGAGTGGGATGTCTCCATAACTCAGGCCCCCTCAGGAGGCAGCGGCAAAGGCAGCAGTCTGCCAGAGGCTCCCGGAGCAGGCAGGAGGCAGGACCTCGGGTTCATTACTGAAGGTCTCTGCATAAACCCCCTGAGGGAACTGAGCCTGGGAGGCAGCCCTGCCCCCACCTGAGCACCAGAACTTAAGCTCACATTGAATAGCAGCCTGGCCTGGCCACTGAAAGCCCTGAGACTGGGGAGCAGCATTTGAATCTCAGACCCCAAGCACTAGC
>CM053771.1:156095247-156118769 GCA_028658325.1 Potorous gilbertii | reverse complement strand
CAAATGGGGAGAAAATTTGTAACCCAAAATTTTGTGAAAATGAATGTAAAAAGTTAAATAAATAAATTTATATTAGAAAAAAAGAAAGAAATAATTTTGTTTCTCTAAAAAAAAAAGAAAAAAGAAAAGAAACAAAATGTTGGTTTTATCCCATATTTAAAATAAGAGTACTCCAATGGGTGAATATAATTAAGAGCCATTTTAGAAAAATTAAAATAGTTACAGAAAATTCTGCAGGTAAAAAGTCCCTACCTATAAAATGAAAGGCATTGGACTAGATCAATGCTGCCAGCTCAAAAAGAAACCCATCCCTGGTGGTTTCAGATGGACTTAGAAAATGACAAATTATTACTATGTTTTATTGTATTTTTATTATTTTGTTAAATATTTCCAAATTACATTTTAATCTCATTGAGTAATACTCAGTGGGCTGTAGTTTGTCTCCTCTGGCCTAGATGATTACTAAGGTCTATTTTAGCTTCAAATTCTTTAAGCCCCATTTGGCTTCATATGTTTATCCTTAATAACTGTAATTCATATACTTTCTGAAATGAAAAAAAATACATTAATCTAATTTTCTAGCTGAATTTCTTTTTTTCTATTCTATTTTTAAATGCTTAAAAGTCTATCAATGCTCTTTTTATGCTCATAACAACCCAATTAAATACTATCTACTGTATTTATCATCATATTGTCTAATTACTACACTAAACCATAAATGATATTCAAACATTAAATACAGCTTGATCATATACTAGTTTTTCCTCAATTACATGTATTATTACATCAAGGACATTTCATGATCACTGAGAAAGTTTCCAGTCCATGAATTTATATCTATATACATATACATTCACACATAAGCTTGAAACTTAATGCTTAATAATTTTAACGGCCAGGTTTATTCCAGAAGAAAAGATAAGAAAATGCACCTTATCCTTTCTCTGCAGAGGTGTGAGGCAATAGGTATGAGACATTGCATATACTGTCAGACTCAGCTGGTGTGTTGGTATTTAGTCACATTGAATTAATTTTTTTCTTTTTCTTCCTGTCTTTATTTTATTTATAATGGATGGCTTGGCCAGGCATGGTGATAAATGCCTCAAGTTCCAGCTAAGGCTGGTAGATTGTTTGAGGTTGGGAATTCTGGATTGTAATAGGTCTAAAGCCCACACAGGTTTCCACAGCATTAACATTATGATTCTCCAGGAGTAGGAGTGGAGGTAGGAACAAGGCTGCCTGTTGTTGTTCAGTAATTTTCAGTTATGTCCAACTCTTTATGACCCAGTATTGGAGTAGTTTGCTATTCCTTTTCCAATTCATTTTACGGATGAGGAAACTGAGGCAACTGGGGTTCAATGAGTTGCCCAGGCTCACACAGCTAGTAAGTGTTTGAAGTCATATTTGAACTCTGGAAGATGAGTCTTCCTGACTTTAGCCCAGGAACTCTATCCATTGCACCACCTACCTGCTTACCAGGCTGCCTAAGGAGGGGCAAATAAAACTCAACTGGGAAACAAAATAGGTCAAAGCTTCTGTGTTTATCATCAGTGGTGTTGGGCCTATGAATGGCTACTGTGCTTCTATACTGGGCAAGATAGAAAGATCTTGTCTCAAAAAAAAATTTTTTACCCCTCCCCCCATATCTATATCTATAGCTATCTACTGAGAAGAAGAGCAGAGGGGAGAAAGAAGAGAGGAGAGAGAGAGAGAGACAACACTTGCTGGGGGAGTGGGGGACTATATTTAAAAAAAGAAAACAAGTCTACAATGGGTACAAGGTTCTCTCTGAAAACTCTCCAAACACCAAGCAAGTACAAACAGAATTACAGAATGAACAAATGTAAAAGCTCAATTAGAGTAAGATTAAGGTTATGTATATTCCTATAAAACATAGGCAGAAATAGAAACAGCTTCAGGCTTAGCAGACAGCAGCTGTAATCATAAACCTAAAGCCATTCTTTATGTGTGCACAATGTGGCCGAGTTAAGCTTATATAGTAATTGAGCTTTCTTCTCCTAGCCTCATGAGATTAGTGATGGCTATTTTCTTTCTTTTTTTTCTGAAACATGGTGGTGGTTTCATTTTCAAACAGACAATGATATAAATAAGTTGTAGAAATGACAGATTAGAAAATTGACCAACTCAATTTGGCAAGAGAGGTAAAGTATTTCTACCTTAAATTGTAATCTTCCGATGAATTCCTATAGATAATCAATGTCAATCCAAATTAAGACCTTTCTGCCAACAGAAGGAAGACACTTTTTAGTAAGTTAAAAGGGAAATAAGCAATTATAAAACATAGCATGTACTCGTGGCCCTCCAAACAAACCTTGCTTTATAAATGGAGAATTTCTACCCTATAGTTTGGAACTAATCTCATCCTGCCCACAGGGCAGTGTTTTTCTTGTTATTGCTGTTGCAGCTTAGAATCATTCTCTCAGGTGGGTTTCTATGATTAATCTCATTTAGAGCAGAACTTTAAAAGGTTTAAAAATGAGAGTTTCCTTTTTTTTTTGTAAAAGAAAATTTGCCTCAGTGTCCCTCTGTCTGGCTCTAAAATAATCAGAATGAATCCCAGAGATCTGGAAAGGTAAAATCCCTCTTCCCTCTCTCCAAACTATATCCATGAAAATTATAAGTGTAAACTACAGGTGCTGTGCAAAAGCAATATTTATAACGATTATTTTTCACTTACAACAGGCTTATTTAAGGATTAATAAATGCTTGATTTAGGTAGGGAATTTTTCCAACTACTATATAACTATATAACTATCCAACTAGGCCACTAGTATCTTTCAAAAGGAAGAGAACATTCAGGAAACATTTGTTCAGCTGGGTTGAGGTGGCTGGGTAGTACAGTGAACAGAGCACTGGATTTGGCCTCAGGAAGCTCCTGGGCAAGTCACTTAACCTTCCACTGCACTGTGAACTCCTTGAGAGCCGGGGCTGTCTTTTAGCTTTTCTTTGTATGCCTAGCGTTTAGCACAGTGCCTGGCACAAGTAACAGCAGGCACCCCAATGGGTTCCACATGAAGCCTATGAATGGTAGGGGAAGATATTTAAGTCCCATTAACATTACAACACACAGGCACTTAACAGATGTTTATCTACTGATTGACATGACAACCTTTGTCTACTTCAGTTCCCTCATCTATGAAATAGGAATAATAGCAGGAACTTCCTCCCAGAGGATAAAATAAAACAATATTTGTAAAATACTTCGTAAACAACAAGTGCTAAATAAATGCTATGATGATGATGATGATGACATGTAGAAAACTGTGCTAAAGTAGATATAAAAAATCAGATATAGCATGGACCACTTTCTCCTAGCGCTCCTACTCTAAGTGAGGGATAAGAAAAATCTAATATTAAATAATATTGTAGAGAGAGGTCTGCAGAGGAAGGTCATTATCATTGTGAGGAAATTGGGGAGAAGGTGACCTTTGACATGGGTTTTGGGTAGGGGTCTCACAGACAAAAATAACAAGGTAAGGATATGCTGGGCAACAGTGCATAGCACATTGTCATTGGGCAAAAGAGAGTCCTGTAGTTGAACTTACGTACACAGGACATGGAGTGAGAATGACATGAGAAAAGGTAGGAAAGGTAGGTTGAGTCAGATTATTGAGAAACTGGCACTGATAGCATACAAAAATATGATAGCAGTAACTTCCTAACATCTCTGTCCATCATTCTTTAATATGAGTAAGCAGGAAGAAGGCCAAAGGTGACATTATAAAAAGGGTCTCTTTCCCCTTGTCTTCTCTTGTGTGATTAATATATTTATAATACATGGGAGATAGTATGGACACTTGCCTTTTGAAAGGAAGAACAGATGGTGAAAGTAGTATAGCTTGCCAGTAAATATAGATAATTTTAGCATCCAAGAAAGCCAAGTTTGGCATAATGTACAGTCTAATTGTAAAATGCATGCTATTACATGTTAGTTTGCATAAAGATACAAACAATGGATATGTATACATATTTAAGTGCTATGCAGGTGGCATGGCTAACACTGTTTGGAGTGGTTGGAAAACTTTCATCTTTGCTTTTCATCTGTCTAGATGACGCATATGGCCTTTGGGGAATGTCAGCAGGCTTTTCTATAAAAGAGCAGCTATGAGCACTTCCCAGGCCCGCTTTTTATGTAAAAAGTTATCTATATGGTGGTGGGTGTGATTCCAGGTCAAAGAAGGCCAGTACTCCAAAATAGCTCCTCCACTGCAGTTTTATATTCCCTTCTAACAATGCAATCTTTTATATTAAACAGGAGAGGCAGTTTCGCACTGAGTTGACCCTGGAGACAGGAAGGTGTAGGTTTGAGACCTATAACTGAAACCTACTGCATGTGTGACTGTGGGCAAATCACTGAACATCTCAAGGCTCTAGGCCACTCTCTAAGATGGCATGGTACAGAGAAGGTGCTGACCTATATTGGTAGAAGGAGTCTCCTCACCTGGGAGGTCCCTATGCTAATGGATCACAAGTCCAGTTCCTGGATTGAACACTGCCCTCTCTCTGTCCTTTTCTTTTAAAATGGAAGTGGTCCTGGAGATGTTTTCTATTTCTCCTTTGCTCTCAATGAGAACTATGACATCAGGGAGGTGATGTCATGAATTGCAAGTGAATTGGATTTCAGAGGTAGGTTTGTGCAAAGTCAACAGCCTCACTTTCTCCTCTGCAGCCAATTAGGTACTGTGGCCAGATACATATCAGGACAATTGAAGATAGCCCAGGATGTAGTAGGAGACCTTGGTCTTTTCAAACTATGGTCTTTAACAGGTCTTAATCTAAAGAACTTAACATCATGCGGATGAGGCCAAAGCACCCATCAGGGAAAATGTTTCCAGAATGGGGCAGCAGCATGCACTGAAGATGCATCTCACCTATTTGACACTTCTTGCCCTGTACATTGCATCTCTACTTCCAAACTGGAACATTTCCTCCTCTTCATGTCCTGTTGAACCCTAAGGTTTTCTATTTTCTGGTCATTTTATAATAGTATTCCTTCAGTTATATGATAAGCACAATGAAAAAACCCTAGCACATAGTTAGAGTGAGGGAAGAAATTTGCCCCCACCCCCCATCTCTTCACTAAGAATGGAGGATGAATCTTGATAATGTCATACTGCAATGGCAAGCACCTGGAATATACAGGAGGGCCTGCTGGACAGGTTCTTAGATCAGCTTTTCTAAAAGGAAGAAAACTTTTGAGAGGTCAACAATCTACTTTAATCAAGTACAAATATCATTCACTTAGTTCAAGGGAAAAAGTTAGTACCCTGAACTTTAGAGAAAATACAAGCAGAGAAATAGAAGACCAACAGACAGGGCTTCCAACTCTCTGACCATAAGCAATGCATACATCACAGATCAACAGACAGATCCAACTGTCTGACCATTACATACATACATAGTTACCAGATAGAGAAGCACCAACATCTGGGTTTTCAAGAGCAGGGGAGGTGCTCCTTAGTGCCTACTTAGAGTCTCCTCTGGCCAAACACTTCCAATGAATAAGTCCCAAAACAAAATCTCACCTCAGGATATACAGATATACTTTTCAGAGTCAGAGGGCATCACAACCCTTGAGAACCAGTGAAATTAACGAAAGGTATGGGCCTTCCTACAAATTTCCCCAAATCAAGCTTCCTTTAATGAGAAGTCCCATTAATGGGCGGGGAAAATCTTTAACTTTTATTAACATAATTAGATTACACATACAAATTCTTCAAGGCCTTTCCCTTTGAAGGTTTATAATACGCTCTACAACTCAGATAACCAAGTTGTTTTTAGAATGTCAAGGTCATAGATTTAGAGCTAGAACTAAAAAAAAGAGAAGAAAACAAGTATTATTTAACTGCTTGCTATGTTCCAGGCTAGGCACCTTACAAATATCTCATTTGAGTTTCACTGTGTTTGTCCTTCGTTCTCATAGAGGATCACAGCATCAAGATGAATCTGAGCTTCACGATAACCCTGGAAAGTAACTGCTCTTATTATCTCAATTTTATAATTGGAGAAACTGAAGCAAACAAAGTCTAAGTGAGCTACCA
The DNA here is from genome assembly GCA_028658325.1 of Potorous gilbertii. NCBI lineage: Eukaryota > Metazoa > Chordata > Mammalia > Diprotodontia > Potoroidae > Potorous > Potorous gilbertii. The sequence continues at coordinate 156,112,707 of CM053771.1, read as the reverse complement.
AGTCCCACAGCTTATGTCGAGACTGAGCTGAACTCTGGTCTTCCTAACTCCAGGCTCAATGTTCTATCTACTGAATTGTCTAGCTAAAGGAAACTTATGAACATCTATTCCAAAACACTCCCCCCCTTCCCAATTTACTACATTTGAGGAAACTAAGGCCACAAAGATAAAATAATTTGCCCAACTTATGCAGATGGCTAGTATATGAACCTAGATCTTTTCAATCCAAAGCTTCTCTACCATGCTGACTCCCAAAATACTGGTCTGGGTATTCCCAGACAAAGCAGAGGAAGATAAATGCCAAGATCTGGACAAATCATGGTCTGGGATCCTAGAATCATAGATCTGGAGATGGAAGAGACTTTAGAAGCTATGAAGTCTAAACTTTTTATTTTACAGATAAGGAAACTGAGGCAAGAAAGTTTAAAAGTCCTATTCAGGGTCACAGAGATAGTAATTAAGGGTGGATAGGATCCCCTATCTTTATCCAAATCCAGCATTTTCTCTACTACATCTAATCCTATCCAAACTCCAACTAACCCTCTGTTATTATTTTTTTTACAAATTCAGCAGCACTCCAACTACTGTTTCTTGAGAATACTGGACAGATGGCCACTAGAATTACGCATCTAAAATCTGACCCCCCCCAAAAACAGCAACCTCCAACTCTGAAACTGTAACTAACCCAAAATTATCCAGAGCAAAATGGACATTTGGAACTAACAGTTGTTGATGAAAATATGTGAAATTTGTGCCGAGGGAAATGATACAGTCTCAGTGAAAGTGAGATCATTCACCAGGGCACTAGAAGAAAAGCCAAACTAGCTCTCTTCAAGTGAAAGATATGCTAATAAGCAGAGTTGTCTTTAGGGCTGAGGAAGTAGGACAATCAGCCTAGCCTCTGGGGGTCTATGGCACAGGAAGAAAGAAGAGATGTTATATAGAAAGGGAAGAAATGCTTTGCTCAGGGTTATTTATGAAAATAAATCATAGGAACTTCAGAAAAAGAAATAATCATAGATCATATTTCTATGACACTTCCAAAAGCATTGAATTACTAAGATAATGCCCCTCACCTGTAACGAAGACAAAGTAGATGGGACTGTCCCTTTATCTCTTGGACCTCCCTATGCCTTGTCCACCCTCACCCTTCTCTATTTCTTGATTTTCATTCTAACCATTTTAATAAATGATTGCTGACTTGACCTTAACCTTAATGTGGGATTTCTTTTACTCTCTTTTTCCATTTCAGTAGTGTTCACTTCCTTAGTGTTTGTTTCAATGTTATATCTGAATGTAAGTTTTTGGGAGGAGCAATTCACACCATGAATTGCTCAAAATGCCCTAGAGACAACTTTGGCAAATAAGAAAGATTTTGGGAAGGAGTTGAAGGGGAGGGTAACTATAGTGTGTGTGTACATGTGTATATATGCATACATATACACATATTTATATGCATAACCATATGTGAGCAATAAAGGCAAAGGTTAAATACCAGCTAGGTTTCTTAATGTTTTGTTGAGTTATTCATTGTGATTCCATTTGGATTTTTTTTTTGGCAGATACTGGAGTGTTTTGCCATTTCCTTCTCTAGCTCATTTTACAAATGAAGAAACTGAGGTAAATAGGGTTAAATGACTTGTCCAGGGTCACACAGCTGGTGTCTAATGCTGCATTTGAACTTGTGAAGATGTCTTCCTGACTCCAGGTCTAGAACTCTCTCCACTGTGCCACCTAATTGCCTTCTTAATACTGACATAGCCATATACACTATAGCAAAATAGGTTGATCTGAACATTAAGTTACATTAAACTTCGTTTCACACAAGGAGACCAGGATGTGCACACACACACACACACACTGCAAGAGAGGGCTCCCTCTCCCTTGAAGTAGTCACATACTGCCAAGAGTATAATTACAAGGTGCTAATAAGACAGACTAACAGAAGAGAAGCATCAGAACCAGTGCAAATACCTCTTTGAGTTAAGAAAGGAATAAATTGGATGAATGAGTCAAACATAATATAGCCCCACCTGTTGGGGCTTTAAATAGCTAAGCCCTGTGGCACCTCTAGGCAAAAGGAAAAAGGGGGGTGGAAAGGAATTCCTCTCTTCTAGGTTCTCCTCCCCTTCAGTAATGTAGCTCAGAAGGGGAGCTACTGCACCCAAAATACTTACCGAAAGTATGGACCAGAGTTGAGGACCACATGTGGTTCTCTAGGTCCTCAAGTGCTATCCATTGACTGAATTCAAATTTCAATTCTTCTGAGGCCTCCAGGCTGCAATTTCACCAACCCTGGACTATGGATCATTTTGTGAAACCAAATATATCCATGAATTCTCTGAAGATAACATTAAAGAATCATAAGCCCTTTCTACATTAAAAAATATTTAAAATATATATTTATATATTAAATATTTTTTAATGTAGGAAAGGGCTTATGATTTTTAATGTACATATTATATATGTTCATATATTATGGAAGGAGCTAAGCTAATTCATGTTTGAGTTATTTGTCCTTACACATCAATAATCTAATAGAAGCCTAAAAGTATATATGGCATTTAACTAGCGAGTTCTTATTGTAAGCTGTTTGTATAGGAACTTAATCTCTTCAGTGCTTTGTAATGGGCTCAGCCTCTTGATTTTTAGTTTTGAGTGATATGTATATGTTTGAGTTAATTAAATTTATAAAAAAAAATATCCATCTAATTAAGCTACAGTGTCCTACAATGCATTTCCATTAAGGTTTTTTTTAAAATGCATTTATGTTCCATGGATTGCTACATTTATTTCTAAGTTAGATAAACTGATAATAAACAGAGAAGGAGGGAGACAACTGGTTATTAAAAAAAAAATAAAGAAAAGCTTCAAGGAACATGAAACTAGGTAATTGAAAACTAGGATACGGAGAGAGGCATGAGGACTCTATACAGACAGAGGGAATTTTCAGGCCCCATAGTACCAGGAAATGTGAGCTGCCTCAGCCATTTGTGTGTGTATCCTATGCCCGACTACCATCGTATTCTAACTTTGAGGCCAGTTCTCATGGGTGTTGTGTGCATTGATGGGAGAGTACGTTCCAGGTTTATGAGAGTACCTACTGTTCTTAGTATGCCATCTTATTATAAATGCCTTTGCTAAAAGTTGATGGTCTTTACTGCTTGATTGTTAATGGCAACACGTAGGAGTAGCCACCCAAAGGGTTACCTCTAGAATGTGAGATAGTTACCATTCTATGGATCCAGGCTGTAAGTATAAATAACAAGTAGCCCAGAGAGGGTGTTATATATAAAAGTAGGTAACAGAACATTTGAATAGGATCATCAGTTTAGGGCTAGAGCCCATCTTAATTCATCTTCTCTTTTTATAGATAGGGTAAATGAGGCACAGATAGTGTAGGTGACTCGCTAAAGTCACAGAGCAAAAGGGGAAATATTTGAATGTAAGTCTTCTGACTCCAAAACTAATGCTCTTTTCACTGTACTTGGATGCCTTGGTACTATCTCAACAAATATGCATGAAACAAAAATCATAAGAGCAGAAAATTGTAAAAAGAATAAAGATGAAACAGTTATAAAAAAACTATCCAAATCTGTTCTGGTTTTACTTTGTTCAATTCATCGAAAATAGAATAAAAACAACTATATGTGGTCCCATCTTCAATATTTAACTAAGAAAATTTTATTTCTCATTTATTTGACTATTTAAATCTATCTCTAGTGTCCAGAATGAACAAATAAATAAGAAATTATTTCCCCTCATCTTATAACACTCCCCTCAAAGTTGCATTTATTTAAAAAGTATCATGTGACAATTCTGACTCACAATTTTGAGGGTGGAAAGGAATGAAGTCCATAGTGCTATTAAAAGGTGGAATGGCCCTCCTCTTTTAGAGAAACAACAGATGAATACTTTTCTTCCTGCTTTCTTGCCCCACCCTCAGATAATTTTTGAAAGCTCACTGGTACCTCATGCATGATGTGCCAAGACAACTGTACTGACTACCTTCTCACAGAACGTTAATTATATCTGAAATTATAGGACCTTGCTCTATTCTTCTATTCTGGGTATTATATAGGGCTCAACAATTAATAGTGTCACTGGGAAAGAAAATCCCATTTCCATCTCACAATTATAGCCCTTGCATGAGCTGTAGTTTATTGTCATTATCATAAACGTTTACAGAGTACATGGTAGATGCAAGACACAAGATACAAGACAAAGTTCTTGTGAGGTTTTTAATCTGGCTGGGAAGGCAGGATTTGTTTCAATTAGTCAAGTCATCATGATATCTTTTTTCTCTCCACAATACTGAATCAATTCAAAGCAAATCCAATAATCTGAAAATTTTAGAATTGGAAGCCACTTAAAGGTCATCTAATCTAATCAAACTCAACACAAATTCCCTCTGAAATGCAAATGGCCATTCATCCTTTGCTTGAAGACTTCTAGTCATTTCCCTGGACTCTTGTAGCCCTTATTTCTGTAACATTTAGTTGGAACTTTTTACTATCAGCTGTCTTTCTGCCTGCAATTTCCCTAATAAGATTGGAAGCTGCCTGAGGAAAAAATGTCATCTAACCTCTTTGTATTTATTAGAATTGTGTTTAATAAAAAATGCTCAATAAGTATAAATAAATGAGCACAAAAGATGTGACTGGCTGACTAAGAGCAAAATCACCTTAGTTTTGTTGTTAATTTTCTTTTCTTTTTGTAATCAAAGGAAGCTTAGTAGTGTTGAATGAGACCTTATGCTTTGAAGTTTGCATAGCACAGAATGGATTTTTTAGCAGCTTTTAACCTTGATACACATTAATAATTTCTCACTATTCCTTGCTCAGGATCATAGACTAAAGTGAGCCCTCAGATTTTTACCGGTAAGTATCCCAATAACCACTCTCAACTTGCCTGAGGCTTCTGCTCTTTCCGTCAGTTCTGGTAGTTTTTACAATCATCTCTCATCTCTTGCTGCAATGCTAGCAACGATTTAAGGCATCAAATGATACCTTGCTGTTCCATGGTTCATCAAACATTTTTTCTCAAAAACAAGAATAATGTTTTCATCAACGATTGCTTTTTTTAAAAAAGGGTTTTGTTTTCTATCTTCCAAGATCACCCTCCTAGTTGGATAGAAAAATTTGTTACTGACACTGTATTTCTATAAAATGTGCCTTTTGTTTCCTAGTGATTCTGATTGTCCATACATACCAGAGGAAAAGAGTGGGCTACTGTAAACTCTCTGAGGAAAGTCCTCCCGGAGATCATATTGAGTAATGATGGGGTTTAGGGAACAGTCAGTCTATGATTCATCTATTACCTTGTTCACACAGGAGACTAACTTTATCTCTTTGCTGGTTGACTTAAATGCCCTTGGCTTTTTTGTTCATGTCACAAAATTTTATAATATATGTGCATATATACACATACATGTGCATGTAAGTTTTATCTGAGATTTTATGGAACCAATTTAAATACCATGATTTACTAAACAAATTAAACACCATACAAATGAATCTTAAAGAAAATTTGAAGGTAAATTTCGACTATGGTTTAAAGAATATAAGAACATTGATATTCCTAATTTGGATGAATGGGAAGAAATCAGTTTATCATTTCACTGTGGAAATATTTAAGAGAAACCAGTAGGGTTATCCCTAAGATAATGGAATAGATAAGGTCCTGAAAATTCTCCTATTAAACTGATTAAGCAAATCCCATTTTTCTATTAACTCTATTATAAAATCATGAATAGGTTTTCCCTGGGGGAAATGATCCCTAAATGAAATTAAGTTACTTAAAATGATGAAAATACTTTAAAAAACATCTTCCATTTAAAGGGAAAATGGTAACCTAATAAAACAACAATAATAATATACCAGATATTAGTATTAAAGCCTTATATATAATGAAAGGGAAAACATAGTGAGATACCATCCATTCCTAAAATTGAATTTGCTTCATGTTTCCCACTGGAGATTTATCAGTGTGTAAAGACTTAGCAATTAGGTTGCTTTTCATCAGCCTCAAATTTTTTAACACTTTGAACTTCATATCTAAAATGATTAATACTTCCCCCTTTCCTACCAGTTGCATTTGCTGGCTTCTTTCCAGGCTCATTTGCTTAGTAGCAATTATACAACTGGCTTGGATAGGAGGAAATAGCAGGCACTATGATGAAGCACTGAGGTATACAATCTTTCTTAGCAATGGAAGCTCACTCCACAGTCATAGAATCATGGACTGCTCTCAAGTTGGACAAGTCCTCACAACCCATCTAAGTGAATCTCCATCTGATGAGGAACATCTCTGCCTGAAGACCTCCAGAGACAGGAAACCCATTTGTCTTCTGAGCCAGGCCACTCCACTTTTGAATAATTGATAGTTATGGAGTTTTATTTTATTTTTAAGGAACTATATGAAGGTTCAAATGACCATACTCTTAACATGGAAACATTGCTCTTAGTCTCTTAGTTTTGCCCTGTGGGAAAAGCAGAAAAAGTCTCTAACATGTTAATTTATAAAATATTTAGAGAAGACAATCATGTCCTCCTTATAGCTTTTCCAGGAAAAAACTCACTAGTTCTTTCCATGGATCGTTATATGACACAGTTTCTAGTACTTCCCACCATTTCTTAGCATCATTCGCTACTTTTTTTTTCGCATTTTCAAGATTCATCCCAAACCCTAAGCTTCATGCAGTAACTGAGATGTTCCTGCATACACTGAATTGCCAGGCAATTGAAATTTTCTTTTTAAAACACTGCTGGCTTTCTAAGTCACTATTTATAGGGTTGTTTTTGCTCTCCTTTCCCAATGCTGTATATATTTTAATTGATTTATCCATTGCCATTAGATTGATCCAGTTAGGTCATATGTAGACCTCTTTGGGAATTAATTACATAGTCTTTTCATTTTCAGATAGGTGGAAAAGTGAGGCCTGGCTAGGGTGACTACTTTATCTAGCCTCAGATACCTGAAGTTATGTGATATAGACTCAAACCTCTGTATATGAAGACAACAGCATCATCAGAAAAGGAAAAATAACCATGTAAATAGTGACTAATAGTGATAAAATTGATAAATTAATAATTATACACTGGAAAAATTGCACTAAGCATTGTTGCATCAACAATAAATAAATGAAAATTATTCAGATTTTTAATTCATATTGGACTATTATGCATATTAAAAACTCAACTTTTAAAGTCCTGTGCAGTTGTCAGGTAATTTAAAATTTTTCTATTTAGAGGAGAAACAGGTCTGAGCAGCTGTAAAGAGAATTAAAGGGAATGCTGTCTTAAAGTACAATGTCTAGAATGGAAGAAAACACACCAGATGCAATTTTCCAGAGGCAAAGATCAGTAAGACTATATATCACCTTACTCTTCCTGGATACAACGTCACTATTAATGAAGCCTAAAATTATGTTAGCATTTTTTTTCAACACAATCCTTCAGATGTGGTCTGACCAGAAGAGGGCAAAGTGTGAGTATCACTTCCTTATTTCTGCAAGTTATACCACTGAATAAAGTCTTGGACTTTTTTCTAAACTCATTTTGAGTTAGGCAATTTTTTTTCATACCCAAATATAAGACTTTACATTTGTCCTTTTTGAATTACATTTTGTCAGATTCAAGGAAATCTTTCTCCCTCCAATATTATAGCCAGTGAAGATATTTTTGGATCAGAATTCTCATCTAGTATATAAGCTGTCCCTCCTTAGCTTTGTGTCATTAGCAAATTTGATGAACATGCTTTCTGTTCTTTTATTCAATTTTCTGACAAAAATGTTAAGCAGCACAGGGCAAAACCCAGATTCCTGGGGTGCTTCTCTTCACTCTGTCCATTCAACAAGTTCTAAATCCATCTAATCACATTATTATCTAGTTGGTATCTCTCCAAATTTTTGTGAAGATACTGTATTTGTTCAATTCTAGGGGAAGAGGGAAGGAAATACTTAATAATTCAACACCTGCTATGTACCAGTCACTGTGCTTTACAAATACTATCTCATTACATCTTCATAACAACCCTGGGAAATAGGTATTGTTGTTGTTCCCATTTTACAGTTGAGGTAACTGAAGCAGGCAGCAGTTAAATGACTTCCCCAGGGTCACACAGCTTGCAAGTGTGTGAGGTTGGATTTGAACTCAGGGTCTTCCTAACTCTAGGTGCACTGCTGTCTCTGCTGTACCACCTAGCTGCCTCCATATCTAAGCTGTCAGATTGGTAATATATAATTTTCTTTTTTTCTATAAATTTATTTATTTTCAGTTTTCAACATTCACTTCCACAAAATTTTGAATTTCAAATTTTCTCCCCATCTCCCTCCTACCCCCACCTCAGGACAGTATATTCTGACTGTCCTTTCCTCAAATCTGCCCTCCCTTCTATCATCCCACCTATCCACCCTATCCCCTGCCCTTCTATTTTCCTGTACAATAAGAGAGATTTCTATACTCCATTGCTTATATATCTTATTTTGTGTAAAAACAATCTCTAACATTCATTTTTAAGCTTTGAATCCCACATTTTCATCCTTCCCCCCCCCACCCTCATTGAGGAAGCAAGAATTTGATATAGGTTATATACATGTGTGGTCATGCAAAACACCTCCATAACAGTGATGTTGTGAAAGACTAACTATATTTCTCTCTATCCTATTCTGTCTTCCATTTATTCAATTCTCTCCTTTGACCTGTCCCTATACCAAAGTGTTTGCTTTTGATTACCCCTTTCCTTAATCTGCCGTCCCTTCTATTATTCTCCCTCTCTTATCCCCTTGTCCCCTGCTTTTCTGTAGGGTAAAATCCTGAAGCCAAATCCCATGAAAGAAAGGCTCACTTATTCCCTCTCACCTTCCTCTTCTTCTCCTTTATTGTTAAACCTTTTTTCTTGCCTCTTTTGTGTGAGATGATTTACTACATTCTACCTTTCCCTTTCTCTTTCTTCTAGTACATTCCTTTCAACCTCTAATTTTCTTTTTTTAAATACCATCCCTTCATATTCAGCTCAGCCTGTGTCCTCTTTCTCTCTCTCCATATATGTATATTTATATATATACACATACATACATGTACATATATATACACATATTATATATACAAATACATCTATGTACATGAATACACACATATATATATTATGTATATATACATGCAAATATATATTCCCTTCAACTATCCTAATACTGAGAAAGGTCTCATGAGTTACAAATAACATCTTTCCATGTAGAAATGTAAACAGTTCAACTTTAGTAAGTCCCTTAGTGTTCTTCTTTCCTGTTTACCTTTTCATGTTTCTCTTGGTTCTTGTATTTGAAATTCAGATTTTCTATTCAGCTCTTGTCTTTTCAACAAGAATTCTTGGAAGTTCTCTATTTCACTGAATTTCCATTTTTCCCTTAAAGTATTATACTCAGTTTTGCCAGGTAGGTGATTCTTAGTAAACGTCCTAGCTCCTTTGACCTTTGGAATATCATATTCCATGCCCTTTGATCCCTTAATGTAGAAGCTGCTATCTTGTGTTATCCTGATGGTGTTTCCACAATACTTGAATTGTCTCTTTCTGGCTGCTTGTAATATTTTCTTCTTGACCTGGGAACTCTGAAATTTGGTGACAATAAGCCTAGGAGTTTTGCTTTTGGGATCTCTTTCAGGAGGGGATCAGTGAAGTCTTTCCACTTCTATTTTACCTTCTGGTTCCAGAATATAAGGGCAGTTTTCATTGATAATTTCTTGAAAGATGATGTCTAGGTTCTTTTTTGATCATGGCTTTCAGGTAGTCCAATAATTATAAAATTATCATTCCTGGATCCATTTTCCAGGTCAGTTGTTTTTCCAGTAAGATACTGCACATTGTCTTTTATTTTTCATTCTTTTGGTTTTGTTTTATAACTTCTTGATTTCTCATAAAGTCATTAGTTTCCAGGAAGAATTAAAATGAATGAGAGAAATCATGAGAAAAACAAAACCAAACCAAAACATAACACAAGAGAAAACAGTCAGCTTCATTCTGCTTTCTGATTCCCATATTTCTTTCTCTGGATATGGATAAAATTTTGGCTCAAGGTCCTTTGGGAATGTTTTAGGTCTTTGCATTGCTGTGAAGGGCTAAGTCTATCAGAAACAGTCCTCACACATTATGGCTTTTACTGTGTACAATGTTCTCCTAATTCTGCTTCTTCTACACAACATGACTAATATGAAAATGTGTTTAATAAGAATGTATGTGTACTACCCATATAAGATTGCATGCCATATCGGGGAGGGAAGGAGTAGAAAATTTAAGACTCATGGAAGTGACTGTTGAAACCTGAAAACAAATTAATTAAAAAAAAATAAAGTCATTAGTTTTTATTTGCTCCATTCTAATTTTTAAAGTATTATTTCTTCAGTGAGCTTTTGGACCTCTTTTTCCATTTGGTTCATTCTGTTTTTTAAGGCATTCTTCTCCTCATTGGTTTTTGGATCTCTTTTGCCATTTGGGTTAGTCTTATTTTAAAGGTGTTATTTTCCTTAGTTAGCATTTTTGGGGGTTTCCTTTAGTAGGATGTTGACTCATTTTTTTATGCTTTTCAAGCATTACTCTCATTTCCTTTCCCAATTTTTTCTTTACTTCCCTTATTTGATTTTCAAAATCCTTTTTGAACTCTTCTGTGGCCTGAGATCAATTCATATTTTTCTTAGAGGCTTTGGATGCAGGAGTTTTGGCTTTGTTTTCTTCTTCTGGATGTATGTTTTGATCTTTCTTGTCACCAATGATGTAAGAAAATACCTTTTCACAGAGAAAGTAAGAATATATAGTCTGTTTCTTTCCCCGCCTTCCTCCCCCCAATTTGCACATTTTCCCAATCAATTACTTGACTTTTGAACTTTGATAAGCAGACAGCTCCAGAAGAAGCATCTGCTTCAGCAGTGGCTACTTCTACCCTGGAGCTCTGTCCTGGTTTGGGGCTGGGGTTGGACCATGCTCCCTTCTCAGTCGGGTGAGAGATCATTCCCACTGACCTTTGAAGCTGTCATTAGAGTTTGTGGGTTGAGATGTCTGAAATCCATAGTAGCTGCCTGTGATTCAGTTCCCTAAGGTCTGCTCCAGGTCAGTCTGTGCCAGTATGGCCCATGCCAAACTGCACTCTGCCCAAACTTGGCTCCACTCCCAGTCTAGGGTAGTAGACCCTTCCCTTTGACCTTTCAGATTGTCTTGTGCTAGAAATTTGCCTTAGCTTGTCATTTTGTGGCTCCTGCTGCTCTAGAATTTATTTAGAGTAATTTTTACAGACTTTTTGAGGGGTTTAGGGGGAGAGCTGTGGCGGGTCCTTGCTTCTACTTTGCCATCTTAGCTCTACCCCACTCCCAACTCTGCTCCCTAATTTTCCTATTAGAAAAGGAAATAAGGTTTATTTGGCAAACCTAAAACTGTCCTTCATGAAGCATGCCTGCTTTATCATCATTATCTCCTTTCTCTAGGTATTCACTATTAAAAAAAAATATGTCTGCACAAGAATTTTTCATGAAATTGAAGCAAAGCTCACTGGCAATGGTTTTAGATGATTCCCTTCTCCTCTTCCTTCTTCTTTTTGGTATAACTAGAACAACCCTTGCCTTTTTCCAACCCTATGTTGTCTCTCACATACTCTACCACCTTTTCAATATCATTGCCAGGAACTCAACAATCACAGTAAACAATTTGTTTTTTGTTTGTTGGTTTGTTTTGTTTTTAGTACTCAACAACCTCTTTCTTATCAGCCAAGTGGCTTGGATTTGTTATTGCTATACACTTACTTGTCTTTGAGATTAACTCCCCATGAATGAGTGTGCATTGTGTTCATTCTAGTTGTTCTCTTTGCAGAGAAAACAAAATCAAAATATCAACTGAGAACCTCTACTTTCTCTTTGTCATCAGGTCATGCTATCCTATCAACATGAAATATATTACTGTGTTTAGAAAACTGCAAAAGCTCTCTATGACCCCTCATTTGTTTTGGTTTTTGGGGAAACACAGTTTAATGGAAATTGGGCTGCAGTTGGATTCAGAAGTGACCTGGACTCTCGTCCCACCTCTGAGACTTATGAAATCTAGGTTCTAGGCAAGTCATATCCTCCCTGAGTTAGTTACCTCACTTATAAAGACAGTTCAGTGGCACTTACCCCAAAATGTAACTGTGAAGCATTACATATATATATGTGTATATAGACACATACACATATACATATATGTATATACAACATATATATGCATGTTATATAAGATAATATATACTATATAATAGTATATATAGACATCATTTATATATGTGATTATATATGTATATATATATATATATATATATATATATATATGATTATATATACATAATCCTATGTTTCACAATTAGTCACTAAGCTTTCTTTATAAATGAGGTAACTAGCTCAGGGAGGATATGACTTACCTAGAACCCTGTATCTACTAAGTCTCAGAGGTAGTACTAGAGTTCATATATGTGTGTGTGTGTATGTATGTATATATATGTGTGTCTATATATATCATTTTGCAAGCTTTGGAATGCTTTAAAATGTCAGCTATTATTACTATATGGTAAAAATACATCCTTACATTCTTATATTTCAGTTATCTCTCATCTCATAAAGTTTCAATGGTATTCACCATCTTGCTTTTCTTTCTCTAAGTCACCCACTGATTACTTATATTTCATGTATTTCTATCTAGACATTTGAAGTAATGAGTTTATTTCCGACCTTTCCTTGGATATTGTCTCCTAAGAATTATTTGTCCTTCCTGCCAATATTCTCCTTGTTTCTCATTTCCTCTCCATTTTAAATTTAAAGACCTCCTTATCATATTCATAAGTTTCTAAGCAAATATATTTTTACCACACCTTGCTAGATACATTTCATCTTTGGTTAAAAGTCAATTATTTTTATGTCCTAAATTATGGTTCAGAAGCACAAATTCTACATTCAGATGCCATCATCTCCTTTTGTCAGATGAGACATATAGGTAGAACAGTGGATAGAGTGTTGCACTTGGAGTTGGGAAGCCCTGAGTTCAAATCCCACCCTCGACATTCACTATATGTAAAACTCTGGATAGGTTATTTTATTTAATCTTTGCCAATCACAGTATTCTATTCTACAAAATGGGGAAGATAATAGCATTGCTTCGCGGGGCTGGTGTGAAGAACAAATGAAATAACACCTGTAAATAACTTTGTAAAATGTAAAATACCAAATAAATGCTTACTATCATAATTTCCCCAAGTCTAACCCTTCACTTGACAAAAGTAATAATGAAAATGCCAATGATGTCACTGAGGTCTTAATTTTCTTGGCTTCCTTTTTTTGTTTGATGGGACATGTAGTTGTCTAGAAACTATCATCTGATAACAGTGAACAAGTTAAGAACTCATGCTTGGGTTGACCATTGTCTTCCAGATTAATGGAAATAAAAATTAATAATTTGTGTTCTTCTTAGGTTTGCCTTAGCAACAAATTTAACGTTCAACTAAGCAAACATTGTTGAAATACTCACCACCTTCTCAAAATACCTTATTCTAGTCCTTGGACACCTTACATTTTTATAAAATGTCATTTTATGTTTATCTCACCAGTAGAATTGAAGTTCTTACAGGGCAGGGTTGTTTAATTCTTGTATTTTAATCTCTTACACCAGTGCCTTGAAAAACAAAGCTTGCTGAATGGATCTGAAATTTCTTTTCCTGTAGCTTCTATTAAGTAATACTACTTCTGCTCTATGGGACCAAAGATAACAAATCTAATAATCCCTCTTCCATATCATTCTTATTCATATAGTTAAAGTAGGCACATTTGTTCTCTCTAAATCATCTCTCATTTTGGAATGCTCATGGAATACTCTTGGAATTCCTTCAACCAATCTAAATGTGACATTTTCCAAGCCCTTAAATAATCTGGTCGCCTTCCTTTTGACATACTTCCTATTGTCAGTGTCCTTGTGAAGATCTAACCCTCAGAACTAAACTTGGATACCATGTGCCTAAGTCATTGGCTCATTTATGTTTTATAATGTAGACACTTGTGTATCCATCATCTCTAGCTCTTTAAGGACAGAGAATATTAAACTTTGTATCCTGTTTTGCATCTAACATGGTAAGTGTTCAGTAAACATTCGTTGAATATTACTTGACTGGCTTCCAGCATTCATAGTGTGTCATATTCAGTGGACGCTAATTAAGGAACTCTTACGGACTGAGGAAGAATGACTCATAACACAGAAAGGCAAATATCATACAAATTAATTTGAAGAGGGAGAGAGTAAGAACAACTGGGGGAAGTAAAGGGGAAGTTTCATGGCCTTGATAATATTTAAAATGAGTTTTGAAGGAAAATAAATATTCTGAAGGTCAGAGATCAAGTGGGAACAAATTTCTGGCACATGGGACTGTTTTTGAGAATGAAAGATATATGAGATACAAAGTCCAGAGTGGAAGAGGGCTACTAGTCCAATTTGGCTACTTTCAAACCTCTGAATTGGAATCATATAAAAAAAGTCTGGAAAGATAGGTTAGAGCCTAGATTCTGTAAGGTAGTGGTATTAAACATAAATAGAAATGGATCTCCAAGGGCCACACTGACATTATGCTGTATTGTATTTTTGTTTGTTTTGTTAAACCTTTCCCAATTATATTTTAATCTGGTTGAGAGTAGGGGAGGGGGAGGATTATAATATCTCTGGTGTAAAGTCTTAAATGTCAATGTGTTGAATTTGGTTTGTATGTAGCAATACTGAGGTGAGGGTGGAAAAGCTGGGGAGTCATTGAAGGTGTGTGAGCATGCGAGAAACATAATTTGAACTGTGCCTTAGGAAAATTATTTTTAGTACATACGTGCAGAATAGTTTGAGAGGAGATAGAAAATACAGAGACTACATATGAGACTATTTCAATAACTGAGGGAAAATTGGTAATGAAAGTCCATAATAGGATCGTGACTAAAGTGAGGAAGATAGATATGAGAGATGTTATGGATTGACAGTCCTTGGTATCTACTTGGATATGGGGGTAATGAAGAATGAGAAGATAAGGATGACTGAAGTTACAAATCTGGGTAGACTGGGATGATGGTGGCTCCCTCCACAAAAGTCAGGTTTGGAAGAGTTGGATTTAGTAGGGGGAGAAGATGAGCTAAATATGCTTATAGGAAGGACATCCACATGAGATGTCAAACAGACGGCTATAAAAGGATATATAGATATGAGCAGCCTCTATATGAAACTGATGATATATATTTCCAAGATTTCAATGAACTGCAAGAGAAAAAATTAAGAGCAAGTGACAGAAACTTGGGGGTCACCTATGCTTAGGTATAGGAGATGCATAATGACGCAGCAAAGGAGAATGAAGGAGGAATAGTTAAACCTATGAGGAGAACCATTTTATTGATTACACTTATCTAGCTCCTTCAAGCAAAACTGGCATCTCTTACTATAGTCAATGTCACCTTATCAATAAAAATCTTTCTACTTTTCTTAGTACTAGAATTGGATATACACACTTTGGAAACTGTTTACATTTTTCTGGCAAGCTACAATGTAAAACATTAGGATATAGTTCAATTGCAAATTCAAACATATGCTGTGGCATTTTTCTGTGTTAAAAACATCATAATCTCATTTATATCATTTAGGATTTGTGACAACAAATCTTCCTCAAACCCATAAGGAAATTATCAATTCATTATATACCAAAGTGAAGCCATTATACTAGGCTGCCATGTAATTCTTTTAGCCTGTCTGGATAAATCATGCATAGATAGAAAGAATATAATGACACTGTAGTTAATTTAAAAATTGCTTATGACACATACCATGAAAAATATGTGAAATATTTTATTCCTAATTGACATTAAATGGATTTTCAAAAAAAAAGTTTATTGATATTTAAAATGTTCAATTATTCTCAACTGTAGCCAATGACTTATGGAAATCCATAAAGAAATTAAGCTAATTCACTGTGATAAAGTATCTGTTATTAGGGGCATAATGGCATCAGTACTGGCCTTGGAATCAGGAAGGTCTGAGTTTGATTCCCATCTCTTATAATTAACTAGTTGAATAACCAAGGGTAAGTTATTTCTTAGTTTTCTCATATGCAAAATGGTGATAACACCTAGTGTGCTTACCTCACAGAATGGGGTAAAATACATTCAATTCAACAACTGCTCATTCAGCCCCTATATGCAAAGCACCGGGCCCTGATGGACACAAACATAAAACAGTCCCTGCTCTCAAAGAGCTTATGTTTTATTGAGGGGAAATTACATGTACAGATAAGCAAACATGATGCATGTGCATACACAATGCATGCATTACATGTATGTAACAGTGTATATATGCACACCATGTACACACACATATATACACATATATTTATACACATATGTGCCTATAAACATTTATTGTATTTATACAGAGGGTTTCCTAAAAGTCTTAATGCAGCTTTAAGTTATTAAATCCAAATATAAAAATTGTATCACATTTGTGTGATGCAATTTTTGTTGGGAGAACAGTAACTAAGGCAATCAGAAAAGGCTTAACGAAGGAAGTGACTCTTAGCTGAGGCTTGAAGGAAGTTAGGAAGAAGGAAGGAAGCTTCAAAGAAGTAGAAATGAGAAGGGAGAATATTGCAGGAATGGAGGACCATCTATGCAAAGACATGCTGATGGGAGATGGAATGCTGCATGTGGGAAACAGAAAGTAGACCAGTTTGGCTAGAATGTAAAATCAATCCTAAAAGATGAGTTGGGGCTAAAATATTAAGGGCTGGGAGCCAAGATGGCAGAGTAGAAAGATTCACATATGCTAGCTCCAAACCCACAGCCCATAAAATATCTGTAAAGAAGAACTCCCAACAAATTGTGGAGCAGTGGAAGTCACACAGCAATGGAGTAGAGGAGATTTCTGTCCCAGAGAGACCTGAAAAACCAACACTAAAGGTCCATCACACACCAGACCTGGAGCAGAGCCCAGCCATTTCTTGGCCACGTGGCACTGAGCAGGCTTCAGGGATGGAATCTCCAGTGGATGCGAAGGTCCCTCTGCCCACAGATACTGAAGGTCAGTGAGAGACTCTTTTTGGCTGGCCGAGAGGGGAGCAGGGTGTCTCCATAACCCAGGCTCCCTCAGGAGGCAGCAGTGGGGGAAGCAGCAGACAGGGGCTGCCAAAGCAGGCAGGAGGTTGAGTCCATTGTTGAAGGGCTCTGCATAAACCCTCTGAGGGAACTGAGCCCTGTGAGGCGGCCCTGCCCTGACCTGAGAATCTGAATTTAATCTTACCCTGAATAGCAGCCCCACCCCTGCTGAAAGCCCTGAGGCTGGGAAGCAGCATTTGAATCTCAGACCCCAAGCACTAGCTGGGCAGATCTGGAGGTGAGGTGGGTGTGGAAAGGAATCTTAGAAGTCAAGTAACTGGCTGGGAAAATG
>CM053771.1:155883238-156094747 GCA_028658325.1 Potorous gilbertii | reverse complement strand
CCTATAAATGAGACAATAACAGCACCTCAGGGTGAACATAACGCGGTAAAAATAAATAAGAGTGTGAGCAGAACAGTGGTCTTCCTGGAAAAATCCAATTGAGAAGATCTGAAGAAAAAACTTAGGTTGAGGTTTGGTCCCTGTGAAGAGTAGACACCTCTGGGTCAGGTCTGCTTAAACAAACAACAAAGCAGCAAGCCCTGGGGTGAGCTGGGTTGGGAGGCTGCCTTGACCTCAGTCACAGGAATTTTCACCCCTGGTAAGGTGAGAGGAGCTGGGCATCTGAGCTGGGGAAGATGAAGAGAACCTCTGCTTACAAGGAACACTAGACCCAGCTAGGCTGTGGAGATGCACTAGAGGAGAGAATGAACCAGCAAACACCCTAAGGGTACAGAGGCATTGGGGCAGAGATGCTGCTGGTTGTGGGCACTTCCAGAAGCTAGCTATCTTAGTTAGGAGAGAACTGAAGAGGCATCTGAAGCCAGAGGCATGATCCACCATACTCTAGCAGCTACAAATAAAAAAAAATAATAAACAGGCAAAGAAGAAAGAATGCAACCATTGAGAATTACTATGGGAATAGAGAAGACCAAGGTTCATCTTCAGAGGAGGATAGTAAAGCAAAGAAACCCTTTTTTGCCCTAAAGAGCAACATCAAATGGTCACCTGATCAAAAAAAATTCATAGAACACTTAAAAAAGACTTTAAAAATCAAATGAGAGAGACTGAGGAAAAACTAAGAAAAAAAAGAATGACACAAGAAAAACGAGATTTTGAAAAGAAAACCAGTCAATTAAAAAAGGAAATCCAGAATCTTAAAGAAGAAAATGAATCCTTGAAAAACAGAATTGCGCAAGTGAAGTTATAAGAGATTAAGAAATAATAAATTAAAATACAAAGAATAAAGAGAAGAAAATGTGAAATATCTCATTAGAAAAACAAGTGATCTGGAGAACAGATCAAGAAGATATTGTAAGAATAATTAGACTACCCGAAAACTATGACTAAAAAAAGAATCTTGATACAATAATACAAGAAATAATTAAATAAAATTGTCCTGATGCATTAGAACAAGAAGGGAAAGTAGAAATAGAAAAAGTTCTCCTATTGCCACCTGAAAGAGATCCTTCAAAGAAAACACATGGGAATGTTATAGTCAAATTCTGAACCCCCCAGGGTAAGGATAAAATATTATAATATAAAATATTATATTATATATAATAAAATATTAATATGAGAAAATATTAAAATATAAATTTAAAAAAGCTAATTTAATTATGACAATACAATTAGAATTGCACAAAACACTAAATGACTTCATGTCTTGGAACACTACATATTGAAAAGCAAAAGATTTGGGGTTCCAGCAGAAAATATCATGCCCGGCAGAAAATATCCTGCCCGACAAAGCTAACCATAATCCTGAATGAGAAAAAGGACATTTAATGTATTGTCAGACTTTCAGGATTGTTAAAAAAAAACCCACAAACCTGAAATTAATAGATTTGACATATAAGATCCAAAAGAAATATAAGATACATACCAAAGACTGATCACAAGGGACTCAATAAGGACAGACTGCCTATTATGTATGTAAAACATAAAATGCATGTCTAAGATTGTTATTATTAAAGGATAGTTTGTAAGAAAATTTGGGGCATACCTGAGTATGATTTTGAAAAGCAAAACCATTTAGGAACAGCTAAAAAGAGTAATTAATGATCTTATACAAATGAGGTGCAAGAGATAGAATCAAGTAAGGAATTTGATGGGGAAGAAGGGCTGGTAGTTCTGGAACCCTACTTTTATCAGGAATGGGTTCAAGAGGCAACATTCCATATACATATCTGTCTATCTAAATATCTATCTATCTATCCATAGTAAAGAAGAGTATAGGGAAGATGGAGAGCATTAGGGAGGGATCTTTAGAGAAGAGGGGGAAGGAATAGGTTAAAGGTGGGTATAGAAAGGGTGATTCTATTAATGGAATGGGAGGATAAGGGGGGATCCTCGGAGGAGGGGTAGGTTAAGTAAGAGGAGAGCAAGGAAGCAGGTAGAAGTAAAATAGAGGAGTCAGGAGGGATCAGAAATACGAGACATGGACAAACAAAATAAAAATCAGGAGTAAAATTTATTAGGGATAAAGGAGCAGGGGTGGTAATTATGATTTCAGACAAACTAAGGCTAAAATAGATTTAATAAAAAGGAAAAAACTGGGAAACTCCCCTATGTGTCAGCCATATTTATCAATGTTGTTCTGGACTATTTAAAACATCTAGACAGTATAATGAGGGAATATTGCCGTGGCACAGGAAATGATGAGTTGGTGGACTTGGAAAAATATGGAAAGACTCAGACTTATGAAAGAAGAGGCTATGCATTCTCAGAGAAACAGAGGATGAAAGAGTTTAGGAGTC
This sequence comes from Potorous gilbertii, assembly GCA_028658325.1. Taxonomy (NCBI): domain Eukaryota; kingdom Metazoa; phylum Chordata; class Mammalia; order Diprotodontia; family Potoroidae; genus Potorous; species Potorous gilbertii. The sequence goes on along the minus strand of CM053771.1, from coordinate 156,092,330 downwards.
TTACATAGAAGCATATGAATGTATATGTCTATATATTACTAAGATTATTGATATCTAAGTATATGTATAAGTGTGTATACATGTGTGTGTTCATGTATATATTTGTATGTATGTCTATATATGTAAGTGTATATATGCACATATACATATATATATATATATATATGTATATGTGCATATCTATCTGCACTTAATTCTAGCCTTCTTGTTGGGAGGAGGAAGAAAGAAAAAGACAAAGTAAAAAATGCACAGCAGAGAACAAAAGGAAACTTATAAGTAAGCAAAGAAAAGATGGACAGCTCTCAACGCAATGTGTAGTATTTATTATATAGGTTTTCTTGAAATGGAACTGTATTACTGTATATTTTGAATTGTCTCCCATGTTCTGCTGTGCACATGGCAATGCTTTTTTCTTTTCTTATTCTGTATTATTTTAGTTTTAGTTTTTACATTTGTTTCTTTTTTCTTTCTTACTTTGTATTTAAAGTTAAAATAAAAAATTACAACTAATTTTTTTTTTTTTACAAAAAAAGAAATGAGGAACTAGATGGCTTCAAAAATACACGGAAAGATATATGAATAGATGCACAGTAAAGTGAGCAGAATCAAAAGAACAATTCATACTATAACAAATATAAAGTATTTGAGGATTTTAATAACTCAGTGAAGAGTGAAATGAATACAACAAGGATAATGGTTTATACAACACGAATACTGAAAAAACCAAAACAAACCAACCCCAACGACTTGAAAAGTAACAAGATCTCTGATCAGTTCAGTGACTGATAATGATCCCAAAGGACCAACAATGGAACGTGATATCCTGTTAAGTATTTCATAGAGGTGATGGATTTAGGATGTAGATTACATATGTATCTATATAGATACATACACATGCACACAAGCACATCTGTATACACACATGCATAAACATACACACATTATGCAAATATCAAAACAAGCCAAGAAATATTTCTTAAGTGCCTACTATATGCCAGGCACCATGCTAAGTTCTTGAGATACACGTAATAAAAAGAAAGATAATCTCTACCCTCAAAGACCTTACAATCTAAAGGGAGAGACAACGTACAAAAGGAGGTAATAAAGGAGGATGGGGTGCACCAGTGGGTACCGAGCATGGGGGCACCTTGTTCTGTGGAGCTGAAATTAGGCAGAGAAGCAGATACAAGAGTGGAGTGAGATAAAATGTCTAGTTTCTGCCCTCTATAAAGGAAAACACTAGGAGGAGTTTGGTATAATTCTACCCTTCAGGTCTTGGATGAGAGGGGGGAGGAGGCATTAGTTAGCACCATGATAATGTTTGGAAGTGATGAACCTTTCCTGGGAGGGGCAACTTGATTAGTTGAAATTAGGCTGGGCAGCAGATGCAGTGTATGAGTATGTATTTATGAATATGTGCATATGTATATGAGGGAGTTTGTTTTACTTAACTGCTTATTTGTTAGAAAACATTGATTTTTTTTTAATGGGTGGGAGGGAGAAAGGAAAAATATTTGTTGTTGTTTAGTCAATTTTCATTCATATCTGACTCTCTGTGATCCCATTTGTTTCTTTTGTTTTTGGCAAAAATACTGGAATGCTTTACCACTTCCTTCTCCAGCTCATTTTATAGATGAGGAAACCAAGGCAAACAAGTTCAAGTGACTTGCCCACTATCACACAGCTAATAAGTGTCTGAGGCTACCAGGAAGATGAGTTTTTCTAATTCCAAACCTAGCACTTTATCCATTGCTCTACCTAGTTGCCCAGAAAGAAAATAGATTTCTGCTAATTTTTAAAAGTAGGGAGGTTAAGAAGGTGCTACAGCTGTGAAATATTAATTGCTCTTTCAAGTGAGATCATTCTATTATTAGTTTAAATTAATCATTTTACTTTGTTATAAAAGATTTCACAAAATGGGGTAATCTATAAATATAATATAAAAATAAAAAAATTATAGAACTTTAAAAATTAAAAAAAAAAATCTCTTGGCCAAATGAATAAAAGCAACGTATTGCCAGCTCCTTTCAAAGATTTTTGTATAGCATTTAACAGTCTTTTCCCATGAAATTTCATGATAATATGAATTTTTCTTCTCTGATGCATCCTGAGACACCACGTTATCTCTGTTTTCACTGCTCTGTCATGCCTTAATTGCTGTCACAGTTTTCTGAGAGTCTTTTCTGGCTCTCCACTTTATTATATAGGATTAAATATACTGATCCCAGACTCATCTTAGAAATGTCACTTTCATTATGTCACTCCTCTACTAAAAAACAACAAGATCAACAATGAAAAACCTTCAACGGCTCCTTATTTCTTATTTTATCAAGCTTAATCCCCTCTGCTTGACTTTCATGTTCTGGTGCTACTTATCCAAACATTTACCACTGCTCTGCAACAAACACTGTATTCTAGAAATCCCTTCTCTCCCTGACCTTCCAATGTTTCCACCCACTAATCCATAGATTTAGATAACTCCTAGGCTGAGCAGCAACCTCCTGCAGTGGAAAGAATGCTGAATTTGGAACTATCTTATCGAACATAGCATATGCTTTGACCTAGATATAGCACTATTAGGTCTCAAATAGGAAAGAAAGAGAAAAAGTATGTATGTGTACAAAAATATTCATAGAAATTATTTTCATTGTAGCCCCAAACTAGAAACTAAGGCAGCCAGGGGTCAGAGTGGATATAGAAAGTTGGAGTTAAAAGTCAGAAAGGCTTGAGTTAAAATCCTACTTCAATGCTGACTAGTTAAGTGACCCCAGGAAGTTACTTAACTTCTATTTGCCTTAGTTTCCTCATCTACAGAATGGGAATACTAGTAACATCTACTCCCCAGGGCTGTTAGAAGATAAAATGAGATAATATTTGTAAAGCACTTTGCAAACCTTAAAGCATTAGATAAAGGCTAGCTGTTACTGTTGTTATGATGAAGGTACAATGACTAAACCAATTATGGTATAGAAATGGAATATTGTTGTCACAAGAAGTGGCAAAATGTACAGTTTCAGAGGAAATTGGGAAGACCCCTCTGAACTGAGGCAGAACAAAGGGAAAACTACAAGAGGAATTTATATGGCAACATTATGAGAAAAGCAACTTCGAAAACTTTAGAACTCCAAACAAAACAATGATAAACGAGATAAACCAGAAGTCTGGAAGAGGAAACACATCAACCACCTCCTGCAAGACAGGTGGTGGACTTATAATGCAAAATAAGACATATATTTTTGGACATGATCAATGTGGGAATATATTTTGCTGAACTATTTATATTTTTAGGAGATTTTATTTTTGATTTTTTCAATTAGAAAGTCCTCCTCCTGGGAGGAAGAGGACAAATGCTTTTAACATAAGTAAAGAAGACCTGGAAGCAAAAGAAAAAAGAAAGTATTGGCTTTGGAGTCAAGATAACTTTGTACCTTGGTTTCCCCATTTGTAAAATGAGTAGGTTTTCCTACATTATTGATAAGGTCCTTTCCAACTTAGGTCATATTAAATACTGCTGATTATTTAACTATGAGAATTCTTCATAGCACCTTTAATGAGTAAAGAAGGGAATCATTCCTTCATTCTATGTCAATAACATTGCTACATCTATGGAGTCTCTAGGTCTCATGAAATAATTTTTAAAAAATCAGGGATGGGCTTTGATAGTGGGAAAGTCTGCAGTCTAACTGTGTTGCTAACTTTAAGAGCTAGAGGAAATGGAAGATTAAAATGAGTATACTTCACAAATAATCCCAAAGAGGTAGAAAGCAGTAAACTCTTCAATATTCTTGTGGAAATTAAGCTCCAAATAGCTAATGAAATCCCAAACTGATAGAAGAAAACTGCAGAAAGATCTCACAATGCTGAGGGTTTGCAGAAAAATGGCAGCTCAGCTTTAGGGTAAGCAAATGTAAGGTCTCCTGAGGAAAATAACCCAAATAATGCTTTTAGTTATCAATATCCATTCCTTTAAGCTATTCCATAGCTCGGGATGAGGATAGGAGAGACATTATCCACTTCCCTGAAGATATCAAGCAAATTTGCTGCCATAGCTCCAAAAGTTTAGCATTACAAACACAAAAGAAAGCACAATAGTGTCTGATAAAATATCTATCTATCTATCTATCTACATATATAGATCATCCTGTCTTTTTCTGGTCACTGATCTCGAAGAATACTATTTTGAAGATGGAAAAAGATATTGAGAAGGACAACTAGACAAAAGGAAGGAATTCAGTGTAGTATTTAGGATAAGCGGTGATATTCTTGTTGTAACACAGTTCAATCTGTAATAATTTTGTGTACTGAATTTCAGAAAGAATATAGGCAAACTGGACTTGTATCCAGAGAAACACCTCTAAGATGATGAACAAATGTAAAATCATGCTGTGTGAGGATATTTTGAAGGGATCTGTTTAGCATGGAGAAGAGAAAACCTAGGTTGGGGCCTAATTTTACTCTTCAAGTGTTTATTTGAAGGATAGTCATATGGAAGATTATTTGAAGAATTATTTGACCCCAGAGAGCAAAACGAAACTTAACAAATGAAAGCTACGGAGAGGAAAATGACAACTCAGTATAAAGAGTTCCTAGTAATATTTAAAAGTAGATATGGTTGAAACTTTTCAATGAGAGGTGTGATGGCTATTTGCCAGGGATGTTGTAATGGGAATTTGAGTTTTAGGAGAATAGTGGTCTGCATTCTTTTATGGCCTCTTCTACTGCTAAGCTTTTATGAATCTGATTCCAGGAATGACTTTCTATACAAGGATAGATTCATGATAAGGATTATTTAGTTTGGAAAGATGAAAACTGAGAAAGGAAAGATTTACAGATGAATGGATTAATAGATGGGCAAAACTAGAAAGGGTCTTAGGGATAATTTAGTATACCAGTATTCCCCATTCATAGTCCATATTTTACAGTAGAGGAAAGTGAGAGCCCAGCCCTATATCATAGTTTATTTGCTCAAGAAGACTTGAACCCAGTTCTCCTGACCTCTAGTTTAATGGTCTTTCTATTGCAACAAACACAGAACATATAGTGTGAATAGAAAATGAAACAAAAATACATCTATGAAGGAGAATCAATAACACAGAAAAACTCCACAAACTCTAGTATATTAATTTTAAGGCAATGATTGAAGCTTGAGTGAACTTCAATTTTATAAGCATGTGAAACTTATTATACTAAGGAGTTTAAAATTCAAAGAGATTTGTATTTTAATTTGCATTTACATAAATTAATGGATGACACAGTGGTAATATTTTAAAAATAGCCAGGATATATGCCTAAAGTTTTTAGGTCAAGATTATAGAAGGCAACAATGAAGTAGTACAAAAAACCTCATCAGTCAGTCAACAAGTTTATTAATTATAAATGCTTATTTTGCTACTCTTAAGTGAGGCAATACTGAGCTATATGGAACTTCATCTTCTTATATTAAGTAATGGAAGAATGCATACACTCAGAATCTGCTTAGTTAAGGTTATACTGAGGACAAGTATTCATTCATTCACTGATTCAACAAGTGTTTATTAAGTTGTTATATGTAGCATATGATAATCCCCTAAAATTTTCTAGTAACTTACAAAAAGAATCTCCCTGAACTTTATATTCTGAAAGCAAATGATGGTTAAGCATCTAAACTAAAAAAAAAGTCAGAAAGGCAAAAAAATTCTTAGATTTATATTCTAGGGCAGTCAACTTAAGATTTTGAAACTTCATTGACATAGCCTAAAATATGTAGCTTTGGTGTCTCATTTACCGAATAAAATGAGCATTGATAGGGAAGAGCTGTCAGGATGAATCAACGTAGTCCAGATGAGAGTTTATAAAACCTCACTTGAGGTATAAAGTTACGTATATGGGAAAGAAATGGGGAAAAGAACTTACTCAATTCCCAAGGAGAAGAAAAATTTAGATTACAGTATTCTTTTCTACTCTCACCCACAATCCTGTCAATGCACCAGCCTTTGTGCTTGTTATGTTTAAATACATGCTTAATTGCATGAGCCTGCTAAATAGTAATAGCAGCCCAAATGTAATTCACACATATGACCTTATGTGTTTCTTACAACGGTCTCATGAGGCAATAACACAAGTACTGTATCCATCTTATAGATGAATAAACAGACACTCAGGGAGGTTAACTGAACCTGACTAAAGTCACACAACTAAAGGAAAAGCAGTGCTATGACTTGAAAACCGGTCCCAGGATTCCAAATCTATTAATTTTTTTCCATCACACAAGACATTTACGAAACTGTCAATTTAATTGATGCTTTTGCCAAAATAAAAATAAACATCCACAGAAAAACCATTTGCTATTTAAATTACTACATATTTTCAAATGCTAACAGAAAAGATTATTTTTCCTCTTCACATTGTAGTAGTAGTTGTAACTAACATTTGTACAGGTTTATAATGTGCTTTTTAGCACATAATCTCATTTGATCAAATCTTTTCAACATTGAAAATCATAAGGAAATTTGTAGAATTTATAATCACTTGTGAAAAAAAGAAAGAAAATATTTTCCAAGTTCATGTGTTTACTAATTTATATTTGTTTACTAAGGTAAGGCAGCTTATATTAAATGTACTCTATAACCACAGAATCATTTTAAAGTAGGTAGTAAATATCAAACATTGTTTGAATATTATGTCTGTTTCCTGCTAATGCAGTAATTTTTGATCGATTCATACCATTTGGGACATCTAGGTTAAATGACCAACAAGATAGAGGACTAGAAAATTTCTCCAGTCACCACTGAATCTCAAAAATTTCCCCATGGATGGAATGTGCACCAGGGGAAGAAGAATCATTCAGGCAGGAATTGTGTAACAGAGAAAGAACAGTCTCTCAGCACAGTCCCCCTCTTCCATCCTACACAATCTGGCAGGAAACACTACCTGACACACATGCTTGTCCATTTGGACCCACTCAAAAATTTCTTTGCTGCTGCAGTCTGACAGCACACCTTACCCCTGTCCTTGACCCACCATGCTGTGGCAGTGGACCTCAATTCTGCTTATTTAGTTGCAGAGGAGGGGGAAGATTGGAGGGGCCAGAGTAGACTATATTTTTCCTAGTGTGGGCACACTTAGTGGGAGAATTATAAAATTGAGGGATCTAGGGAAGGGTGCCAGTGTAAGTATAAGACTGAATGAAAGCCAAAGGAAAGTGGACTAGCAGCAGCTGAAACCAATCCCATCTCCCAAGAGCCATTTGGTACATAGAATATGGTGAGTGAGAAGTGAATTGTCCATCATGGGACTGAAACAGCTCTGGATCTAAGAACCCAAAGCCCCTAGAAATAAAATCACCATAAAGGAATAGAATCAGAAAGTGAGAAATGAAAGAATGTAAGAAAAAAAAGACAAAGACCATCAAATTTCTTAGCAGAAAACAATCTCAAATAAAATAACTTAAGAGTACAAGCTACTAAATCAGCACTGAAGTTATTAAAACAATAGGGGAGATAGCATCAAAGACATCCAAATGATTATAAACATCTCTCAGTAAATATTGCAAGACAAAGGAAATTAAATAAACATCTAATAGAATCCAAATGATTCCCAAGAGAGCATGGAACCATAGTAAGAGTTATTGAAAAGGTCAGAAAAGAAATCAGAATCTTCAAAGAAGTTAAAAGAGAACAAATAACAGAGTCTATAGCTTGCATAATAGATGTAATTAGCAAAGTAGAAAAATTTGAACCCATAGGAGTGAAGCCTTTCTAAAGAAGCAAGAGAATAACTGAAAGAAATATGAATTTACTGAAGTAAAGGACAATCTGAAAGAACAAAAGCAAAAATCAATACTGTTAAAAGAATACACAATTTCTACAGAAGCAAAATATGCTGATTTTGACGACAAAATGTGTAAAGAAAATTTCAGAACCATAGAACTCCCAGAAGAATATGTCCAGTCAAAATCAAAATACTATAATGCAAACAACAATACAATAACACTGTCCAGAACTTCTGAACACAGAAAAAAAGTAAAAAAATGGAAGAATCACCAGAAAAAATCCCATTCTTCAAAGGTCAGGACATATCCTGAAACAAAGAGGAAAATCTTCAAATATGGGAAAAGAAATTCAAACAATACAAGACTCTTTTGTACCCATTGCAACGACAGAAAAAGAATGGAATGCCATATTCTGAAAAGCAACAGAACTCAAATTACAACCAAAATAACAGAATTAAAACCTAAGCCTGATCATTAGTTGTACAGTTAGACATTTCAATAAAAGATAGGTATTTAAGATATTCTTACATATAACAACTCCAAACAAGAGACATAAAGGAAAACCAAAAAAAAACCTACAATTCTAGAGGAAAGCACAAGTTACAAGTAATATGACCCTATCTTTTGAGACTACTAAAAGAGGGGAAAAAATGCAACCTAGAAAGACAAAGAAATTTTTGGAATTAAAAAAAAAAGAAGACATGAACCATTAAAAATTTTCATTTTAAAACCACTGAAGGTGATAAAGATGAAAATGCAACTTAGAGAGGTGTGGGGCCAAGAGGGTGGAGCAGAAGCAGAGACCTGCCTGAGCTCTCCACCAAACCCCCTCAAAATACCAGTAAAAATGACTGGACAAATTCTAGAGCAGCAAAAGTCACAAAATTACAGCGTGTAACAGATTTCCTTGCCAAGGCAATCTGGAAAGCCAACAGGAGGGGTCTACTGCACTGAGCTTAGAGCTGAGCACAGCCCAGAGTGGGTCATGCTGGCACAGACAGAACTGGAGCAGGTCTCAGGGCCCTGAATCACTGCACCATGGTTTCCAGACTTCTCAATCCACAAAAAAACCAAAGACAACTTCAAAAGTCAGCAGGAAAACTCTCTCACCCAGGTGAGGGAAGAACGTGGTCTGGCCCCAGGCCCAGTTCCAGGGCAGCAGCAGCCACTGCTGCAGGGATGGCTGCTTCTGGAGTTCTCGGCCAACAGTGGGGGAGTTGAGTGTCTGATCTGGGTCCCAGTTCCAGGTGGCAGTCTTGGGGCAAGGAGGAGTCCTAGTGTGGTGGAGCTTATGGCAGCTGTAGAGAGGGAATCATACTTTCAGATCCAGGGCAAAAAAGAGTGCTTGTTGTTGCTCACAGACAAGAATGCAGGCCAGGATAGGAATAAACACCTCTCCTTTGATCATATAACTTTGGAGAAACTGAGAATTTACAGGCCTCTGGAGATATCTCTGAAAGCAGCTACACAAAGCCTGTGAAACTTGGGGCAGTATATCTTCCACTTAACAAGTCGCTCAGAAGTCAAGTAATTGGCTGGGGAAATGACCAAAAGTGGGAAAAATAAGACTAAAGAAGGTTACTTTCTTGGTGAAAAGGTATTTTCTTATGGCTAGGAAGATCAAAGCATACAACTAAAGGAAGAAAGCAAGGTCAAGGTTCCTACATCCAAAGCTTCCAAGAAAAATATGAATTGGTCTCAGGCCACAGAAGAGCTCAAAAAGGATTTTCAAAATCATGTAAGAGAAGTAGAGGAAAAATTAGGAAGAGAAATGTGAGTTATGCAAGAAAATCATGAAAAATGAGTCAACAGCTTGCTAAAGGAGACCCCAAAAATGCTGAAGAAAATAACACTTTTAAAAATAGACTAAGCCAAATGGCAAATGAGGCCCAAAAAACCATTGAGGAGAAGAATGCCTTAAAAAGCAGAATTAATTAAATGGAAAAGGAGCAGAAGTTCACTGAAGAAAACAATTCCTTGAAAATTAGAATAGAGCAAATGGAAGTTGATGACTTTATAAGAAATCAAGAAATTATAAAACAAAACCAAAAGAATGAAAAAAGTAGCCACTGTGAAATATCTCATTGGAAAAACAATTGATCAGAAAATAGATCCAGCACAGATAGAACGTAGACATCATTTTTCAAGAAATTACAAGGAAAACTGCCCTGATATTCTAGAACCAGAGGGTAAAACAGAAATGGAAAGAATCCATCTATCACCTCCTGAAAGAGATCTCCAAAAGAAGACTTCTAGGAATATTGTAGCTAAATTCCAGAGTTCCCAGGTCAAGGAGAAAATAGTGTAAACAGTCAGAAAGAAATAATTCAAGTACTGGGGAAACACAATCAAGATAACACAGGATTTAGCAGCTTCTACACTAAGGGATACAAGGGCTTGGGAAAAGATATTTAAAGGTCAAAGCAGATAGGATTAAAACTAAGAATCACCCAGCAAACCTGAGTAGAACACTTCAGGGGAAGAATTGGAATTTCAATGAAATAGAGGACTTCCAAGCATTCTTGTTGAAAAGAACAGAACTGAATAGAAAATTTGACTTTCAAATACAAAAAAATCTAGAGAAACATGAAAAGGTAAACAGTAAACAGAAACCACAAGGGACTCATTAAAGTTGAAGTGTTTACATTCCTACATGCGATATATATTTGTAACTCATGAGACTTTTCTCAGTATTAGGGTAGTTAGAGGGAAAAATATATATATTTGTATATGTATATATATGTGTATGTATATATACACATACATGTTTATATGTATGTATGTGTATATTATATATGTATAGGTATATCTATATGTATGTATGTGTGTGTAGGCAGAGGGCACAGGGCAAGATGAATATGAAGGGAATACACCTAAAAACAAAATTAAATGCTGAGAGGAATGTACTAGGAGAAAGAGAAAAGGAAAAATAGAATATAGTAAATCATCTGACATAAGAGGGGCAAGAACGAGGCTTTACAATGGAAGAGGTGGTGGTGAGAGGGAATATGTGAGTCTTAATCTCATTGGATTTGCCTTAAAGAGGGAATAACATGCATTGAATTGTGTATGGAAATCTATTTTACCCTGCAGGAAGGCAGGGGGGAAGGGGATAGGTGAGGGACCATAAAAGGGATGGCAGATTGGGGGAAGGGGTAATCAGAAACAAACACTACTGTGGAGGGTCGTCAAGGGAGAGAATGGAACAAATGGAGGGCAGGACAGGATAGAGAGGAATGTGGTTATTCTTTTACAACATGACTGTTATGAAAGTGTTCTGCATGCATGACCCATATTGAATTGTTTGCTTTCTCACTGAGGGTGCATGGGGAGGGAGGAAGGGAGAGAATATGCAACTCAAAGTTTTAAAAATGAGTGTTAAAAATTGTTTTTGTATGCAACTGGTATATAAGTTGTAAAGGCAATAGGGTATAGAAATCTATCTTGCCCTACAGGAAAAGAGGGGGAGAGAGATGGGGAAGTAGGATAATAGAAGGGTGGGCAGATTGGGGAAAGGAGTGGTTGGGGTGCATGCTGTCTTGGGGTGGGGGAGGGGAGAGATGACAAGAAAATTTGAAATTCAAAATCTTGTGGAAGTGAAGGTTGAAAACTAAAAATAAATTATATATAAAAAAGCAAATTAGAGAAATGGGAGAAGTGATAGGGAAGAATAGGCCTGAAAAAAAATAGACTAACTTGAATACTTTACCTGCCTGGTGAATCAATGTATTTTGTGGGGTTAAATTACAGAGTGAGAGGATAAAGGGGAATATAGGGTGTAGAAGATGAAGGAAAATTATGTGATACACCCTAATCACAGCTATAGTAAGCAATGAAGGGGAGATAACTCCTGTCGCCTCATGATAAGAAGGGTTACAAAAGAATGGATGAGGGAGGTATTAACGTGAAAAGAAGAAGAATTTGCCTGAGTGGAAGGAAAAGGTCTCATTAAAGAACATTTCAACTAAGGAAGAAATATATTCTATAATGGGAGATAGAGATCTGACAATGAATGTTCCTCTGAGAGGGTGTTGTTCCTCTATGGACATCTTGCTTCAGGACAAAAGAAACCAATGTCACTAAGAACAATTGCCAATCCACGGTAAAGGAAAGAAAACCAAGGGGAGGAGAGAGAGTAGAACTGGACTACATAGTCAGTGATGTAGTGGAATTTCTACTACAGGCAATGCTTTCTAGCTTCACCACCTCCTGTAGGAATTGATATTTCTAAGACTGAAGTACAACAGAGAAAAAGGGAAAGAGCCTAGACCTGTAAGGCTATAACACAAATTGTTTAGAAGAGGGGACTTTTATTTAGTACATTAGAATTTTTAATTTTATGAAGATTATAAAGAGATTAAAGGAATACATATAGAGACCATTACTCAAATGTTTAGATGAGATAGAAAGGAAAGAGAAGTAATGAAAATAAGAAAGTAAAGAAATCCTTCTTAGAAAAAGGACAGAAAATTTTAAAAAAGGATAGAAAAAAACCTAGAAATTGAAAGGAGGAGATTTTTAATTAACTACTTAAGAGCAAAAAGAAGGAGGAGAAGGGGAAATGCATAAAAGAAAAAAGCAATACATTAAGTAAAATTCCAAAAGTAGAGAAAGGAATAACAAATTGGAAAGCGGTGAAGGGAGATGAGGATGATAGCAAGAAACCTGTAAGAATAAATTTCCTTTAGGGTAGATTAAACAAAGATACTTGTAGGGACAAAGCACTGTCCTAAGAGTGGACAAAAAAGCATTAAAAAGTCCTAATTCAGGAAAAATGGCAATATTAGACACACAAATAGAGGACAATATAAAGCTAGTCCTTATAACTTTAAATGTGATGGAATGTATATTCCAAGAAATTTAAGTGAGAGATTGAATAAAATCATGTTTATGAGAACATACCCGATTTACACAGAATAAACACAAGAAGCTAGAACAAAATTTATTATGCATCAGATGAACAAAAAAAAGGAGTTACAGCCATGAAATCAGATAAAGCAAAAAAGGAAAAAAATTACAACATGAAGATAAATAAGGAAATTACATTATGATGAAAGAAACCATAGATAACAAATATAAAATTTAAATTTATGTACTCCAAAGATCCTTAACTGAATTACAAGAAGATATGTACAGAGGTAAGATAATAGTAAGAGACTTTAATAGCCTTCTTAAAAATTCAACAGAAATATAATAAAAAGGAAAATATAAATTGAAAAACTGTTGGAGAAACCAGAGTTATATCATTTTCTAAATGGAGCTACCAAAGAATATACATATTTCTAAGTAGCATATAGAACTTTTACAAATATTTACTACATATAAATTTCTTCACACAATTTATCTCCACCTGCTGAAATTTAATTTGGTAGCAAGGTTGGGAAACTTCTATCAGGCTAGAAATAGATCAGGCATGGGCCCAGAGATGAAATACATATCTGTTCTCTGAGACCCAGCCAAGCTTAATCTGAAGAGGTTTATATTACCAGAAGACTGGGCACCAGCTAATTTGTTTTTGCTGAACACAGAAACTCATGAAAACCATATCCTGAGGCACAGAGGGATTAAAGTCTGCATTAGTGGAGTGTTTCCATATGATTAAAACCACAGATTCTGAACATATTACAGTATATGCTCACATATGCAATATAGTATACTTTGTTATAGTTATTTTTGTACACATATTCTCTTTGTACTAGATTACCATTTTTTAAAGAACAAGGACTGTTTTATTCATCTTTGTGCCTCCCACAGCATTTAACATAATACTATTAAAATGCAATATGTATTCGTTGAAAGTATAATCCCTAGATTTGTATTATATTTTTTAAATGTTTTAAAGTACTTTCAACATCATCTCCAATATTATCATCATTTGATAGATGAAAAAATAGAGATATAAATAGGTTAAATAATGTACCCAAGGTTACCCAGAGAGGGGCAGAACAAGGTCTGAAACCCAGGTCTTATCACTTAATTAGTAACATTTGAAACTTGTCAGATCTATGTCCTTTGTTACTTCTTTACCAAAGAAGAAATTGAATTTATTTCCCAGGTTACTGGGAATATAATTTTTGCATACAGAATTATATTTCTAAGTACCAAGTCTGTAATCTGAATATTAGCCAATAAAAGGCTTTTCTTAAGGTTAAGGTGCTATCTGGAAATGGGTAACCTGTCATAATTAAATTTTTTCCTCGAAACTAAAAATAAAAAATAATTTTCTAGAGTAACTGAATTTGCTCTTTTAATTCATTACCCAATAGTTCAGTGATACTGGGAGCAGAGGTCATCCAGGCAGAACATTTTTTGGCATCAAAGCAGGACCATCAGGACCAGCAGCATGAGTAGACTCTATTGAGTCAATTATTCCATACTGTTTTATGTAACCTACAACTGAGACTTACAGCATGATTGATTCTTCCCCTTTCCTTTGTGTAGGTTATTGGATATAACAGAAAAATGGTGTTAAAAAACTACTTACTTCTTGTGGAAAACTCTTGAAAACAATAATTTTAAAGTCAATTCTTTTATGCTTTCAGTGTGTGCTATTCAGATTGATTTCTTCAAGTCGTTTCCTAACTTAAAGGCATTCTAGAGACTCATAAAGCACATAAAAAAGTATTTGTTATGAGTATATACAGTAGTGAAAGAATGGAGTAGATCTAGCTGCGAACCTGTCTACCTTGTTCAACAGTATATTTGGATTTATATTCAGCAAAATCATGTTTGATCCCCATATCTGCTACATTGGAGTTATGTGTCTGTGGACAAGTTGTCCAGTACTTCTGATTCTCAATATTTTAATCTTTAATAATAATACTTTTGTGATCTATATTATAGGGTTGGGAAGAAAGCATCTCTAGGCAGCTTTTGACACTGTTGACCACTCTCATTAAACATAATCAATAAACATTTATTAAACAGCCATTATAGGATAGGTACTGTATTAAGCACTAGGGACACAAATATGAAAAAAAGAGAGACAGCCTTCAAGAAACTTACCACCTAATTAGGGAAAACAACACATAAAATTAAGGTGAAAAGGGAAAGGATGTATCTGACATGGGGCCATGGTGAAGTCCCAGACTAGTGGAGTTAGGAGAAATGTGTGTCTGAACTGTGCTTTCTCCTTATTTGGAGTTGATGGCTCCTCCCCTCTTCAATCAGCAGGGAAGAGGGAAATGAAGTTAAGTATCAAGGTCTTTGGGAGGCTCTTGCAGGATGAGGAAGTTTTCAATATAATGAGCTTCCTGAGACATGGAGAAGTAAGAGAAAGTAATCCCAAAGTAGCCAGAAATAAACAGCCTTCTTCTTCCTCAAATACTCTTCTCTCTAGGTTTTTCTAACTGTGCTCTCTCCTAGCTCTACTTCCACCTATCTGAACACTTTTTCTCAGTCTTTGTTAACTCGGTGCACCCCCTCAAAGTTGTTCTGAATTTTCTCTTCTTCCTTCATACAAGGTCACCTGGCAATCTAATTAGCTCTCAGTCTCTACACAGATGATTCTCATATTTATTTGTCCTGTCCTAACCTCTCTGTTAACCTCCATTCTTAAATCTCCAACTATCTACTGGACGTCTCAAACTGGTTTTCTTATGGATATCTTAGTCTCAAATTGTACAAAACTGAACTCATTTTCTTTCCATTCAAATCCTTCCTTCTTCTACATACCCTGTTATTGTACAGGACACAACCATCCTCTCAGTCATTCAGACTTGAAAACTGGGTGTCATACTCAATTTCTCATTCAATGCACCTGTAGCCAATCAGTTGACAAACCCTGTTGTTTATACCATCTCAGTGTAACTCCCCCCCTGTTTTTTTCTCTCATACTTAGAAGGAAAATTAGTGCCTTGATGAAAAATTGATCATAAATAATAATGGCACAAGAGAATATTCTTAGCATATATTAGTGCAGCAGATTTGATTTCATATGGATTATGGGGATATATCCACCCATTTATATCTACATAATGTTAATTGGAGTACTGCCAATAGGTACTGCCTGAACAGAATATCTGAACAGAAGAAGAAATATCTCATATTAAAAATAAAAAATGAGTGCCTGGATCAAATTTCATGCTTTTGGACTCCCTGCCTCACTTCTTGGCCACCAGTTGTTAATTTGACTCCATTGTCAAGAGGAATATGAATGTATGAGAATATAGGAGGAGGAGGAATGAAAGAGTATGAATGAAGTCTAAACGTCCCTACTAGCTTGGATTGGCCCAGAAATTCCAAAGCTCACTTTTGAGGGAAAAATCACTGAAATATATTAAATATAAATTTTTGGTAAAAAAAAAAGAATTTAATTTATGTCTAACTACCATAAATTTTTTTTTCATAAAGTACCTCCCTACAACATGAGTCCAGTTACACTAAAGCCAAATCATGTTCCTGGTAGCCTGTCATGAACACTGTATCTATTACATTAAAGGCTTAAACTGTGGTACTATTCTTGTCAACAAACACCAGTGTGAAATGGGATTTTACTGCACTTGAAATAGCATTATTTCCTTCCTTATTATCTTCCTAGCATAGATGTGGCAGTAGGAACCATCTTATCATACAAAAGAGAAAACACAGTTAAGTTGGTATATGGTCTTATTTTTATGAACCATATATCAACCTCACTCAACCAGGAATGTAATAAATCAGAATTTTCAATTATTTTTCACCATGGAAAGCACTGATATGATATAATGCTTTAATAAGAGAGAATATAAAACATCCAAAAAATGTCAAGTGGACTATATCATTTGTAAATGTCACAATGTTATTTTTTTTCTTTTTAATCACAATTTCTACTAACGCAAAAAACAAATGGAAATTAAGAAACGGTTTATTTTTACAGGAATCAATGTAAGGTCATTAAAATGTCATTATAATATATGACAAGTACTTGACAAAGGAGAGAATAGTAGGAAATGGGAGCTGAAATATTTGTTCTTAGTTCTATAAATATTTCTACTGCTACTATAGTTGTACATGAAAGCACTCAGAATCAAAAGAAAATCTGTGCTATACCTGTGCCATTGGACATTCTGGATTTTTATAGGTATAAGGTCAAGATCCAGAAGAACATCTGCCCATCAGATAAAAGTACATGACTTTTATTTCTTTATTTTTCCCCTTTTACCCCCTCCTTTTTAATAGGAAGTATTCCTTTGGGCTCAGAGCCACCTTTTCTGCAGTTCCAGTTGTCAGCAAACTACCAGTCCCCATGGAAACAACCTGGACCAAGCCTAGAGTAAGCCAAGAGAAAACACAAACTATGCTGGAAAGTGATCACCCCTACTAGGAAGCTTCTCATTGCTGTTTAGTGGCATCTGCACTGTGCCAAACTGCAGAGAAGGAGGGAAATAACACATGTTCATGTAAACAAGTATCTGAAAAACATGTTTTTAACATGGTGGCTAGAAACATGATGAAATAAGTAGTGATTTTTCATAGGAATATTTACCCTAGGTTTTCCAAAAATAATTTGGCCACAGAATAGGAAGGGGTTTGAAATATACTGACATAACTGCCAAAATGCTGATCCAAGAGGTCTGGGTATACAGACTGACCTTTGAGTTAAAGGAGAATTGGGAAATTTTTGGGTAAAATAGAGGGAACTGAATTTATTTTCATGTTGAAAAATTTTAACCCATAAGTATTCTTTATAAGATGTGACTTCACTGTTAGAAAAAATATTATTAGCACTGATTTTTTTCTCCCACATATAATACCTCTTGGTATTATATGAAATATATATGAAATACCAAGGTTCTACTTCAAAAACTGATATGATTTTTATTAGTGAACATGAGATTACAGAACTGGTATTGCCATCTGTTTTTGCCGCTGTGGCCCAAGGATCCTTCCATCTGACTCAAAACTGAAATCTGCCATATGTGTTACCTTCCCTATTAGAACATAAGCTCCTTGAAAGCAGGCATTGTCTTACTTTTCTCTTTACATCCTCAGTGCTTACTTAGCACAGCACTTTCCAAATAGTAAGTAATAATAAATATAGTAAGTAAAAAAATAAGTAATTAATAAGTTCTTCATTCATTTATATGCCTCTCATTTTCATCCAGAAAACCCCCACAAAGATTCTTAAATGCTTTATTTTTTTCCTTATTTGTTTTTTATTAAATAAAGAGCATGTTACAACATGGCAGTTTTAAAAGTCCAATAAATTCTAGCATATATGAAAATGTGACTTACTATTATTACATATGCATCACTGTCATCATTATAAAATTTAAGGGATGGAAGCAAGTACAGAGGTAGAAGGGTTGGCTATTGCAAAAAGAAAGGCCACCTCCTTCTTTGGGAAACCTTCAATGGAAGAGAATGGGAACATCAGAGGCCCAAAATGAGGATAAAAGATACTGAAACAGATGACAAGTTTTTTTTAGTAATGCATAGTGTTGCTCTCTTTGGAGAGGAAGGAGGGAGGGAAGGGGCAGCATAGATAGTTTGAGTAGAGAAGAAGAGATTTAGAACAGTTACTATGGTGACTTTAATAGTAAATCAGGAGAAAAGTAAGTATTGGCATGTAGTGATGATGGCTTGGTTGAAATTAATTAGCATAAATAATGTTTAGTGAATTCAGCCTGGTTGGGTGACTTCTTCCAGCAGTGTTAAACAGAATATAACTACTAGTGGGGAGGGTAGATGTTGTAACCCAGCATGAGGATTTGGAAATGAACAACTATTTGGAAAAAGAATTCATTGGCAGTAGATAGTATGAACTTAATTTTTTAACTATAGGATCAAGATTTGAAGACAGAAAAGTCAGCATGGCTAAGAAAATCAGGGAAGTGTAGATGAGGCAAGTCTGTGACAAAAGCAGAGACTTTAGGTTTTAGGAAGGATGATTTGTGCTACATTAGTAGAAATATCCAGAGCAAGAGATGTGACAGTCCTGCTGTATTCTATCTTAGATTAGATCTGGACCTTTCTGTCCATTTTCAGGCACCATCTTTTAAAAGGGACACTGACAAGCTGGGTCATGTCCATGAAAGAATCATTTGGATGTTGAGAGGACTTACCATGATGTGGAAATATTTAACTTGACTAAGAGAATTCTGGATGCGAAAGAAAATAATGAAATCCAATTTTCAAGTATCTGCCATAAAAATGAGAGATTTGGCTTAATCTGATTGGTCCAAAAGGATGGGGCTATTTCCAAGATGATAGAAGTTACGAGGAGGTGGCTTTCATATGATAACAAGGAAAAAATTTCCAGATATTAGAAGTTATTAGTGGTCTTCTTTGGGAGATTGTGAGTTGTCTATCATCAGAGGTGTTCAAGTGGTACCTGAGTGATTCTATCTTGGTAAAGCTGAGAGAATTCAAAACTTGGATAATGATTCATCTAGAAATCTAAGAATCCTTTGACTCACAGATCAAATGACAGAATCAAGATTGTAAGTTGGAAAAAATGAGTCTAAAGTAAGAACATAAAATTTAATAGTATTCAAAGTCCGAAATTTGAGATTTTTCTTATAATTATCTCTAAGTACATGACTGAGAACTCTTATATGGGTTGCTGTTCATTTGAAAAGGCCTAGAGGGTTTAGATGACTCTAAATTTGATATAATTCAACAATATAATTTGGTTACCAGAAAAAAAATCACCATCATAGAGTCTATAATAAGAAAAGAGGATGGAGGGGTTATAGTAAGGTAGATACCATTGTGATCTGCAATGGTCATATATCTAGAATATTGTGCTCACTTACAGGCAACACATATGAAAAAGAATACTGACAGACTACTATGTTCAGAAGACAATAGAATGGTAAAGAAGACATCACCAAAAGAGTTAGGGAATGCTTACTGGAAAATAAAGAAAATCTGAAGTAAGGAACTTCAGTTGTGTTCAAATACTTGAAAGTCTATCATGTGGAATACATTGAAGATAGGATTATGTTCTATGATTCCCAAGATACGGAACAGAATTAGAGAGGGAGAATTTGGTTCTGTCAAAAAAACCCATACAAACCCAGAACTTTCTAATAATTAGAATTATCTAAGAATAGGCAAGCTAGCCTTGTAAACTAGCGTGCATCCTGAGGTGTGAAATGATTCATAAAATAAGCGTGAGATTGGAGGAGATCATTTCCAAGGTCCCTTCAAACTCCTAAATTCCTTCCTTCTATGACTAATATTTTTTCTTTAAGGTTCTATTTAATCTTGGTTTTTAATGTTCTTCTTTACAATTCTTATCTCTTCTCCTTTGCCTATCTGAAAATGTTTACTAAATGCTAAGTAAAAATAATTTTGTTCCTTTCATATAATTCCTTTATGGAGTTCATTAATCAAAATAGTTTCAATTCTATCTATATGTAGATGATGTCTAGTTTTGTATCTCTACTCTAGGCCTCCTTTTATCCCAACTACAATGTCTTCTTTCAGATTCTAAATAAGATTTTGTTCGGAGAGAACCCAAATTCTTTCCCCTTTCTTGTTTTCCTATTATCATAGTTGGCAATAACACTGTCTGGCTGATGTCCTGAGTATTTAACCATGGCATCATCTTGATTACTTCTCTATCCATCAATCATGTTCAGTGATTATACAAATCATGTCAATTTTTCAGTTATATTATTTTCCATAAACTATGTCTTCTACAGTTTCTATATGTGCGGTCTATAGAAATATCCTTGTAATTGGTTTTTCTTCCTCTAGGCTTTCTCTGATCCAGTCTATGAATTGAAGTAAAATATATCCTCTCTAATCATAATTTTGTTATATAATTCTTTTTTTATTAAAGTCTTTAAAATTTTTCCAATTCCTTCTCACAGAAAACTAATCTTTCTCTTAGACTTCACAGCTATGCACAAAATTCTGTCCTTCTCACCTCTTATCTAACTGACCTTCTCTCCCCTTATACTTCAGCTTATGATCTCTGCTCTAATTAGAAACTATTCATCATCCCAACTATATTATTACTCTTCCCTAGGAGACCTTCTTACACTTCTCTGGTTGACTCAAACCCTTCTCTTGCTTTTAAAAATGTTTTACCCTCTTCAGGAAGTCTTTGCAGATCAGTTCCACCTATTACTCCAATAAATCATTCTCTCAAGATTTACACATGAGAGTATATTTGTGTTGAGTTAAGAACATAATGTGATCGAATATTTGGGATTTATTATGGCACTGGAGTAGGCACAACTCTCTATGGGATGTGTTTTTGAGTTCAGGTTGACTTGACCAATGGCCCTTCATTGGAAAGAAAGCATCTTTGAAAACTGGTAGTAAATTGACAGGAGTACAAAGAAAGATACAATAAAAATATTTTATTTTAAAAATTTTAATATCTTGGATTATATGAATTAACTTTCCATTTCTTTCAGATACACATGACATGATTGTCAAGCCTATGTTAACTTCAAATGTATCATTAAACCTATTCTGGTAGTAACTGTCTGTCCTTCAGGAAGAGACCTTACAGATTCCTGGAGTCATGCCACAGAAATGCAATGCTATTTCAATGCTGAAAAACATCACATATCCTAGCATAGTAAAATGCACAAAAGAAGTACTCAATAAATATTTGATAGATGAATAAATAATTTTATGTTCAGTCACTTTGGCTGCTAGGTATTTACTGGTGATTAACAATCTTTCTTCTTCATAATGGAGGCTACTTAAGGAGGCTACTTACAGCTAGTAAATGTCTGAAGCAGGATTTGAACTCAGTTCTTCATATCTTTCATATCGTTGCTCACACAACTTTCTGTGATGCCTCATATACATAACTAAGGACTGGTAGTCTAATTTACCAAATTAAAAATGTGCCATAGCTTAAACGTGTCAACAGCTCCAAGGCCAGAATAACATCAAGACACTTCACACAAACATGATTAACTATTTCTGAAAATGACATAGTACTTTATTCATAGGTTCTTAAAATCAGAGAGGATCCAACAATTAGTCAAACAGACCAGTCAAGTCTGGTCAAATAAGTGTAATCAACATTTTACATGACATCTTCCAGTTACATGTTTTATGTATATTATTTAATTTTATTCTCACAACCATTCTACAAGATACTTGCTAAAAGTGTTATTATTGCCATTTCACAGATGATAAATTTGAATGAGGGCATAAATTAATTTAGTCAGTTAAATAGTATTTATTAAAGCACCTACTATGTGCTAAAAGAACTGTGCTAAGTATAAACAGGAGATTATCAGAAGCGGTATTCAAAACCAAATGTCTTCTCACTCTAAACCTGATATATTTTCCATTGCACTACTCTGTCTTATGTTTTTAGACATTTTTCTGCTACTTTAAATATAGTTTATGCCCCAATAATTTTAAGCTAAAAATGACAACCACATTGTCTTTCAATCTTCATTTTCCTCTTAAAGAGGAAAATTATGATCAAAAGAAGTCAAAACTATTCAAATAAAAAGTTAAATTCAGTCAAACATTCAGAAATTTTTTTCTATAACATGCCAATCCATACCACATAACAGTATCATATTTGGGAATTTTCTTTTAATACATATGTGAGACACCTTTACTAAAGTCCCACTTTGGGGACACTGGTCTCCCACAGTGTAATGATATAAAAAAGTACCAGAATGGATTTCTTCTATCAAAGACCTTAAAATCTAGTTTTGCAGAATGAGGCAAAGGACATTGTGGATGAGGAAAATGGCATAAGAAAAAGTGTAGATGTGGGAAAATTAAAGGTACACTTGGAGCATACAGAGTATAATGGTTTGGCTGGAGTAGACATTTTCTATGCAGAAAGAGTGAGAGAGACATTTTCTATGCAGAAAGAGTGAGAGAAGCTGGAAAATTAAAGTTGGAGTAGGCTATGTACAATCTTCAATGGTGGCTGAAAATTTCCTAGATTTTATTTGAAATAATATTAAATATATGAAATATCAAAATTTATCATGCCATAATAAAATGGCAATATTTTAAATATAATTTTTAAATAATAAACAATATAATAAAATGTATCCCCAGGCATCTAGGTGGCACAGTAGAAAGAGTGCCAGTCTGGAGTCAGGAAGACCTAAGTTCAAATATGGCATCAGACACTTAGCGGTTGTGTGACCCTAGGCAAGTCACTTAACTTTGCCTCAGTTTTCTCATCTGCAAAATGAGCTAGTGAAGGAAATGGCAAACCATTTGCCAAGAAAACCTCAAATAGGGTCACAAAAGAATCAGACACAACTGAAACAAGTGAGCAAAAAAAAGCACCTAAGGATTTAGAATGAGCTCAAGTGATAATTGTATCACTCTCCATAGCTGGTGAAATTGTAATTATTAAAGATAGTTTCCCACTACTAAAATTACAAGTATTATTATTATAAATTTCAATATTCATATTCAAGAAAGAATAATATCTTCCATGTTATTTAATAAAATAATTTCTAAAAGAAAACATTCTTGTTTGATTAACAATACACTGACAGGTTTTGTCGTAACTGTATCTGTAAAACCATTTGTTGTTTCTTATACTAATAAATGAAGTGTAAATATCTTTTCTTTTTCCATAATATGCCTTAGAACTTTTTTAGATTTGGGGAATATGTTAAACATTATCTGAAAAGATTGCTGTATGTATTTTAATTGACAATACTCTCAAAATGAAAGTTCTCATAATTCAAAGAGTACCAATGCTGACTATGTTGAATTTTATAGCCTATGGGCTTTGTTGGACTTCTCATTATTTAGCAATCTTTTCTCAGAATTATTCATCCTGACCAAGAAAAGCCTCCCAATGAGTATGTTTTAATCATACATGATGCATGTTAAGAATGTAGTTCTGATCTAATATTTGTGGGGATAGATAAAACACTTAAATAGTTGACTACAGGAGGGCATGAAACATCACTGGATGTTTAAAATAAATTATTTAAAATAAATTCTCATCCAAGATATTATGTGGTCAACCTATACTTACTATTTCATTTATACTGAGCTTTTTAACATCTCTTCATAGAATTGTAGATTTGTAGCTAGAAAAGAGACCTTAACTGCCATTCAGTATATCCACCTTGCTTTAATAATTGACTATATGATCCTAGAGCCTTATAAAAATACCTGATATTTACATGGGGCCATTTCCACATGTCCTGATCTATATTTGGTCACTGGATCCAGATGGCTCTGGAGGAGAAAGTGAGGCTGATAACTGTGCACAGCCCTCCTTCAATTAAATCTAATTCAATTTCAAGTCATTTCATCATCTTCCTGATGTCATGGACCTCTTTGAGAATGAAGGACAAACCACAACCACACAACCTGATAGTTACATAGTAATTTACTACTTCATTTTATAGATGAGAAAACCATAAGGCTCTAAAGAAGTGAAGCCATTTGCTCAATTTACACAGTTCATAAGTGACTAATGAGATTCATGTTTTCTGATTCTACAACATTTCTCTTTCCACTCTACTATGGTGTGTTTCCTACATTATTCCTGTTAATCTTTTATCTAAAGAAACTCCCAAGGAAGGAGTTTATTAGAGCTTTTTGTTTTCATTCTAAATGAAAGACTTAAGTGGAGACCTCTCCTCCACAGTCCATTTCTGATTCCCTCCCAAATGAAAGGATTTAAAGTTATCTTCAAATGGGTTATGGTACTGTGGAAAAGAGTGAGATGTATGGAATAAGAGCCCCCTTACTCTGGTTTAAATTCTGACTTTCCTATTTCATTAAGTACATAATCTTGGGCAAGTTACTCACTTTTCAAAATCTCTATTCCCTCATAATTGAGGAATGGTTGAAAAAAGATCAATGTCTGAACATAATGGAATTTACTGTACCATAAGAAATGAGGATTATGATGGATTCACGGAAATATGGAGAGACATAACAACTGATGCAGAATGAACTTGGCAGAATCAGGAGGATAATTTTCTTGATGGCCACAACGATAACATGAGGGGAATCAACTCTAAAAGTGGCCCTCCCCTTCTCTATGACCGAACCTAGTGTCCTGTCATGACTTCAAGTGTTTGAATGAGTCAAACCTTCTATTCCTTGGTAGAGAATTGATGAATTAGATACACAGAGGATGGAATGTGAAAAAACAGGTGGATTAATGATGAACTTGAGATACAGAAACAGGGATGTTCTCAAACATGATTTGTTTTTCTTGATTATACATATCTGTTATAAAATAGACCTTCTATGGGACGATGAGGGCAAAGTGGATTGTAGGAAAAATGTTATATAAAATGAAATTAATTTCACATATATGATTGCTAAACAAATTAAGATGATTGTTTTGGTATTACTATAAATCAAACAATTCAAATTTTTAAAAATTTAGAAAGGAAGGTAGACTAGATGATCTTTAAGGTAATTTCTAGCTCTGTTTCTATGAAATTATTACACAAATAATCCAACTGATCTCTCTACCTTGGGTCTCCACATTCTGAAACATCTTCAATGTTGCTGCCAAGTGATTTTTAATTTTCCTGACCTTCTAAGGTTTACTTTGAGATTTACTGAGATTTATACTTTATAGATATCTTGTGTGTGCCTGGTTACTTACATGTTATCTCCCCTAATAGAATGTAAGCTCCATGAGGCCAGGGGCCATTTTTTTACCTTTCTTTTATCCCTAGTGCTAAGCACAGTTCCTGCTTTTTGACTGACTATCGCTATCACTCCCCTATTCAGTAAATTCCAGGAGCTCTTTCATACCTTCTAGAAGGAAAAAAAAAGAATTCCTCTCATTTGCATTTAAAGCCTAGCTTCAACTTACCTTCCTAGCCTCATTATATATTTCTTCCCCTCTCATGCTCTTTTATCTTGTTTTTTGGGTTTGTTTGTTTGTTTGTTTTTTGCTATTTTTTACATAGTCAACTAGCATTTATTAAGTGCCTATTATGTCCCATAATGCTAAATGCCTGACTTGGGCAAAACAACAACAATTCTTGTTCTTTAGGAGTTCACAATGTAATGGAGGAGATAACAGGAAAATGACCCTGTACAAATAAAATATATACAGGGTAAATTGATGATCATTAACAGAATGAAGGCACTAGGATTAAGGAGAACTGGGGAAGTCTTGCAGAAAAATGTGACTTTAGCTTAGACATAAAGGAGGCTAGGAAGCAGAGATGAGGGAGGACATTCCAGGCTGAGGGACAGTCTATGAAAAATACTCTACGTCCATCTATCTCTCATCTCTGTTCCTTTGCAATGGAAATGAAATGCACTTCTTCCTTCCTCCATAAGATCACAGATTTAGAGAAGGGGGCTCAGAAGACATCAAGTGCACCCCCATTTGAGATAAGTGCATTGAAGTCCAGAGAGAATAAGTGATTTGTCTAAGATCATGTGGCTGGTAAGTGGAAGAGGGAGGATTTGACACCTGTCTCAGTCTCCCACTTCCTTTAAGGTAGTGCTTAAGTGCTGCTTCTACACAAAGCCTTTCCTCCAACTGCTAGTTTCCTCTCTCTTCCTTTGTATTAATTCTCTATATACTTGCATATGTATATGTTGTCATGGTGCTGTGAGAGTAAAGACTAATTTTATATATCTCTAGCATAACATTCGGCACACAGTAGGTACTTAAGAAATGCTTGTTGGTAGATTGATTCAGCTCTTAATATTAATTCCTTTCAGTTTGCTCAGAGCCTGTGACAGCTTCTGAAAAAAATGTAAAATTATCCGGGGCCTTTGAACATACTGCCACATAAATAAATTTCTGGGCAAAATAATGTTTTCTAGAACCATGAAACTTTAGATTTTGATGCTAAATATTACTTTGTTTATTTATAGCTTTGTTTAAAACTGCTGGAACAAATTTAACTTTAAGGCATTTATGAAGTTTTTTCTTTTGATCTAATCTCACTAAAGCTACAGGCATGAAACTGCAACAAAATGTATTTTCTTCTCTACCTCAAGGATCTATAATTTTGCTTATGTTGCTGTCATGTCGTTTCCCCACCCATCAGCAGAGATTACAAATCCTTTGAAACTTAGTAGATGGTATTTGAAAGTGGCCATGGCCAAATAGTGAATCACCATGAAGCAAACATGGGGATTAGCATCTCTGAATTTTAGTTTTGATAGTACACGGGAACATGGACAAACATGAAATAATATCTAACCTTCAGGACCTCATATTTAAAACCCTGCTAACTTGCTAGGACTTGCTGAACTTTGTGCTCAACTGATATTATGATTAAAAAATCTAAGGTCTTTACTACATCCTCATGGGGCCTCAAAATGGGGCTTTAGTGGAGGATTTAAATATTGATAACTAGTAATCAATTTTTTAAAGGATATGTACTCTATCTTAACATGCTGCAAATATGAAGCAGAAGTAATTTCTGGAAAAGCTATTAGAGCTCAAACTACAATTTATCTTGAAATGTTTTGTTTCCATTGAGGAAAATGTCATATACCAAGGAAGACATGAGTTCAAATTTGACTTTGCATACTTGCTAGCTGTATGACTCTGGGAAAGTCACTTAACCTCTGTCTGCCTCAGTTTCTTTATCTGTAAATGTGAACCTGTGATGGGAATCTATAAAAATGACATATTGTGAGGATAAAGATAGATAATATTTGTAACTGTTCTTTACAAACCTTAAAGCACTATATAAATTCTAGATACTATTGTCATTGTCATTTACTATTATTTCAACTCACTGTCTAAATTTCAAACTAGGCAGAACAAATGGTCAGGGCACAGAAGAAACATAA
Source organism: Potorous gilbertii (assembly GCA_028658325.1). Taxonomy (NCBI): domain Eukaryota; kingdom Metazoa; phylum Chordata; class Mammalia; order Diprotodontia; family Potoroidae; genus Potorous; species Potorous gilbertii. The sequence continues at coordinate 156,064,888 of CM053771.1, read as the reverse complement.
ATTCAGGATTTATGACAGACTGAAAAATGTATAGGTTTCTTTTTTCTTGAGATTCAACATGCCCTTATTTTCTACAGTGTCAATACTTTATAGAGCCCCATCTACTACTTTTCTTTTCGAAACTATTTCTATATTCATTGATTTTTTCTACTTCTCATTTTGTTCTCAAATATTCTGACTGTTATTGTCTCCTGCTTTTAACTCTAATTTTGAATGTTTTCCTGATCCCTCTTACCATTTTCTAAGTAAATCATTAAATTACATTGTGATTAAAACAATGGGGAGAAATCATGACAGATCACGAGGTAAAGGCTGACAGCACTGCTTTGGGCTCCAGACAGAATAGCCTCAGTGAAAACCATTTATCCTGCCTAAACTTGGAATTTCCCAGTGGTTATACTGCAGATGCGCAAGCCAGAATGAAGCAGAGTCAAAAACCAGAATTTATGAAAAAAACCTATCTTGAAACTTTTTATAAAACTTTAATCTTTACTGTGCAACAATAACAATAGTGCAGAACTATCATTGTTACAATGATTTAACATTGGCAAAGAGTTTGACAATTACTATTTCATTTGGTCTTTATAACAATGCTGGAAGGTAGGTAGTAGTATTACCTTCATTCTACTGAGGGAGCTGAGGCAGACAGAGATCAAGTGACTTGCCCAGGGTCATAGGCATTAAATGCCTGAAGCTGTATTGCAACTCAGGACTTCCTGACTCCAGATCCAGTGTTTTATCTACTCTATCACCTTCCTGCCTCATGTTTTAAAGTCAGAATGATTAGAAAATGTTTGTATTTATTGTACTTCCTCACATGCATGCACAAGGTGCAATGAATCAAATAGAAATAGAGAAAAGTAAAACACCATTCAAGAGCTACAGTTACTATCTGTCCCCATTCCTGGAATGTTCTCTTTTCTCATATTTGCTTCCTGGCTTCCTTTAAGTTCCAGTTAAAATCCACTTAAACTAATCTTTCCTGGCCCCCCTTAATTTTAGTGCCTTCTCTCTGATGGTTTTTTCCAATTTATCCTGTAGACAGTATATTGTTGGTTGCATAATATCCTTCCCTTTAGACTGTGAGTTCTTTGGAAGCAGAGGCTGTATTCTGCCTTTCTTTTAATTCCCAGGGTTTTATTACAGTGCCTGGAACATAGTAGGTGCCTTAGCACTGATTGACTTTCATGACCAACAGAAGACAAACAATGTGTCATATACCAGAAAAGGCCTCTATTTGGGTTCAGAAGAATTTTGTTCAAGTCCTTGCTGTAACACTCTACTGTGGTGGCGAATCCACTGATTTTGTAATTAAAGAAATCATCCACATTCAAATCCTTCTTCTGTTCACCATATGAGAAGATTAAGCAAGTTACTTTACATTTCTGGGTCTTAAGTTACTTTTCTTGAGAGGTTAAATAGTTAGGTCCCTTCTGACTTTAGATCTGTACAATCCTCAGTAGTACAATGCCTAGCAAACTCAAGAAGAAAAAAGTAGGGGAAATACATCCCATTTAGTAGCTGCTGGGAAAAATGGAAAACCGTTGTTATAGACATTAGATATAATCCTACATTTGTTATTGCAATCAACTCTAAGTGGATACAACCAAACTATAACAAGATGATAGCTTTAACCAATTATAGCACAACAAAGGGAAGTACCATGCACAAAAATGGATAGGAGAAATTCCTATATGAACAAGGGGTAGTGATGATTGTAAATGATAAAATAGTGAATTCTGATTGGGTAAAATTAAAGAACTTTCATATGAGTAAAACTAACATACCTAGAATAAAGAGAGAAACCAATGAGTGGGAAAAAATCTTTTCATCAAATATCTCTGATAAAAGTTTGTAATTCATTCTAGGAAGCTGACAAAAAATCATAAAGCCTAGAACCAATCCCCTTTAGATAAGTGATCAAAGACTATTAAGTTTAAAAATGAAAAATTGCACATTGTCAAAGAACCATATGAAAGAGCTCCAAATTAAAAGGAAAATACAAATTAAATCAAAGATTTCAAATTATATATAGCAAATTGATGAAGTAGCCAAAGATGGACATAATCAATTCTGGAGGGCTTACAAGAAGATGGGGCTCACTAATACACTACTAACAGAGTCGTGAACTGATCAAAATATTCTGAAAAAAAGTTTGGAATAAAAAATGTCAGTAAATTGCTCATATCCTTGTCTCAGAGACTCTACTACTGTTCATATACTGAACTGGGGTCAAAGACAAAAAGGCCCCATATGTATTGAAATAGCAACACTATCAGAGTAGTAAAATACTGGAAACAAAGTTGATGAACCATTTAGGAAATAGCTGAAGAGAGATAATGAGTGTGACAGAATACTAGGGTACTGTAAAAAAAAAACACAACACAGAGGTAAGGAATTAATGTGGAAAACATATATGTGAATTGATATATAGTGAAATAAGAACTAGGAGAGCAGAATATACAATTACTGCACTAAATGAAAACATCAAAAGGACATGGATTCTGATTAATTGTAAATGACTAATTGCAGTCACTAAGGAATGATGCCAAAACACACTTCTTTCCTCTAGAAAAGGAAGCATAAGACTAAGGGAGTATGTATATTTTGTCCCTATGTCTGTTGATTTTACTTCATTTTTTTAAACATAGAAAGTTCCATTACGGTAGGGATATACACAAAAATATACACAATATCAATATTAATACACATTAATCAATATCAATACACAATATCAAAAGATATCAATAACACTAAAAAGGATTAAGTAAATTAATAAATAAAACACAGTCCTTTATTTAATAGGTGTTCATGGGTAAGTGACTTCACATCTCTGATCTTCTCATCTACCTCAGAAAATTATTGTTAGGAACATCCTAAATAAGTCTTAAAACACTACAGAAAGGTAATTTATCATTACAGATGATTCTTATTCCTACCAGAGGTCACTGGATTCAGATGGTTCTGGAGGAGAAGGGAGGCTGGTGACCTGCACAGCCCTCCCTCACTCAAACCAAAGTCAAGGGCAAGTCAAGTCATCCTTTCTCTGATGGCACGGTCTTCTTCGGCAATGAAGGACGAACACTATTCCCACCAAAAAAGTTCCACTTTGATATCTCCTTATGGTATGAAGGTGAAACTGGGTTCTCAAAGATAATGCCAGTAGAGTCACAAGGTCTGGCACATTTTATTCAAGCTAGGAAAGGGCTGAATGTGAACTCAGTGGCAGATGCCTATTGCCTGAGGATCAGTCTCGATAAGTTAAGAGGTTCATCATCTGGATTATCATAGTAACTGACAAAGATCTTCTATGAATTAACAAGTAGCAAATGAGTCAAAATGTGTATTGATGGAAAGAAATGCCCGGTAAAATCAGTTTTCCTTAAAATACTGAAGTATAATATTATTATGAGTATTAATACTGATAATAATACATGGACCACATCATAGCTTAGGGTTATAAATTATTAGACACCTACAAAAAAGTGAAGCAGCCTGCCAGACCATTACCTGGAATGGAGAGTCATCAAGTACAATACTTTATTTGGCCAGGAAAATAAAAGCATGTTGCTATGTTTTATTTAGGGTCTTATACTCTCTACCGTATAGCATCTTTTTTGTTCCTCTTTTTCTTCTTCTTACCATTAGTGCAAGGATAGGAAAAAAATGAATCAAATTTCTAAGGTTATGAGACCTTTATCAAATTTGAGATTAACTGTTAAATCAATGGCAGAGCTACCCTACTCAAATGCAACATTTAATGAGAGAAGATGATACCAGACCTCTTTCTGCTGACTGATTTCTTTGTTTCCTCATACACATTAATGGCAAGACATACTCTGGGCCACTCAGGGAAAAGAGGAATGAATCCATCATTTATTGAATTCTTATGCCTGAGATAAGGTAATATCCTCCCACTGATGTTAGCAACAATTTGGGAGGATACTAGCAATAGCCCTTGTGTTCTTTCCCCCCATTAACTGCTGCAGGTAGGCAACATGGGTTCTACTGTTGACATAATATCTAATCTCAATTTTAGAAAAATATATTATAAACTCAAAATTATTTACTACTAATATAGAGAGCATATGTACATATAACATACATGTAGCAGATATCTATATTGTTATTCCTAAGATCAAGATAAGTGGCTAGAACCTGCATGACATCAATGAATGGCAAGAGTAGAGAAAAGCTAATTTTTATTTTCTTATGAAAAATCCCTTTGTCTTGTTACCAAACTATAGAATATATGTTAGTAACAAATTACCTTCATTGTGATGTTTTTGAGGTATTTTTGTTTTCTGATTAAAATTCCTTTTTATAGACTTTATTTTTACATATAAGTTACTACTTTATTCAAATATTATACAAGTTTTAGAGTGTACTGTAGCAAAAAGTTATTTAGACTTTTTTGAAGTAATATAGATATTTAAAAATTTGTCTGAATTCTCTTTGGACTTTTGGGACTTCATTAGCTAAATCAGTTTTTAAATCTTGGATTGTGGAAAACCACTGATTAGAAATTAGAATTAAGAAAGTGAGCAGGTAGCAACATCTAAATGCAAATAAATTCTAAAAAATTAAATGCAATTAAAAAACATGCTTTCTAAAAAAAAAAACACCTCTTATAGTAAAGAGGTAAGGCTGAAATATCCTTGAAATACAACTGTTTAAATCAACTAGAAAAGCAAAATTGCCATCAGCACAGAAACTACTACTTTAAAGGATAATGACTAACAGAAACATATAAAAATCCATAATTCATAGTGCGATGAAAACTGCAAAAGAGAAATGTCATACTTACGGTCCTGGGGAACTAGAAAGTACTCTGGGAAAGAACTAATGTGGTACATAGACAGATGCTAGTATACATACAACACAGGCGAATGAATGCTAGTCAAGGAAAAAAAAAGATTTTTACAAGGAATGGAAAAAGAAATGGGACATTGAAGAAGATACTTACTGGAGAAAACCACATGACTTTAAGAATCCAAATTGTCAGAGCAAAATTCACAACTAGGATGATAAGCAGAAGAAGAACAAACAGGTAGAGGCAGCGCTTCCTCCAGCCATAAATGCCAATTTTGTAGACATACTGGTTCTCTGGTCTCTCTAGGCTTGTGCCTTGTGTTGTTGTAGTGTACTGTTCACGTACCATCTGCTACAGAAGAAGAAAAAACCCTTCATTAGTTACTAACATAAAGACAATAAACAGAATGCATGATATCTAAAGAGAAAAGTACTTGAAAAGTTATAATTATATATGAAAAGAGACCAACCAAATATGGTAAGCAGTATGTACCATGGCTTATCATTAGCAGATGAAAAATTTTTTATTGTAAATAGCAAATAGTATTTATATATGTAAGTATAATTTTGCATTTCTATAACAGAGAATTTAATTTACCATAATGTTAGTTCATTATGAGAAAGAGGTTTTCACTATAAGTTAATACTAAATGGCATTATAATTATCATATATTTCTAAAAATTAAATGATTATACAAATGACATGTTTCTATGCACCCTTTCCCAAGGTTACAAAGCCAATAAATGATGAAACCAAGATTTAATTCTAAATCCAATTCTTAGTATATTCTTGCTAAGACACAAAACAATTCCCTTTATCTTGGAAGATGGTAAAATAGCAAATTTAACAATAGCCTAAAATAATTTTTCTAATATAGTTTTTCAAATGCAATACAAGAAAATAATCAACTAGTGACAAAGCAAATATGCAACTGATTGGCCTTTGTTGTTATTGTTTTTCTACCTAAATCTCATTTTAAATCTTCACATAAAATATGAAATCTTAACTCTGAAAACCACTATTATATCTTAAAACTAGTTTCTTCTTGGAATACACAAATGGCTCTGATATCTCAATGGTGACATTCCTTCCAGCAAGGGAGAACTCACACCTTCCATGCATTTCCATTCTGATGACTCTTGTCTATGTCTTCCCAAGATTTCACCAAAGAAGCTCTACATAACATGCTAGGCATCACTGTTACATTCTCCTGACATCATATGGATACCAGTGTTACACCACGACTAGTCACCATTTATCTCTCACTTATATAACCAGCTCATCTTCTTATTTTGTTCATACATTGCCTCGATGATATTATTTTCTCCTGTTATTCTTCATAGTTCCTTATTTATTATGAGTTGTAGGCTGTTCACACCCACCCATTGCCCTCTGAGTGATAACCTATTTTTAATTCTTCAGAAATTATAGGATTCTGTGACATGTAGACATGGAGCAAAATCGGCTGAATATTAACATAACCCATGCCTATGCTATGCAGTTAGCAGGTATGAATTTTGATTTGCCTCATGGTTAAGGGAGGTAAAAATCTGTAAACAGAGAGAGGCCTGGAAGAAAAGTGCTTATAATTGATATATTAATAGAGGCAGCTAGGTGATCCAGTTGGGCCTGGGATCTGGAATATGGGAGTTAAAATCCTGTACAGATTTTTGGTGGAAAGAAGGGATTCTAAGAGGCTAGGACAAGGTACAGGTACATTCCAGATATAGAGTGCTGCCAGTGCAAGGGCACGGAATGGAAAAGTCCAGCATTATGAAGACTCATCTTCCAGAATTCAAATCTGGTCTCAAACACTTACAAGCTGTGTGATCCTGGACAAGTCATTTAATCCTGCTTGCCTCAGTTTCCTCATCTGTAAAATGAACTGGAGAAGTATACGACAAACCATTCCAGTATCTTTGCCAAGAAAACCCTAAACTAGGCCACAAAGAACTGGACCTGACCGAAAAAGAATGAACAACAAAAGGACAGATTAGAGAGAAGAGGATGAGGCAGATTTAACTGGGAAGGAGGATTTTACAGAAGTCCAGATAAGAGGTGATGAAGGCATTCATGAAAATGGTGACCATATAAGTATATAAGAGACATAGTTCAGATTGAAATGATAAGATTTGATGACAATATACGTTCGGTGAGTAAGGGTGAGGAGTCAAGGATGATGCCAATTTTGTGAACTAGGGTGACTGGAAGAATTGGTACTTTCTACACGAAGTCGTTCTTGATCTCCTCAGTTGTTACTACTCTCTCCCCTCAAAAAATTTGTTATATTTATTCCATATATCTTTAGTTATATATGTTGTCTATTTGTGTTGAGGTATGACCTAAACTCGAGAGCAGAAATATTCACTTTTGTCTTTGTACCCCCAGTACTTACAGTTAGGGGTTCTCAACTTGGAGTCTATCAACTGTTTAAAAATTTTTTTGGTAACTTTGTAATGTTATGGACTTTATCTTATGCATTTAAACATATTATTCTGAGAAGGGATTAATTGGATTGCCAAAGGGGTTCATGGAACAAAAAGGGTTAAGAAACCTTGGCTTATATGTTTGTTGATTCATTATCAGTCACACCATAATATCAGATGAGCAAATATCCCCAAAAATGATGTTTCCTATTGCTTTGGGATACGTAAGAAATTCAACTCTTCTTCCAGTTTATTTATTTGACTCTCTCAGTAGAACATGTGAGACATCTTTCTCACAATTTCTGCCTTTGTTTAGGTTTCATGTATAAATATGAATATTAAGAGGAATGTAATTCAATTCTTCAAATAACACTTTTCATTTGTTTGGTTACTTGACAAGTATCTCAATCTTACAGTGTCAACAGCTAAATTAAAGTCTATTGACAATCTTACAGTCTAGTGATTCTTGACATCCTCTACTGTTCCCCCCTGCTCTGTCACTGATACTGAAGAAGTAGGAAACGGTCATTTTGCATTTCTTCATTTCATGGGTTGCCATGACCAATTCATTATCAGTTGACCAGGCTACAGTTCAAGATTCTCTGTACTTAGCTGGCTTAGTCTTTGGAAAGCAGACTCTGTTACTAAGACTACTCAAAACATTTCTATCATAGTTGATGATGTCAGAACTTTCATTCTATTGCCATACCTGCAGGCACCCAGGATCACCCCACATCATGAGGAGGCAACAAAGGAAGGTCCAGAGTACAATTGGTTAAAGTACTAAATTTGCTTTTACTTCTTCCCTTTCCAAGAGAGAGATGGCAACCATTCATTAAACTCAAATTAATTCTGTATAAGAACATTTTAAGTTGTTTAACAATAACAACAGTTGGCAACATCTGTTTCAACTTCAATGATGCATAGGAGTAGAATGCATTGTACAAATGTTTGGAAATAATCCATGTGCTATTTATTAGGTAGGAGATTCCATTCCAGAAGTAGAATGAACTGGAAATGACATGAAATCCACTTTCCTCCAATTTAATATCCACAATTAAGATTTCCTCAAGACAAACTTAATTGCATACAATTCAATTCACAGAGGATTCACAGAGATTTTGATTTTTCTCCTGGGAATGAGATCAATGTTCCCAACAAACTCAATTTTGCAAACCACAATTAAATTATATCATTGCTGAACTGCTGAATTTATTCAAACGCATTTAAAAAATCTTTGTCACATTCTTGCAATTACCCTCTGTTTACAATAAGCAGTTAGTAATGCTGAAGGATTAGAAATAATACATACAAATGTACATCCTGAATGTATATCTAATTTTCTTCTACATTGATGTTTATGGAAATAACCAAAATCTCAACTCCTTACAAGACTTGATTTTATATCTTTTCCTAAAAATTACTGCTGCCTGTACACAAATGAATATGTGCAAATATAGGATTTCAGAGATACACTTCAATGCCATTCTCACTCAGAGTAAATGGCTTAACAACGTCAGACAGATGAAGAGCTATTGTATGGTGTCAATAACCATTTCTCCTTTTCTCAAAGAAATACTGAAAATAGCCTGCACCACAACAGGGAAAATGTGTTTCAACATTGCCAATATATGATTACAAAGGTAGTGAATCATTAACTAGGAATAGTGGGAAATACCCTTCTCTGAAGACAATCATAGAGAAAATTTATAATTATATTTTACAGATAGTTTAAAAGACATCCTGCTTAAATAGATGGCAATGATGTAGGACTTTGTGAAATTTCTCTATAGTTCAATGTGTTAGCCACATAATTTTCTGAAAATCTAATTTAAAAATGCTGCTTTTCCAGAATGGGAAATAGATTGAAGCTATCTAGTTTAAGCTGTGCTTGATCAAGAATTCCCTCTCCATTATATCTGACAAGTAATCTTCCAGACTTAATATTTATTTTTTCTCCAATTACATGCTAAAACAATTTTAAAACATTTCTTTAAAAAGTTTTGGGTTCCAAATTCCATCTCTCACTTCTTCCCTTCCCTGCCCCCACTCTGAGATGGAAAGCAATCTGATATACTGTATATATGCAATCATGTAAAATATTTCTGTATTAGTCATTTTATACAAGAAGACTTAAATGCAAGAAAGGAAGAAAGAAGAAAGTAAGAAAGAAAAAGAGAAGAAAGGAAAGAACAAAAAAAAGAAACAAGTGAAAAATAGTACGCATCAGTCTATATTCAGACAGTTATCAGTTCTTTCTGTGGTGTCAGAGAGCATGCTTCATCATTAGTCCTTTGGGATTGTCTTGTATCATTGTATTGTTGAGAAAAGCTTAGTCATTCACAATTCTTCACTGTACAATATTGTTGTTACTGTAAACAACAATCTCCTGGTTCTGCTCACGTCACTTTCTGAAATCATTCTGGTTGTAATTACTTATAATACAAAAATATTCCATCACAATTTTATGCCACAACCTGTTCAGCCATGCCCAACTGATAGGCATCCATACAGTTTCCAATTCTTAGCCATCACAAAAAAAGCTGCTATAAATACTTTTTATAAACTGGTTCCCCCCACTTTTTAATCTCTTTGGGACACAGACTTTCAGACTTTTCTTGAAGAGCCTCAAATAAAGGGGAATGCACCACCTTCTGAGGTAGCCTATTTCATTTCTGTGTTGTTGAATCATTACATGACCCCTTTTGGAGTTTTCTTGGCAAAGATACTAAGATGGTTTGCCATTCTCTTCTCTATCTCATTTTACAAATGAGGAAACTGAGGCAAACAGGGTTAAGTGACTTGTCGAAGGTCACATGGCTAGTAAGTGTCTGAGGCTGGATTTTAAACTCAGATCCTCCTGACTCCAGGGTTGGTGCTCTATCCACTGCATCACCAAGTTGCATGTCCACTTTTAGATCCTTGTAGTTGTTAGGAAGATTTTCTTTATTACATAAGACCTAGACCTGTGTCTTTGCAAGTTCTATCATTGTTTTTGTTTCTATATCCTGGGGCAAGTAACAAGTTTAATCCCTCTTCCACTTTCAAATATTTCAAGACATCTATCATACCCCAACCATGCCACCCCTACCTCACTAGATTTTGTCTTTTCCAGGCTAAATATCCTATTTCTTTCAATCAGTTCTTCTATTATGTGAATTTGATGATCTTTGCCATCTTAGTCACTCTCTGCTAAATATTCTCCACCTTGTTAATGTTCTTCCTAATATGTGGTACCCCAAAATGAACAGAATATTTCACATGTATTCTGATCAAGGAAATTACTTTCCCCTTTTCCTTTCTTTCTTTCTCTTTATCTCTTTCTGTTTCTTTGTTTCTCTCCCTCCCTCCCTCCTTTCCTTCCTTCCTTCCTTCCTTCCTTCCTTCCTTCTCTTCCCTAAAACCGTAGACCCTTTGCACTCTGAAGCCCATAGATTGAACAACAATGGGTCGCTGCCCAAGCGTCACTCAATGGCTGTTTTTGGATATACTTGGCTTACAATGAAGGTCAATCATAATTGCTTCTCTTTGAAATAACAACTCTGAGGGTCCTGCCCCTCCCAGCATGATCTATCTATCTATCTATCTATCTATTCATTCATTCATTTATTTATCTATTTATTTATTTATTTTCTATTTAAAGGGGCCACCCCTGACTACTTTTTGAAGAGCTCTGTTCACCAAATGGGCATTGTCTCACTTTAAGTGAGTACCTGAAAAGGCCTTAGCCTTAAAAGACAAGGTCTCCCATTGCATCCAGGGCTGTCTCTAGTCATCCTGATGAATGTCTGGTCACTGGATCCAGATGGCTCAGAAGGAGAAAGGGAGTTTGGTGACCTTGCACAGTCCTCCCTCACTCAAAACAAAGTCAAGTGCAAGTCATCATTTCTCTGATGTCATGGTCCTCTTCAAAAACAAAGGACAAATGCAACCAACAACCCGTGATCAAGGTAAAATACAGCTGGGATATTAATGCTTTAGCACAGAAGACTGGACCTCTCTTTGCATAGTCTATGATTTACCTTTTTTTTGTCACCATAGCTCACTATTTGTTGACTCATTGAACGTCAGTTCACTAAAACCTCCAGGTTTTTGGATAAGTTTCTATTTATTCATGCCTCTCCCATCTTGTATTTGACTTTAGGAACTAAACCAAAAGACTTTATCCTTATGCTTGTGAAATTTCAATTTGGTTCAGTGTCCTAACTCAAGATCTTTTTGAATCCTTTCCAGCTTTGTGTTACCTGAAAAGTTTGCTAAGCATCATCTATGCTCTTATTCGAATAACTGATAAAAATATTAGCACTGGGTCAAACACAGGTCAGTGAGGCACTCTCCTAAAGACCTCCTTCTAAATGGCACTGAACCACCAATGACAGCCCTTCAAGTGTTTTCTTTCAACCAGTATTTAGGTGTTGTACTATACAAAACAAACTTTACTTTAGATTTTTCTTAAATTTCAATGCTAGAACTTGGAACTGATATCTGTATTATAAAAGCCCATCTCTAGAGGACTTCCCTGATCCTGACTGCTTTGCTACCAACAGTCTCTAGCTTCTTGCCTTCCACTGATCGAATATACTGCTCACAGGGCACTGCAATTTAAAAGACTACAGCTTTTGCCAAGAAAGGATCACATTCTGCCTGTGTGGAGGGCTGGGGCCCTATCCCAAGGAACAGTCATATTGAACAGCACATGGGATATCCATATCTATGAAAAATTCTAGTCTGAAAATTCTCATGACTAGTGGAGACATCCTCCAACTGAGAGATCAAATGAGTACAAAAGTAAATTATATTTCTTAAAATATTCATGCTTGTATAGGATTATACACCCATAATTTTCAGATGCCTGCTTCACAGACAATTCCTTTTCTATCAGTTAGCATTAGACCTTGTACCTGAAATCAGAGATATAGTTTCTTGAGGACGTGAGAAAGCTGATGATGAGAGCTCATCCTAGGTATAGGAGTAAAAGTAGGAAATATATTTTAGAAAAAAAAGGACAGTAACCCTACAGATTAGGAGTAGAAGAATAAGGAGGTTAGTGAATAGAACTGATTAATTCTTAATCTTGTGCCAGACTAACTGAAAAAATTACTACTGGTTTCGTTCATTGGCAAAAATATGTTTCTAAAATTGTTCATGCATAGTGATGAAATTTACCATGATTTGTATTGTGGAATTCAGGACCCTAGTTTGTCATTGAATCCAACTCCCTCATTTTACATGTAAAGGAAATAAGACAGAAACAGGTTAAGTGAGTTATCTAGGATCATAGACTGAGAAGATAAATGAAGCTGAACTTAAACCTAGGTTTTCTCAACACCAACCATCATTTCTTTACTTATGTCTTGCTCTGATTTCTCTTCATGTCTTAGTTAGAAAAATGAACTTATTATGTATTGCAAGAATATAGGAAATGCCCTTCTAGCATATCAAGAGTATTTGTATTTGTTCATTAGATTATAACTGGCTTACACTAAATGTACAAGGGATCAGATTTCTACCAGAGAAAAGAAAATAACGGAAAACTCATATCATCTTTGTAGGAAGAATTTACCCCTTCCTTAACGCTCCCTGGGGGGTGGATAAAAGTGGAAGTGGGAGTAAAGGTTAGGATTAATCCTTTATGAAATCTTTGTGAGAAAGGTTTCAACTGAAGACTAGACTTGAATTGTCATGCATTTATTTACTAAAGCAAAGTTTATATAATCACTCATTTAATTTCTCAAAGACTTCACTCTTCCTATTAAATACTTTAATTATGGATATTTAGGAGGGACTTTTGCCATGCTATATATTAGAAGGATATCACCATCAAAAGTAGACCTTTGAAATGCTTCATTTAAATTATGAAGGAACATAAAAGTTGTAAATATTTTTCTTTTATAAAGTACATGAAATTATTTGAACAAGATAGGTTTATCTACTTTATCAAATATATTTAGGCATATTAATTCAGCCAAATCAACATCAGGAATTGAAAATATTGGGCTCTGAACTGGGCACCATTTTATGCCTTCTTCTCTTAATTTTTTTTCTTAAATCCCAAAAGATACAGTCTTGTTTTTTCAATTAATATATTTGAGACTTTCTATTAAATGAAAAAAAACATTATTCTGATACTTACAGAAGTTACTGCTATTAATACATACTTTTATATAAAAAACAAATAGATTTAACGGAAAAAATTAAACTGAATCTTTGAGGTTCAAATGAACTCATTACTCTCTCTCTCTCTCTCTCTATATATATATATGTATATATATATTATATATATACATATATATATATCTGATTTTAACAAAATTTCTCACATTTGTATAGCATTTGGTTACAAATTATTTAATACAAAATATTTTTAATCCTCTCAATAACCTTGTGAAGTAGGTAGAACAAATATCATTATCCTTACTCTACATATAAGAAAACTGAGGCTTCCGGATGTTTAGTGACTTGTTTAGAGTAACCAGTGGCAACTCTCAGCCCCCAATTTTCTGAGTTTTATACCTAGTGGTTTCCTTCATTGGCAAAAATATGTTTCTAAAATCATTCATGCATAGTGATGAAATTTACCATAATTTGTATTGTGGAATTCAGGACCATAGTTTGTCATTGAATCCAACTCCCTCATTTTACACGTAAAGGAAATAAGACAGAAACAGGTTAAGTGAGTTGTCTAGGATCATAGACTGAGAAAATAAATGAAGCTGAACTTAAACCTAGGTTTTCCCAACACCAACCATCATTTCTTTACTTATGTCTTGCTCTGATTTCTCTTCATGTCTTAAGGGTGGAAATGAATTCTGGATTCTCAAAAGCCATGTCAGCAAAGTTGTGGCTGACTGTACACAAAATGGAAAGGCTAAGTAGGGCTCAGTGAAGGACTATATGCCCATTATCTGAAAATCTGCCTTGATACACTCATATATGCTCATTAGGTTGGCTGTGGGTGATGGCTTTTTTTTTTTGGCCAACTTATACCAAGAGGCAAAAACAATATACCACATCATAGATGAATTCCAACCTATGTCAGTGGAGGGAGTATTGTCTCTTGATTCCTAGATTCTGCTCTCATAGTGAATTCCTTTTCTTTAGCTGTTAGCATCTGATATTGTATCAAATATCCTTAACACTAGCAAGAAAATTGTGTGAGTGTTATCTGCTACACTTATCTATTTATAACTTTTCTATGAGAATAATAACAATATAAAAACCACACCACTAAAAATTACTATGCCAATATACTATTGTTTGTCTTTATTTATTTGAACAGAACTATGATTTCTTGGGTATAGGGAGCTTCCAGTAAACAACTTCTTCTAGTAAGAAGATAGGCACTTGCTCTCTAATCTAAAGTTTTAGAGTTGCCTGGGCTTTGATATATCTTTATTGAGTACAACATATAATGGAAAGAAACCTTTCCATAAAACCAGAGGTATCCAAAAGTAGAATAATTAGGTGCTTCAGGAAGAAGAGGGTACCTTTCCCCTGGAGGTTTTCAAGCACAGTCTGGATGACTCCTTGCCAGATATATGGTGGAAAGAATTCTTGTTCAGGCATATGTTGGTTCATTTAGAACCATTCAAAATGAACCATAGTGTTTGTTCCCTTTGAAGGACAGACAGTAGGCAGGATGAAAATACTGTATAGTAAGTAAAATACAAATTTTAAAGATAAAAAAGTATAATAAGATTTATATCAGCTCATGGAGCTAAAAATGAAAGGGAACTAAGAGGCTATCTAGTCTGATCTCTTCATTTTACAGATGGGGAAACCGAGGTCTAGGAAAATTGAATGAGTTGTCTGAGTTCATAAAGGTAGTCATCTTCAAGGCAAACCCTCTGATTCCAGAGTCATAACTCTATCCATATTGTCATTTTTTTCAGTCATGTTTGATTCTTCACGACCCTGTTTGGGACTTTCTTGGCAAAGATACAGGAGTGGTTTGCCATTTCTTTCTCCAATTAATTTTACAGATGAGGAAACTGACGCAAACAGCATTAAGTGAATTGCCCAGAATCACACAGTTAGTAACTGTCTGAAATCAGATTTGATCTCAGGAAGATAAGTCTTCTTGATTCCAGGCCAGGCACTCTATCTATTGGACCACGTAGATGCCCAGACATGCTGCCTCCTATATATTATTACATGAATCCTAGTGCCTCCCAGATATGATAGGAAAGTTTTGATTGAATTTCATAGAATCTCAGAGTTGTATGATATGACATTTGATGTGCTATGATAAAGTCAATGTATTTTGGCATGAAAATAGGCATGGGATACAAAACTTTGGGAATACCACTTCAGAGTAGCCATTTTGTCCTTGACTCAGAATTTTCCAGCTGTGTCTGCTATGTTAAATGGCAATGTATTTATTGGTCTTTGAAATCTCCCTATAGTAAGAAATATCAATTATAGCAGCTGACTTTTTTCTCTAGAAAACATTATCATAAACTGTAAAAACAGACTTGTTTTAAGAATTCTTGAGTCCAGAAAAGATCAATTTTTCCCCAAGGAAATTTGTAGTTTGCAGGGATAAAAATACGGCTCAATGTTTAAGTCACAAAAATGAACTAATAAAACCCATGAAGATAATTTTTGGTGCATGAAGAGGAATAACCAAATTGGAATGCTTGGTTTCAGTTCTAGTCACCTAAATCTAGAGTATTTGTCATACTATCATTAGTACAAAAGTGTACTCAAAGTTTGCTTCTGGAGAGAAATCAGAACTTTCAGTCCAGTCCATAGTG
The DNA here is from genome assembly GCA_028658325.1 of Potorous gilbertii. NCBI lineage: Eukaryota > Metazoa > Chordata > Mammalia > Diprotodontia > Potoroidae > Potorous > Potorous gilbertii. Next base: position 156,048,893 of record CM053771.1, on the reverse strand, counting down.
ACAGTTCAAATTTGTCCTGAAAAAGAGAATCTTCTGACAAGAAACAGATGAATAAGCAAAATCAGAATATATAGTTGTTCTTTGAACTGACTGGAATAAACCTTTTTAGAGTTTCATCTATTACTTCGGATGCCATGAACACTTATGACAATGTTCTTCTCCACAGAGTAGGATCTAAATGTTTCATCTGTAAAGCTGAAGTAAATGAATTGATGGGCCAACTCTGATCCTTAGGAGGAAAAAGAAGAGCTTTGGCTCTAGAGTCATAGGACATGGGCTCAAATCCTAAGCTCTCATGATTAATACCTTTGCGATCTGGGGCAAATCACTTCAACTTTCTGGGTCTCAGTTTCTTCATCTATAAACCCGAGAGATTGGACTTACATGGTCTCTGAAGTTCCTTCTATCTCTAAATGTATTTTGCTATGGAAGACAGCAAAGGTAGTAGCCATAGTATTAATGGTGGTTTAGCTGCACAGTGAACTGAGTTGGAATTCCTAACATCTCAGAAGTTTGTTTTATCACTCCTATATCATATCTTGATACATGGAAAGTTAGGATAAGTCAAGGGTTAAACAATTTCTTACCATAATTCTTTTTATGAACCACAAGGGAAAAGAAAGCCATTTTGGTAACTTGATAACTTCTTTTCGTTTTTCTGGTCCAATATGTTCATTTTATCTTTGAGGAAACTAAAGGCCAGAGAGGTTAAGTAATGCAAAAGGTCACATAGGTAAGTCACAGAGATATCATTTGAATCCAGAACTCTGCCTCCAAATCCGATGCTGTTTTCACAATTACAGAATGCTAGAGTTAAAAGAGACCTGTGGGATGACGTAGTTCAACCCTATCATATACAATTAGACAACAAAGGAGGCTAAGCAAATTACCAAAGGTCATATAACTAGTCAGTTCCAGCACATCAACCTCAAGGCTATTTTTATATCAAAAAAGTTTTAATTAGGAAAAAATTCTTTTCATTTCATGTTAGTCCAAAATAATTTCATAAAAACAATGATGAAGTAAAGGAGAGCTTCGCCATACTGAAATTATTTATAGCATTATACATGACAAATCACTTGGACTCCATTCAGGGACCTGGGGTGCTAACTACTTCCCAAATTTGTTATTGCTGTCTTTTAAAATAATTAACATTAATACAAATAATAATTTTTCCAAGACCTGTGATTTCACTAGAGTGGGTACTCCTGCCTTTGATCTAGATCACAATAGCTTGAAGACTTAATACATGGTCTTTAAGAATTGCAATGTCTAAAAAATTCATCCCCTTGCAGCCAATCTGATTATGAGCTTGCCCAAACGTAGCTAAGAGGAGTCCCCAGAAAAGAGAATTCTCAGCTCTCTATGTTTTGGTTTAGGTTCACTGCATTATCACAGCCTTCAAGCCTCCAGGTTACTTTCATACCATGAGGAGATAGCATAGTAAGATATTAGTGGAGCCCAATAGCTCAAATATATCTAGGACTTTAAGGTTACTTTCTTTCCCAATTTTCAGATGATGAAACTGAAACTTAGAGACTTTAAGTAGGAGACAAGGCAGTACAATTGGAAAATCATTGTACTTGAGCAACAAGATCTGGGTTCAAGTCTAAACTCCACTTCCTTCCCAACCTTCTCTCCCATTTATTATCTTTTATAAATTTGGTCAAACTGCTTAATCTCTCTGGGCCTTAGCTTTCTTATTTGTAAAATGAGAGGTTTGAACTATCTACCCTTTAAAGACTCTTCCCATCTATAAAGGTATGTCTTTCCATGACTTGCCCAAGCTCACAAAAGTAATTATCTGAACTGGGGCTATAATCCTAGTTTCTTGTTTCTGAGATGAGTGCTTTTCCCACAATGCTACTACAGCTACAAGAAACTATGAATATTAGACCTAGAAAGGACCCTTTCCACCCTATAGGTGGAAGATCACCTATAATTTGATGTGTAAAAAGTGGGCAATGACAGTGTAGAGATGTCTGAGGTCATGACCTAGATACAGCCAATGAAACATATCATTTCCATCTTTTGTACTTCTAGCAATCAATTAAAAATCACTAGGAATAGTTTTAAAGTTAATCAATGTGGCATAAACATGGCATAACCCCTCAAAGACACTATTATTCTGAAGAACCATTTTACTTCTCTAGATGTGAAAGGTTTTCAGGGTCTAAGACCCTAACACACTTATGTTGGAGTCATATTTCACAGCCCTCAGAAAATTTATGATTATTCTGTTCATGGGGGTTCTATTGACTTCAATGGGAACCCCATGAACATATAGAAGAAAGAGTTGGGCCTTTTACTTTTAAATGATGCAAAGAGAACAAATGGTAGAGAAAGTGATAGATTTATACATTATTTTCTATACTCTTTTATTGCTGTAATAATATGATTGATGAATATGCCACAATTCATTGGTTGAAACTTCTTTCATTTCACATCTCATCAACCAAGCATGCTACTCCATTTTCTAGCATGATTGTTAATTCATAAATGCTTTGTGTTTGAACAGTTCATTTTATGGCTCAAGATCATATAATGTTCCACATCCAAAAGAATGAACTGATTTGGATTTAGGGAGAGAGATTAATAGCCAGTGAAGTATAGCTTCGCTCTTTTGCATTTCTACTCAAATATTCCAGCAATCTGATATTTTGGTTAATATACACATCTATGGTTAAAAAAGGATGAGGGAGAAACTTCTGTGACTGGAACAGATAACCTGTTCATCATTTCATTCACTAGGCATTTGTGATTACAATGATCACAACTCACAATTATATAGTATCTTAAGATTTTATAAGCTTTGAGAACCTACTGCCTGTGAGGTAGGCAGCATACAACTTGTTGTCTACAGTTTATAATAGGGGAAACTAAGGCTCAGAGGAGTTGAGGCACTAGCCCATGGGCACAAAGCTGGTAAGTTTTGAAGCACGAATTCCAACGCAGGTTTCCTAATGTCAAGTAGTCACTCTTTTCAGGACACCTCTCTTTTTTACTGTCAAGTATTTTTTATTGCCCAAAGAATGATATTGCTGTAGGTGAAATCTGATGTGATCAATCCAGTTGAAATTCTGTTCAATTTGCTTGTCTGCTTTTAGGGGTGCTGTACTTGAGAGCCTGTGGGAAACTGAATTTCTAAAAGAAGTCTTGTGATAAAGGGCACTAGGAACATTGCTACTTCACACCTTAGTGAAGAGAAAGGATAGCAGATGGGAGAGGTTGGAATGATTTTGTTCTCCTAGGAAGTGATGAGAAAAACACAAGGGACTTTCACATATCAAAGGAGAGAGACAGAAAGGTACAAACCGAGCTTGAAGAATGTCTAAGTGATATGAGATCTTGTTGGCTAAAAGAGAGACAGATCCCTAATCAAATCAGGGAGCAGATAGACTTAGTTCTCCATGAGAAAAAAGAGAATAGAAGCACGGAATTCTGGAGGCAAGAGAGAGGAGGTCAATTCCCTTACTTTATAGATGTGAATCAAAGGCTCAGAGAGTTTTTGTGACTTATCTGTTGTCACACAGCTAGTGAGAAAAACCTGCTAACGAAAAGATAAATTAATAAGCACTTTAAGCAAGTAGCATAAAAATTGAAGATAAGCTACTCTGGAATCAAGTTAAGTTTGAGGGGAGTTGATAAGGTTATAATGGTGGTAATGAAAATGGTGGCCATTATACCTTGAATTTATTTAGCACTTTTCAATTTCAAAGCATTTTAAAAGACATTAAGTCATTTTATGGTAACAACCACCTCATGAGGTAAGCAGACCAGTGCTATCATCCCCATTTTACGAGTGGGGTAGCTGAGGCTCAGAAGCTAAGTCATTTCTACAGTTATACATCTAGTAGGGGGCAGAATTGATGCCACATTCTAGGTCTTCTAAAACCAACTCCATTGCCTTCTTCTGTCACTACAACATGAAGAATTAGCATTTTTTAAAAATAAAGTATGCCCTTTAAAGAAGGATTAAATGGGATGGCAAAGAGTTTAGAGGAGAGGGAGAATAATGAATTCTATAACAGGGAAGTCTTTATAGTGGAACTTGAAGGAGAGAGAGAGTTTGATTAAGCAAGGGTGAGAAGTCAACATTAGAGATGAGGGATTCAATGCAATTGAAAGTATGAAGGTGGGAATGACCATAACTGGTCCAAAGTTGTGGAAGAGAAAAATCTTTAGGTTGGGGGGGAGAGATTAAAAAAGGGCCTTGAGGAAGGAAGATGGGGCTTGAATACTACAGGGATTGAAAGTCAAACAGATAAATTGAGATTTCTTGCAACAGGAATTAGGAGTGAGAAATTTGGGGTAGGGGAATGGTATCAGAAAAAATGGTGTTAAAGAAATTTAGTTCTACAACAAAATGTGGGATGAGGAACATGAGGGATGAGAACCTGTCAGGGAAGGCAGTTTCAAGATGGAGAGGAAGGAATGAATGGATAGTATTAAAGTAATCAATAGTACTTGGTTGATTATGGGATATGGGGATGAATTTTGTCATGCCTTGCATTGTTCACTCATTTAATATAATCAGACTTCACAATCAAATTTTAAACAACTTGAGGTCAAGAACTAGGTCTTATAGTTCATCTGTATTCCCATAACACCGAGAACAATGCTGGACAACAGAAACGACTCAATATATACAATAAACTGAGTTTCTAATGAAGGTTTGAGAAGCTTCCCAGAGGTAATTATAAGTCAGCATTATTGATGAAGTTGCTTTAGGTCCCTCTTAGTTCTATGTTTATATTGTTTAGACTTGTGATTAACCAACTAACAAGTATTTATTAAATACCTACTATGTGCTGAGGACTGGAGAGGCAAAAACAAATATGCAGCAGTCCTTGTCCTCAGCTCATCAGAGTAGGTAACCAAGATATATAGAATACATACAAAATAGAATTGGAAGGAAGGCACTAGCAGCCAGGGCATCAGGAAAGGCTTCATGTGTAAGGGAGAGCTAGAGCTGAGTCTTGAGAGAAGGGATTCTATGAGGTGGAAAGAGTGCATTCCTGGAACTGGGTTCAGCTAATGCAAAAGCATGGAAATAGGAGGCAGATTATCATGTGTGAGTTATAACATGAACACATGTTTGAGTAGACTTGTAGAGTATGGGAAGGAGGATAATGTATGAGACTGGAAAGATAGGATGCGGCCGAGATTCAAAGAACTTTAAAAACAAACAGAGGAATACATGTATGCCTACATAGACATATAAATACTTGCATACTCAAATTTATGCGTATATATACACATATAAACATGTGTATACATGTGTGTATAAATGCTGGTGTATACACACATGTATATGTATGTATACACATATATGCACACACATGTGTATACATATGTGTATAAATATATACATATGTTCATATATACATACATATTCTTTCCTAATATATTCAATATATTCCTAAAGGGAATAGAAAGCCAATGGAGTTTACTGAGTAGAGTAAGTCTTATATTTAAGACTTACATTTAAGGGAAAATACCTTTGCAGCTATGAGGAGCATGTATTAGGAAAGAGACTTGAGGTTAGGGCTATGAATCTCTGATAAAGGCTGTGATTTATTTATGTAATTGGAGAAAGGAAAGTTAATGTAATGAAGTGGCATAAGAGCTATAAAAAACAAAAATGAAAACAAAATATATGGGGTCTCTTATCTACTCAGCCCCAGATTTTTTCCATTGTTTTAGAACCTTCTATACAACTTGCACAATTTTACAACATTTTCTAGAATACAAATTTTCTTTTCTTCTTGAGATGAAAGAAAAATTTGCTTCTCTCTGCTCAGGTTGATTCACACTAGATAGCTTCAGTGGGGTCCTCAGAGTCTTTGATAAGCACAATTCAAATATAGAGCAGGAAAACAGGAATATGTTCAGGAGGTAGAGTATTTGGAAGAATTTGTAAATGTTTTATTAAAGCCAAGGACACTGAGAAAGGAAATGAAGTTTAAGCTTCTGCCTTGGGCAACACCTTCCTTCTAGTCACTCAGACTTGTAACCTTAGAGTCATCCTTGACTCGGTATTTTCCCCCATTCCATATAATCACTTGTTAAGTCTATCTTGCTCTATATAATCACTTGTTAAGTCTATCTTGCTCTAATAATTCTTGTATCCTAGGCTGCTAAGTGTGAGATAGAGCACTAGGTCTGTATTCAGGAAGATCTGAGTTGAAATCCAGACCCAAATACTTACCAGGTGTATAACCCTCAACAAGTCACTTAGCCTCTTTTTGTCTCAGTTTGTTTTTCACTTGTACAGGGGGCTAATGACAGTACCTACCACCCAAGGTTGTTGTGAGGACCAAATGAAATAATATCTGTAAAATATTAACAGTGCCTGCAAACAGTAAGCTCTTAATAAATGCTTATTCCTTTCCCTCCCTTCCCTTTATTGCTTTCTTTTTAGTCATAGGGCTACCACAATAGTTAAGGTTCTCATTACCTCTAGTGTAGACTATTTCAATAACTTTCTAATTGGTCTCTGGGCACCAATCTCTTTCCTCTCCAACATCTACCTCATAGATTTCAGCTTCAGTTCTTAAAGGACAGGTTTGCCCTTGTCATCCCCCTGCTCCAGAAGTTTCAGATCCTCCCTATTACCTTTAAGACAAACAACAGACTTCTAGGGCCTGAAAAGTCTTTAACCATGTGGAACTAACCTAAAAAACATTTTACATTACCTTCTCATATTCTACATTTTAGCCAAATGTATCTCCTTGCTGTTCCTGTACACAGAATTCTTCTTGTCTCAGTGCCTTCAAACTGTCTTTAATGTCTGGAATAATCTTTCTTTACCTCCACGTGGCTTCCACAGGGGCAGCTAGGTTGTATCTCAGATGGAGTGTTGGGCTTGAAAGACCTAAGTTGAAACTTGGCCTTTGACCTTAATAGCTATATAACCCTGGACAAGTCATTTAACCTCTGTCTGTCTCAGTTTTTTCATCTGTAAAATGGGGATAACCCACCTCTAAGGGTTGCTGTGAGCACTGAATGAGAAAACATGTAAAGCACACTGGAAACCTTAAAGCACTATATAATGTGTGGCTATTATTATACAAAGAAAAGTTGTATTTATATAACATTTTAAGGGTCCCAAAGTGCCATATTTTGTTAGATAGGTGGGGACAGGTAATTCTGGTTAGGAGAAGAAAGGTCATTTTGATGGAGAATGCATAGAAATACAGTAGTTCTGAACAAGCCTTTGAGTGAAATATGTATGAACAAGTAAAATGAGGATAACTGACTTGAGTATAGCAGATTTAATCCAATAAGAGTACCCACCTACAGTAATTTAGTAGGTATATTAAATGAGGGAAGTGCTTTTTTAGTATTAGTGAGTAGAGCTGAAACTTAAGAGTCATTCATTCTGATTGAGGCTACTAAAAGAACAATTTAAAATTGTTCTGGGAAGGAATTCAATTAAATTTAAACCACCCAAAATGTATAAAGTACCTACATCCTATCCACTCCTCTGACTCTCCCTCCCCAACCCCCTACAACTTTTCAGGTTGCTAAGAGAAGACAGACAAAGAAAATAATGGTAGTTTGATGGAGTAAGGACCAAATTGGGATGAAGGCTTATTTTCACAGAAGAAAAAAATATCTCTGGCCTAGGCAAGCTATTGAAAGTTTGAACAGATTGAAAAAAGATACACTTTTAGAGGGCATATTTCAACTGAGGCTATTGAAGGTGATGGCAGTCTGAAAAGAGATTTAAGGGAAATTATAGCAATATGGTATCCATAGAACCAGGATGCCTTTGGCACACTATGGGGATCCTCTACAGAGAGAGGACTTCTAGAAAGACACAGACACAAATTGCACAGGGTGAGAAGGTATGCGTGCTGATGGTCCCCACTAGGGGTAAGAGGCAAATAGATGAAATTATTTACCCACTGAAGTATGGAAATTAGCCATCAGCAGAGCATAAATAACTAGGTTTGGAGCACATTTCAAATAAAAGAAATATCATTAGTTTAGCAAAGGCTGAGAAGAGAGCTGAGAGGGTGATCATGGATACAGACACAATCTTGTCAACATAGTGACAGGAAGTCAGCGACTGAATCTGAATAACGCTGGCTGAGAAGGCTATGGTTTTAAAAGAAATATGTGTTTTAAAAATTTATTCATTTATTTTTAGATTCCGATATTCATTTCCATAAATGAGTTCCAATTTTTTCCCCATCTTCCCCTCCCCCCTCTCCATAGTACCTTGCATTCTGATTACCCCTTCCCTCAATGTACTCTTCCATCACACCTCACCCTTCCCTTATCCTCATCCTTTCTTTTTTCTTGTGGGGCAAGATAAATTTCTATACCCTATTACTTCTGTTTTTTATTTTCCAGTTATTTGCAATAATAATTCTCAACATTCGTTTCTAATATTTTGAATTCCAACTTCTCTCCCTCCCTTCCTCCCTCCCTCCCCATCCCCATTGAGAAGGCAAGCAATTAAATACTGGCTGTATATGTGTCATTTTGCAAAAAGACTTCCATAATAATCATATTGTGTAATACTAACTATATTTCCCTCTATCCTACCCTGTCCCTCCATTTTTTATTCTCTCATTTGACCTCGTCCCTTCCCAAAAGTGTTTACTTCTAGTTACTCCTGTCTCCCATTTGCCCTCCCTTCTATCAACTCCCTCACCCCACTTTGTCCCCTCCTCCCCTACTTTCCTGTAGTGTAAGATAATTTCGTGCCAAATTTGGTGAGCATGTTATTCCCTCCTTAAGCTATATGTGAAGAGAGTAAGCTTTACTTTTCCTCTCTCATCCTCTCCCTTTTCTCCTCCACTGAACAGGATTTTTCTTATCTCTTTTGTGAGTTATAGCCAGCCCAATTCCATTTCTACCTTTCTCCTCCCAGTATTTTCCTCCTTCACCCCTTAATTTTTATTTCATCATTTTTTTACGGATATCATCTCTTTTGATTCAACTGAACCTGTACTCTTTGTATATATATATATATATATATATATGTGTGTGTTTGTGTGTGTGTGTGTGTGTGTGTGTATAATCCCTCCACCTACCCAGATACTGAGAAAAGTCTTAACAGTTATCTTTCCATGTAGGAATGTAAACAGTTCAGCTTTAGAAAATCTTTTATGATTTCTCTTTCCTGTTTACCTTTTCATGCTTCTCTTGATTCCTGTGTTTGAAAGTCAAATTTTCTATTCAGTTCTGGTCTTTTCATCTTGAATGCTTGAAAGTCTTCTATATCATTGAATGGCCATTTATTCCCCTGAGGTATTATACTCAGTTTTGCTGGGTAGGTGATTCTTGGTTTTTATCCCAGTTCCTTTGAATTCTGGAATATCCTATTCCAAACCCTTCAGTCCCTTAATGTAGACACTCCCAGATCCTGTGTTATCCTGATTGCATTTCCACAATACTCCAATTGTTTCTTTCTGGCTGCTTGCAGTATTTTTTCCTTGACCTGGGAACTCTTAAATTTGCTACAATATTCCTAGAAGTTTCTCTTTTCATGTCTCTTTCAGGAGGTGATTGGTGGATTCTTTCAATATTTTTTTGCCCTCTGGTTCGATAATATCAGGGCAGATTTCTTTGATAATTTCATGGAAGATAATGTCTAGGCTCTTTTTTTGATCATGGCTTTCAGGTAGTTCTATAATTTTTAGATTGTCTCTCCTGGATCTATTTTCCAGGTCAATTGTTTTTCCTATGAGATGTTTCACATTATCTTCTATTTTTTCAAACTTTTGGTTTTGTTTTCTAATTGCTTGGTTTATCTTATAGTCATTAGTTTCTCTGAACTCAATTCTCTCTTTTATGGAACCATTTTGTTCAGTAAGCTTTTGAACCTTGTTTTCCAATTGACTAATTCTGCTTTTTAAAGCCTCCTTCTCTTCATTGGCTTTTTGGACCTCAAGTGAGTTAAGCTCTTTTTAAAGGTGTTATTTTCCTCTGTATTTTTTGATTCTCCTTTAGCAGGCTGCTGACATGCTTTTCAAGCTCTTCTATGGCCTGAGCCCATTTCATATTCATTTTGGGGGTACTGGAGGTAGAGGCCTTGACTTCCTCTGACAGTATACCTTGTTCTTCCTCATCTGAAAGGATGGAAGGAGACACCTGTTCACCAAGAAAGTAACCTTTTATGGTCTTAATTTTTCCCTTTTTGGGGCATTTTCCCACCCAGTTACTTGACTTCTGAATGTTTTGTCAAGAAGAGGGTCCTAGTGCTTCTCCTCTCCCCAGTACAAGGCTGAGATTCAGATCAGGTGCTCAATTCCTCAGACCTTTTGGCAGAGGTGGGGCCTCCCCTGAGGGCTGAGGCTCAGATCAGGTGCTCAATTCCCCCAGAGGCTTTAAGCTATGCTGCCTGGACAATGGATCCACAGTAGCTATCTGGGGCTAGTACTGGGGGAACCCCGTTCCATTCTCGCCTAACTAGGAAAGTCGTCTTACACTGACCTTTGGAGCTCTCTTTGTCGTTTGTGGGTTGAGGGATCTGGGACCCTCCCTGCTGGGAATTCTGCCCTGGAAGTCTGTTCAGGTCTTGTTCTTCCCAGTGCTGTGGCCAGGGCTGGGCTCTGCTTAGCTCAGTGTCCCGTGACACTGAGCTTCCTGATGGCCTTCCAGGTTACCTTTGGCTGGAAACCTCTTTCACTCTGTTGTTCTATGGCTTCTGCTGCTCCAGAATTCTTGAGAGTCATTTTTACAGGTATTTTGTGGGTTGTGGGGAAAGTGCTAGAGGATATGCATCTTTCTACTCCACCATCTTGGATCTGTCCCCCAAAGAAATATATTTGTAAGAAACTGATTTAAAGCAATTGTGAAGAGTTATCAGAGATTTGTTTGAACATTCTTTTCTGATTTGCTACAATAATTCATCTTCATTTCACTTCTTTATCACAATGTTATTGATTTACAAATACTTTTCTTATTTTCTAAATAAAATATATGCCATTTTTTTTACATAGTATTTAATACAGCATTGAACACCTGCACCAGCATTGAACACATAGGCTTGGTAGAAGGGAGACCAAGCCTATGTGTTCTCTGATAGTCCTCTGGCATTAGGGAATCTCTCCTGAGAATATGTAAGGCTCCCCTGTTGATTCTTGCTTTCTCTGACTGGGCTCACAGCACCATGCTCCCTCAGTGTAGGTGCAGCAACTACTAAGTCTTGTCCAGGCACCTGGTTTCTGTCTAAAGAGAGCCCCACGGACGAGTCAGAGACTTTGGGGAAAATAAAACTGTAACAAATTTGTATGCTGAAAATGAAATGTAAAACAATGGGAGTCAGTTCAATGCAAAGCTTTATTGGCAAAAGAAAAAAGGAAGAGAGAGAGAAGAGGGTGTACAATTCAGACACACATTAACATTAACATGGTAATATCACTCACATTAAGTACAGCAATGCATTGGGGAGCAAAGAGAATGGTGGTCCATTTGACTGGAAGGGCATGCTTCCAGGCAACCTTCTGAAAGTGGTATTTCCTGATTTTGATGGCCAGGATCTGCCTGCTTTATATGTCAGGGCTCAGAGCACAAAAAAGATTTTGGGGGTACGCAGGTGCAGGGAGAAAAATAACTAATGCTTGGAAAGATATTATTTTTGGATACACAGCTGTACTAAACTTTAGCAAGTATTATTGCCAGTATTTTTCATAAATAGATTCTGTAAGCTATAGCTTCCTTTAAGGGAATATTGCCATGGTTGTATCAAGGTCACAAAGCCTAATCTTCTAACAATCTGTGTAAAAAAGTCTTGTTCTAATCCTCCTAAACACCCTTCCCACACCTAGTCAATTTAGTAAGTTTATAAGCAGCAACATGAAGAAACAGGCAATATAAAGGAGTAAGATTGAAAAGGGGAACCTGGAAATTCCATGGAGCAAAATTTACAAACAATATCATATATCAACCAAAATTCACAGCCTGCTAATCTATGTTGAATTGGGTGAAGTCAATTGAGCGCTGCTATCAGGCTTTTAGTTCCATGATATATAAATACCAGCAAATTCCTAACCTCCACAGTAAAGACTGGAGGGCAGCTAGATGACACAGGACAGAGTGCTGGATCTGGAGTCAGAAAGAATCATCTTCAAGAGTTCAAATCTGGCTTCAGACATTTACTAGCTGTGTGTGGCCCTAAGCAAATCACTTAACCTCTTTGCCTCAGTTTCCTCATCTGTAAAATGAGCTGGAGAAGAAAATGGCAAACCACTCCAGTATCTTTGCCAAGAAAACCCCAAATCAGGTCCAAAGAGTTGGAAACAACTGGAAAACAACTGAACAACCACACAGTAATGACCAGGAGATCATCAAAAGGTACTGATAGTTTTGAGATGATATGGACTTATTAACTTTATAGTTACACTGGCAACTTTAAAACAAATTGGCTGTGTTAATGAACTAACCAATTTCAAAGTGGAACAGATAAAAGTTAGCCTGTTTCGTCGATCAACCCTATAAAAATAAGACCTCAAATACCTGCCCCCCGAAAACTCTCCCATTTTCATAGTGTCCATGCTGCTGAGTGCTCCCAACTATAATCCATGGTATCATGACTGATATTCTCTGCCCCTCATCTTCTCCATCCCCTTGCCCTATCACATCTGCCTGTGTACCCCTTTGCCACTTTTCTCTGTAATTTCTGTGCATTTTGCACCCATAAACTCTGTGCCTAATTTCAGTGTGACTGCCTCTCCATTTCCTGCAGTCAGTTGTGGTCTTTCCTGGCAAGTAACCAAAGAACCATGTACACTTGCCCCCTATTTCATAATTTATAAATTAATTACAAGTTCACAATCCCAGATTCTCTAAGCTATAGCCTCTCTTAAGGGGAGACAGTCATGGTGGTCTCAAGACAATCAGGCCTAGTTTTACCACAATGTAGCAACAGTCTCAATTAAGTTTGTCAAAGTTTAGCTCAAAATTTCACTAGCCCTCACAAGAAAGTTAAAATATGAGAACTTGTCAAGCATATGTTAAATGTCTACTGTGTGCAAGTCACTGTGTTAAAGTATCAGGGTTACAGGATGAACAACTACCTAGTCCCTGAATACAAGGAATTTACAACCTAACAGGCAGACAGGACAGGAGAATAGGACATGAATCCAAGTAAATATATTTCAAGATGAAATGTACTGAGAAAAGATGTCAGTAGAAAAATATGAAAGGAGATTACTTTTGGAAGGAGTAGGTGCTGGGGGACAGCTGTTCAAAGGTCTTCATGGAAAAGCTGGCACCTGATCTGGGCATTGAAGGAAAAGAAATAATTCAACAGGTACAGACGAGAAGGGACTTCACCAATAAGTCTCAGAAAATACAGATTTAAACACCTTGTATAGTTAAATGAACCTTCAAACTTCTGGAATTCCAGTTCCTCTCAGAATGTTTTGTAAGTCCATGAACTGCATTATAGAAATGTTTGTCTTTTTTGTATTTGTATATTACACAATACATGGGAGGGAATGCCTCTCATGCACAAACCCATGAAAGTGGGAAAGGACAGGACTAGGCTGGGGAATAATTAGCTATTAAGCATTTCCAGACAGAGTGAATGAAGGGGAGTAAGTATAGTAGGTTAGGGACCTTAAAAGGGGGATGATTTTGGGAAGCCCTGCAAGGTTAAGGGGCACATAAGTAACTATATAGCCAATAGAGAATTGCTGAAGGCTTTCAAGAAAGGGAATGACACGTTCAGATCCGTACATAGTTACGACTACGTGGATAAGAAGGTACAATCAATAAATGAAGGCGTGGGATTCAGGATTTTCCATCTGGAGCTCTGACAAGCAATTTATGGATTATACAGGCTTACAGATGTAAGGAGAATAACTGCACATAAATGCATGTGGGAGTATAATGTCTGTAGTAATAAAATGGTGCGCTTCACAGCAATTATAAGGTTGGCTGGCTTAGTTATAAATTTTATAAGCCCTGTGATAATAAAATAGTGTTGTTCGAAGGACTTGCATTAATAGATGGAATTATCAGCTTCATGGAACTTGTAATTCTTGTGACAGAAAATTGGCACAATTCACCAATAAGTCTCAGGAAACATCTATTATAAAAGATATAAACAAGTTACTTGTGTGGTAGCTAGGAGTTCCAGCTGCTCTCAGAATGTGTTGCAACCCCATGAACTACATCATAGAAATGTCTTTTTAGTGTTTGTGTATTACTCCTAAGTTTTGGAATACTCATAAGATAACTTGTGACATCATTAAACAGTCCTACAGTTTAAAAATTTCATTTTCAGTATCTGAATAATTGCAGGCAATTAGGGGAAATTTGTTTTTGTAAAGAATATAAAATCAGGTTTATGCTGTAGAATTGCAATGGCTCCCTGAATAACCCGCATCAAACCAAAATAATTTTGGAACCCATTCTTTTGTTCAGGTATAAAATAAACGAGATTTTTAAAAAAAATGATCTGATTGATTTTCCCTTAAAAAGCCCCAGTGACCAAGAAAGTTTTCAGACAAAGGGGAGTTTCCTTGTGTTTGATGGTATGATATTGATACAATAATGAATTAAGAATTCCGTGCTCATTCATTTTACAGAGTATGCATTCTGGCCCAGCACTATGCTCATAGCAAGTAATCTAATTAATCACCACATTTACTGTTGTGTACTGCTATCCATCAAGAATATAAAATTACAACAAAGAAACAGGTTGTTAAACTTTCTGCTTTGTCAGTGGTAGAGGTGAACACTTAAAGATTTATCATTTACCTTCTGACATTAAAAGTGATAATTTGGTCTAGCTTATAATCTATCATGTAGGACAAAAGGGTTTTTACACTACTCAAAACCTTGACGATTTTATGGTATGGTATCGTTATTAAAAATAAATTTTCATTGATATTTTTGGTGAGATGGATGCAAAACATTCAATAATATCATTATAGTTATGCCATTATTTCCACATAAAGAGGATCCTATTGACTCCTGTAATACACTTTAAGTTTTTTATAGACTCATAAAGGAGATGTGCTGGCCACTCAGTACTCCTGCTTGATTCTCCTTGTGACAAATGACATTGATATCACAAATAGTTTAGTGGCTTCGAATCACAGAACCTCAGGTTTGGAAGGGATCTCAGAGACCTTCTACTTTACCTTGTAGCTGAGCAACGACCCTCTCCACAATATCTCATTCCATTTTGGCCATTCTCATGAGGGAATTTGTTATGATATCTGAATTGAAATCATTCATTATTCTTATGTGGTATATAAGATGCCAAGGAAAAACCTTTCCTTCCTTGTGACAGTCTTTAAAATACTAAAGACAGCAACTGCTTCCCCTTTTCTAAAAAAGAATTTTTCCTTTGTAAAATCAATCAATTGCAGTTTCCGCAGGCAAAATTAATCCGATTGGATTCTCATCACTTATTATCCTCACTTTCATCTGTGTTCACCATGCCGGTCAATCCTTCAAAGTTTCAATGATTTATGACCTCACTGATGTACATAGTCCCCCCATGATGCAGACAGCGACCCAATCACAACTACCCAATCTGTGTGACTTTCATTGCTATAACCCCTCAAATCCATCCCAGGGTTGGGGGGTTTCATCTAATGGCACCATTTAATGGATACCAATGGGTCATGAAAACTGTGCATTAAAAATCTTTTGCTGTATGAGATTAATCTGTCTTGCTTTGGGGGGGTGTCATATATTTCTCTGATATTATCATCTGTGACATTTCTTCAGTGTAATTCCTCACTTGTAATTTGCAACACTCTTCACACTCATAATGGACTTTTTATTGCCCATTGAGTGATTTTGAACTTTGTTTCTTTCAAGACTGTCATGTTCCATTGTTTATAGTCATACAACATCAGTGGAAGAATATGAGTATTAAAATATGGATATACATATATATTCATCCGTATATGTTACATATGTTTGTTCAAGATTCATATGCTGATGTACCAAAGTTCCTTAAATTACTCATTTAACAGCACATCATGTGTGAGCATTATGCATATTTTATCCAGCTAGTTTTTCATGTGTGGATAGTTTGGTGGAACTCTTTTGAGTGATTATTAATCAAATGTGTAACACTGCAATGTTCTGGGTTTTATTTAAAAGTGATGGAGTCATAATGAGACATTGAACTAAGGTAGTGGCAGTAGGCATACAGAGAAATGTTTTAGTAATATATTTAGGTTTGTTAATACTACTTATTTTTCATGATTTCTATGAGAATTAATACTAGATTGAAAATTAACTTTCTGTTAAATTGAATTGTAGTGGAAAAGAAGAAATAGAAGTTTTAGTCAGATGATTGGCATTTGAATTCTGGCTGTGATGCTTTTGCTACCTATGGGATCCTGGGTTTTCAGTTTCTACTTCTGTAAAAATAATAACAATATCTGCAATACCTAGAGTTTAGTATTTTTGTGCAGAAAGCTTTTTGTTAACCTCAAAATGTTATATAAATTTGAATTACCATTACTCAGTTCTAAAGGAATTTCTTTAAGAAGTAAAATTAAAAAAAAGAAAGAGATAAATAGTAGAGGGCAGTTGGCATAGTGAAAAGAGCGCTGGATTGTGCTAGAGACTCCAGCTCTAACTGTGTATCTGCTACTAATTAGTTGCATGGACTTTGATAAGTCACATCTCTAAGCTTCCTTATATATAAAATGAGGAAGCTGGGTTATCTAGGGTATATTCCAGCAGAAAAATCCTATGATTTATCATTTAAAAATATTTGTGGTTCTAATAAGTGAAGTGAGTGAAAGCAAAGTTCAAAAGAAATGAAAGATGGCAATAGAATTTCAGTTTTATCTGAGGTTCATATTTAATACAAATGCAAATTTGCAAAATAATGATGCTGTATTTTGATGGGGTTCTAGGAAGGAATAATGCCTCCGTTTTGGTCCAATTATTCCATTTTATTACTTGTGTTTAAATCAGAATATCTCAATTTATTACACACCTAATATTATCTATTGAAACTGCCAAATAGCATTTTTACAATGACTACTAAAGGGTTCATGTATTATTGATGTTTTATGTATTTTTCCATGTATAATCATGTATTTTTGTTGAAAATTTTATGTAGTATCACTAAGATAGTATTATTTTGGTATTAATTTCTCCAAATATATCAAAAGAGATACACATTTATTGCTCTTTTGCATTCAACTAGAATATTTTCCTAACAGATTATGATTAAATCGGAGTAATAACACTTCTTCTTTATGACTTACTCATTTGCAATGTTTAGAGGTTGGTTATTTCCTAGTATTGTTTTATCCCACTGATAAGACTGGATAGACTAACTATCCAGACAACAGGAATGTGATTCTTCTGGTAGTTTTCAATCGATGACCTTACTTCAGTGTGAAATGGCTCCAGAATATCTTTCTAATCTCTGTCCTTCCTTAAACCAAATTGCCAGATAACAGGAAAGCAGGTTCCATGTGGGAGAGAGAACAGCTGGATTTGGCTGTGATGGTAGCAGTCCGAAACATCCGTATTCTCTTCTTCCACTCACCTTTAACCCTAATGTGAGTAGAGTTTTCCTAACTCTCCTAAGATCCTAAGATTCTGAAAGCATACACAATTAGAGCAGAAAAGTTACCGGAATAATTGTCTCCTTGTATAACTAGTTGGGAATGGTGGTTAAATGACATTTCTATCTTCTATTTTGAGTTGAAATAATTTCTCTTCCCTCCTTTCCACTCATGCTGATATCAGCCCTCATATTCTTCCTTAGAGTATTTTGGGGTTCACTGACTCCTTTGGTACTCTGGTGAAGTCAGTGGATCTTTACTGAGAATAATGTTTTTAATGCATAAAATAAAATAGAATTGCAAAGGAAGTCAAATACGTTACAGTTATTGAATTTGTTCATGGTCCCCAGGTTAAGAACTCTTGGGTCCTCTAGAGTATTGTCAAAACTTTCTATTTGGTCTCTCTGGTTCAAACATCCCTCACAAAAATAATCTTCCTAAGGCACCAGTCTGTTCATGTCATTCCCTCATAAAGTTTAGGTGGTTCCCACTGCTTCTTTCATAATGAATGAAACACTGTGGTAAGTCAACTCACAGAGCCGAAAGGGGTATGAGGTCCTCCCTCAGGCATCCTGGGTTGGAAACTGTGAGGAAGTACATGGACGTCTGAGTTCCTGGTTCCTAAGATCCCATGTTCTAGTGGAAGGAGGATGGGGAAGATGTAATGGAGTAGAGGCAACATGGCTTGGAAACATCCAGGAAATTCTTTAGCCTTGCATGTAGGCCCTGCATGACCTGCTTCAACCTGACTTAATAGCCTTGTCCCATTATACCTAGAGTTTAATTGATTGCTGGCTGTTGGCAGGTCATCTCCCAATCTCTATGCTTTTGCACAGGTTCTCTGCATGCCAGGAATGCATTTCACTTCTTTCTTAGAATCAACTTTCTTTAAAGCTCAGGTTCTATTTTCTACGAAGCCTCTCTAGAGCCCCCAAGTTGTCAGCGTTGTTTCCCTTTGTAATGGGTGTCTGGCTCATATGCAGACCCATTTAGTTTGTTAAGATGGGGTTATCTACATGGGGGACACTAGGCAGCTGTTTTATGGGGAATTGTGTAGCCTGGAGCAAACATATATTAATATTCTGCCCTGGCCTACCATTTGGGTTGAGAAGAGTCTTTTTTCCCTGGTAGCATATCAGAACTGTCAGGGACTTCAATGTGACCCAACTCAGAACCAGCCATATCTTGGGGATTTACATCATGGGGAATGAGATGATTACTTCATTCATAATTCATGTGACCAGGTAGTAAGGGAGAAGAGTCATAGGGCCCTTAGGGATATATGGCTCCAAAGAAAGAGCTCTAGGTCTTTCACCTTTATGTTCTAGGTGTAGGGAGGAGAATCTCTAATCTGGGCCAGGAGTGTGAGGCATGGGGATCTGGGAGGCTGAGAACCCAGCCCAAGTACTGTAGTTAGTCTAGCAATTGACATTCCAAGAAGTAAGAATCTGGGACTTCAGCCCAACAGAAGCAATTCGTAATGGTGGCTTTGGATGTGAACTTGGTGGGACCAAGGTTATGCAGGATTTGAGCTAAATTGTGAGCCTAACCCCTTACCAAAGACTGAGGTGGCATAGGGGGAATTGTGCTCTGAGGCACTGAGGAAAATGCATATTTGTTCTTGATAGACCTTTCAAGTAAGTATCACTTTGTAAAAACTATCCAATGTTACTTGGTTAAATGGAACTGGAATGCTAATCCCTCCTCTTCTAAGATATATGGAACAACCAGTGGGTGACTTAAGCCAATGCAGAGAAAAGAGATAATCCCCAACTTTCTCACAGCATCTAAGAACCCTGAGATAGAAATGTTACATCTGTTTACCTGGAAAGCATGGAGGCAGTCAGTTAAATAACCTTATTTTTGCATATCTATGTATGTTTTGTAACTTCCTAAATGAATGTAAGTTCCTTGAAAGGAGGAACTGTTTAATTTTAATTTTTGTATCCCTATCAGATTGCACAGTGCCTAATTCACATTCGCTAATTTAGAAACAAATAGCCACAGTTATGTTGTTTATCGTTTAGTTATTTTTCAATTGTATCTGACTCTTCATGACCCCATTTGGGGTTTTCTTGGTAATGATAATGGAGTGGGTTATCATTTTCTTCTCCAGCTCATTTTACAAATGAGGAAACTGAGGCAAACAGGGTGAAGTGATTTGCCCAGGGTCACAAAGCTAGAAGTGTCTGAGACCAGATTTGAACTAAGGAAGATGAGTCTTTCTGCTACCTAGCTGTCCCTAGGGAAAACATGTCATATTAGTATAGGTTGAAAAATTGGGGATCTGGCACATAAGGGTATTAAAAATCTCTGTTACTTTCTCTCTGTCTTTCTCTGTCTCTTTTGGTCTCTCTGTCTCTCTCTTTCCCTCTCCCTCTCTCTTTCATCTGTCTCTGTCTTTTTGTCTATCATTATTTAAAGAACCACCATAGAAGAAAAGGAGTAGACTCATTCTCCTTGGTTCCAGTGGATAGAATTTGGAGAAATGAGTGAGAGTTGCTGAAAAGTATTTTTAGTTTAAGGTTAAAAGGGAAAAAAAAACAGCCCCAAAGTAGAATATACTGCTTGAGAAGGTAGTGGATTCCTCCATTTGGAAATCTTCATGTAGAAGTTGGATAATCACTTTCTAGGATTCCTGTAGAAGGGATCACTCAATAGTTATGGGTATGACTTGATGGCCTCTAAAGTTCTTTTCTCTAGTCTTATATCTTGTAATATATCATCATTTCTATTTAATTAGCCTTGATCTTTTTAAGATTGAAGATTTAATACAAGACATAACAATTAACAAAATAAATCTCCAGTTATGTCTCTTAAAATAACAATTAATGACATTCTATTTTATTAAACACATACACATAATTAATAAAAATGTTAAAAATAGAAAGTTACTTTAAATTCATCACCAGTGTTAGGCCTTTTAATGGCAAAGCTTAAAGGAGAGTTAAAAAGAAAAAAGGTTTCTGAGGTAAACATAATTATAGGTCTTATCAAATATGGTTTATATGCAATCCTCCTTTGCTTTGACAGTACATTAATAAAGTCTCACAGTGTTTCATCAACACAAGATACATTTCTACCTTTATCATCATTTTTCTTTTCAGGGTTTGAATTTGATTACTAAAATGTCTTTCAAATTACTTTTTGCCAAAAATACACATAATGTAGTACAACATACAGACAGTGAAGTTCTATGTTTTAGCAAGATAAACATTTTTTAGAATACTTATAATTATACTGCCCTGGACAGAGAGGTCTGAAATGATAAGTAAGGAAAATAAATTAAAGAGGAAAAAGTTTTTCTAAGGAGGACCCTAAAGAGCAGGGTCTTTTTGGTGGCACTCAGCAGAGTTGAGAAAAATGGTGGTAGAGGATACTGAGGTTATTCTATTACCTTTCTGGAATATAGATATTCGGCTTCAGAGAATGAGAACAACTGGAGGAAAAGAACAACCTGACATAGCATGGAGCCTTGAGACGATTGAATGCTCCGGTGCCATAATTTTTTTGGTGGGGGAATAAGGGAAGGAACGGAAGGTAAGAGGAGAAATGCTAGTTCTGAATTCTTTCATCTCCTCTCTTATTTTCTCCCACAAAAGGATATTAAGTAGAAAGGAAAACAGTACAGCTTAATGGAGGATTAAGTAGGAGTAAAGAAAGGCTATAAGTATTCTCTTCCCTGCTGTCATAATAAAAGCATTCTAACCTTATGTCTATTTTTCTTCTTTCCCTTTGAATTTACCCTTGAGGGTAAATTCTAATCTTTAATATTATTTTAATCTTTCTGTGTTTGTAATACGTCCATGATAAGAGTATGTGATAAATATTTCTTGAGCTTTGTACTGAATATGCATAAATTGCTTCACTCTTTCACTTGCTATGATCCTAAAGACCCTGACACAAATCCTAACCCGTACAGCCAAGGGTTATATTGTTCAGTTTATCATGGGGCATTTGTAACATGTATCGTTTTTGTTTCTGTACATTAAAATGATAAATTTTAGCAGAGGGAGAGATTAGTAAAAAGAGAGGGGATAGAGGATGGGAATTGAATGGAAATCATGGAATGCAGAATAAAAGCCCATCTCCTATAGGTTCTCTTTCCTATAGGTGGTTAGGGAGAACCTAAGGCTTTCAACAGGAAGACAGAAAACTGAAAATTGATCCATATACCTTACTAAAAAGTCACTATAGCTGAATGATGGAGACTTGTAAGAGAGTTTCCCATTCAAATTCCAACTCAAGCATCATCTCTTTTAGTCTCCCTGAATCTTTTCTTTCCTTAAATCCTCCAAAGAATGAGTTCCTGTCTCATTGTCCCTATTAATATGCAGGCTAATTAAAGAAAAGGACTTTATCCTAATTATCCTTATCTTTACCCTCAACACCTCACACAATACCTTGTCCATGATAAGAAATTATTAACCATTTGTTAAATATGGAAAATCACATCCATGATTCTGAAATTTTATCTTCTCTACCATAAAACTTTAGCTATGATAGAGCCATGAGAGGAGGCATTTGGGTGAAGAGAAGTAAGAATCCTGCTTAGCTACACAGGAGGTGTATTTTCAGGACAATGGGAAATGTGAAGTATATTCATTTGTATGAACTAGGCACCCACACATAGCTTTTGGTTAGGTGTTCACATTCATGTTTGATTTAACCTACCTGAAAATATGCATGCATTTAGGTGAACATAGACTTATAGTTTTACATCTCTTAGAGGACTTATAGCTACTAGTAGCTCTACTAAGAAAAGAAGAAATGCCCTAAGCCATAGCTCAAAGCTGCCCATAGCCTTCCTTATAAGAATGACTAATAAGAATGTAAGACTCCCCAAATACCTGACATTGATACACTACTCCCCTATCTATGGTGTTCAAGTCACTTAGAGCTATATTCTATTGCTACATAATGATGGCAAACTAGTCCATAATCTCTAGCAGGACTTCCTACTTAGTAATTCAATACATATTTAAGTCCCTATTTTGTGTGTGTGTGTGTGTGTGCACGATCATGGAATGCTGCACAGAAGAAATGGCATCTGAAAAAAACCGTGAAAAATAATAAGAAGCCTGAAAGTCTGAAATGGAAGGGGGTAAATTTCTACTTAATTAGTTTCACCAAAAATTTATTAGTTACCTACAGTGCTAGGTGCTGTGGCTTCTGCCATTAAGAGTAGAGATTAGAAAAGGAAGCTACAGCCTAGGGCTCTGATGGCCCCCAAGGAATTATGAGACATGGGGCAAATTTTTAAGTTCTTTGTGGAGCAAAGGAAATGTTGATTTTAAAATAGCAAGAAAGTGGGGCAGAGTGGCTCATAATATGGAAGGGCAAATGGTTATAGTCTCCTGTCCTACAGGATGATCAAAGTAGGTTGGGGCCAGGATAGTGATAGGCAGCTGAGGGTTGATTAAGGTAGGTGAGTTCTACGATGATGACTAGATTATCTCTCCAATAAAATAATCCACCTCTATTCAGATTGGAGAGTTTTTGTGAATTTATTGGGGTTGGGGTGGTATTTAGAGTCTGAAGAAGTTTGACTTGAACACAGAACTTGTGAAGAATAATCTAAGACTGGAAAGACAGATTGGAGCCAAACTGCGGAGAGCCTTAAGTGTCAGGCTAAGGAGGTTATATTTTATGTTAGAAACAATGGTAAATGATTGAAAGTTATTAAGTATGGGAATAACATGGTAAGACCAATGCCCTAAAAAAGATTTTTTTTCTAACATTTGAATTGGAAAAAGGAAAAATATTTCATTTGAAATGACAAAAGGACATCCAGTTATAGCAAGCCACTGGAGACAGAGAGAAATGAAGGTTGGATATATGGATTTGTGAGTCGTTAGCAAAGAGGTGATGTTTGAACTCATGGTGTCTGATGAGATCATCAAGGGAGACATGGCGGAAAAAGAAGAGGGCCAAGGTCATAACTCTGGAGTATTATCTACACTTGGGATGATCTGAAAAAGAGGCTGAGAAGGAACAGTAAAACTGGTAAGAAGCAAAGCAGGAGATGGCAATGTTATAAAAACTAAAGGAGGAGAAATTATCAAGGAGGAGGACTGTAATTAATAGTAGTAAAAGTTGCACAAAGGTAAAGTAGGATGAGGACTGAGAAAAGTTGCTGGACACAGCAATTGAGAAATCACACACAACTCTTAAGAGAGTCACTAAACTAGAGCGGGGAGGATCCTTCAGATCTGATTTCAACTTTGAAATAAAGGGTATAGTTTTCCCTCTGACCCTCAAGGGATGTTCAGCAGACTGAAAGATTACCATGAGGAAAGGTAACCTCCTCTTAATTAAAGCCTATATGGATCCTAAATGCCTTGGAGAGAAGGGCTGATTTTATATTGCACAGTTTTGTTTTTCTAATCCTGGGAACCAGCAAAGTTCCAAACATATAGTATGTGCATAATAAATATTTATTGAGTTGAAAGGACACGGGACTTCTCTTTTAGAGGAATTTTCCTACTTTTTTTTTTTGTAAGGATAGATCAGTAGGAATTTATCTTTCTAAAACTCTCTATTAGGCACAGAAGAAAATAAATGCAACTCTTTCCTTATTTCTCTCTTGCTTTCAAACAGGCTTAACTGAAGCTCTTCCTGTCTCTCCCTTTTCCTCATCTGCTCAGTTTGAGCTGGTAGGCTCTATGACCTTGTCTCAAATAAGCCAGTCCCAGAAGGCTCTAGTAAAGACACAGATTAAGAATCTAATTCTATCTTCTGTATATCGTGTGTTTCTATTTCAGGGGGTATTATTAAGAATTATAGCCTCAATTTATAGATGTCATTTTTGATAGATTTGATGTTTATATTGAGTTAGAAATTCCCTTAAAAGCCCATAGATTATCCCTCTAATACTGTAATCCAGGAACTTTAAATCCTCTCCTATTCATATCATCCTAAAAAATAGTTTGGGCAGGTAGATGACACAGTGGATAGAGCCCCCTGGGCTTGGAATCTGTTAGGCTCAGCTTCATGAATTCAAATCTAGCCTCAGAAACTTATTAGCTATGTTACACTGGGCAAGCCATTTAACCCTGTTTGCCTTGGTTTCCTCCTCTGTAAAATGAGCTAGAAAAGGAAATAGAAAATAACTTCAGTATCTTTACCATGAAAATCCCTAATGGAATCACTGAGAATCAGATATGACTGAAAAACAATCGAATAACAGCAATAAAGAAAAGGAAATACTTTTCCTTACTGTCATTCTCAACTAAACTTCAGGGCACTGTCCTGTTTTCTCAAGGTGTTAAGTTCCTGGTTCACATTCTGTCTCTCTATATCAACCCTCACATATGAAAATTTTAAAATTTACATTTATGTCCCTTCAAATATCCTAGCTTTCCAGTTTAATCAGTATTCTTGACTTGTGTTAACACCCTCTCCATTCTCCCTCAGAAATCCATAGGATGGTTGGACCTTTGACTTTACTTTCAACCAAAATTGTTTTATCTCTATTATCTTAAACTTTGCATTATACTTTTTCATAACAATTTCCTGTTTTTGGACTTTTTACATGGCCTCTCTTCTCCTAAACCTGTTTTTTATCATCATAAAAACTTCCAAGTCCTTTTTCTCTCTTGAGAAATGTTATGGCTGTCTTATTAAGATTCCAAAAAACAATTACCCACAAAGCATTTTGCAAAGAAACCAAGAGTTGCTATTTGGCTAAGAGAGTAAATTAAGCCCCCAACTGCCTTCTTCAAGAAGTGTGCATGTATATGTGTGTATATGTGTGTGTGTGTATACACCCATATGCACAGATACGTATATACAGACACACATATGTATACCACTTTCAGTGATAATGGATGGCAAAGAATACAGGTATCTTGTTCTTAATGAATAGCAAACAATGTTGAGATCAATGTTCAGTTACAAAAATTATACCCAAAACTTGGTCATATTTGGTCTTCTGTCACAAACACTATATGCAAGCTCTACTTTGACAGGGTAGAAATTTCCCAAAAGCCTGCATCTGTGCAGCGTTGCCATCCCAAATGACCAGACAGCCAAAAGTTCACATTCTCCTGGTTTTCTCTCTCCAAACTCTCTCTCTTTCCTACTATGGATTGATATCTGAGTGCTTTTAGTGGAAGCTCTTGACTCCTGGAAGGCACACTTTCCTTAGGGGAAAAAAAGACTTGAATGCATGCATGCAGGACAGAAGTTGGTTTTATGTCTTCTCTCTTTCTTTGAAGAGGTCAAAGACTATGAACATGGATCACTGAACACAACATTGGGCTTGACTGATGTTTTATTGAGTTTTCATGGGCTGTTTTTCCCTCCTCAGTCATTCCATGTAGTAAAGGATTACTTTCTGGGATGGGTAAGGGAAGAGGGATAAAATGGGAAACAAATGATATAAAAATGAACTATATACTTTTTTTAAAAGTAGGATTTATTTGAGATGGAAAAAGATTCATGAGGTGTGCCATAAGGACAATGATGTGCTGGTCCTGTGCCAGCCCATGGAAAGGGACATTGAGAACAGTAGCCCTTGGTCCATTACTAGAATTTATTTCTGTCAATAGAGCTACTTGGAATAGCAGACTTTAAGCAAACCTGTGCTCTCTAAGTATAAGCTCCAGATTCTTTCTGACCAGACCACCCATATGTTAGTTGCAAGTAGAAAGGATAGCTTGGTTCAAGATCCAACATGATGGTGGCTAACATGATGGCACTCTTCAATTCATAAAAGACTCCCTCTTGTTCTCATTCTGAGTAAACAGCTTCCTTCTTTAACACTTGGGTGGATGGTTAGTGAGCATTGCCCTAGGATGAGTTATTTATGAAAGCTGGCTTTACCCAATTACTACTTCAAAACCTCTATTCTTTGCTATCTTGTTTCTTACCTCACTTCTTGGCATGTTTTTTCCTCCTAAAGCTACCAATGATTTTTAATTACCATATAATATGACTTTTCTCAGTCTTCATCTTTATTGACATCTGTATAGTATTTGATATTGTTGACCTCCTGAATGTTTTCTTTTTTTTCTGGAGTTTCATGACATTACTGGCTCCTTATTCTCATCCTCTGTAGCCGACTGTTCCTCCTAAGTTTATAGTTTGTATCCTTAGCATCTAGCGCAGTTCCTGACACATAGTAGACACATAATAAATGCCCACTGATTGATGTGTTATGTGATGGCTACCAATTCCAAAAGACCTTCCACCACTATGACCATGTATATATCCAATAAACACCAGATGGATTTGATGGAAGACGTACTTCCTTAGTTTGTAATGAAGTCCTAGAGAAATTGAGTTAATATCACTCTCCATTGCTGTAAATTTTCCTGCATCTATAGGGAAGATAGCATGATTACTGTTTATACATACCACAACAAATTTGTCTAAGAAGCCTACTGTAAGGTTGGGGAGGGGGGTAAAGTGGGAGAGTGACAGGGAGGATTTTCTGATCATGTCATTCCCCTGCTCCAAAATCTTAAGGAGTCCCTATCTCCCCACTGACTCATATAAAATATGAACTCCTTATCCTAATATTTATAGAGCTCCAAAATCTGGCTGTAGTTTACCTTTCCACATTCCTTCTTGTCACTCATCTTTATGCAAACAAACTAGCCAGATATAACATCCAGTCCTCTTGAGTCTATGCTTTCACACGGATTGTCCATTATGTCTGGAATGCACTCCCTCCCCACACCTCACCCATCTCCCCAGAACTTCTAGGTCTTTCAAGTTTGAGCTCAGATATTTCCTCCTCAATGAAATTGTTCCTCCTCCCCTAAGTTGTTAGTGTTCTCTCCTTCCTAAATCTACCATAGAATAATGGATTTAGAGCTAGAAGGGATCCCAGAAGTCATTTAATCCACATACCCTCTCATTTTATGGATTGAAAACTGAGGCAAATGAAGGTTAAATAAACTGCCCAAGGTCACACAGATAGTAGCAGAGGGCATATGCAAACCCAGGTCTTTTGCCTTTCAGAACAATGTATCAGCGAATACGTGTACACATTGTTTTCACCAAAGAATGTATGTTCCTTAAGAGTAGAGTCTGTTTCTTTCATTTTGTTTTGAGTCCTTACATAATAGATACTTAACAAGTATTTTCTGAATCAGAGTCCAATTACATCACTTGGTATTTGAAGTGCCTATTTCATACTAAAAACTGTTACAGAATGCAAAAATACTTGAGGGTCAATCTACCAATCTACCATGACATATGGGGATAAAATCACAAAAGGTTCCTTAAAGAAATAAAAAAAATTAAAATTACTGGGAAAAAGAAAACTTGAGAGATATCCAGTGTTCATAGTTGGACTAGTACAATAAAATTAAAATGATGATACTATCTACATTAATTTACAAATTTAGTGCTGTACTAATCAAACTATCAAGGCAATATTTTAAAGGGTTATACATAAAATAACAAAAAACAATGCATTTTGAAAAATTAAAAGAGTTGAACTCTCAAGAAAAACAAAAAAATACTCATAAGAATGAAGGAAGAATACACCTTTCAGTGGGAAGAATTTTTTGAAAAGTACTTTGACAGAAATTAGATTTTAGACCAACATATTACACCAAATACCATAATAAATCCAAAGTTATATGTGGACTAAATATTAATAAATCATACCATAAAAATTAGAAGAGAAGCATATCAGATACTTTTTATTTCTCTGACTTGTAGATAAAGGAGGATAGAATTCTCAGAGATGGTCAAAATAGCATTTATTAATAGTGCAGAATATATCATATAATAATATGATTTCATGAAACTGAAGAGCTTTTGAATGAACAAGATCCGCACAATAAGGATGCAAAGGAAAGCTGTAGGTTGGGAAAATATTTACATCCAATATGTCTATTAAGTATCTGATACTGAATCTAATATTAATCAATTAACAAGCATTTATGAACTGCTTAGTATGTACTGAGTAACCGCAGTGTGTGTTTGAGATACAAAGAAAGGCAAAAACAATACTTTTCCTCCAAAAACTTAAATTCAAATGGGGAATAAAACAAATAGATACATATAAGATAAATACAGTGAAGATGAAACTAACTCAAACATATAAGACCAAAAGCAACTGTCAAATTGATAAGTAGTTGAAACATATGAACAGTTGCTAAGAATTATAAATTATTAAGTCATATGAAAGACTGCTTCAAATCACTAATAAGAGAAATGCTAAATGAAACAATTCTTTATTTTCATTTCACACCCAGGAAATTTGCAAAAATGACAAGTTCATGCTGTATGACTTATGTAAAGATTTATGCACTGTTGATGGAATTGTGAATTGGTCTAGAAATTCTGAAAATAATTTAGAATCATGTTAAGAAATGACTACACTGTCCATACTCTCTAACCCAGAGATCCCACTGCAATGGGCACAACAGGTTATCAAAGATAGAAATGTCTCAGTTGTATACGGTTCCTTAGAGATATTCTTCCTATAGAAGAGTCCCTGACTACACTATGAGAAAATAGGCTGAAGAGTCTATTGAAAAATAGCCCACCACGGGTCACAAATGCTATACCTGTGGGTACCGAAGGTCCCCATATGCACAGATTCAGTTTCTTATTTGAACTCCCTATTTCTGAATCTGGGCTTTTTATGAATCCTCCACAGAGTCCAGAACTTATCCCTTCCATCATTTTTGATCTTCTAAATGCTCAACTGCATCCCTAACTCAATTAAAGCTCACTGGGAAGTAGCATTTTGATATTTGATGCTTTAGTTCCTCATTAAGATCTCAATTAAATATTTT
Source organism: Potorous gilbertii (assembly GCA_028658325.1). Taxonomy (NCBI): domain Eukaryota; kingdom Metazoa; phylum Chordata; class Mammalia; order Diprotodontia; family Potoroidae; genus Potorous; species Potorous gilbertii. The sequence continues at coordinate 156,019,612 of CM053771.1, read as the reverse complement.
GATTAGAATTTTCTTCCTGCCAATACAAGATTGCTCACAACTGTTAGAACTCATTAGTGCAATTAACAAGGGATAGGTCCTATCACTGGATTCTCATCATTATGGCAATGAACATACCCAGGAGATGCCCAGGATTCTACAAATGTACCCGCAGTTTTTCCATGAAAGTCACTATCCTGTGCATTGCAGACTCTACCACGTCCCCTATAATGAATGACATTCTTGCTAGATCATAGGCAAATGGAAACAATTGTATTTCAAATGCTAGTCATTTCCCAGTACCCCAGGAACACCCCAGGTCCTTTCATTGATCTCTCACTGGAAACTAGTAGAAAAATAATAAATACATCTGATGGTGGAGGCTGGGCAGATGTGGTCAAATGAACCAGATGTGGCTGTGGAGCTACACATGTAGTTATTGTCCTCATCTTTTGCAACTGGTCACCCAATTGCTGTGTAATATTTTCTTGCAAGGATTCTTAACATGGGGCCAGTGAACTTGTAAAAAAAATAGTTGGATAACTGTAATTTAATATAAATGACTGCCTTTGTAATTTTATGTACTTTTTATGCATTTAAAAACATTATTCTGAGAATGTGGTCGCTAGGCTTCATCAGGCTTCCAAAGGGATCCATTACAGAAAATATGTTAATAACCCCTATTGTAAGGTAATGGGAGGGGGCAACTTTTCCAAGGAAGATGAGTAACAGAGAAAGGATCCTCAACTGCTGCTGCATTTGCTTTTCCTAGAAGGAAAGTACCCTTGTTCAGGCCTTGTCACACATGCATCAGGCTACTAAGTCTGAAAATCGTCAGTAACACAGCTTTGCATAAGACAGGGATAGGGAACCTGAATGCTTGAGGCCACATGTGGACCTCTAGGTCCACAAGTGTAGCCCTTTAACTGTGACCTCAAGGTCACAAGTTTCCCACTGCTGGTATAGGATTTTAAGGTTTATAAGTCACTTTCTTGAATTATTCTCCAGGAGAAACTGTACATGACAGCTGGTTATACTCTGTATGCTACTCTTCCTTGGGTAACCCAGAGGAACCCCTTGGACGTCCAAAGGAGCCAATTGTAACCATCTTCACAAGGAGGCAGGGAACAGTTACAAAAGGATAAAAGCAGAAAATAGAGAAACAACCCCAAATATTCCCTATCAGTTTTATGGTCAACTTGTTCACAGTACCACACCTCACTGTTTCAGAAAATGAAGAGCTGATGATTAGAGGGGAGTCTGCAATTTACCACTTCTGCACCTTCTGTAATATACTCTGCTCTCATTCCTCACCCCTGGGGTGGAATTGCCTGGAAGTACATCTTCTGCAGGTACATCATCCACACTCTCAGGTCCCTGCTTGCTAGGCTGTTAACCATATGTTTTTCTTCCAGGTGCAGGGTGACTTTGCTATTATGACATCTTAAAGCTATGTAAGGGATTCAAGAACTAAATACATTTTGTATTCAATGCTACTTTTCATTTGGCTTTAAAAAAAAAACAAACAAATCCAGTAATTCTCAAAACTTTTCTATCCTTTACCACTGACAAAATTACCATTACTTAAAGAATTATTTGGGGTGGGGGAAGCCAAGATAGCAGAGTAGGAAGGTGCACATACCCCAGCTCTTCCCCCACAGCCCATAAAATATCTGTAAAGAAAGACTCAACAAATTCTAGAATAGTAGAAGTCACAGAAAGACGAAGTAGAGATTTCCAATCCAAGGTGACCTGGAAGGCCAATGGGAAAGGTCTGTTCAAGCCAGACAGGGAATACAGCTCAGCCTGTACTGTGGGCACTCCAGGAGCAGCAGGACTGGAGCAGGCCTTGGGGGCAGAATCCCCAGTGGCAGCAGAGATCTCTCAACCCACAGGCACCAAAGGTCAATGAGAGGCCTTTTCAGTTGGCCAAGAAGGGAGCAGCTCTGGCCCCAGGTGGCAGCAGCAGAGGCCACAGTGGGCATGTAGCAGCTCCCACAGCAGGCAGCAGCTAGCATCCATTGTTGGAGGCCTCATTGCAAAGCCCCTGGGGGAACTGAGGAGCTGATTTGAACCTCAGCTCTCAGTGGCGGCCCTGTCCTCACCTAAAGCCCCTGAGGGAATTGAGCAGATGATCTGAATCTCAGCCCCAAGTTCTGGCTTGGCAGGACTGGAGGCAAGGTGGTTATGGAGAGGAAATTCTATTACTCACAAATTCTGGACACAAAAGTTTCTGGTTGCTCCCAGACCAGTGCAGGCTTGACTGTGCCACTTTAGAGGAACTAAGATCTTACAGTATACCCTACTCTTGACAAAGAACCCAAAAGTCAAGTAATTAGCTGGAAAGATGCCTAAAAAGGGAAAAAAGTAAGACTATAGAAGGTTGCTTTCTTGGTGAACAGATATCTCCTCCCATCCTTTCATATGAGGAATAATAATACTTACCATCGGGGAAAGATATAAAAGTCAAAGCTTCTGTATCCCAAACATCCAAAATGAATATTCAATGGTCTCAGGCCATAGAAGACCTCAAAAAGGATTTTGAAAATCAAGTAAGAAAGGTGGAGGAAAAATTGGGAAGAGAAATGAAAGAGATGCAAGAAAATGATGAAAAGTGGGTCAACAGCTTGCTTAAGGGGAACCCCAAAAATGCTGAAGAAAATAACACCTTTAAAAACAGGCTAACTTAATTGGCAAAACAGGTTCAAAAAGGCAATGAGGAGAAGAATGCTTTCAAAAGCAGAATTAGCCAAATGGAAAAGGAGGTTCAAAAGCTCACTGAAGAAAATAGTTCTTTCAAAATTAGAATGGAGCAGATGGAGGCTAATGACTTTATGAGAAACCAAGAAATCACAAAAGAAGACCAAAAGAATAAAAAAATGGAAGATAATGTGAAATATCTCATTAGAAAAAGAACTGACCTGGAAAACAGATCCAGGAGAGACAATTTAAAAATTATGGGACTACGTGAAAACCATGATCAAAAAAACAGCCTAGACACCATCCTTCATGAAATTATCAAGGAAAACTGCCCTGATATTCTAGAACCAGAGGGCAAAAGAAGTATTCAAGGAATCCACCAATCACTGCCTGAAAGAGAAACTCCTAGGAACATTGTGGCCAAATTCCAGAGTTCCCAGTTCAAGGAGAAAATATTTCAAGCAGCTAGAAAGAAACAATTTCAGTATTGTGGAAATACAATCAGGATAACACAACATCCAGCAGTTTCCACATTAAGGGATCCAAGGGCTTGCAATATGCTATGCCAGAAGTCAAAGAAACTAGGATTAAACCAAGAAACACCTACACAGCAAAACTGAGTACAATACTTCAGGGGAAACAATGGTAATTCAATGAAATTGAGGACTTTCAAGCATTCTTGATGAAATGACCAGAGCTGAAAGGAAAATTTGACTTTCAAACACAAGAATCAAAAGAAGCATAAAAATTTAAACAGGAAAGAAAAATCATGAGGGACTTACTAAAGTTACATTCCTACATGGAAAGATAATATTTCTAACTCTTAAAACTTTTCTCAGTGTCTGAGTAGTTGGTGGGATTACAGATACACACACACACACACACACACACACACACACACACATACACACTCAGCACACAGTGAGTTGAATAGGAAGGGATCATACCTAAAAAAAATAAAATTAATGGGTGAGAGGAATATATTGGGAGGAGATAGGGAGAAATGAAATGAGGCAAATTATCTCATAAAAGAGGCAAGAAAAAGCCTTTTCAATGGAGGGAATAAGAGAGAAGGTGAGGGAAAAAGTGAAGGTTACTCTCATCACATTTAGCTGAAGGAAGGATAAAATGCACACTCAATTTGGTATGAAAACCTATGTTACAATACAGGAAAGTAGGGGAGAAGGGGATAAGCAGGGTGGGCGGGATGATGGAAGAGAGGGCAAATGGGAGGAGGGAACAGTTAGAAGTCAACACTCTTGGGAAGGGATAAGGTCAAAAGAGAGAAGAGAAGAAATGTGGGACAGGATAGGATGGAGGGAAATATAACTAGTCTTATACAACATGACCTATGGAAGTCGTTTGCAAAACTATACATATTATAGCTTATATTGAATTACTTGCCTTCTCATTGGGGGTAGGTGGGGAGGGAGGAAGGAAAAGAAGTTGGAACTCAAAGTTTTAGGAACAAATGTTGAGTATTGTTCTTGCATACAACTGGGAAACAAGAAATACAAGTAATGGGGTATAGAAATTTATCTTGCTCTACAGGACAAAAAAGAAAATGGGGATAAGGTAAGGGAGGGATGTTAGAAGGGAGGGTAGATTGGTGGTAGGGGTAATCAGAATGTTAGGCATTTTGGAGTGGGTGGAGGGGAGAGATGGGGAAAAAATTTGGAACTCAAAATTTTGTGGAAATAAATGTTGAAAACTTAAATAATTAAATTAAAAATGATAAACATTAAAAAAGAATTATTTGTGCTTTTTTTTGCTCATTAATCTGCAGAATAATTTTAATAAGCTGATCAAAATGTCTTAAGTTAAATATTTTGAAGAAATACAGCAATTTTTCTTAGGTCTTGTTTTAGTAGTCAGCGACTTCAACCAGCTGGTAGTAATTATCAAGCCAGCTGAGTTATATTTTTCCTTTTTTAGTGTTGTCGATGTATTGTCTTACAAAGTTGGGCTCTCCCAAGACCACATTCCATATTTTTAAAACGTGTAGAGAAAGAAATACTATTTTCTAGACAGAAGTTTTAAAAATTTCAACATTTTGCTCTCCTCTTGCTGCTAGAAGGAAATGTCAGGCTGTTATTTTGTTTTTTGACTTGATAGATTGAGCCATACACACTCTTTTGTTCAGGTTACTAGGGAGAAAATTTCTCCTTTTCCTCTCTGAGAATGGATGGAAAATGTTTTACTTTCTTTTTCTGTGGAATTTACTGCAGTTAATATGTAAAACAGTCCTGGAATTCTTATCCTGATAATTTCTGATTTTAAAATAAACATCTTATACATGGAAAGAAGCAGGGAATAGGATAGACAATGATTATAGAATTAAGGGTGGAAATAGTAAGGATTAAGTTACAGAAAGAATACATAGCAATATAAAATAAAGGCATGATAGTTGTATTCTACAAAATGAAATTATCTGTTACTTGGATTATTTTAGAAGTCCATGCTTATACTAAAAGTATTCATAATACATTGCAAAATCTGTGATACTACCCTGCTGACTTAAAAATAACTAATATTAGAAATGAAATTATTAAAGGATTACTGCCAGATGATTAGCATAATTAAATGTTCTCAATCTTTAGTTCAGAAAAATAAGAAATATAATTTTATCTTTATGTAGCACATTACAAATTTTTCCATAGTAATAACAAGGCAAAACTCATAAAAAAGATACTTTATAACTTACCTTATATATATGTTAGAAAGCACACTGGTGAAATAACTACAACCAACTTGATTTCAACCAAAGATAGAATGTCTGAAACTTTTCCACTGCTTTCAAAACTAGAATAGACTGTATGTTAGGTCCCGCCCTGATCATCATTGGGAGAAAGTACACTCACATATTTGGCCATGTCTTACATTTCATCCCCTGCTACTGGCAACAGACACATCTAATTTTACTCAGTGACATAAACAGCTCTCACCACACTTGAAATTGTTTAGGCACCACTTCCAACACACAGTTTTAACTCGGCCAATAAAAAGAAAAATAGCATTCCTATAAAATCAACTTGTAATCCCTGAATTATGCTGAGGAGGATAGTCTTACATAACCTTCAAAACAGTCTTCAGCTCACTGAATGGAAACAAGGGCTTATTTCTCCCATTTATAGAGTCACAGATGGCCACATCTTACAAAATATACCTTCAAAGTAATACACAAAACTTTAGAGATTGCGACTTTTCAATGCCACTAGGAGACAGAGTACTGGATCTGGAGTCAGGAAGACCTGAAATTGAATCCAGCCTTAGGCACTTACTAGTAGTGCGACTCACTTAACCTTTGCCTGCATCAGTTTCCTCTTCTGTAAATGGGGATAAAAATATCACCTGCCTTCCTGGGTGGTTGTGCGGATCAAATGAGATCATGAACGTAAAGTGCTTTGTAAACTATAAAGCACTATACAAATGCTAATTATTATTATGAAAAATTTTTAATACTTATTTTTGTTTCATAAAAACTGAATATTGCCTTAGGATAATCACTGTATGAAACTCCTTAAAATCTATTGACAAATAACTTGCCTTGTGCCCCTTCAAATCAAAATTATTAATATTTGAGGAAGAAAACATTTAGAATTTAATCTATCATTACTAGCAGTGAGGTCAAGAAAATTATGCATTTTAAAACATTGATGGTTCTTTTGTAGTGGATAAAAAGCAAATAAAAAGATTTTTGTTCAGCATTTCAGTTCTAAAAAAGTTATTCTATCCTGTTTCTAAGCAATAACAGTTTTAAAGAAGAATGAAAAAGAATAACATAGTTTTATGATAAATTGTTTAAAAAATGTCTAAATGCCAAACTTAGGAAGGTTCTTCATTGTTCATCTTTTATTATGGATAAAATCCATTTTATTTTATGCTTACATGAAATAATCTTTAAAAACAATGCAATGAAAATCTATGGTTTATATCTGTACTTCACTTTATTCTTCAGAATACCTTCTATTTTGTTTAATATCTAATCACACTACAGTTTCCTATGAAAGTTGATGCTTCTGGTCACCCAACAACTGTAGGCCATAAATTTAGGACTGACACAGGCTCAACTAATCATAATGTTACAAGACATTTCATACCTTTATGAATTCTCTGTCCATTAATTCTTTATCATCTCATTGGGATTTATTAATACACAAAAATCAAGTCATCATTATAAGACAGCTACTAAGCCTTCAAAATAAATAGGAATGGAATATTTCCAAAGCCAAAGTTGTTTCTATGTAACTCATTGCTTATGAAAGATTAAAATGTGATATTTATTTTTTATATTTGCCTTACACACAGAAATTCTAAAACATTAGTTTAATATGCTGGTTAAATAAAATCTCATGCATTATGAAGGTTTCATAAATACAAACATTTTTCAATAAATCTATAAAACTATATGGATCATATTTATAATACAAACCCCAAAATATTTCCCCATATCTAGGATTATTTTATTTTATTCACATATACCAATCCATTTAACATCACTAACACCTATTCTGATGTTTCAAAAGTTTCTGTTTTTTTAAATCACTTTGAAAAATGATGTTTTGATTCTGTTAACTGGTTATTGCCATCTCCAGACAGTATATTTCCCATTCAGCTCAAAACTAACATTAGACATAGTTATGGTCATAGAATTCTAGGCCTATAAAGAAGTTGCCCCATCATTAAGTTTAACTTGTAGATTTCTTGGTTTAATTTAAGTGTTATATAGATGAAAGTGCCTGGTTACTTTTTACAATACTGCTTTACTGAATTAGCATAACTATAATTTATAGGGTTCTGTTGACTTCAAGCATTGCTGGGGCTTCTAGAGCTTTCAAAAGTAGGAGGGCTTAAATGGGTACTGTATATAAATAGTATAATCCATGGAACACATTGAAATTTCCTCCAAAGCCCCAACAGAGAAATAGCCACTGATCCCTCCAAAAGGTCAGCTTCAATGACTCAGTCATCTCTCCAAAATTATCCCATATTGAGTAAACAGAGCTAGTGTGATTGCCACACACCCAAAGGTGTGTCCTGTAGGGAAAAGAAATAATAATAAATTGGAATTTAAATCCCAAGTATCAGTACAGACTTACCCTGGGTTTAGGAGGAGGAAGTCAACAATGAAAATCTTAAAGAAGAAATGGCAAAAATTTAGAATTCATTGAATGAGCAAAATCAATGGGAAAAAATTACTGTAGAAAGTGAAAAGCCAGGTAAGGGAATGCAAAATTAATCAACTATCAAGTTACGACGATCCAGGTACTATGTTGACTACCTGGGATACAAACTGAAAAATGAAGCAGAGCCTGTCTTCAAAGAATTTATATTCTATGAGGGGAAACTCTCTGTCTCTCTCTCTCTCTCTCTCTCTCTCTCTCTGTCTCTCTCTCTCTCTCTCTATATATACACACACACACACACACACACACACACACACACACACACACACACACATACACACATACACATACACATACACACACATCTGTAAGTATAAACTGAATATATACAAAGTAAATACAAGGCAGTTTGGAATTTGGGGGGCTGTGGCCATAAATGCGCTTGTAATTTGGGTATTGACACACGGTAGAAAGACTATGATGGTAATCCAAGGTTGAACATTAGCAGGGCAGAATTAGAAGGAAAAAAAATAGTGACACCTTGGTAAACTTTTTCTTCACTTTCCATTATCTTTGTTCCTTCTCTCTTTTTTCCTAGTCCCTCTCCATCCAGGTCAAGGTAGGTCAGAGATTGGATTGTAATGGCTAAGCAAACAAAGAATTTCTTTTGGTTTGGGCAGAATCTTTCATTTGCCAATATAAATTCTAGGGTTATTTATTCTTCTGCTGAGTTACTGTCTGATTAATATGGAGAAAATAGAAGCTAACATTTTGAGAAAAATTCCATTTCATCACCTTGATTAAATTGGGGCCTGGCTAGTGAGGGAAAGAGAGAGGACTTAAGAAAAATTGTTTCATCATCCCCATCAAAGAGCTTAGAAATAGGGGGAGGTTCCTAGAATTGTTCTCTCTGGTGGCCAACAGGGATGCTGCAGCCTCTTTGGAAAGAGCTATGCCTAGGTTAGACATAAGAATCTTGGAAAACAAATTGCAAAAGTGGGTTAGAGAGCCAGGCCATAGTAGCAATGATGTACTTCTACTATCTAGCATCTGGTGAAACACCCTCCGAACGTTACAAAATAATGAACAACTGCTTGACTTTTCTGAAAAATTCATTTGTTAAAAAGGGGAAGCAGCAATGAGGGCAATTGGTAATCTAACCTAATCTGGACCAACAAAGAGGACTAGTTGCTTAAAGCAAAATGATGAGGATATAATTAATACATCTTAAAAGTTGGAAAGAAAAGTTGGACATAGCTTGACACATACTCTGAAACTGGGAAAACAGATTTTAGAAAAAGTTAGCCACCCATGACCTAAAGCTTTTCAAGAGAAGTCAGCATAGGAGAGATGGTAGAGGAAGGAAATTATCATTGATATAGCTGCTACAAATATTATCTCATTTGATAATTTGATCTCAGCACAATCTTGGGAGGTATATGCATATTATACCCATTTTATAGGTGAAGTAATTGAGGCAAACAGAAGTTAAGTAACTTGCCCAGGGTCAAACAGCTAGCAAATGTCTGAAGTCAAATTTGAACTCATATCTTTCTGACTAGAGGCCCAGAACTCCATCCACTGTACTATCAGCTGCTAGGAAACTCAAAATAAGGCAATTCTACAAAACAAATACAAATAATTCCAATGAGGAAAAAAACAGAGAGCTGCCTAAAGAATCTTAGAGATGCTTATAGCTCTGGCCATTTGACATTTTTAAAAAAAGACTTTTATATAAGATGAAAACAAAAGCAGATAAAGAGAGAAGTGATGCCAAAGAATATCAAAGTTTTACAATAAATATTGTAAGGACATTAAGTCTCTGAATGAGCTTGTGCTGCTGCTGAGTGTTAATGAAAATAGAATTTGTTACCTATGATGGGGGAAGAGGAAAGAAAAGAAAGCATGTACAATGTATGATGAAGGAGATAATGATAATAGATGATGGAAAGAAACAACCATTCAACTTTTATTTTGCTTTTTTTCTTTTCTAAAGAGGATGGTGTTCAGACAAGAAGGAAAGAACAAATCTGTTTCAAAAGAGCTGACACCCAAAATAAGTGTGGAATTGGGAAGAGAGCATTTGATTGCCATTAACAAGTTCAAGTCATCAGGGTGGATGAACTATATTGTAGGTTCTGAAAGAACTGATAGATATGATGACTGAACTACCAACAATCTCTGAAAAACTGGAGCGAAACGGAAAGCTACCATAGGAATAAAGACAAGCAAATGTTATCCCACTTGGCAAAAAAAGGGAAGGGGTGGAGTCTCCAAACTATCAGCTCATTTCTGGCAAATTTCTAGAAAATATTATAAAAAGGGATGGTTTAACATAGGATACTATAAAGATGATACAACTCAACTTTTTTTGGGGGGGGAGAAGCTACTTAGTCCAACCCATAGATGATCAAGAATCCCATCTAAAGTATATCCAGCCTCGGCTTGAAGATTTCTAATAACAGGGAACCTACAACCTCCTGATGCTGTTAGGAAATTTTCTTTATATAAAGCCTAAAATTACATGTAAACTTCAACAAGCTGGTCACTGTTCTTCTCTCTCATAAAAAATAAGTCTTATTATATCTAATGCTGGGGTAGCAGGAGGCACAGTGGATAGAATACTGACCCTGACTAACTTGATTTCAAATTTGGCCTCAGACACTTACTGCCTGCGTGATCCCGGACAAGACAGAATTAACCCCAATTGCCTCCCCCCCTCCCAAAAGTCTAATCCTGTTTTTTCACAATTGCCCTTGAAATACTGAAGATATACAATTTCCAGAGTGAGCCAGGCCTAGGGCAGGGATGGGAAACCTGTGACCTTAAGGCCACATATGGCCCTCAAATGAGGTCCTCTAACTGAATCCAAACTTCACAGAATAAATTCTCTTAATAAAAAGATTTGTTCTATAAAGCTTGGATTCAATCAAAATGCCATATCCAAGGATGGGAATATGACCTTGAAGCACCAAGTTCCCTACCCCTGGTCTAGGGTATGATGCTCTTTGTCAGAAGCATATAGATGACTATGTTCAATTCTGGGTGCCAAATTTAGGAAGGACATTGACAAACTGAAATATGATCAGAAGAAGGTGACCAGGATGGTAAGGTAGGAGCTAGAGATCTTATCATACAAGAATCAGCTGAAAAATCTCAAGACATCAGCCTAAAGATGAGACTATTTAGGTGACAGCATGATTTCTGCCTTCAAATATTTGTAGGTCATCAAGTGGACAAGAGAATCCAAATTATTGTTTGGCCCCATAGTACAAAATCAGGAACAATGGGTGGAAGTTGTAGAGAAGCAATTAAAATCAACATAAGGTGAAATTTGCTAGAGTTTAGAATTGGCCCAAAGTAAAATGGGCTGCTTGGGTTGGTCATGAACTGTCCTTCATAAAGAGTCTTTAAGTAGAGGCTAGATGACTATCTTGGAGGAGTCATAAAGTGATTTCATCATAAGGCAAATTGAAATAGATAACCTCTGAAGTACCTCCCAGCTCTGAAATCTTGTGATTCTGTGAAAATAGGAAAGGACTGAAGTTCCAACTCATATCCTGAAAATTGACAAAGATGATAAACTACAGAAAGAGTGATGAAGAGGTAGGACAAAGACAGTCACATTAACACAATTTGGTGGAGCTGTGAATTGATACTACTGTCCTGGGAAAAAAATTTGGAAAAAGAAGAGGAGAAAAGCTAGAGAAAAATCACAGACAAGCAAGGCAGCTTTAAAAGCTACAGGATGAATTAATAGGCTAAAAGGAAAAACAAGCTTTACGTAATAGAGTTCTCCAAACTTATGTAAAATGATCTTTTTTCTGTTTAAAATAACCATTTTATGTTTAAGAATAAAAATAAATATATTTCAAAAGAAAACAATTTGGATTATACAAGAAAAGTGACTAAGTTACTCATGACCTTTGACCCAGTGATGAATTTCAAAGAAGTTAAAAACAGAAAGGTCTAGTATATACCAAAATATTCATAGGAGCACTTTTATGGTAGCAAAAAAGCTTTAGTTGGTACTCATCAGATGGCAAATTGTAGAAAACTGTATATATGAAACTTAATGAATGTTGTTGTATATGGTATCATTACACAGCAAGCTGTACTCTTCAGAATCTCATCATCCTACAAGATCTCATCAACTCTGAAACTCATACCTCCTCAGTAGCCTCTGTCCCTGGGATATTTCTTTTCCTCTGATTGGAAAGGGAGAAGGATAGACAGTCAAGAACTCCTCCCAGATTTTCCATTTAAGGAGGATCATCAATTCCCACCTACTTATATTCCTCTAGGCTTTATCTTTACACAGAGAATTTTTTACCCTTCCCCATTTTTTCCACTTCTTTTTTTTTTCAGTGTCATTTTCCTCTTTTGTCTTCCTTTTTTTCTCCTGTGCTTAGCACAGCTTGGCATAGAAGGCACTTAATGTTTACTGACTGAATACATGGTAAGAAATGATGACAATGAGAAATTTAGACAAACATGATGTTTTAATTGATCATGTATTATGTATTAATTGATACACAGTGAAATAAGTAGAACAGGAACATCTACTCAATCATGCCAATAATGTAACTGAAAGATCACTGAATTCTAAAGGATAGAAAAACCCAAATGGTACCAGAGAATGAATATTGAAACATAACATCTTTCTCTAACGAATAAATGTGGAACTATAGAGTTACTACCCTGTACACAATGACAGTGTAGCAAGGTTGAATTGGCTTGTTATTATTAATGGACTCCAAAGATGGTGAGACTTTACAGATTATCTAGTTTACAGATAACAGTGGATTAATTACACAAAGCTCCAGAAAATCACAGAACCTCCTATATAAGATCCATAATTACTAAAGAGGTCAGCCTAATTATGTACATTCAAGAAAAGCTGAATATCCACATGAAGATCATCTATTTATTATTTAGATCATTCATGGACAGCCTACAGAGCTAGCATACCAGTCCATATATCTTGGGAAGATATTGCAAATTTTGGTCATACAACTAGAAAATAGGAAGGAAGTGGGTTACATTATATGTGGGACATTTTTCATTCCTTTCATGGACCACCAATTTCTCTCTGAAACAAGAGCCCAAATTTCTGATACCAATATTCTTCAGATGGTACTATTAATCTCCAAATCATAGACTACCGCCAGCTCCAAGGAATCAAGACTGTGAATTAAAGAGCAACTGAGAGGTACAAAGTGAGTGTAAATAGATTACAGCATGTTACAAACAATTAAAGATGTCCTTAATCAAGTGCAAGACTGCAAAAAAAAAGACAAGCCACCTATAGAAAGAGAGTGATAACAATTGGGAAGACAGAGCACTACAATCACATTCAAATAATGACAAGAGATCTAAGGGAAAACCCATTGCATGTTGAGTGGATGCAGTGAAGAAGACATCTGGAGTATATGGACAAGATTCAGACAAGATAAGGAGTCATAAACAGGTTGGGATATGCCTGGATGGGGGAAAGGAAAGAGTACCCATACTAATAATATCACAAATCATTTAAATATTAAATTATAAAACATAGGGAGTGAATATTAAAGGAATTTTATAGTGAATAATCTTGTATAATGAATCCTTTGCAAAGTGAATTTTCACTCCATTATCTACTCCATAAAACTGAATTTTAATATAGTGGAGTTACTTTATTAAAGTAGGCCATATTTGCCTATTGGTCTCTCTCCTCCCTCCCTCTCTCTCTCATTCTTTCTCTCCTCCTCCCCTCCTCCTTCTCCACTTCTCTTCTTCCCTTCCTCCTTCCAAACACATTATATTATGTAGTTAAATCCCTTCTTTCACTACTACCACCAAACCACATTTTCTAAATACCTAAGTAAGCATAGATGTCCCCTCACTTCTCGCCTATAACTTTCTTTTTGAATACTTTGTGGAAATTCCACTCTATTTTGAAAATATTCTAATTTATGACCTTCTTTTACCTCTAACTTCTTGCCCTTAGGGAACCTAGGTTCTGTGCTGAAGATAATGCAACCCCCTCTGCTTCTTCTTTCTGTCTTTCAATTACTATTCTTGCCCGATTCAGAAGAAGACAACATGGGATCTGCTTTCTCTGATGATTTCAGGATAATTCCCCCTTGTATGCTTCTTATCATTTGAAGTTTACATTAACCACGTGCTTATCAAATGATGACTACTATTGTTCACCCTCAAATGTCATACACTTTTACCTCTTCGGAAGACATTCAGACCTGGTTCATACTTGCTCTCTCCACCCTTATTGACTCAAAGAATTCAACATCCATGCTGACACTCTCAGGTCCTTCAACCTCATGGGCTATAGACCTCAATTTCCACTCTGCAAAATTCATACACGAAAGAGGTCATACCATGAGCCTCATCATATCAAATGGGTGCATCTCTAAATCTTGAACTTGAATTTTAAATTCCCTACCTCATGTCTTATCTTTCCTTACTTCCACCTGTCCCATTCCCCAGATTCCACTAAAACAATGGTCTGAACTCACAGACATCATTTAATTGTTACACTAATCCCCTTAAATTTTGTCATCACAATTGTGTTAGTATTGATCCCTGGATCATTGCCAATGACTGCCTTCTCCATTTCTATATGCAGACTAAAATAAATCATGGAACCAGGATGAACTGAACTGTGAATCTCAAACCTTAAGTAGTTCTTCAATGTTGTTCAGTAATATTATTACTTATTTGTAATACTCTTAGTCATGGCTACTTCAAAGCTTCTCTGACCTCCTTAAGCCCAATGTTCTGTGTCTATCACCGATACAACAGATGACCTTATCTCTTATTTAAATGAGAAAACCAAGGTTCATCAGCTACAAACTCCCTCATCTTTCTTCTTCTCTAGCTCAATATTGATCTACTGTCATCTATATTTCTACTTAAGAAAAGGTGTCCCAAAGCAGCATGCCATAATGGAATGCGTATTAGTCTTAGAATCAGAAGACCTGGAAGTGAATTCTATCCAACTCTGTGACAGTGCAACAGTCACTTATAATATCTGACTCTGTTGCCTATTTTTTTGCAAAGAAACACTAATTTCATTGTTGGTATTAAAGCATTGTGCAGCTCCAAAGAGTGCATAAATGTGCTTTGTGAAACAGTATGGCATAATGGGTATAGGATTTAGATTAAAATTAGGAATACCTAAGATTAAACCTTGGCTAAACACATATTAGCTGTGCGAAGACGGGCAAATCTTAACCTCTCAATATCCCCAGTCAATTTACTTAAGATTCATTGTTAAATGAGTGGCTGTTCTGAAACTGTAGGGGTAGATGCTCCTTGCATGGAAAAAATAACAGAATCACTCTCTCCTCTCAAAGAATGGCTACTTCTCACCCTCAAGGCAAATTCTTATAATTGTGTCTTTGACCTGATTCCCCTCATGTGTCTCTTCTAAAATCTTTTAATTATCTTTTCTCTCCTAAATCTTTAATTAATTTCTTTCATTCCACTAGCTCTTTCCCCTTTGTCGTCACGTATACACCAACAGTCCTTATCTTGAAAAAACTACACTTGACCCTCGTGGTCCCTCCATTTTTCTCTTTCCTTTCACTGTCAAACTTTTCAGAAGAATGGTTTCCATCTAGTTTCACTTCCGTACCCATTCTTTTCCAAACCTTTTGCAATCTGGCTTCTGTCTCCACTACTTTTCTGAAGCAGCACTCTTGAAAGTCACAAATGACATAATCACAATCCAATAGCCCTTTTCTGATCCTCATTCTCCTTGACCTCATTGCAGAATTTGATGCTGCTGATAGGAGAGAGAGAGAGAGAGACAGAGACAGAGACATACAAACAGACACATAGAGGCAGACTGATTGCTATTTGACTTCTGTGACACTGCAGTATCCTGTTTATTATATATAATATCTATGTATTACATATGTGTGTATCTCTCTCTCTTTTTCTCCTTTGTCTCCTTCATGTTATCTTTCCTTTTCCAGCCCCTTAAATATAGAGATCCCTGAGGTTTTTAATCATGAGTCTTCCTCCGTATATTCTCACCTTTGATGATGTGACGCTCTCTTATGATTTCAACTACCACTTCTATATTGATGATTCCAAAATTTCTGTAAACACAGTGTGCGAACCTTATACTGTATATAAAATATCCCAATGAATAAGCACTTACCACACATAATCCATTGGATGTTTTTATATTTGTCCCCCAGGGCCAGATTGACAGGAATGGAGAAGAGTAAAAGACCTGACAAAAGTTGCAGGTCAGTTTCATTTGGGCTTTTGGAAGCAGGGAAGAGGAATGTCCTCAATAATTTGCAAGTACAGTGAATTTGCTGTTAATGTGTTCCCATTTTCCTTTCAGCCTCCCACCCTTCTCCAGTCTCCTGAAACCCATTCTTTTCTATTCCTCAAGGAACCCAGTAACTTCAATCTGACCCATAGCTGTCTACAAAAAGGTTCCAGTTCAGCCCATCATACATGGCCCATCATCTGTGGATCATTTCCATGGTCCAATATCAAACTCTCAATCTTTGCTTTATAGCAAGCCCACTAAGATTTTATAACCCAATCTCCAAGCTAAACCTAATGAACTAGTTGACAAAATGACCAAGACTACATAATCTTTACCTGATTAGTTTTAAACAAAATCAAGGATAAAATTATGGAACGTATGCCTAACCCTCATCATTACATATAGTTACCATGTCAAAAGCTAGATAGACTACAAACCTCACCACCACCCCATAACAAGGATTCTAGTGGAGAATTAGAAAATTTCACCTTGATATAGTCACAGTTTATGGAAAGGGACAAACCATTAGACATATACAGATATAAGCTGTTGAAGTAAAAACAGGCATTAGAATTCTTAGTGTGTATTAACACAGATGTGAAGGTAGTAGATATACTCTTTGGCCAAACTGTAGAATTTTTTTTTAACTTTGAAAGGTCTGTGATTTCATCAGAAGGTACTCCCTCTAGTGATGCCCCTTTGTATACTTTTTCCAAGTCTTATATTTTTTCATACAATAATCACAAAAAATTCCATTAAAAAAATTGAAGGCCTTCCTTTTGTTACCACCTTTTCTAAATGTACAAACGTGTGATAAGGATTTTTATGCCATTCTTTGCAGGCAAATCAACATCGTCAGCATGATAACACCTGATCATATCGAATCATCATCTTTCTGTTGTCCTTTGAGTTATCTATAATTTCGATTCTTCTGAAATGAAGGTTATTTATATCCACATAGTATCACTGGGAGAATGTTAAATAAATGATCTTTTTGGGGGGGCAAGCAGTTTTGACTTTCAAATATAAGACTCAAGACAAACATAAAAAGGTAAACAGGAAAGAAAAATCACAAAGGATCCAATAGGCTGTTTGCATTCCTGCCTGAGAAGATGATACTTGTAACTCCTAAGAACTTTATCATATTAGGCAGTTAGAAGGTGTGAGTTGACAAGAATGGGATGATCTCCAAAAAACTGAGGCAAGAGAAAGAGGGATGCATTGGAATAAGGGGGAAGGGAAAGGTAGCATGGTGTAAATTATCTCTCATTAAAGAGGTGTGAAAGAGCGTTTACAGTGAAGGGGAAGATGGAAGGTTGTGGTAGGCAATGCTTTAACCTCATTCTCAATGGAATTGGCACAAAGAGAGAATAACATACACACTCAACTAGGTACGAGCTCTATCTAGCCCTACAGGGAAAGAGGATAGGAGGAGGACAAAGGAAGGGGGAGTGATGGAAAGTAGTGTGGATTGTGGGAGGCGGTAATCAGAAGCAAAACACTTGTGAGAAGGCATAGGAAGAAAAAGAGAAAGAAAGAAGGATAAATGGAGGTAGGGGGAAATGCAACCAAAACTGCCAAGAAAATTGGAAAACAGCTTAGAAAAATACCAATATCTCACACCACCTATTAAGATAAGGTCAAAATGGGTACATGATTTAGACATAAAGGCTAATACCACAAACAAATTAGGGAAGCATAGAATAGATTACCTTTCATATCTAGATGATTTCAGTTACGTTAAATCAAAAAGGTTCCACACAAACAAAATCAATGCAGCCAAGTTAGAAGGAAAGCAGAAAACTGGGGAGAAAATTTTACAGCAAATTTCTCTGATAAAGGCCTCATTTCTCAAATATAGAGAGAACTGAATCAAATTTATAAAAATGAATCATTTCCCAACTGATAAATGGTCAAAGGATATGAATGGTCAGTTTTCAGTTGAAAAAATCAAAGATATTTAGAATCATATAAAATGCTATAAATACTATTGACTAGGGAAATGCAAATTAAAACAATTTTGAAGCACCACCTCACACCTATTACACTGGTTAATATGACAGAAAAGAATGATAAAAGCTAGAGGGGATGAAAGAAAATTGGGACATTAAAGTACTCTTGGGATTGTGAACTGATCCAGTCATCCTGGAGAGATATTTGGAACTATGCCAAAGGAGTTATAAAACTGCATACCTTTTGATCCAGTAATACTACTACTAGGTCTGTATTCCAAAGAGATTTTTTTTTAAAAAAGGAAAAAAAGACCTATATGTACAAAAATTTTTAAGCAGCTTTTTTTTTAGTGCCAAAGAATTGGAAATTGAAGAGATATTCATCAATTGGGGAATGGTTGAACAAGCTACGATACATGATACTGAAGGAACACTATTGTGCTATAAGAAATAATGAGAAGGATGCTTTCAGAAAAACCTCAAAAGACTTGCATGAACTGAAGCAAAGTGAAATGAGCAGAACCAAAATACTGTACATATTAATAACAATATTGTAAAATGATCAGCTGTGAGTGACTTAGCTGTCCTCAGCAATAGAATGATCCAAAATAATTCCAAAGGACTTATGATAAAAAATGCTATACACCTCCATAGAATGAATTGAAGGAGTCTCAATGCAAATTGAAGCATGCTTCCGTTTCAAAACTTTCTTTTTCTTTTTTTTTGTTTCTGTGTTTTCTTTCACAACATGGGTAATAAAAACTTCATCTAACTGTTTGCCTTCTTAAACAGGCAGGGAGGGAGGAGGGAAGAAGGGAGTAATTTTGGTACTCAAAATTAAAAATATGGATGTTAAAAATTTTTTACATATAACTGGAAAAAATAAAATATTTAAGACTTGAAAAAATATTCTTTTACTTACTCCAGGTTTAAAACCTTTGTTATCTTTGATTCCTTCTTCTTTCTCCCTCTATTCAGACATCAATTTCTGTTGAGTTTTTCTTTATATCTTTTGAATTTACAATATAATTTCCATGGCTACTTCCACCATTCTAATAGAAGTACTTAGTCTCTTGAGCCTACAAGAGGCTCCTGGCATGTCTGCCTGCCTCTAGCCTTTCCTTTCAGCTGTTCATTCCATACCCTGTCCTTATATTAATCTGTTTAATCACTTTCAACCAGGTTACTTCTCTCCTTGAAAACAAACTTTCAACACCTTGTTATTTTTACTTAAGTAATGATGTCCAAATTTCTTGAATTCATGCCTAAAATGGACACCCAACACATTATCTCTACTTATTTAAATCCTTCCTTTCATTTAGGGCTTAATTTTGTTACCTCTCTTTGCACCGTATAACTAAAAATGATCTAGTCCTCCTCAAATCCTCCATGCCAGTTTCTTTTTCTAAACTTCTGCTATACACTTAGGTCCAAAATTACATCAGATATTTGTGTGCATGTTTTATCATCCTCTCTCTAATTAATCCCAAAAGCTTTTTGAGGGTAGGGCAGTGCCATTTTTCGTAATGCTTAAGAAGGAAGTAAAAAAGCATTTATTAAGTGCCCACTATGCGTTAGGTCTTTTTTTTAAGGTTCTCTTAAAAACTCAAAGTGAGAACCTTAAAAGACCTTAAAAGACCTTAGCTAAAAAAAGGCCACGGTACCCCACTGCATTGTGCACCATCTCCGGTTGTCCTGATTGATAGCTGGCCACAGGATCCAGATGATTCTGGAAGAGAAAGTGAGTTTGGTGACTTTGCACAGCCTGCTCTCACTCAAATCAAATTTACTTGCAAGTCATGTCACCATCTCCCTAATGCCATGGTCCTCTTTGAGAACAAAGGACAAACCACAACCACACAACTATGTGATAGACGCTTTACTAAGTACTTTGCAAACATTAGCTCCTTTTATCCTCAAAACAATCCTACAAAATAGGTGCTTTTATTATTTCCATTTTACAGTCGGAGAAACTGAATGATTTGGTTAAAGTCAACAAGCCAGCAAGTATCTGAGATTGGATTTGAACTCAAGTCTTCTTCAATCCAGGTCCAATGCTCTATCTACTGCACCATCTAGCTAGCATGGTGTCTTAGCTACTTTGGTAGATTTTTGGGGAATCCAAACCTGTGATTTCAATGGTTTATAGAACTCCTGACAAGGAAACTTCTTCCATGGGAACTGAATTCTTAGCTTGGAAACTACCTTCTCCAGAGCAAATAAGCTCCTTAACATACAGCCTGGTAATTTGCCTATGGTCACACAGCTAGCATGCTTGAGGGAAAGCAAAGGATCTCAGATCTGGAGCTAGAAGGATTTTAGAGGTCATCTAGTTCAACTTTCTTATTTCACAGTTGAAGAAACTAAAGCCCAGAGAAGTTCCGTAATTTGCCTAAGGTCACATAAGTAGCAAAGTTCTGACTCCAAATCTAGTGTATTTTTCTACTATACCAGGGGTGGAGAACCTGTGGCCTGAAGGCCGTAAGTGTAGTCCTTTGTACTGAATCCAAACTTCACAAAATAAATACCCACAATAAAAGAATAGTAACTATACCATGCTACATTCAACATATCAGGGGCAACACCTGAACACTGATCTTGATTAAAGGGAGGGTTTTTGTTTGTCCACTACTCCATGCTACCTCTCTCTTGCTGGACATACTAAATAGTCCACAAAATGTCTGTGGATAAATGTGAATTCTAGTATCTTC
Organism: Potorous gilbertii; assembly: GCA_028658325.1. Taxonomy (NCBI): domain Eukaryota; kingdom Metazoa; phylum Chordata; class Mammalia; order Diprotodontia; family Potoroidae; genus Potorous; species Potorous gilbertii. The sequence goes on along the minus strand of CM053771.1, from coordinate 155,998,854 downwards.
CATAAGTGAGTTAACTCACCTTTTCAGCCTTGTCTACCACCATTCTATGTTAATCAACAATGTCACCCAATCTGGTCTACTCACTATCTTAGAAGACAATGTGCTTTCCCATTGGCTTATGACATTCAAAACATCTCAAATGTCCTCTCCCACTTTTATCTACAATAATAGCTCATATTTATATAGCATTATGACAGTAATTAACACAGACCATGTACCATACAGCTTGATATTGCTTTACTTGTCTTCTATACGCCCTGAAAAGCTTTATATATATAGAGAAAATATGAATGCCTAATATTGTTCCATTAATTATAAGTTTAATTTTATTGACCTATTCTCTTGGAAAAAATTTTAATTGCAAAATGGAATAAAAATCACACTTGGTAAACCAAATATTCATTCCAGGGAGCATTTTGTTTTTGTCAATAAGCAGAAAATGTATATTTAATTTTCCCAATGAGCTCCTGCAAATCAAGTTACTCAATAGACTACCATGAAACCCCATGGAAATCTCTGTTCCAAAACCCTTTGAAAAATGTGGTCAAAATGCTGCATTCATTTTTTCTAGGGAAACAGCTCTGAAAACTTCATGCAAGGTATTTAGTGGGTATTTCGGGGGAGTACTATAATATGTCAATTTCATTTTATATCTAGGTAGAGGTCTTTACCAAGAAAGATGACTGGGGAGGGAGGGGTTGGTCATAATAGATCATGGTAAGTTTGGTAATGTTTCCACATGCATTGTTATCATGTACTTGCAGAGGTTTTATTTCTTCAGGAATCAGCCCAGTGATCTCCCTATACAGAGTTTTCTAACTTCACTGTATTGTAGAACCCTGGTTTCCCCCTTAAATTAGTTTCCTTTTTATCCCCTTGGGTTGATACATCTTGAGTTCTTGGGATATAGAGATTTTTCTGGGACTTCCTTCTCCTTCTATTCCTTCCTCCCTCCAATTGAAAAGGTATAAAAAACTCTCACATATTCACTAGAAGATGAATCACTGAGTGAGAGTTAAAGTTCTATTCCATTTGGCCCAGTTTCAAGGACTTCCCTTAGGTCAGGGAAGCAGGGGTTTATGAAATGACATTGTTAACAAGGGCTTCAGAAGAACCATCTCTACTTCTTTCTGAGAAAGGTTTTATGTCACTACAAAGTGACGGAGGAGCTAAGAAAGAACATGGGGGGTTGCAAATTTCCTCCTAAATTATTCCAGGTAATGTTTTAAATAAGTTGTTTTTATTACAAACCTGTGAGGAGCCTATGTGTTTAGCGTTTCTGAGAACCCTTAAGCAAAGACAGGGAGTTCCAACAGTAGTAACAGTTACAATTTGTATGGTACATTGCATTTCATCCTGAACAAACCTAAGAGGTAGGTGATACTATTTTCCTGCATCCCACTTCCATTTTACAAATGAGGAAACTCAGGCTAATAGAATCATGTTTTGAACAAATCCTCCTGACTCTATATCTAGTACTTAGTTTACTATGCCATCAAGGTACTGAAATATCTTTAAGAGTGAATTGGAAAATCACTTCATTCTGATCAGAAAGAATCTAGATTTGTGTGGTTTCACACTTTGGTTTCAGAAATGCCTCATATAGCTTTCTTGTCTGCTTCTGCTGTGCCACAGAAAGAAATGGAGCCTTGAAGAGAAGGAAATTGAAATTTGTAGACATTTTTTTACAATATCAGACTGTAAAAGAGAAAAAAAAACTACAAAAACTTAATAACTAGCAGTTTAGTTAAGGAATAAGTTCTTTTGAGTCTTACCTGATTTAAACATGAGTAAGTAGAAGGGTTTGATGCTAAACTACTGTGGCTCACAAGGAATATCTATCAAATTCTGGGACAAAACTAAGATTAGATTAAGTTATGGTTAATAACTGCTGAAGGATATAAAGAAAGGTACCTGGTCATATCCACAGTTTGTTTACTTTGAAAGGCTGCTGTAGAAGAACTGTTTTCTATTTAAGGCTATTTATGCTTAGCTGGTTTAAAGGATTTAATTAATAAATAAGTAGAGAAGTGAATCTTGAAGTTTTCCTATCTGGAAAAAAAATGAACTTTGGACTGTACTAATCACACAAACACGGGCTTGTGCATACAAATTAAGAGAAAAACTACACTACAACTTAAAATAATGTAATTAAAGGGTAGCATCTACTAGGTATAGAAAATTAATCAACAAGTATTTCATCCTCTTTTAAGCATACATATATATAATTATAGCACTTAATTTTCATTCTATTGTGGTTTGTTGCACATTCCAGAGACTTCCATAAACTTTTCATAGTTCATTGGCTATGGCTAAGTGGCCAAATTGACTACTGGAAAGAGGGGGCAGCTAGGTGGTGCAGTGGATAGAGTACCAGTGCAGGAGTCAGGAGGACCTGAGTTCAAACCCCCACTCAACACTTGACACTCAATAGCTGGGTGACCTTGGGCAAGTCACTTAACCTCAATTGCCACATCCTAGGTCATCTTCAGTCATCCTGATGAATATCTGGTCACTGGATTCAGATGGCCCTGGAGGAGAAGTGAGGTTGGTGACCTGTACAGCCCTTCCTCTCTCAAAACAAAGTCAAGTGCTAGTCATGTCATTATTTCTCTGATGGCATGGGCTTCAGTAATGAAGCACAAACACACACATATGTATTTTTTAAAAATAGAACTAATTAGTGGTATACTATACTAATTTATTACTAACTGCAAGGGAGCAGGATGGTATTCTTTAAATAAAAACAACAACAACACTTTTCTCAAGAATCAGCAATAATTAGAATTCAGAGACAGTAAGTGAGAGACTACTTAGAACATACAAAGATTTACAGATGAAATATACACAAATGATATCTATTTCTACAACTTCTCCAAAGCTATGAGACAATTATGTTTACCTTTTTTTTAATGTGAAGGAATTACTGTGGACACTAGCTTTTTTTAAAGGAAAGTGACTATCATGATAAGAAAAAACACAATAGGAATGCATAATAGTTTCTTTGACCTCTAACTGTAAGGGCTCCACTTTTTCAAACACAGCCATATTCTAAGGGATGCTACGTGGTTCAGATAAAGAATCCTTTGGGACACAGCATCCATTGACTCTGAGTATATCTTTTCATTGTATCTTAGGCACAGGTGTGTCAGCCTTGCCCACAGACAGCATGGGAACAATCCTCAGACACCATTCTCAAAGGAATAGAAATCATCAGAACACAGTAGTGTTTTTCCTTTATTTTATCATCATATACAATCTCAATTTGTCCAAAATTCCATGATAGCCAAGACAGGAGGGTCACAGCACTGCAGCAGTGTGCCTGGTCAACATCCAGTCCAGGTAAACAGGTCATTCCTGAAGGGCTATCTCACAGTCACAATGAGCTGTGTTTTTTTTTTCTACTAAGATGACAGTCAGGATGGAATTATAAAGTGTATAGTCTAAAATTCTTACTTGCAATGCATTATGACTTTTTTATCATTAGTTACTTTGTTGCCCTGTTGAATTGACTTACATCACCTTGAAAAGCTTTCTATTTATTTTCATTTGAAAAGCTTTTCATTTATTTTCTTTTAATGTTTATTTAATTTTTGTTTTCAACATTCATTTCCACATAATTTTGAGTTCCAAATTTTCTCATTTCTTCCCTCCCCCCAAGACAGTGTGCACTCTGATTACCCCTTCCCCCAATCTGCCCTCCCTTCTATCACACCCCTCCCTTCCCTTATCCCCATCTTCTCTCTTTTCTTGTAGGGGAAGACAGATTTTTGTATCCCATTACCTGTATTTCTTATTTCCCAGTTGCATGCAAAAACAATTTTCAGCATTCGTTCCTAAAACTTTGAGTTCCAACTTCTCTCCCTTCCTCCCTCCACACCCATCCCCACTGAGAAGGCAAGCAATTCAATATAGGCTATATATGTGGAGTTTTTCAAAAGACTTCCATAATAGTCATGTTGTGTAAACTAACTATATTTCCCTCCATTCCATCCTGCTCCCCATTTATTCTATTCTCTGTTTTGACCTTATCCATCCCCAAAAATGTTTACTTCTACTTACTCTCTCCTCCCATTTGCCCTCCCACCTCACTCATCCCCTTCTCCCCTCCTTTCCTGTAGGGTAAGATAGGTTTTCATACCAAATTAAGTGTGCATGTTATTCCCTCCTTAAGCCAAATGTGATAAGAGTAAGTTTCACTTTTTCCCTCTCATCTTCCCCCTTTCCCCTCCATTAAAAATGTTTTTTCTTGCCTCTTTTATGAGAGATAATTTGTCCCAATCCATTTCTCCCTTTCTTCTCCCAATATATTCCACTCTCACTCCATAATTTTATTTTTTAAATATCACCATCCCTTCTTATTCAACTTATCCTGTACCCTCTGTCTATATGTATATAATCCCTCCAACTACTCAAAAACTGAGAAAAGTCTCACGAGTTACAAATATTATCTTTCCATGTAGAAATTTAAACAGTGCAACTTCAGTAAGTCCTTTGTGATTTTTCTTTCCTGTCTACCTTTACATGCTTCTCTTGATTCCTGTGTTTGAAAGTCAAATTTTCTATTCAGTTCTGGTCTTTTCATCAAAAATGCTTGAAAGTCCTTTATTTAATTAAATGACTATTTTCCCCCTGAAATATTATACTTAATTTTGCTATGTAGGTGATTCTTGATTTTAATTCTAGCTCCTTTCAATTCTGAAATATCATATTGCAAGCCCTTCGATACTTTAATGTAGACGCTGCTAGATCTTGTGTTATCCTGATTGTATTTCCACGATACTCAAATTGTTTCTTTCTAGTTGCTTGCAATATTTTCTCTTTGACTTGGGAACTCTGGAATTTTGCTACAACATTCCTAGAAGTTTCTCTTTTTGGATCTTTCTCAGGAGGTGATTGGTGGATTCTTTCCATTTCTATTTTACCCTCTGGTTCTAGAATATCAGGGCAGTTTTCCTTGATAACTTCATGAAAGATGATGTCTAGGCTCTTTTTTTGATCATGGCTTTCAGGTAGTCCCATAATTTTTAAATTGTCTCTCCTGGATCGATTTTCCAGGTAAGTTGTTTTTCCAATGAGATATTTCACATTGTCTTCTATTTTTTCATTCTTTTGTTTTCTTTTGTAATTTCTTTGGTTCTCATAAAGTCATTAGCTTCCATCTGCTTTACTCTAACTTTTAAAGAACTATTTTCTTCAGTGAGTTTTTGAACTTCCTTTTCCACTTGGCTAATTCTGCATTTCAAAGCATTCTTCTTCTCACTGGCTTTTTGAACCTCTTTTGCCAATTGAGTTAGCCTCTTTAAAGGTGTTATTTTCTTTAGCATTTTTGGGTTTCCTTTAGCAAGCTGTTGACTCACTTTTCATGCTTTTCTTGCATTGCTCTCATTTCTCCTCCCAATTTTTCCTCCACCTCTCTTACTTTTTTTCCAAAATCCTTTTTGAGCTCTTCTATGGCCTGAGACTGCATATTTATTTTGGAGGTTTTGGATGCAGAAGCCTTGACTTTTTTATCTTCCTCTTATGGTATGGTTCTTCCTCATCTGAAAGGATGGAAGAAAATACCTGTTCACCAAGAAAGTATCCTTCTATAGTCTTATTTTCCCCCCTATTTTGGGCATTTTCCCAGTCAATTACTTGACTTTTGAATCCTTTGTTGAGAGGTGGGTATACTCTGGGGACCTGTAAGTTCTCAGTTCCTTCAAGGTGGCACAATCGAGGGAGAGGACTTCAGTGCTCTCTTGGTCTGCGCTCTGGTCTGGGATCAACCACAGCACTCTTTTCTATCTAGGATATGTGAGTAGAATTCCCTCTCTAGAGCTCCCACCAGCTCCAGCATGCCAACTAGCACTCCTTCTCACCCCAGGGTGCCACTCAGGCCTGAGATCCAGATCATCTGTGTGAGTCCCCCAGAGAGGTTAGGCAGAGGGCTCCAAAAATGGATGCTGCCACTACAGTTGCTGCTGACAACAAGGTCAGACTATGCTCCCTTCTCACCCAGGTGAGAGAGCTTTCTCATTGACCTTTGAGGCTGTCTTTGGCATTTTTAGGTTGAATAATCTGGGAACTGCAACTGCTGCTGGGGATTCAATCCCCTGAGGCCTGTTCTGGTCCTGTCCCTGACGGGTAGTGTGGTCAAGGCTGGGCTGCACTCAATCCATGCCTGATGCAACAAGACCTTTCCTGTTGGCTATCCAGCCTGCCTTCGCCTGGAAACCTCTTTCACTTTGGCATTTTGAGACTTCTGCTGCTCTAGAATTTGTTTATAGAGTCATTTTTACAAGTATTTTATGGGCTACAGGGGTGCTTCTACAGGTCCTTCCTTCTACTCTGCCATTTATTTTTGATTAAATTTTATTTACATCTTTTTTATTTTCCCTTCCTTCTTCTCTCTTTCCCTTCCTCCCTCTCTCTTTCCCTCTCTCCACCCTTTCCTTCTTTCCTTCCTTTCTTCCTTCCTTCCTTCCTTCCTTCCTTCCTTCCTTCCTTCCTTCCATCTTTCCCTTGAGCATCAGGACCATAGCCACCTAATATAACAATTTTTTCCAGACAGAATTCATATTTGATTTACATGATTTTAATTCTAGCACTCCTAATCAACCCTTCAAAACTTATCATAAGATCATAGGGGAAATTAGTGACCACTGAACCCAACTCATTGCTTTTACAGATAAGGAAACTGACTTACGATGACATTGCTACTTGTTTGTTTTTGAAGAGGATCAATGATATCACAAGGGTGATGTTGTGACTTGTGCATGAATTGAATTTAAGTGAGGCAGAATTGAACAAGGTGGTCATCCTCATTCTCTGTTCCAGAGTCATCAACCTCCAGTGGCACAAATCAAGATTGGTGATGGCCTGTGATGCAGTGGATGAACTTGGTGTCCTCAGTGTCTCCCCAACCTCTAAGAGTCCCACAGTGCTTTTCAATCATTTTCATGGGCACTGGCACAAATTGTTCTCAGCTACCCATTTTGCCGGGGGAAGTCTTCACATGCTTGGGGTTGACATCCCCCTAATTCACTGATGGATTTGATGCCTGTTGGTTACTCTCAACCTGATTTAGCCCATCTGCCAGAACAGTTTTACCAGGATATGGCTGCTGTGCATGCTACAGCTTCTTAAAGCCAGAGATGAGAGCTGGGTGATAGATGCATATCAAAACTGGCCAAGCAGCCCTGAAAAGGGGATCTGAGTAAGGTTTCATTGTGAATCAGCTACCTTTGAAGCTTATTTCTATATGCATAATGTTCAACCATATAAATCAAATTGCTACTTTAACGAATTAAATATGCAAGAAAGAAAATATACTGCTAGTATTTTCTAAATAAAAGATTCCCCTAGGAAATCACTATTATTTAGTACCATCTTAATAGTCAAGATTTTTCTCTACAAATAAAAACATTTGAATCAGTGACTTACATTTCCAAATGGAGCAAATGTTTCTTTATTGAGTCATTTAAAAATATAAGCATTTTCTGTGGGGCTATTAAAGACTGTTAGGCATTTAAAGTTTTTTTTTAATGCTTCCATTACTTTTAAAGATGGAAACATTTGGATAAAACATTTGGTTATTAATATGTAACATTTTGTGAAAATTTTCTCTAAATATGAGGACAAATAAATCAAGGCTTGCTAAGAAAAGGTTTTTCAAAGTTTCTGCCTCTATTAAAGTCCCAGGTGCAAATGCAGATGCAGCCTATTTTTCATCAAAATGTAATATTCATGTTTAGGAGTTTAAATGAGTTTAGAAATTACATATTTCAGTCACTTTTATTCTCAAAGAATTTAAAACAATTGTATTTTTAGCTTACTGCAGCATTTTGATGCAATAAAATTATTACACTTACATTTAAAGAGAAGAAAACTTACATATAGAATGAATTATGAATTTTAAAACTCCATTAAATTAGTAACAGAATTAAGGAAACAAATTATTTAAAGTATTAAGGCCATGTCAGTATTAAACAGAGAGATGCCATAGTACTTAGAATATGGACTTCAAAATCAGGAAGAAGAAAGTTCAGATCTTGTTTCAGATGCTAGCTATATGATCCTAAGCAAGTGAGTTACCCCGTCTTGGCCTCAGTTTTCTATAAGATGGGGATAGCCACAGAAACTATCACACAGGATTGTTTTGAGGGTCAATGACATAATACAGGGAGAAAGATTTGCAAAACTGAAAGTCCTATACATGTGCGGAGTTAGTATTATCAAAATCATCAGTATTACACCACTTCTCAATTTGTGGAAAAGGTTATTAACAATACAAAAGCTGTAGAAAACTACTAAATAAACATATTTTGATAAAGATTACATGGAAAATTATCTGGCCATTTCTAAGAAATTAGTTGTTTCTATGCAAAGAATGCAGCGAGAACACTGTGCCATGTAACTTGCAGTAAAAACAAAACAAAAAAACCAATCAAGCCCACTTGCTTTAGTTATAAAGTCTTAATCTTGAGCCCTGGAGGAACATGTGCATAATTTCTCAGAGAAATTAGACCATCAAAAGCACTTATTAAGTACATACTATGTGCTGGTCACTGCGAATAACAAATACAAAATCAAACAATGCCTCACTTAACTTATATTCTACTGGGAAGATACAGCATAATCACAAACGAGTAAATATAGAGGAGGAACACAATAAACACAAAAACAAGATGAAAAAGGGAAAGGTGATTAGATATTACAATAAAGAGATAATTTGTGACTTTGTCAACAACTGCTGGCACCAAGTAAAGTCCTTTTAAAAGGAGGTGACACAAGCCGAAGTCGGAAGGGAACTAGGGTTTTCAAGAGGCAGATAGAGACAAACTGGAAGCCTTCCAGGAATGGGGAATAAGTTATGAAGAGACATGGATGCTACTTTGGCTGGAGAGTACAGTGTGTGACAGACAGTATTGTATCATCAGTCTAGAAAAATTGATCAGAGCTAAACTGTGAAGAGCTTTCAATTCCAGAGGAGTCTCTATATTATCCTAGAAGCCATAAGGAGTCATTGGACCTTACTCAACACAGTGGTAACATGGTCAAGACTGTGTGAGGAGTATCACTTTGGAATCTTTAGGGAATGGAGTGGAGATGGAAGAGATGGGATACAGAGATCTATTTCAGGAGTTCTGATGAAAGGAGGGTGTGGTGTAAGTGGAGAGATGGCAATGGATATGAGAGTTTGAGAATGGAAAAAGCAACAAGACTTCCCAACTGAATGGATATGAGGGATAAGTGAGAGTGAAGAGTTAAGACTGATTCATATTGTGACTCATACAGTCCTGGGAGACTGCATGAATGGTGGTGTTCTAGACAGAAATCGAAAAGAGTATGACATATATTTTGGATACTGAATTTGAGATGCTTATGGAATATCCAGGTAAAGATGTCTGATAGGCAACAAGACATGTAAGACTAGATCTCAGGAAAGATGAAGGCCAGATTTAAAGATCTGGGGGTCATTAAGATGTACAGGAGAGAAAGAGGGAGGGAGAGGAAGAAGCAGGAGGAGGAGGAAAAGGAAGAGAAAGAGAGGTAGAATGTGGATAATGATTCTGCAAGGGACAGTGGGAAAAACTAGTAGACAGGTCAGCAGAAGACAGAAAGAGCTGACTTCTTTAGCTTAAATTCTATGATTCTGTAAGTAATAAATAAATAAATAAATGTGACACCAGCAGTGTCAAATTCTACACAGAGCTCAAAATAGATGAAGACAGAGAAAAGACAATTAGATGTACTAAGAAAAAAAATCATTTGTGGCATTGGAAAGAATATTTCCATTTGAGTAGTGAGGACAGTAGACATTGCCATTTAGTAAGATAATAGAGAGAATGAATGTGAACAGCTTCTTCTAAGAGTTTGACTAAAAAGGAAGGAAAAATTTGAGATGATAATTAAAGGAGAAGGTAGGGATATGTGGAAAATAAAATCAAGGCTTGGAAAAATCTGGGCATGTTCACAGATGGGGAAGAGGCTAGTAGATAAAGAGAGGCTGCATACTGAGGAGAGAGGGCTGACTGAAAGGAGAAATCCCCAGAGATGAGAGTTGGGTTCAAGAATAGTAATAGAGGACTTGATATTTGTAAGGAGAATGATCATTCCATTCTCAGAAAAAAAATAAAATAGGCAAAGCAGACATTTGACAAAGGATAATGAGAAAAAAAGAGAAAGAATGAATGAAGGAAAGAAAGAAGAAGGAAACAAAAGATAAAGGTTATAGCACCAACATGGATCAATTTCTCTAGCATCATGTTTCTTCTTAGTTGAAATCCTACTTCAGTATCAGATGCTAAAATAAAGAAATGTCTTTGGGGTTTAATTAATCCTTATAATTATGGTTGGGTAGAACAGCTGTCCATTTTGAGGGGGAATGGCACAGTCATTCGCTTATAATTTTTTTTAAAATACCTTAACTTATCTAATGAAAAGAATAAAACAATGCATGGATTCCAGTGGGAATGTGAGGAAAATGTTAAATAGTGCCAGGTCTCTTCATAAACCTTATTTTACAAGCACTTGAAATGTCTTACAAAGATGTTTAGCAAAGTCTTTTCCTAGTTATAAATCCCAGAGTTGTAGTTTGCTGGTGGTAACATTAATTGTTCAGCATTCTTCTTATTTCTCACCTTCAACTATCACTTTTTGGAATCCTGTAGTTTTTGTTAGCTACATATTTTATTTATTACTTACAGAATCATAGAATTTAAGCTTAAGAAATCCTTTGAGGTCATCTCCTCCAAAGATTGCTTTCCCTGTATCTTGAAGTTACCCTGTATATAGCTTATTTGCATATAGTTGTTTGCATGTCATCTCACCATTAGAATGAACTCTTTGAGAGCAAAGGCTGTCTTTTGTCTTCCTTTTAATCTTTTACATTTAGCATAGTGCCTTGATCATAGAAAGTACTTAATCAATGTCCACTGGCTGACAAGTGTCTTCATTTTATTTTTACTGTATATAGAACACAGTATTTTATATTTAGCTATTTTTAAAAGAACACATTCTATTTGAAATGCTCACCTGTGTCCTAGGAAAAATGAAATCCAATCTACAAATATTTTGTTATTAAGTTTCCAAATGGAAACCACAAATATTCTTGTTTTAAAAATAAAATTCTTATTTTTTTGATTATCCTCAACTTTACAAACAGCAAAAATTATGAACCTTTTCATATGTATGTATATGTACACACATTGTATATAAATACACACATAACAGGAAAAAAGGATTGTATATAAAGCCACAAATGACTTATTTTTTTTAAAGTAGATATCCAATTTAGCGCATTAGTTCCAAAGCTGTCTTCTCTGTGTTGCTCTCTGAACCTTCTTGTGATCTCTTTTGTACATCTTCTTTAAATGCTTGCTGTTCTTATCTCTTTATTTTTATAAAAACATCACTTTCACTACTCCCACCATATCTCCAATTACTCCCCTCAAAAAACCCCACTTTCTAGAAAAAAAAGTTAGCATCATAAAACAAAACAAATCCAAACTCTGATAATGTTCAAAATTGTGTCTTATTCTGTATCTATCAAAAAGTAAGAATCATACTTTATTATTTCCTCTAGATTTGTGACTGGTCACTGCATTAATCAAAGATTTTAAATCTTTCAGTTGTTTTTCTCCCCAATGTTGAAGTCTGTATAATTTATTCTTCCAAATCTATTCATCTCATTCTACATCAGTTCATAGAAGCTATCCTAAATTTCTTTAAGCCACTTCTTTTATAATTTCTTATTGGCAATAATATTCCATTACATTCATAAGCTCTAATTTGTTTATCTGTTCTTCTGTTGATAGGCACCACTTTAGGTTTCTAAAGCAAAAAATGCTGTTATAATTTTTTTTGCATATGTCAGTCTTTATTTTCATAGGCATTTTTATGTAGTAATGGTGTCACTGAATCAAAGAGTAGACACAATTGATAACTCTGGGGATATAGCTCCAAATTGTTTTCTAAAATATTTTACATCAATTTACAGCTACACTAATGGTATATTGTGTATCTGTCCTCCCAAAAGCCTCCTAACAAAATTGCGCTTTTTTCCCTTTATTGAGATCTTTGCCAATCTGATGTGTGTTAGGTGGAATCTCAGAATCATTTTAATTTGTATTTTTTCATCATTAGTGTTTTGGATCTTTTTTATATGATACTTTCCTCTTTTTGAGGACTGCCTGGTCATATCCTTTGACCATTTATCTATTGGTAAGTGGTACATCTCTCTCTCTCTCTATCTCTCTCTCTCTCACACACACACACACACACACACACACACACACACATATATATACACATACATATATACATATATATGACTATGTTCCTTATATTATGTGATTTTAGATCTTTATCAAAGAAACTCATTAAAAAATTTCTATCAATTAATCATTTCCCCTCCAATTTTAGCTGCATTCATTTTGATGGTTCAAAAGTTTTGTAATTTTGTGCAGTCAAAGTTGCCCATTTTATTTCCCAAGATCCTTTATATTCCCTACATATATCTGTGGAAAAAATATCTCCTTTCCTTCTACTCTAACAAATTTATGAAGTGACCTTCTTATATGTATATTTGGTCACATGTACATTTAGGGTTTATTATAATATATGAGATGAGATGATGTTCTAAATATTCCAGTTTTCCTGACAGTTTTGTAGAATGACTACACACCCCAGGAGATGGAGTCTTTGAATTGACTGCACACTATGTTACTGTATTCTTTGATTTGGGATCTTGTGTTCCTAATTTATTGCACTGATGAACTTTGATATTTTTAAACCAGTTCTAAATAGTTTTGTTTATCACATTTTTTAGGATGGTTTGAGATGTTACTGCTAGGTCACCTTTCTTCCCATTTTCCTCCCATTATTTCCCTTAAGATGCTTGATCTTTTTATTTCTTAACATGTATTCTGCATTTTTTCTAGCTCCATAAAGAACCATTTGGGAGTTTGATTACAATGGTATTGAATAAATTAATATTGGTAGTGTTACTATTTCACTATATTGGCATAGCCTACCCACAAACAATTAATATTTCTACAGTTATTTAGCTCTATCTTTATTTATCCATAGAATGTTTTGTAGTTGCATTCAAATAATTTCCATGCATGCTTTACAATTAAGATGAGTATTCTATCATTATTTTCATACTGCTAACCGACATACTGGGACAAAATCAATAGAATAAGACTTAACAGGAATTAATATAAGTACTGGAAATAAAACAAAACAAAACAAAATCTAAGCAAATATAGAATGTGGGACAGCTAGGTGACACAATGGATAGAGCTCTGGACCTAAAGTCAGGAAGACTTGTCTTCCTGAGTTCAAATCTGGCCTCAGACATTAATTAGCTGCATAACCCTGGACAAGTCATTCAGTCCACTTTGCTTCACTTCCCTCTGTGAAAGAGGCAAAAAGGAAAAGGTAAACCACTCCAGTGTCTTTGGCAAGAAAACCCAAAAAGGTATTCAAAGAGTTGGAGGGGACTGAAACAAGTGCACAACAACAAACCACACAGAATATGGGAGACCTGGATTGTTAGTAGGTCATGTCAAAGTTTTGGAGATTTAAACTGACCAAAATCTTAAGGTAAGCTAAGATTATAAGAGTTAACACAATCTTCATCAGCAGTATTATGTTTGCATTACATAAAGGAATAACTTCAATGCACTTTTTAATAAGCACACTACAGCTAGTACTATACTTAATTCTGTACATTACATTTTAAGAATGACATTGCTAAGTTAAAGTGTTCACAGATCAGGCCAACCAGCATGATTAAAAAGAATGAAAAAAATAGGCTTCTTGGTCATGAGATCAACAACATGGTAGATTAAACAAATCCCTACCATATTCCTTCAAAAAGTCATCTCCTACCAGACAATAGACTCTGATAGGATGTCACAATCAGATCTACGAACTTGCAACTGAACTAAATGCTTCCTATGTTCTCTTCTCCCCCCCACCCCCATACACACACTATCTTTCTCAGAGAGTGGTATAGTAGCATGCTGGGCTGGCATACTGCTCATTCAGACAATTAAGGAACAGAGGAAAGTGGGGCAGGAGGCTAGCATGGGAGCAAGAGGAGAGTTCTAACACACCTGAAGGAAAGGGGTCGAAAATCCAGATGAAATCAGTTCTGTCCTCTCAGAAGTTACTTGGGACAGAGACTGTGGATGGCGAAAAGCAAATTCCTCAGTGCAAAAGATTAAAACAGCTTTAAGACTCAGTCCCCAAGGAATTCTCAATCAAAGGGAAGGCTTTAGGAAGTAGAAATACAAGGAAAAGAGACTGAAAATATCAAATACCTCAGGAGAAAGAAAACTCTTGAGCATAGATAAATAAACCAGAAATGAAGATAACAGAAGGTAGCAGAAGAAATAAGGTCTCCAAATAAACTAGCTTAGTCTAAACATCTCTAAATAAATATTGTACAATAAAAGAAAATGAACCAACACCTGATGAAGCAGAGGAAGTTGTGGATTACCAAGACAGCATGTAATGACAGCAGTATGCTTTCAAGTAGTTTAAAAGATAAATGAAAATTTTGAAAATAGGATTTCTGAACTGGAGAGCAGAAATAATCAAAAGAAAAGAAAAAACTGGAATCCACAATGATAAACATCATCAAATAAAGAAATGAAAGAATAAATGATTGGGAATGCAAATACACAGAAATGAAGGAGAATATCAAATATGAAAAGCAAAATTCAATAACATTAAAATAAAGTATGATCTCTATATAAGCAAAACATATTGATCTCAAAGACAGGATATGAAGAGATAAATTTAGGACTATATGAATTCAAGAAGAACATGACAAGTCAAAAAATACAAACACCACTATGCAAGAACTTATACAAGAAAACTGCTCAGAAAAGTGTCAGCTGACAGAATCTAGATAGTCTCCAAAAACCAAAATAAAACAAAAGTGTACTCCAAATTCTAAGGTCCATAGTGGGCAAATTGGGCAATTTTGATGACAAACAACAAATCCTGCAAGTGATTAGGAGAAAACTTTTAAATATAAAGGGAAGTAAGTCTGAATAAGGCAAGACTATTCTGTTTCTACCAGTAGCCAAAAGAAGGAATAAAATGTGTGACAAAGAACAAACGTAATACACCCTTTTGGAAGATAATTTTTAAGGTGGTATTTTGTTCTACGGAATTATTTTGTCAACAGCCAACAAGAGCAGTGGATCTTCTAAATGTTTAGGATATTCAATTTACTGAGTATGCTTTTAGCAAACTATATGACTATAGGGTTGTAGTAAAGTGATTGTAGAAAATTATT
Organism: Potorous gilbertii; assembly: GCA_028658325.1. Classification (NCBI taxonomy): domain Eukaryota; kingdom Metazoa; phylum Chordata; class Mammalia; order Diprotodontia; family Potoroidae; genus Potorous; species Potorous gilbertii. Next base: position 155,983,553 of record CM053771.1, on the reverse strand, counting down.
TAAAAATTTTGTTCTAATCTCAACAAAGATGCCTTTGATGCACTGTAGTATATTTTTTATAAAGTACTATAGAGGTCAAGAAGCAGGCAGTTGGGGAGTGCGGAGCCAATATGGCAGAGTAGAAAGACTCACATATGCTAGCTCCAAACCCACAGCCCATAATTATCTATAAAAAGAACTCCCAACAAATTCTGGAACAGTGGAGCCGCGCAGCAACAGGGTGAAGGAGATTTCCATTCCAGAGAGCCCTGAAAAACCAACTCCAAAGGTCCCTCGCGCAACAGACGGGAGCAGAGCCCAGCCCTGCCCTGGCCATGTGGCACTGAGAGGAGCGAGCAGATCTGAACAGGCTTCAGGGACAGAATCTCTAGCGGCCGAGAAGGTCCCTCCACCCACAGACGCACAGGTCAGTGAGAGAGACGTCTGGACTGGCTGAGAGGGGAGCAGGGTGTCTCCATGACTCGGGCCCCCTCGGGAGGCAGCAGCAGAGGCAGCGGGCAGCCAGAGGCTCCAAGAGCAGGCAGGAGCTCAGCAGGAGCTCCATTACTGAAGATCTCTGCATAAACCCCCTGAGGGAACTGAGCCTGGGAGGTGGCCCTGCCCTGACCTGAGCACCAGAAATTAAGCTCCCATTGAATAGCAGCCAGGCCTGCCCCCGAAAGCCCTGAGACTGGGGAGCAGCATTTGAATCTCAGACCTCAAGCATTAGATGGGCAGATCTAGGCGAGGGTGGACAGGAATCTCAGAAGTCAAGTAACTGGCTGGGAAAATACCCAGAAAAGGGAAAAAAATAAGACCATAGAAGGATACTTTCTTGGGGAACAGATGATTCCACCCACCATTCCTCTCTGACAAAGAAGACCAATGCTTACCATCAGGTAAAGACATAGGAGTCAAGGCCTCTGTATCCCAAACATCTGAAATAGATATCCAATGGGATCAGGCCTTGGAAGAGCTCAAAAAGAAGCAGGCAGTTGGTCTCCTACATTTTTCCATAGAAGATGGTGGCGTAGAAAGATTCACATAAGCTAGCTCCTAACCCATAGCCCATAAAATACCTGTAAAGAAGAACTCCCAACAAATTCTGGAGCAGTGGAAGCCACACAACAATGGAGTGGAGGAGATTTCTGTTCCAGAGAGCCCTGAAAAACTGACATTAAAGGTCTGTCGCACACCAGACCTGGAACAAGCCCTGCCTTGGCTGCGTGGCACAGAGAGGATCAGATATGAGTAGGCTTCAGGGATGAATCTCCAGTGGTAGCGCAGGTCCACTCACCCACAGACACCAAAGGTTAGTGAGAGAGACTGTTTGGCTTGCCAAGAGGGGAGCAGGGTGTCTCCATAACTCAGGCCCCCTCAGGAGGCAGCAGCAGAGGCAGCAGTAGACAGGGGTTCCCAAAGAAAGCAGGGACTCAGATCCATTGTTGAAGGTCTTTGCATAAACCCCCTGAGGAAACTGAGACCCTGGTGGTGGCCCTGCCCCCACCCAAGCAGCTGAACTTAATCTCACACTGAATAGCAGCCCTACCGTCACCTGAGCACCTGAATTTAATCTCACACTGAATAGCAACCCTGCCCCTGCTGAAAGCCCTGAGGCTGGGAAGCAGCATTTGAATCTCAGACCCCAAGGCAAGGTGGGTGTAGAAAGGAATCTCATAAGTCAAATAACTGGCTGGGAAAATGCCCAAAAAAGGGAAAAAAAATAAGACCATAGAAGGTTACTTTCTTGGTGACAGATATCTCCTCCCATCCTTCAGATGAGGAACAACGTTTATCATCAGGGAAAGACATAGAAGTCAAGGCTTCTGTATCCCAAACATACAAAATAGATATTCAGTGGGCTCAGACCGTGGAAGAGCTCAAAAAAGATTTTGAAAATCAAGTTAGAGAAGTGGAGGAAAAACTGAGAAGGGAAATGAGAGAGATGCAAGAAAAGCATGAAAAACGGGTCAACACCTTTCTAAAGGAGACCCAAAAAAATGCTGAAGAAAATAACACCTTGAAAAATAGGCTAACTCAATTGGCAAAAGAGGTTCAAAAAGACAATGAGGAGAAGAATGCTTTCAAAAGCAGAATTAGCCAAATGGAAAAGGAGATGCAAAAGCTCACTGAAGAAAATAGTACTTTCAAAATTAGAATGGAACAGATAGAGGCTAATGACTTTCTGAGAAACCAAGAAATCACAAAAAAAAACCAAAAATGAAAAAAATGGAAGAGAATGTGAAATATCTCATTGGAAAAACAACTGACCTGGAAAATAGATCCAGAAGAGACAATTTAAAAATTATGGGACTACCTGAAAGCCATGATCAAAAAGAGCCTAGACATAACCTTTCATGAAATTATCAAGGAAAACTGTCCTGACATTCTAGAACCAGAGGGCAAAAGAAGTATTCAAGGAATCCACTGATCACTGCCTGAAAGATATCCAAAAACAGAAACACCTAGGAACATTGTGGCCAAATTCTAGAATTCCCAGGTCAAGGAGACAATATTGCAAGCAGCTAGAAAGAAACAATTCCAGTATTGTGGAAATACAATCAGGATAACACAAGATCTAGCAGCTTCTACATTAAGGGTTTGAAGGGTGTGGAATATGATATTCCAAAAGTCAAAGGAACTACGCCTAACCCAAGAATTACCTACCCAGCAAAACTGAGTATAATACTTCAGGGGAAAATATGGTCTTTCAATGAAATAGAGGACTTTCAAGCATTCTTGATGAAAAGACCAGAGCTGAAAAGAAAATTTGACTTTCAAACACAGGAATTAAAAGAAGCATGAAAAGGTAAACAGCAAAGAGAAATCAGAAGGGACTTACTAAAGTCAAACTATGTACATTCCTACATAGAAAGACAATGTTTGTAACTCTTGAAAATCTTCAGTATCTAGGTAGTTGGTGGGATTGCGCACACACACACACACACACGTGCAACCACACACAGAGACAGAGAGCACAGAGTAAATTGAATAGGATGGGATCATATCTGAAAAAATCAGTGAAAGAGAAATGTATTGGAAGGAGAGAGGGAGAAATGGAATGGGGCAAATTATCCCTCATAGAAGAGGCAGGCAGGAGATTTTTAGTGGAGGGAAAAAGAGGAGAGCTGAGAGAAAAGCATGAAGTTTACTCTCATCACATTCAACTAAAGGAAGGAATAAAATGCTCACTCATTTTGGTATGGAAACCTATCTTACAATACAGGAAAGTGGGGGAGAAAGAGATAAGCAGGGTGGGGGAGGCGCTGACTGAAGGGAGGGTAATGGGAGGAGGGAGCAATTTGAAGTCAACACTCGGGGAGGGACAGGATCAAAAGAGAGAATAGAAACAATGGGGTGCAGGATAGGATGGAGGGTAATATAGTTAGTCTTACACAACACGACTATTATGGAAGTCATTTGCAAAACTACACAGATATGGCCTGTATTGAACTGCCTGCCTTCCCAAAGGAAATGGGAGGGGAGGGAGGGATGAGGAGAAGTTGAAACTCAAAGTTTTAGGAACAACTGTTAAGTATTGTTTTTGCTACTAGGAAATAAGAAATACATGTAATGGGGAATAGAAAGTTATCTGGCCCGACAGGACAAAGGGGAAGATGGGTACAAGGGAAAGGAGGGTTGATAGAAGGGAGGGAAGATTGGTGATAGCGGAAATTAGAATTCTTGGTGTACTGGGGTGAGGGGAGGGGACAAATGCGGAGAAAATTTGGAACCCAAAATTTTGTGAAAATGACTGTAAGAAGTTAAATAAGTAAATTTATTTTAAAAAATTTTAAAAAATACTATTTTTCCATAGTGATAGCATTTTTAATTTTTTTCTCCCAAGTAGTTATCCTCTCCTTTTACATGAATTGATTGCTCAATACTTTTATTATGATGTCATAATTTAGCAGGAATTTCTTTTGAGTATATATGATTTCTACTTCTTCTTGAAATACATTGGGGACTGCAGAGTTAGAGCCTAAATATGATTAATTCATTCACTTTGATGGTGAAAATAATTTGTTCTAGATATCTTTGTAAATCATTTCCTCTTTTCATGTGATGTCCTTCTTACAAGATGGGACTTCCATCTTGTAAGACACTCTAGATGATAGGGTTTAGTTGGATCTCTCATCAAACTTTATGTTAACTGCTTTCACCTTTCAATACTTTCTCTTTTCATGAGACAATATAATTTATAACTTCACATTCTCCTACGCCATCAGATCTATTCTTGATTTATAATTAAATATTTTTATTTTTGGTTTTCAACATTCACTTCCACAAAATTTTGAATTTCAAATTTTCTCCCCCACTCCAGATCAGTGTGTATTCTGATTACCCTTTCCTCCAATCTGCCTTCCCTTCTATTACACCATCCAGTTCCCTTTCCTTCTATTTTCCTGTAGGGCAAGATAGATATTTATACCCCATTGCCTATATATCTTATTTATAGTTTCATGTAAAAACAATTTTTAACATTCATTTTTAAAGCTTTGAATTCAACCTTCTCTCCTTTTCTCACTCCCTTTCTACCCTCACTGAGAAGACAAGCAATTTGATATAGGTTATATATGTGTAGTAATGCAAAACACGTCCATACAAGTCATGTTGTGAAAGATTGACTATGTATCTTGTATCCTGTCCCACTCTCCATTTATTCTATTTTCTCCTTTGACCTGTCGCTCTACCAAAGGGTTTGCTTCTGATTACTGATTCTCCCAATCTGCTATCCCTTCTATTAACCTCCCTCTCTTATCCCCTTCCCCCCTGCTTTCCTGTAAGGTAAGATAGACTTCCATAACCAACTGAATATGTTATTCATTCCTGAATTCAAATCCGAAGGACAGTAAGGCTCATTTATTCCCTCTCTCCTACACACACACACACACACACACACACACACACATATATATATATATATATATATATATATATATATATATATATATATACACATATGTAGGAATGTAAACAGTTCAACTTCAATAAATCCCCTATGGTTTCTCTTTCATGTTTACCTTTTCATGATTCTCTTGATTCTTGTATTTAAAAGGCAAATGTTCTGTTCAGCACAGGCCTTTTCAACAAGAATGCTTAGAAGTCCTCTATTTCATTGAAATTCCATTTTTTCCCCTGAAGTTTATATTATATATTTATATTATATTATACTCAGTTTTGCTGAGTAGGTGATTCTTGGTTTTAATCCCACCTCCTTTGAGCTCTGGAATAGCATATTCCAAGCACTCTGATCCCTTAGGGTAGAAGCTGCTAAATCTTGTGTTATATTGATTGTGTTTCCACAATACTTGAATGGTTTCTTTCTGACTTTTTGTAATATTTTCTCCTTGATCTGGGAACTCTGGAATTTGACTATAATATTCTTAGGAGTTTTCCTTTGGGAATCTCTTTCAGGACATGATTGGTGGATTCCTTCCATTCCTATTTTACCCTCTGGTTCTAGAATATAGAGCAGTTTTCCTTGACAATTTCTTGAAAGATGATATCTAGGCTCTTTTTTTGATTGTGGCTTTCAGGTAGTTCAATAATTTTAAAATTATCTCTCCTGGATCCATTTTCCAGGATTTCCAAAGAGATACTTCATATTTTCTTCCATTTTTTCATTCTTTTGGTTTTGTTTCATAATTTCTTGATTTCTCACAAAGTCATTAGTTTCCATTTGTTCCAGTCTAATTTTTAAGGAATTATTTTCTTCAGTTAGTTTTTGAACCTCTTTTTTCATTTGACTCATTCTGCTTTTTAAGGTATTGTTCTCCTCTTTGACTTTTTTGGGGTTTTTTGGCATTTGAATTAGTCTAATTTTAAAGGTGTTATTTTCTTTAATACTTTTGGGATCTCCTTTAGTAAGATGTTAACTCATTTTTCATGATATTCTTGTATCACTTATTTCTCATCCCAGTTTTTCCTCTACTTCTTTTATTTGATTTTCGAAACCCTTTTTGAGCTCTTCCATGGCCTGAGATCAATTCATATTTTTTCTGGGAAGCTTTTGATGTAGGAACTTTGACTTTATTGTCTTCTTCTGGTTGTGTGTTTTGATCTTCCTTGTCACCAATGATGTAAGAAAATAGCTTTTCACACTTTCTCTCCTTCTGCTCTCCACCCCTCACTCCCACCCCTGCTTACTCATTTTCCTAGTTAATTACTTCACTTGGGAGTTCTTTGTTAAGTATAGGGCTCCAGAAGCAGCTATTGCTCAAGCAGTGGCTGCCACTACCCTGGAGTTGGGTCTTGATCATGTTCCCCACTCAGTCAGGTTGAGAGACCCTTCCCATTGACCTTCGAAGCTTTCTTTGGCATTTGTGGGTTGAGAAGTTTGGAAACCACTGAAGGCACCAGCAATTCAGTCTCCTTAGGCTGCTCCAGCTTTGTCTCTGCTGATGAGGCCCACGCTGAACTATGCTTTGCTCCCAGTCTGGTACAATACACTCTTTCTGTCGACCTTCCAACTTGTCTGGGGCTGGATATTTGTTTCAGTTTGTCATTTTGTGGTGTCTGCTGCTCTAGAATTTGTTTAGAGTAATTTTTTACAATTTTTAAAGAGGTTTGAAGGAGAATTCAAGCAATTCCCTGCTTCCACTCTGTCATCTTGGCTCCACCCCTCCATCAGATCTTAAAAATGAAATGATATTCTAAATCAGTGCTGTCTTTTGCTGTCATATCTTTCTGCTTAGTAATGAGGTCCACTTTGCTGGCTAAGACCTTTTCTGGCCTTCATTGTCCTCCTTGTTGTGGATTTATATCAGTTAAACTTCTTTAGGAAATGGTGATAACCTGTGCCAGGGTGTTCTTTTATTCATTCCCCATTCCTTGTTTTTCATTTTATATAGCTAGTTTACCATTTTCAGCATATATAGCTTTCTCAAGTAATATTTCATAGTAGACTATATCTTTACCATCACACAATTGACTGAACTGTAGAGAAGAGAAGATCCCAGTTTTCACAAGAATTTATCTTTTTGTTTTTGCACTTTCTGAATCTCCTTCCAAATCATTGCTTCTCCTATTTTCTCCTTTACAACAAAGCTTTTTTATGGGAAAAAAATTTGGTGAAAAATCAGTACATTGAAAACATCTGACATTGTAATGTCATGTATGCAATGTCCCACAGGGGTGGATGTCGACTTCTACAAAAGAGCTAGAGTAAAGAGAGTATGTATTATGATTCTTTGGGGCCAAGACCAACCTTTATAATTTCAAACAGTAATCATCTTCAACTGTTTTGTATTTACTGTTCCTTCCATTGACATTGTGAGTCATTGTGTTCCGCTTACTTCACTTTGCATCAATTTATATTTTCTACGCTTCTTTGTAATCATAATATACTTTATGATTTACAGCACAATAATATTCCAATATATTCATGTACCATTTTCTGTTAAGCAATTCATTAATCAATGGGAATCTACTTTATTTCCAACATAGTCAATTCTGCTATAATACCTGTTTTGAAAATGAGAATTTGTTTCAATACAATTGAAACAGTGAGGCAGAAAGCAATACCACTTCACAATAACTCATAAGCTGTAACTTTTCTGATGTCCACTTCCAAAAGCAAGTTTTAGGTCTTTTTCTAAGTAAAGTGTCATATTTATTGTGTATCTTTTAGTGCAGTAGGAGCCATGGGCAGAAGAAGGCTGGTCGTAATCCAAAACTCTCAGTCTTAGAGTTACAGAGTTGGGGCTTCCACTGAGGTTGCCCTCTCGTTCATATTCTTTGAATTTGTCAGTCTAGGCCTTTTGGGAACTGATATAGGTCAGGCAGCAACTACAGGCCATAGATGTTGACATTATTTGTTGAAGTACGTTGGTATTTTTCAATCATTTAATGTGAATGAAACTGTCCTACTGTTTCATTAGGTTCTATCACTTTTTTCAGGGCAGCTAGGTGGTGCAGTGGAGAGAATGATGGATCTGGAGTCAAGAAACTCTGAGTTTAGATCTAGCCTTGGACACTTACTAGATAATTGACCACAAGCAGATCATTTAGCTCTGTTTGCTTCAGGGTCCTCATCTGTAAGATGAGCTGGAGAAAGAAACAGCAAAACATTCCCATATCTTTGCCAGGAAAATCCCAAATAGAGTTACAAATGTTACAAACAATTGAAATGAATGGACAACAGCAACAAAAAAACCTCTCTTTTTTATGTGTCACTGAATTAAATTTTTAAGTATTGTGCCCCTAACTCCATTTCTCTTATAAGTCCTATAATTTTTACTGTGCAATTTTGTGCAGTGGATTTTAGAAGTATGAATAGCTGAATTAACTGTACTCTAATATCACACACATACACATATACACACAATTCTGGTATAATATTTTAGTGTAAATGGAAAGTTTTTTTTCTGATATCCTCTATGGATCATAATCTCTGGATTAAAGGATATAGATATTTGAGCCATTTTATTTACTTTATTCTAAATTTTGTTTTAGAGTGATCATACAATTTCACAGATCCACCAATAATGTATTAGTGTGGTTGTCTTTCCACAATTCCTCCATCAATCAATAGTCACATCTTTTATCATCTTCATCAATTTACTGAGTTTGAAATGAGACTGCTCAGTGTTGTTTCGAATTGCATTTCTCTTATTTTTAGTGATTCGGATCATTCTTTTCCTATGTGAGAACTATACACACACACACACACACACACACACGCACACACGTATATGTATGTATGTGTGTATATATATATATATATATATATATATACGTATGTGTGTGTCATATATAGTTTCTGGTCTTATTTTTTATTTTTTAGTTGCCTATGTATCTTGAATATTTAAAAATATATAAATCCTTATCAAAGATATTTGATACAAAGTTTTTTTTACCATTTGAACCAAAGTTTTTCAAACTGTAATCAAAATTATTTACTGTTGCTTCTATCCTTCATTTCCTTAAGAATTCATATTCTACCCATAGCTGTAAAAGATATATGATGCATGTCTCTTTTAATTGTTATAGCGTGATTTTTAATATTCATCTATTTAGAATGTATTATGGAATATGGAACTAGGTCTAAGTCTAATTTCTGCTAGACTTCTGGTTTTCACAATAGTTGTTATAAAACAGGAATTTTTTATTAAGTAATTTCTTTTCCACTTTATTGAACACTGGTTTATTGAGGTTCCATTATTTCTGATTCTTTCTTGTCTTTTCTATTTCATTGATCTATTTAAAAATTTTAAGCCAGTATTAAATGTTTTAGATGATTTATTCTTTATACTATGTTTTGAGCTCTGCAAGTCTTATTCTTCCTTCATTCCTATCTTTTTAATCATTTTCCTTAATCTAGAACCCTAAATCTTTTGTTCCTGCAAATGGATTGTATTACTATTTTATTAGGTTCTATGTGTCTGACACAAGAGGCCCAAAAAACTTCCAAGTATTGCTGTGTTAGACCAAAATGTAACTTGCAAATATCTAACAAAATAAATAAAAATAAAATACAATATTGATGATGTTAATATGTAGTTTTCTAAATTAACATGTGGTCCTCAGGGATGAATTTTTATCTGAGTTCACATCATTGCTAAAGTATCTCTTTGGTTATTTAACTGTTACAGCATTAAAACTGCAAATTACCTCTGTCATTATCACCATTTTTATTACATTGTCATGGCCTGGTCAGGAACACCAAATTACTCCTCCAGCTATTTATGCTGTTCTTTATTTTTTAAAGAAGCATTTTAATGAAATCTTTACAAGTATTGAGTGTGATTTGGTAGAGTGACTGATTTTTATCACTTTTGTAGACATTTTCAATTGGATGTCCTTATATGTGCTACTGCCTCTTGGAGATCTCACTGTTCTTTAATTATTTATTTAGGAGATCAAGTCCTGGGATTGTAGAGCCTCTTAGATAATATCTAATATCACTATAAAGAGTTTAACCTAATTATAATAAAAAAAAACCATGGATGAAAAATGCCTATTATTCAAACTATAACATGAATGGACAATTTATGGAACTCTTTAGAATGTATATACATGCACATTTATCTGTCTATAAAATATCCTCAACAAACATGGCAAAAGCAATACATTAAGCACATTTTTAACATTCATTTTTAAATTTTGAGTTCCAAATTCTCTCCCTCCCTCTAGTCTCTCCCCGACACATTGACAAGACATGATCCCTTCTATACATATGAAGTCAAACAAAACATATTTCCATTATTATCCATGTTTCCAAAAAAAGCTAGAAAAATAAAGTGACAAAAATAAACTTCAATATGTACTCAGAGTGTATCAGTTCTTTCTCTAGGGGTGGCTACCATTTTTCATCATGAATCCTTTGGAATTGCTCTGGATCATTTCATTGATCAGAGTAGTTAAATCTTTCATGGCAAATCATCATTATAACGGTGCAGTTAATGTGTACAGAGCTCTCCTGGTTCTACTCCTTTCACTTTGTATCAGTTCATATAAGACTTCACAGGTTTTTGAGAAACCACGCCCCCTTGTCATTTTTCTAGCTTACTAATATACCCTCACCATCATATACCATAACTTGTTCAACTATTTCCCAAGTGATGGGTGTCCTCTCAATTTCTAATTCTTTGACCCCCACAAAAAGACTTCTATAAATATTTTTATACATGTAGGTCATTTGCCTTTTTCTTTGATATCTTTGGGATACAGACCTACTAGTGGTACTGCTAGGTTAAAGGTATACACAGTTTTATAGTCTTTGGCCTGTAATTCCTAATTCTTCTCTGGAATGATTGGAGTAGTACAAAAGTCCATCAACGGTTCATGAGTCTATCAATTTTTCCACATTCCCTCCAACATTTGTCATTTTTCTTTTCTTTCATGTTAGCTAATCTGATAGGTATGAGGTAGTACCTCGGAGTTGTTTTAATTCACATTTCTCTAATCAATAATTATTTTGAGCCTTGCTTCATATGACCATTGATAGCTTTGATTTCTTCTGAAAACTATCTGTTCTTATCCTTTGACAATTAAACAGAACAACTACATTTTCCCATCTTTACCATGCTCCCGATTCTCCTGATTTAAAGTATTCATGATATATGGATATGAAGATCCCATGCAGCCTGCAATCCTTTGGCCCCTTAAGAGTTCGTCTGAGCAATATTTTCCAATATACTTTCATTAAACTATTGTAGATGCATATTTGAAATGGTGGTACTTAGTGTTTATATTTCTTTCATTTAGAGGGGTCTTAAAATATTTTGGTGACATTTCTCTATGTCATCCTCCCCGTGACAGATGTGGGCATATAGGCTGTGACTGTTTCCATGGGGATCCTTTTATAATTATTCATTATATGCATTGCAATACAAGATGAAAAATTGTCCCATTACACGATTCTTCTTTTTGCCTCCAGACATACAATGAAAGCAATTCCCACCAAGTCTTTTGTTTGCCTCTCTGAGAACTGAGGAGTCATCTTTGCAATTAACTATCTGTTCTTTAGGCTTTGTTTTATAGTGCTGATGACACTATGGGCATGATTCAACTCCTGCAGTTATATGGATATTTTCTCACATTTACAGTACCAACAGTCAAGTTAATGTTGAAAGGCTCTCTGAATATCAGGCAATTCTTTGCAAACTTTGGCCTGCTTTATGAAACTATTCCTGTTGAAGTTGAAAGAGTTCAGGATTAAGGACCATTTTATATTTTTCTTTGTTTCATACGTTATTATAGCCAAGAAATTCAACATCTAGTAATCAGGCTACTGATGATGATCTTCCATAGTTAGCCATGGTAGTCCTTGGAAAGGAGACATGTTTTGGGGCCAAGACCTATATAGCTACCATTTATATAGCACTTTAAGCCTGGCAAAATGCTTTATAAATATTATGTCTTTCTATCCTCATTACAACCCTGGGTGGTAGGTGATATCATCATTTTACAGATGAGGAAACTGAGTCACAGAGTGATTAAGTGACTTGCCTAGGGTCACATAGTAAGTGCCTAAGGAAGGATCTGAACTTATATCTTCCTGCCTGCAGGTCGAGTCCTCTCTGTGCTATGCCACTATTAGGTTTTGCAATAGTGCTGTGGAGATACAATTCAATCTAGACATTTATTAAGTGCCTACTATGAGCAAGGAGGGACAGTATCTAGGTGTCACAATGGATAAAGTTCCAGACCTGGAGTTAAGAAGACTCCTCTTCTTGAGTTCAAATATGGTTCTAGATACTTACAAGCTGTGTGACTCTAAGGTTGTTTGCCTCAGTTTCCCCATATGTGAAATGAGCTGGAGAAGGAAATGGCAAACCACTCCAGTATCTTTGTCAAGAAAATCCCAAATAAGGTTACAAAACCTCAGACATGACAGAAAAGCAACTGACTCAATGGACAAAGGATGTTATCAAGAGATGTGGCCAAGTGTTATATCTAACACAAGGAACAGCGATATCTCTTTGTCTGAGACAGCAGGAAAGCAGGACAGGATACCTGATGATGTTAAAACTAGTTTTCAGGAAAAGAGATGAGTGAGCTCCCTGTTAGATAACCTCAATATTTTAAGTAAATTAAGAAGTTAAGCTTTTATAAGAGGAATGGATGTAATGTTGTAGGGTGCTTGGAGAGAGAAGAAAAGGCTTGAAATTAACATTAGGGGGGATGAGTAGGCAAGTCACTAAGAACTGAGAACAAGGACTGCCAAACTGCAATGGGACCCAGCTGTTATACACCATAAATTTTTAGTGGATGAAATCTACTCCTTTTTCTGATATTCTCATTGATATAACTTCAGCGCTTATAAACTAAGTGAAGCACATGGGTTCCTCTGAATTTTTGTACATAAAATACTGCTGCCTCATTTTTCTAGCAATAAAACTGAAAGATGATTTTTACTTGACAAGACATGTTTTCACTCAGCTGAATATGCTTAACATTTTCATAGTACAATGACTTTAGTGAAACATTATTATCCATAGAAAGAAAATACTGTTTTATGTTTTTATATTAGACCTTTTACACAAAAATCTTGAGGTTCTTTACATTGAATATTAACTAATTCATCTTAAAATCCCTGTGTTAGAAAAGAGGTGAAGGAAAGCAGCTCTGTTTAGGCTGGTGGATGGCATTAGTCTGAGAGATTAAACTGTCTATTCTCAGCATGAAGTGGCTGCAGGGAGAAGTCAAGCAGGGATCAAGATGATGAAACTGTGTAGTTTCCCAGCTCCCATGTCAAATCTTCAGTGTATGGACTTTACTGTTTTGTTTATTTGTGTGTTTGTTTAAAGAGAGTTCCCAGAACAATAAATTGATGTTCAGTTGTAAGCAGAAACACATCATCCAAGCTCCAATGTGTGTGTGTGTGTGTGTGTGTGTGTTTTTACTATCCACCTCTCTATTCCTTTGTTAGTAAAGATAATTGAGATTTGACTACACAGTAAAATGTGTTACTTTCAAGTGAATGCTTTACTGTAAAACTGAGTCGTAAGTCTCCTGGCCTTTTCTACACTGCACTGCCTCCCTATTTCCCTCAGATGGTAACTGGGGACTACAAACTGAAATCCTTCAACTCTGATTGCTCACTTTTGCTCTATCTTACCCCAAACTCCATGCCATTTCTCCATTATCTCCACACCATGCTCTCCCTCGCCCTTTTTTAGGTCCCTGTCTTTTACCATCAGAATTCAAGCCCCTGTGGAACAGGCTTGCTTGCTTATATTTGAATTCTTCTTAGCCCTGAAGACAATGCCTGCCTATTGTAAATGTTCACTAAGTTCTTTATGATTGATCTATCTCTAAACTGAGGCATCCCTGAAAGAGATTGTGAGAAGGGAAATTCAAAGATTAAACCAATTAATACGTATTTACCAGATGTTTATGAGGAGTTTACAATTGAGTAGGAAAATAAGATGTAGACACAAATAGCTATAAAAATAAGAATAGATACATCAAATGCCATGAAAGGGGTATTAAAGAATGAGAACTCAACAAAGAGGGATAACTTTTAGCTGTTGGGGAGGAAGATGATGAAGTCGAGAGGGTAGATTAATGAAGATAGTAGCATTCCAATTACTTGTTCCTTTTTCACTTCTGACTCTTGGAATCTTTACCTCTCCTCAAGACAGTTAAATTGCTATCTGCCAAACAAGGCCCTTCCTGACACCACTCTTAAGTCAGTCAGTCAATAAACATTTGTTAATTGCCTACTGTGTGCCTGACACTGCGGTAAGGACTGGAGATACAAATAAAAATAAAAATGGCCCCTGACCTGAAGGAGCTTACTCTCTAATGGGGAAAGAAAAAATATGAAAAGGAAATTAAAAAGAAGGAGGGCAAGGTGGAGGAGTCCCAAAGCAATACAGTTTGTGGGGAGTGAGGTATCTATCACCCTGTGTTATTTCCTAATATGAAGCTCTAAAGAGCCCATGGCTCTGCCATCCAATCAGAGTACCTAATAAGAAGGGCAGAAAGTGCTGACAAAATGTGAATATCAAGGCTGACTTGATTTTGTAGACTGATAAGATTTCTGAAGGTTAGCTTCCATCTCTAAGTAATTTTTTAATTGTTGTTCAGTTGGTTTTCAGCCTTGTCTAACTCTTTATGACACCATTTGGGGCTCTCTTGGCAAAGGTACTGAAGTGGTTTTCCATGTTCTTCTCCACCTCATTTAACAGATGGGGAAAATGAGGCATAGCTACTAAGTGTCTGAGGCCAGATTTGAATTCACAAAGAGTCTTCCTGACTTCAGGCTCCACACTCTATCAAATGTATCACTGAGCTGCCCCAAATTTTTACTTACTTTTTACATATTTGTATTGAGTACAGACTGTTTTCCTTTATAATAAAATTAAGTTTCTTGGAGGCTAGGACTTTTTCATGTTTGTCTTTTTATCCCCAGAGCATACCACAGCACTTGGAACATAGCAGGCATTTAATAAGTACATTTTAAATTGAAGATTAACCATGGGAGAGATTGGAAGGTTAGGAGATCATTGCAAAAATTCAGGCAATCAATCATAAGGAAATATTTATTATGCTCTTATTATGTTCCAGATACTGTGTTAAATCATTTGGCATAGAAAAACAAAAGTGAAATAGTACCTGTCTTCAAGGAGCATACATTCTAAAAGGGAATATAATAGACACAAAGTGAATATCAAGGTAGGAAGGAGGCAGGAGCAAGAATGACTTGAGGTAAAGTTAATATAAATAGAAAAATAAAGAAGGTTGCATATGTGAGTACAATAATAGATGCAGAATCCAAAGGGCTTGGCAACTGACCAGTGATGGCAACAAGGCTCTAGGAGGAAGATTATTTCTAGTTTTGATTCAATAACTCACTGAATACTTGTATGGAATTAGTTTTTATTCTATCAGCCTTTCAGGCATGTTGTTAGTAAGTTAACATTTTTTTTAAATGATGTTATAAGCTATTTTAAAATTTCATATGTCTTTAAAATTTAATTTAAATTACTGAAACACAAACAGTATTTTTGGAATGTGCAACTCAAAGTTTACCACGAGCCTCATGGGGACACAAATAAAAGCCTTAATAATTATATTATGAATTTATATTTAAAATATGTATTACAGCAAAAATGAAGGCTTGTCTCTAGAAATATATTTTCCACACAGTATTTTAATCAGGACTTGATGCAGGTAAAAAAAAGGAGAGAGAAATAATTCTCTTTTGAACTGAAGCCAGGCCAACTAAGGCATCCATCCCAGGCCTTCATTATTTGCTCATATAGCCCCATACATATTTGAGATCAAAGAAGGGAAAAAAAGGAAATACATTGGTAAAATGGGATAGATTGTGAAACATAACATCATTTACAACTGCCAGTAGGAAATGAAATAATGTATTATAGTTCCTTATAAAAGAAAAAAGGAGCCTATGTCTCATCTACCTCATATCAAGTCTTGATTTTAAAAAAGTATAAGCACACAAAAATATATGTATGTGAATATATATGTATATATACAATGTTTGGGTGCATATATATATATATATATATATATATATATATATATATATATATATATATGTGTGTGTGTGTGTATGTATATATATATATATATATATATATATATATATATATATATATATATATATATATATATGTATATGTATGTACTCAAAAAAGGGAGAAAGAAAGAGATGCAGGGAGGGAGGAAAGGGACCAGGAAGGGAGGGAGAGGGAGAAGGACAGGGAGAGGGAGCAGGACAGGACAATGTTAGTCATGAGATGTATTCCACTCTTGCCATCCAAATACATTTGCCTCTTTATTATAGTCCTTTAGGGAAGGAGGTATCTCTTAACAATACTTTCTGGTTCTGTTGACTCGTTCTGCAAAGGATCTTTCACTCAATTGCCAAAATCTTTCTTAAC
This sequence comes from Potorous gilbertii, assembly GCA_028658325.1. NCBI lineage: Eukaryota > Metazoa > Chordata > Mammalia > Diprotodontia > Potoroidae > Potorous > Potorous gilbertii. The sequence continues at coordinate 155,967,213 of CM053771.1, read as the reverse complement.
GAATTAATCTGATCAAGTTACCTGACTTTTTTCATTGGCTCTCCATTGTCTCACAAGTAAAGTTCAAATTCCTTGCTTAGGAGTCAAATCTTTCTACAAACTCTCTTTCCAGTCACATATTATTTGACATACACATGTATGTATATGACATGTATATAAACATATATTATTTGACATACATACACGTATATAACTATGTACACATGTATGTATTTGTATTCACAAATATTTATATATTCTTTTATATACATGTGTAAATATGTATGTGTATAAAAACACACACATATTTTTGCTGGAGGCAAACTGAACAACATCCTGCCCTTTGAACGTGAGATGATTTTTACATACATTTTTCATTTTGCTCAAGTCATTTCCTGTGCCTTAGACACTTATAACCACATACTCTTCGGTTGAATTCCCACTCATCCTTGAAAACCCACTTAAATGTCATCCCCTCCAGGAAGCCTTCCCTAATTCTCCTGATTTGAAGTGGCTTCCTCTACTTCATTCCCCTTGAACCTCACATAGCTAGAGTAGATAATGCTACAGTTAACCACTTCTGAAACAAAGTGCGGAGTTGCTCTTTTCTCTATCATTAAGATTGAAGTATATATATGATATGACTATGATGCATCATCCTGATACTGGTGACCCTGTATTTTTGGAGGTTATACCAGAGGAGCATAATCTTCTGTAGCTTACTGGAGAAGCTCTGAGTACAATATCAGCAATAAAAATAATGAGAACCATGCTAGCTAAAAAGAAGCTCATTACCAGTAGCCTTATCACATCGTGATAAATTATTTGCCAAGACAACCAATGAAATGAAGAAAAACATGAAATGACCCTAGTCTTCTTCAGGTCCCCTGAGTTTCTACAGTGATGGTGGCATTGTGGCAGAGAAGAGATGAGAGAGGAATCCCCCAGGTTTGGAGCCACCTGTATCACTGATAGCAGTTGATCCTCTAAATGTGTGATCCTTATCCAGTGATTAATAAATCAACATATCAGAATTGAACCATGTTGATCTTGACATTCTCACTATAAATTAATTCAAAAGACAAAAGGATATTACAACTACATAGAGGGTGACTCACAGGTTCTATTTAGAATGGCATTTGGGACTATTGTCATCTAGCATCACAATACTCATGATAAATATTTGCAGAAAAACTTCCATGAAAATAATTGCAATATTATGCCTCATATGCCAATATCACATGAAAAGTATGAGAAGTTAGGAAAAATCTACAGAAGTCAATAAAATTCTCCAATTTAAAGCAAAAAATATTTTGATAGTTAGTGAATTCAATGTAAGGTCAGCAGAAAAGAGGACAATGAAAAAGAGGTAGAAAATTTTTTTCCAGAGCAAGTGAGGAAAGAAGTCAAAAGCCTACAGATTACCCAGAAACATCATCTAAATCATGAATACTTTTTTCATGTTTTCTATTATTATTTTATTTGTTTTCAGTGTTCTACAATCACTTCCATATATCTTAGATTTTCCCCTTCCCTCTCCTCCTGCCCTCCTACCTCCCCATTCCCTCCCTGAGACAGCATACAATTTTATATAGGTTCTACACATACATTCCTATTAAATACATTTTCACCTTAGTCATGTTGCATAAAAGAATTAAAATGAATGGGAGAAATCATAAAACAAAGCAAAACATAATACAAAAGAAAATGATCTGCTTCATTCTGTGATCCAATTCTATAGTTCTTTCACTAGATGTGGAAGTAATTTTGCCTTAAGAGATCATTGGGAATTATTTACATCCTTGCATTGCAATGAAGTACTAAGTCTACAAGAAAAATTCCTCACACACTATAGTTGTTGCTGTGTACAAAGTTCTCCTGGTTCTGCTCCTTTCATTCAGCATCAGTTCATATAAGTCTTTCCAGGCCTCTCTGATGTCTTCCTGTTCATTATTTCTTATAGCACAATAGTATTCCATTACATTCATATGCTACAATTTATTCAACCATTCCTCAATTGATGGGTATACCCTTGATTTCCAGTTTTTGGCCACCACAAAGAGTGCTGCTATAAATATTTTTGTACATGTGGGACACTTTCCCATTTTTATGATCTCTTGGGGATACAGTCCTAGTAGTGGTACTGCTGGGTCAAAGGGTATGGACAGTTTTGCAGCCCTTTGGGCATAGTTTCAAATTGCTCTCCAGAATGATTGGATCAGCTCACAGCTCCACCCACATTTCATTGTGGGTGGAGCTCCCCCAGCTCTCCCACATCTTCTCCAACATTTATCATCTTCCTGTTTTGTCATGTTTGCCAATCTGATAGATGTGATGTGGTATCTCAGAGTTGTTTTGATTTCATCTCTGTAATCAACAATGATTTAGAGTATTTTTTCATATGACTATAAGTAGCTTTAATTTCTTCCTCTGAAAACTGCCTGTTCATATCCTTTGACCATTTATCAATTGGGGAATGACTTGTATTCTTGTACATTTGACTCAGTTCTCCATATATTTTAAGAATGAGCCTTTATCACAGACACTAGTTGCAAAAATTCTTTCCCAGTTTTCTACTTCCCTCCTAATCTTAATTGCACTGGGCTTGGTTGTGCAGAAACTTTTCAGTTTAATGCAATCAAAATTATCCATTTTGCACTTCATAATGCTTCCTATCTCCTGTTTAGTCAAAAATTCTTCCCTTCTCCATAAATCTGATAAATACACTATTCCTTTTTCCACTAATTTGTTTTTAGTATCAATCTTTATACCTAGATCATGCACCCATTTGGACTTTAATCTTGTGTATAGTGTCAGATATTGGTCCATTTTCCCCCACACTGTTATCTAGTTTTCCCAGCAATTCCCAGCAATTTTTGTCAAAGAGTGAATTCTTATCCCAGAAGCTGGGGTGCTTGGGTTTATCAAACAGTAGATTGCTATATTCATTGACTACTGTGTCTTGAGTACCTAACCTATTCCACTGATCTATCATTCTGTTTCTCAGTCAGTACCAAGTGGCTTTGATAATTGCTGCTTTATAATACAATTTAATATCTGGTAGAGCTAGGCCACCTTCCCTATCATTTCTTTTCATTAGTTCCCTTGATATTCTAGACCTTTTATTCTTTCAGATGAATTTTGATATTATTTTTTCGAGCTCTAGAAAATAATTATCTGATAGTTTGATTGATATGTCACTGAATAATGAATACTTTTAAAAAACAGAATTGGGAGGTTCTGGGCAGAGTGAGCTCCGGATATATTTTTAAAAGATAACTGATTGCATTTTAACAGACAGCAAGTTATTTATTATTGATGTGGGAATCATTCCGGAGTCAGCTGTCATTATACTGTCAGACTATCCACCAAAATTAATATAAAACTTAAAGAATAAGGAAATGACATGGCTGGTAGCTAAAACAACAATAAGAAAGCCCAAACAAACCCAACAGCTACATCTTGACCTATTTAAATAAGATATTGATATACAAAATAGTGAAATAGATGGAAGAATGAACATCTCCCATTGAAACAATTTCTTTGAGAAATAATGTAAACCAAGTATGATAAGAAGAAGAACAAAAGAACCTAGAAAACTTCTTTAGTCAACCACCTAATCTCCGACAAGAAGAGAGAAAGAGTCCATTTTCAATATAGGTTTAGAATATGACTATAAAATCTTATGAAGGGGATAGTAGAGTATTATAACAATATTCTCTCATAAAACAGAGAGAAGTAGTGTATGGAAAAATAAATTTAAAGCAAGTTTTTGGTGAAAGATCAAATATACAGACTTTGTCCTTTCCAGAGGTGATACAATTTTGAGAGTATTGAATGATTAATTTTAAAGTTACATGAAAGACTAGGTACAATAATGATGTGAAAAAAATAGACCGTATTCTTATTAACAATGCAAATTAGAGAATTACTACTAGCCCTGTGTTGCTTTTTTCTAATTTGTCCAAAAACTTGGAACAGAATGGTTTTCATAAGCAATATTCCACAGAAGACAACATCTTTACAATCTCACAACTGACTAAACAGTTTCTGTATCCTTGTAAAGAATACAAGATTCTAAAGATGAAGGAAAACACTAGTCAGAATGCAGAGTACATCAAAGTAAATGAAGTGATATGAGTGAAAATACAGATTAAAATTAACTTGTAGAGGTCTTTACGATGCCAGAATATGGAATTTGTATTTTATTTTCTCAATAAAAAGTTGTAAATAAGTGATGGGGCTAGACTTGTGCATTAGGAAATCTCCTTGGTATCTGTGAAAAAGATGGGCTGGAAAAGTGAGAGAATCTGTTATGACAGAAAGATCAGTCAGAAGGTTATTACAACAGTATAGAAAAGAAGGCATGAAAGCCTAAACTACACTGATGACTATGTGAGTACAAAAGAAGGAAAGTGGTAGAAACTAATATCCCATGGAGAAAAACAAATGTTATTGGGATTACTAGTAGGTAAAGAACACATCAACATAGGCTGAGAGAGAAGGGTCTATGAAAGAGGTGGCTTTTCGGCTGGCTCAAATTTCATAAAGTAGAAATGAGAATAGGTATCTTCAAGGGGAAGTAAGAACACAAAGGTAGTTCAATTTATTAGTGAATACTGAGAAGTCTGTTTTTATCACATTATATGCACAAGAGTTGTAAAAAGACTGAATTCAGACTTCACAGAAAAATGTATGTTTTACCACTTCAATTTTGTAATTTGACATCATAAAATATTGACAAAAATTTTACATCTCAAGCCCATTTCCCCTACTTTAGAATTTTCGTTGAATTTGTTTTTGTTGTTTGAGTTGTTTTTCAGTCATTTTTAGTCAGACCCATTTGTGGCTTTATTGATAAAGATACTAGAGTGGTTTGTCATTTCCTTCTTGAGTTCATTTTATACATGAGGCAACTGAAGCAAATAAGGTTAAGTGACTTGTCCAGGGTCACACAGCTAGTAAGAGTCTAAGATCAGATTTGAACTCAGGAAGAGGAGTCTTCTGGACTCCAGGTCACACTTAATCCACCACTCCACCTAAGTGCCCCACTCCAGGATTACCTAGGTCAAAGATAATTTTATTTATGATATCTTTGCTCTGATTATCAAAATCCAAATACAAAACTTACACAGCAAAAAAGGTCTTACTAAGTAATAGAAGAAAACATTTATAGACATTAACCAATTTAAATAGTGCCATTTTTGCATACTAACTTCAGCTTCATTTTGTGTCTTGTCTTCTCCCCCAGAACTTAGCATAGTTTCCTGCACATAGCAGGCATGTACAAAATGTCTACTATTTCTCCACTGGCTTGTTTAAAAAAGAGAGAGAAAGATGCGGAAATCTCCTTCAATAATGTCAACTTTTGAATTTTTATAAAAAGTTTCTGATTTAAGCAACAATAATAACAATATTCAAACTGAAAATTAAGATATTCAGAACTAGTTGAAGAAATTACTCACCTGCTGAGATAAGTTTGGTATAATCCTGAAAACACAATGATATATGATACAGCAATGAAAGATTACAATATGAGTGGCTTCATGTTGTTTGATGAATTTTTTTCTTGAATAGATATAAAAAAGACCCAAAATTATAGCAACAGTGTTGTGTAATGGGAAAAGCATTGAACTTGAAGCCAAAAAAGACCTAGGTTAAGTCCCCAACTCTGATATTAAATACTATTGTGACAATGAGCAAGTCATCAAACATTTCTTGGTCTCAAATTTCCTGATCTGTAGAGTGAAGTCAACAGTATTTGCATTACTCCCATCAAAGGGTTTTTGTGAAGAAAGTTTTGTTAACTCTAAATCAATACACAAATGAAGATGGATTATAGAATATACTAATTTCTGTGTTCCATCAGGAAAAAAAATCTTTTAAAAATTGTATATATTCCCAAAATTCCTAGCACAGTTATCTCATAAATAATAGTTAATTAAATACTTTTGAAGGAATCTATGCCAAAAGTTCTTTTGTAAGTCAGTTATTTGAAAAGTGGAATGCATTTTCCCATTAACACAATGGTATAAATGGTAGGTAGGTTGGTGGGCTAGTCCTCAAATGCTTACTGAATAATTATGTATCTAAATTACTTTAAAAGTGCAAAGAAACATAGAACACAATATTGTTGTCAGGTTGGTAAGTAAGTACAATTGAAGAATGAAAATTCAGCTTCCCACAAAGAGCAATGGATTTGTAATGAGAGGACAGAGATCTGAATCCCAATTCTGACAGTCACTATCTGCTGGGGTGACCTTGGATAAATTACTTTCTCTCTGTAGGCCTCAGTTTCTTTATCTGCAAAACGACAGGGTTCAGACTAGATGAAATTTTAGGTCCTTTCTATCTCTAGATCTAGGAGTCAAAAACCTAGGTGCCTATGTCCCTCTCTTTAGATAAAGCACCTAAAATAATACCTACCCCTCAGTGTTGTGAGGATAAATGGTGGAAAGCTCTTTGCAAACACTTAAAGTGCTATTAAATGCTAGCTATATTTATTATTAATAATTCCCCGTACAACAGCATCAACTAAGTGGTCATCAACTAAGCCTCTGCTGGAATATTTCCCAAGAAAGTAGAATCAACCCACTACTTTTGAAGTCAATCTGTTGTACTTTTGGACAACTCTAACCATTAGGCTTTTTTCTTACATTAATCAATTGACAAGCATTTATTAAATACCTACTATACATCAGGCACTTCAAGCCTAAACCTGCTTCTGAAAATTACATATAATGTTACTAGTTCTGCCTTTTGGGAAAGCAGCAATCTTACTCCTCTTTTACTTGATTGCCTTTAAAATACTCAGAAGACAATTATAATCCTTTTCCCTAAACATTTGCTGTTGTCTTTTTCAGGCTAAACTTCTCCATTTGTTTCAACGGATTCTCAAGTGACAAGATCTCTAGCCATCTCATCATTGTCAGCCCTTTAACAAACATTCTGCAGATGGTCAACGTTCTTCATAAAAAGAGATATTCATAGCTGAACATGACATACTAAGTGTCTCAGTAAAGCTTAGGTTAGCATTAGTTTCACTCACTGCTATACCATACTGCTGACTCAGATTGAGATTTCAGTCCACTGGATCCTTTCAGTCGTTATCTAGTAAATATTTTCTAAACACATACCCCCTCATTCTATATTTATGAGATTTGTTTTTTAAAACATTTGTATAATATTCTTATTATATTTATCATTTCATCTTATTAGATGCCTTTCATTATTCTAGTCTGTTGAGACCTTTCTGGGTTCTGAATGCTATCAAATGTTGCCTACCATGCCCAGTTTTCTATATTTTCAAGCAGGTTAGGGATAAAAAAGAAAAGTAATTACCACAAGGCCAAGGACACATGTCCTGGCCTAGAGCAGGGTTTTTAACTTTTTTTTTTTTGGTGTCATGTTCCTTTGTGGCAGTCTTGTGAAATCTATGCACTTATTTTCAGAATATTCTTTTTAAATAATGGAAGTGAATGCTAAATATCAGTTAGTGAAAATTAAAATGTAATTTTCCCCATCCAAGTTCATGTACTCCTTGAAAACTGTCCATGAACCTTCATGGACATTTAAGAATTCCTGCCCGAAAAGCTTCCTTCCAAGTTAGCATCAAATAATTATGGCTATTGTCTGGGTCCAGTCATTCAAATTGTTCCAAATACATCTGATCATACTATCACCTAAGACCATATCTCTCTATCTTATCCACAAGGATACTTGGAAAAACCTTGTCAAAAGATTTGTTGAAAGGTAGGCATACTATATATGAAACTGTTGATCTATCAGTCTAGTTACTGTCAAAAAAAGAAAATGAGTTTGATCTGATGTGATCTAGTATTACTTAAGTCACAGTGACTTTTAATGATCTTTGCTTACCTTTCAAATATTTTACAAATCAGCCCTTTGATTTTCCCATGAAAATTCTAATTGTAGAGTTTTTTGGGGAATTTGAAGACAAAGGAATCAGCCTATTATTTACTATTACCCTCCCCTCAAAAAAAAAAAACCTAAAACCTCATTTGCCCTCCTCTTCTATGGTGGCGCCTTTGTTACTTTTCAATCTTTCAAAAAAAAAATCACTGAGAGTAGGACATCAATCATGGCTGTCTTCTTTCAGTAACCTAGAATATAGTTCTCCCAATTCCAGTGACTCCAACTTACTGAGGGCAATAATTCTTCTCCTAGAATTATGCCAATTAGTCTATAACGATTTTATCCTTGTCAGTTCACAGATCATTTTCTCTAAAAGAGAAACCAGAAGCAAAATATATGCTGAATAGTTGCCACACAGATACCTTTTGATCTTCCTCTTGTCCTCAATATTGCTAAAAAGAAAACTAGACGACTCATTATTGGTATCTTTAGCTTTAATACTAAGTATAGACTGATATATATATGTGAACTTTTAATGTTCCTAATACTACTCTTTAAAGCAGAAAAACTAAACCTAGGGTCTATGAACTTTTAAAAAATATTTTGAAAACTGCCTTTCAGTATAATTGGTTTCCTTTGTAATCCTATGTATTTTATTATACACATTTAAATATATTTTGAGAAGTGATCCATAGGCTTCCCCAGATTGCTGTAGTGGTTATCTGATACAGTCTATTTAAGAACCCCTGCTTTAAAGGAATGTGCTACTCTTTTATATTACCTTTATTTATCTGTCCTTGTTTCCATCTTCTACGTACATCTTCTAAAAAAAGACCGAGTTCCCTATGTATCCAAATTGCTCTTGTCAGGGAATTCCCCATTTACTTTTTCTTTGGAACCATTCTGTGCATAGATGCAGAATTTCATTGTTGATATATTTCATCTTGAGCTGATTTATCTTTGCAGAATATTGTGATTCTATTTTGAATCTTATAAATCTACTTTCCCCATGTCTGTGATGCCCAACTTAACTTACTATACTTTCCATTAATTCTACTGTAGTAGTCAGTGGTTCCTTCCCGTAACAGGTCCAAAACAGTAGCTCCCCTTGTTGATTATAAGAATGAAATTGTCATTAAGGCAAGTCACAATTTTTTCCACTGTGGTACAGTTATAAATTCTTCAAGAATAATTACAAAATCTGTGCATATAGTCAAAATTCTCTTTAGTTTAGTCCTAGTTCAGCAGCCCTACCTTCTAACCATACACACTTAGGTATTCCATGAGCACCTCAAAGTCAACATATCTGAAAATGAGTTTACCATCTTCCTCCTTAGATTGGCACCTCCACCTAATTTCTTCTTAATCCTACTGATGGCACCACTAACCTTTCACTCCCCCAGTCTGGAATCCTTATTCATCTCTGATTTTTCTCTGTCCCTCACCCTCAACATCCAATTGTTAACACGGCCAATTTTAACTCCAAAATATCTCATTTTCCTCTTTGCTTATATAGTCAGCAACCCAGTTTAGGTCCTTATTTTTTCCATCTTTTCTACATGTCTTTTAAAAAAAAATCCAGTTGGTCAGTAAATTCTAATAATCCAGACTAAATACCAATTTGTTTGCATTTATATCTTGCTACCCTGAAGGTATAAAATCATTGCTTAACTGGACTACTGTTACCTTTTAATTGGTCTCACACTTCTATCTTTCCCCTTTTAAAAAATTCAGATGTCATACAGCTGTTAATATAACCTTCTTAAAAATATCCAAGTCAAATCATACGATTCTCTTCCTCAAGGGCCTTCAATTACTCCCTATTGCCTTAAAAGATAAAATAACAATTTCTTACCTTAACATTTAAGTTGCTTCACAATCTGGCTCTAATGGACCTTTCCAGGTTTACTTCATACTTTTCCCCTTGATGTATTCTTATGTTTCAGTTAAGCTGGACTAGTAGCTTTTCTCTGATCTCATTATGTACACTGCCATCTCAGTGTATTTCTATTGGCCACTCTCCCATCATACTACAGGTCTGCTCTTCTTTCAAAACCCAGGTCAGGCACCAAGTCCTCTATTAAGCCTTTTCTGATTCTCACTGTCCCCCAGGCAAAAGTATTCTTGTCAAATTTTCCTAGAACACTGACTGAATTTCTCCCTTTATCTCTAACACAGTTTGCACTGTATGATGCAGTAACGATTAGGAAGCATGAAAAGAGCAGTACTGGCCTTGGTGTTGGGAAAGATCTGTTTTTGAATCCTGTCTGTGACCCTGACTGCTTGTGTGACCATGGGAACAATTCTGTAAAATTCATGAACTTCATTTTTCTTACTTGTGAAATGGAGATTAGAAATATAGTAACTGTGAGACTGAAATGAGATAATACTCATCAAACCTTAACCTGTTATATCAACCAACAAGCATTTATTAAAAGCTGATGTTCCAGTTAATAAGTATATGTCAGCTTTCATGTGGATCAGCAGGTCACAATCAATGTCCCACACAATTACACACACACACACACACACACACACACACACACTTTCAAGTTTCTTGAGATTAGGATTTGTGTGGTTTCATCTCTGCATCCTCAGTACCTAGAAGGGTGTCTTGTACTTAGTCATTTTTAAATAATTCACTCTAATTCAGTCAACATTTATTAATCTTAGATGTTTCTTGAAGATAATCATGTTAATTAGTAGAGACTTTTATGAATATTCTGAAGGGGATTTCTTACTATTCTCAAGAGCATCATAGGTTAATGGCACTGATTCTTTATTATGTCTGATACTTAAAAAGTTTTCTTTTCCTTGATGCAGATGTATTGCTAGATCCCTTCTTATCTTCTTCTGTGATTGTTTTCTGGTTCATAAATGGAATGAAGAGAGGAACAGAGAGAGAAACAGTATTTCCTAAGGTAGCTCAGGAGGATTTGGAAGCTAGAGGCAAAAAGCAGCAAGGGATGCATGTGCACAAGTGAGATAAAGCTTATCTTAAGTGAAATTAACTAATCTTAAAGGTGAAAGACAGAGGGGAAATATGGGGTAAGGAAGAAGCGTTGTATACGTATTATTACCCCTGGGAGGGAACAAGTAAAGTGCTTGGGAAATGGAGATTGGGCTACATGATTCTCACCCTGGCCACCAGGTGGTGCCACTGGCCCAGGAGAGCTTATGTGTTGATTGAATTGGGAGTGGTAGAGGGGTGAGAGGTAAAGATGGAGGGGAGGAGACCTTACACAATGAGGCTTTCAAAGGGATGGGATATTCACAAATCAAGTACTAGCAAATATAAACAAATATCAACTGGAAGAATTCAGCTCAGAGGTTTAAAATTTAGCACTCTCCCAGGAATTCCTTTATAGCAGTCATTGTTTAGTTTGGCTGCAAATAGGGCTAGTCTATTTAGTATATCTGTCTGTGCATTGCTTACCTCTGTTTGACTTTATCTATCTCACTTATTTAATTTTGTGCTAACTCCTCATTTGAGTTTTCAATTTTGTTGCTGTCGTATTGTTTTGTAATAAAGTGTTACTAATCTTGTTACTAGTAATAATATTGTCACACAAAACAAAATTATGCACTAGTAGTTTTCCATCTGACTATTCTATAACTGACTTGGACTTTTCTGTACTTTTCCTAGTAAAACTTTTATTCTTCATTTGGTTACGTTCTCTATGAGAGGCCATTTAAAAAAAAATAGATCCTCATCAAGCAGGTCCTGGTCCACAGGGATTTAATCTTTCCCACTTTCTTACAAACAGGATTTTTCTGTCACTTTGTCACAAAATTTCTTTGTATTTCTCATAAGCATAAATATACTTAAAGTGAAGAACACTGAATTTAATTTGTTGAGCAATTTGGAAAACTGGTCAGTTTCAAAATTTGCCTATCATTAAACAAAACTACAGCTCCTCATTGTTAATCACATCACTGTCTATGATATAAACAGAAAATGATGAAATAAGAACCTTAAACTTGATTGTACAGTAATCCCTGCCTGACTCTGTAGAACTTAAAATTAATATTGACTTTGATGCCATTTCCTGCAGTTTCAAATAATGCCATTCCAGATAAACTGGAGGATATCCAAACTGTAACTGTATTCATTAAGTCCAAAGCAGAATACAAATATTAGCCCACAAAACCACCTTGAATGCCAGCCACACACATCTAAAAGAAATGATCCTTTAGGAGGCTGACCAAAACACTTCCAAAATGATAAGAAAAGTGTGAATGTACTTTCTTTTTAGTAATTTTAAGCAACTTTTCTCACAATTAATCAAATATTCCCATAAAAATGGCATTTTATTTTCCACTAACTGATGGATGTTTAAAGTCATTTTAAATTTCATTTTGTTGTTAAATATGAAGTCTGATGAATACAAATATTATGTGAAATTTTATTTTCGAGTCTTTTATGTAATAAATGTTTTATTTTCTCAGTGCATCATTAGTTACTTCCTTTTACCCCATGAGCATATGACTTCGTGATACCTTGGAAAGCTCATTTTCTCTGGAGTATGAGGACCTGGGTTCACATCTTTTCTTTATTGTTCTCTGTATTTGGGACATTAGGCAGATCACTTAACCACCCTGGGTCTCAGTCTGGGATCTCAATTTTCTCATCTGGGAATAATAAAGGTATAAGACCACATGGCATGTGTTTCCCCTTATACCTCTAGATCTATGATCCTATGATCCCAATCTATGTAAGATGCTTTGTAAACTTTAGAGAATTAGATAAACATCATTTATTAATATTATTACATTTATAATGTATAGAATACATCCTGTATGCCAAAAGCGTGGTCAGAGATCCAAATTTGTAAGTACATCAAAGTCATTAATAACTTACAAAACAGCATTCATAAGTAATATTCTGACTATGATGATGTATGTTATACTCAGCATTCTTTTTAAAAAACAAAAGATGATTTTTAAGACTAAGAATACTTAAAAACAGCAATAAGAATAAATTCTCCAAATGTAAAATTATTAAAACACACTTCTATTATACTTTGACTTACAAACTAGTTTTACATAGGTGAATAATTAAAATTTTTGCCTTAATATCAAAGTCAGAAGAAAATGTCAGCAAAATAGTCCAAAAACCACAGCAAAAATCTCAGGTTATAGTTTGAAACCTATCAGATTCTGACAGTGTCCGTATATTGTACTCACGTGAAAAATAAATTTCAAGGAAGCAACCAGATCTGAAATACTTCTTTTGTTTTAGAAAAATAATAATGTCATTTTTGTTGTATCTATTTACAAATAGTTTGCTTTCTTCTTCATTAAAAATTAACATTAAAATTACACACAAAACATTCTTATTATGGTCTGCATGTACAGTACACAGTATTTCTTTATCAATGCTTGTTTCACACCTCACTGAAAAACTTTACTCCTAAGTACACCATAAAGCAATTTACCTTTAGTGATAAAATTACTTATCAATAAATGCTTAAATATACCTTTTTTACCTTTCTATAAACAGAGACAAAATACAAACGTGATTACTAAACAGGAAAAAAAAGTTTTCATCTTTTAAAAGCAAAGTTAATTAAGGAAAATGCACATCACCAAGTACAAATCACAATAAAGATGAAATAAGTTCTTCCACCTAAGATTCTAGGGGAACTCTACACTTTTCACTACAAAATGCCACAAAAAACACTGCAGAACTTTCAACTCACTTGTTTTCTCTCTGGTGCCAGGTGTTCCCTCTACCCAAATGTCATACAAATTCCTCAGCAGTTCAGAAAGTGGTCAATGGGACGGTCAGGATAGAGTTTAGGGTAAATCAACGTTCAGCAAATAAAACAAAGAATACACATCTTTGTAAAGGAGATATCTGCTTAGTCCTAAATCCATTTGCTAGCTCATATCCCAAAGTGTGATAAATCTTTTCCCCGCCTCGAATGAAAATAAGATGCCCAGACTACATTTTAAAATCCCTCAAGTGATGAGTGATGAATAGCCATGGAGCAGGGGGAAAGGAAACAGCTGCAAGCAGAGGTGGAGGGTAGACTTTGAAGATGGGGTGGGGAAAGGAGGCGGGACGGGGATTGGTTGAGGGATACTGCTTGGGGGTTGGTAGGGAAACTTGCAGACAGGTAGCTTGGTGGGAGAGGGTGTGTGTAAAGGTGTCAGGAAGCAGGGAGAGGTCAGGTCTGGTAGAGGAAGGAGGAGTCAATAGTGTGGGGAATTAGGGCTGGAGGGAGGTGGTGGACAGCAGCCGTTCTCTTTACCTGAAGCACTGTTCGGGGTCCTGGAGAGGAATCCTTCACTGCATCTCCCTTCATTCCAGATGGGATCAGACATCCATCCGGTCCCCTTTCGCACCTGGCTTCTCCACTCGGGGCTCTCGCCTCCCCTTGCGGAGCCCCAGATCCCCAGTCAGCGACAACGGTAACAGCTCCAGTCCTCGGCGGCGTGAGAGAGGCTTCCGTCCCCGGCGTGGGAGCAGCTCCCCAGACTCTCGGCTCCCCACATGCCCCCTACAGCTTTGGCACACCCCTGGCGTCCCTTCCGCGGGCGCTTGGTGGGGAGGATTGGTGTCCTCCGCCGAACTTGGAAGAGCTAGTGGGATAGGGGTAGGGGGCCGCGCGCCCTCAGCGGGCGCGCCGAGTGCGGCTCCGCGCGGCTCTGGAGCATCCCGCCCTCCCCAGCCGGGAGCTCCACCGGCGGGACTGACACCTGTGCCCACAGCCCCGAGCCTCCGCGGGTTGCCTCCCCAGATGCGCGGAGCCTTCCCATCTCCACGCCCCGCGCCACTAGCTGGCGCGCGCAGGTCCTCCTGCCGCCACCCACTAGCCACTTTTGACACGCGCGCCTGGCTCCCCCCAGCTTTTCACGCCCTCTAGCCACCACGCACGTTCGCGTTCCCGCGCTCATTCCAGCTTTATTCCCAATGCATAGGCACGCGCGTGCGCGAGCGCACACACACACACACACACACACACACACACACACACACACACACACACACCACCCCTCCACGCCCGCAGCCCTGGTTTTCTCATTCCTGTGACCTGCCCTTTTTCAGCTTCCTTTGTCTGTGCTCTGTCCTGTAGCTGCAAGGGAGCCAACCCCTGGATCAAGCCATCATCACCCCGAGTCCTTTGCGCAGGCCAAATTGTCCCATAGCTAGGCACGGGCTCTTTTCCCTTTCAGGTCCTGATGCTGGGTAGTGATGGCATAATAGATTTTACTATATACTATGTAATTTGACCATTCATGAGGTTCCTACATTCATCTGGTGGAGTCTTTTAGAATGTGGAGCTCAGCGTATTCCCAAGAACATGGTGGGTTTCTCAAGCAGGTTGTAGGTTCCTTGTTCAGATTTCTCTAAAAATTAAGAACAGCCTCCTGCCACCAGGAGTCAGCCCACTCATTTTGCAGGAGCTTCCAGTCATCTCTGGCTCTGACAAATTGCAAGTAAGTTATGTTTACCAGAAGATAAGACGTCACTTCAGATCCACTCAAAATTCATTAATACCCTTTGGTTAATGTTTGGAAGCTACCTTGTTACTACTTTCCTAGTAAAGGTCAAAGCCCCTTCCCCCGCCCCATACAGCTTTTTTTTTAGGTCTAGGTCTCAGATGATTAGCCTGCTTTAGAGAACTAAACACGAAACTTTTCTCTAATCATCTTACTACTGAATTTTAAAATTATTTTAGGGTAATAATGGTACTATATTTGTTGCTAATTTCACAAGTAAGAAAGCTGAGGCATGCAAGTGGCTTTTATGCAAGGTCCTAAATTGGCATAATTGCGGTTAGATACATTCTCAAACCCTAGAACACAATGTTCCTCTAGAACAATCATTTTCCAAGGTGTAGGTCAGAAAGGGAGGGGAAAGGAAAATAATAAAAGTTCCCTAGAACAGTCAGATACAAAGAGCCATTAAATACTTGTCTACCTTCAATGATGTTTCAGGCACTTTACAAAGTGATTTGACCAGCTCTCAAAGGATTTGCAATGACAGGCAACACTGATGTGGGTTGACATCAAGGACATGAAGAACATGTTTTTCTGTACGTGTCCCAAGTAATAAAAAAGTAATTATGAATTATAAGATTAAGCAAATATGTATTCCTAATAATAACAATGATGAAATTATAACAATGTATCAATCAAGAATATTACTTTACAACAATTAATTCTTCCTATTAACCAGGGTTAAATCAAAGACATAAGAAGCATTACTTTTGCTTTGGTGGGCTCAGGAGGAAAAGACAGGCAAATACATCATTTACAGGCATAATAAGAAAGGATTTATTATTTTCAATAATAATTGAGTATGCACAAGACAGTTTTTTAAAAAAAATGCACCCTATTTTGTGTTCAAAATGATGAAAATCCTCTCCAAGTAGCAGATGCATCCCAGAAGACCGTTTAATACTCTAGGGCATTTCTACCCTCTCCACAAACCAAGCCCCCATTCTGAATAGCCTGGCCTTTGCTGAAGAGTAAATTGTGTTAACCTGTTGTTGGTCAATCATATTCGATTCTTCGTGACCCCATTTGGGGTTTTCATAACAAAGATACTGGAGTTGGTTTGCCATTTCCTTCTGTCCCTCGTTTTACAGATGAGGAACTGAGACAAACACGGTTAAACGACTTGCCCAAGGTCACACAGTTAGTAATTAATTACCTGAGGCCACATTGGAACCCAGGAAGATGAGTCTTCCTCACTCCAGGCCCTTCACTCTATCCACTGTGCCATCTTGCTACCTCTGGAGTGAGAATGTCTGAGTCCAAATTCCAGCTATTTCACGAAAGAAAAGAGGATTGGAGTAGTTGATTTTTAAGGTTTTTAGATCTATAGCTATAATATATTCTTAACAAATGTATGTTGAATTTACAAAGGGGTTATCATTGAAATTCTGGTATAAAATTATGTGGGATTCAATATTTCTGTAAGTGTTTTGTTACTTTGACATTCTATTATTTGCATGATACAATAATTTCTCAAATAGAATTAACCCAGAGAAGTTGTAGTATTAAAGAACTGTCATGTTGAGGACTTGTTGTTCTGTGTCACTTTCACTGATACCAACTCAACAAAGATAATTCCCACCCCCTAAACTAGTATAAAATTTTTAGAAAAGTAAAGTAGCATCTCAGCATTTGACAGTCATATATAAAAAGGTTTTCAGGGTCCAATGGACATTGATTAGTCCCTTTTTAATATTGCCATCCCTCCCTATAGTCTTATGTTGCCTTCAGAAGTATCTTTTTGTTTACATTTAGATTGGTGTCCGATCATGTGCCTGAGTACAGGAGTAATGGCCTCAGATGTATCTAAGTGCAAAGTGACAAGAATTATCACCATCATCACAATAATAGCTAACATTCATATAGCACTTCCTTTTTGAAAGTACTTGACATACCCAGTAAACCCCAAGATAACTAGGTAGGTGTCAGCCATCAAAATCTATCTTCCTTTGGGCAGAACACCCTCAGGTAAGGGCATGATACCTGATGTGCAGACAGAAGGGGAGAGGAGGACAAGTTGAGTTGTCCAACTAGAACTGGACACTTGGGTTCCCAGTGGGCAACTCAGACTACTCACAGGTTATGGTTTGTCCTTCATTTTCAAAAAGGATTGTGACATCAGGAAGATGATGACATGACTTGTAATTGAATTGCACTTGAGTGAGGGAGGGCTGCGCAAAGACTCCAGTCTCACTTTCTCCTCCAGAGCCATCGGGGTTCAGTGGACAGGCATAGTTCAGGACAACTGTAGATGGCCCATGATGCAGTGGGAAATCTTGGACTTTTTAAGTTGAGGTCTTTGGGAGTTCTCACTTTGAGTGAGGCAGCCACATCAAGTGATTAGGTCTGTTTAATAAGTGAGTCAAGGGATGACCACTTTATTTAAAAAAAATCAAGCTGGCACCCATT
The DNA here is from genome assembly GCA_028658325.1 of Potorous gilbertii. Classification (NCBI taxonomy): domain Eukaryota; kingdom Metazoa; phylum Chordata; class Mammalia; order Diprotodontia; family Potoroidae; genus Potorous; species Potorous gilbertii. The sequence goes on along the minus strand of CM053771.1, from coordinate 155,949,441 downwards.
TGTTCCTCACAACAAACTTGTAAAGTAAGTGCTATTATTCTCCCCTTTTTATAGGTAGGATAAGTGTCTGAGGTAGGATTTGAATTCAGGTTTTCCTGATTCCAACTCTAAACACTGCGCCACCTAGCTATCCAAAACAGTATTTTCAGAAATCTTTGTTGAGCATCAAAGTGCAGTGGAGAATGTTTCAGAACACCTGCCCTTCCTACACTGCTGCGAGCTAACAGTAAGAGCTTCAGTGATTCCTAGAAATTTGGAAGACTTATTTTATTCATCTGTAAACTGAGGGACTAGACCAGATTAAGGCCATCCAGGGTATTTTTTAAAAGTAGTGTCACATGGTTCTATAGTCCACCTACAATGGACTGCTAGACCTACCTCAAACTCATCTTTGCCTTTTCCTCTCTGTTGTGCCTCAAAATTGAAATATCCTCCCAATAAGACTTTTCTATTGAAATCTTTTTTTCTGAACCAAGCTCACTTTTTTCTTTTTTTGTGTTTAGTTATTTTTAATTTTCAACATTCATTTCCAAAAAATTATGAGTTCCAAATTTTCCCCATCTCTCCCTTTCCCCCACCACAAAACACCATGCATTATGATTGCCTCTTCCCCCAATCTGCCCTCCCTTCTATCAAACCCCTCCCTTCCCTTATCCCCATCTTCTTTCTTTTCTTATAGGGCAAGATAGATTTCTATATCCCATTGCCTGTATTTCTTATTTTCAGGCTGCATGCAAAAACCATTCTCAACCTTCATTCCTAAAACTTTGAGTTCCAACTTCTCTCCCTTACTCCCTCCCCCCCCCATCCCCACTAAGAAGGCAAAAATTCAATATAGGCTATACATGTGTAGTTTTGCAAAAGACTTCCATAATAGTCATTTTGTGTAAGACTAACTGTATTTCTCTCCATCCTATTCTGCCCCCCATTTATTCTATTCTCTCTTTTGACCTTGTCCCTCTCCAAAATTGTTTACTTCTAATTACTTCCTCCTCCCATTTGCCCTCCCTTCTCTTATTCCCCCCTACCCTATTTATCCCCTTCTCCCCTACTTTCCTATAGTGCAAGATAGATTTTCATACCAAAATGAGCGTACATATTATTGCCTCCTTAAGCCAAATGTGGTGAGAGTAAGCTTCACTTTTTCCCTCTATTAGAAAAGCTTTTCCTTGCCTCTTTCATGAGAGATAACCTGCCACATTCCATTTCTCCCTTTCTCCTCTCAATATATTCCTCTCTCACCCCTTGATTTTATTTCTTTGATATCATCCCTTCCTATTCAACTCACCGTATGCTCTGTCTCTCTGTGTATGTGTGTGTGTGTGTGTGTATAAACCCTCCAACTATCCAAATACTGAGAAGAGTTTCAAGAGTTACAAATATTATTTTTCCATGTAGGAATGTAAACAGTTCAATTTTAGTAAGTCCCTTATGATTTCTCTTTCCTGTTTACCTTTCCATGCTTCTCTTGATCCTCGTGTTTGAAAGTCAAATTTTCTATTCAGCTCTGGTGTTTTTCCCCTGAAGTATTATACTCAGTTTTTCTGGGTAAGTGATTCTTGGTTTTAATCCTAGTTCCTTTGACTTCTGCAATATCAAATTCCAAGCCCTTCTGTCCTTTTCTGTAGAAGCTGCTAGATCTTGTGTAATCCTGATTGTATTTCTACAATACTCGAATTGTTTCTTTGTAGCTGCTTGCAATATTTTCTCCTTGACCTGGGAACTCTGGAATTTGTTTATAATATTCCTAGGAGTTTCTCTTTTCAGATCTCTTTCAGGAGGTGATCAGTGGATTCTTTCAATATTTATTTTACCCTCTGGTTCTAGAATACAAGGGCAGTTTTTCTTAATAATTTCATGAAAGGGGATGTCTAGGCTCTTTTTCTGATCATGGCTTTCAGGTAGTCCCATAATTTTTAAATTGTCTCTCCTGAATCTATTTTCCAGGTTAGTTGTTTTTCCAATGAGATATTTCACATTACCTTCTATTTTTTCATTCTTTTGGTTTTGTTGTGTAATTTCTTGGTTTTTCTTAAAGTCATTAGCTTCCATCTACTCCATTCTAATTTTTAAAGAACTATTTTCTTCAGTGAGCTTTTGCACCTCTTTTTCCACTTGGCTAATTCTGCTTTTGAAAGTATTCTTCTCCTCAGTGGATTTTTTGAACCTCTTTTGCCAATTGAGTTAGTCTATTTTTAAAGGTGTTATTTTCTTCAGTATTTTTTGGGTCTCCTTTAGCAAACTGTTGACTTGCTTTTCTTGCATTGCTCTCATTTCTCTTCCAAATTTTTCCTCCACCTCTCTTACTTGATTTTCAAAATCTTTTTTGAGCTCTTCCATGGCCTGAGATCAATTACTTTTTTATTTTGGAGGTTTTATATGCAGAAGCCTTGACTTTTGGGTCTTCCTCTGATGGTATTCATTGTTCTTCCTTATCTGAAAGCATGGAAGAAAATACCTGTTCACCAAGAAAGTAGCCTTCTGTAGTCTTTTCCCCGACTCTTGAGGCATTTTCCCAGACAATTACTTGACTTTTGAGTCCTTTGTCAAGCAGAGGGTGTACTCGTGTACTTGTAAGTTCTCAGTTCCTCCAAGATGGCAAAATCAAGGAAAAGTATCTTGCTCCTCTCCTGGGCTATACAGACATGCTTTTCTACCCAGGATTTGCAAGTACAATTCCCTCTCCACAACTGCCTCCAGCTCCACCATGCCATCTTCCTCAACCCAGGAGAATCACTCTGGGCTGAGATCCAGATCAGCTGCTCAACTCCCCCAGTTGCTTTTAGGCCAAGGTCTCCCAAAATAGATGCTGCTGCTGCAGTTGCAGTTGCTGGCAGGGTCAGACCCTGTGCCCTTCTCATGCAGTTGAAAGATCTTTTTTCACTGACCTTTGAAGCTGTTTGTGGCATTTGTGGGTTGAGCATCCTGGAATCCATAGCTGCTGATAGGTATTCGGCCTCCTGAAACCTGTTCGGGTCCTGCCCCTGGCCCACCACAGCCAAGGCTGGGCTATGCTCCACTCTGTGCCTGATGCGATACATCTTTCCTGTCAGACTTCCAGGCTGTCTTGGGCTGAAAATCTCTTTCACTCTGTTGTTTTGTTGTTTCTGCTAGAATTTGTTTAGAGTCATATTTTACAGGTATTTTATGGGTATGGAGGGGAACTTTTCCAGGTCTGTCTTTCTTTTCCACTATCTTGGCTCAGCCCCCCCAAGTTCACTTCTATGAAACCTTTTCCAGATTTTCTCAGTTCTGCGTGGTCTATGTCTCCTCAAATTTTCTAAGTATACTTTGTGATTGCTCTTATTATGTTCAAATATTTATTTTAAAATTTGAGTAAATTTGCTTTTGAAAATTACCAAAATTTATTTTTCCCCTTCCCACCTCATCCCTCATCTATGAAACCCAAACCAAACAAAACCCTTACAACAGTTATTCACAGTGGAGCAAAACATATTTCTGTAATTTTTGGTTTATTATTTTTAAGTAAGAAGTTTTTTGTTAATCTGTCTTTCCCAGTATCCCCTTCAACATTTAACAAAATAAAAAAAATAAATCCTTCAATATATATTTATGTAGTTAAAGAAAACAAATTCCCACTCTAGCCATGAACTGAAGGTTTCTCTGTCAGGAGGTGAATGGCATGTTTCATCTTCATTCTTTTGGACTTATATTTGATCATCTTAGAGTTTTAAAGTGTTTCAAAGTTTTTCTCAATTATGTTCTTATTGTATAAATTATTTCATTCACTTCTTTCTGTATCATTTCATAAGTGTCTTCTGAAACTTTCCATTTCATTATTTTTATGGAACAATACTATTCCATTACATTAATAAACTACAATTTGTTGAGCTGTTCCCCAATAGGAAGATATTCCTTCATGTTCATTTTTTTTGGCATATGTGTGTGCATATATATGTATACATAGTATTACAATAACATATACTATATCTGTTTAATATTTTATATAACTATATTGTATTAATATATTGTATATATTATATACATTATATACACTCACAAATATACACAAGTTTTGGTAATTTTCTGGTCATAGTTTCAAATTTCTTTCCAGAATGACTGGGCCAATTCAGTAGTTCGCCAACAGTGCACTAATTTTTCTATTTCTTCATAGCTTCTCCAATATTTGTAATTTTCACCTTTTATCATTGTTGTCAGTTTGATAGGTGTGTAGTTGCTTTAGTTTGGTTTTCTCTAATAATTAGTGATTTAAAGTAAATTGAAATTCAAAAATTTCATAAATCATAATAATTATAGTTGATAGTTTGGATCTCTTGCTTTGAAAGCTGCTTGTTCTTATCTTTGACCATTTGTTTACTGGGGAATGACTCTTACACTTACATATTTGAATTCGCTCCTTATGCATTTTGCAAATGAGACCTTTACTAGACAGAACTCATTGCAAAGATTTTTGCTCAATTACTTGGTTCCCTTATAATTATTTTGCTACATTCAATTTGTTTTTACAAAAATTTTTTAATTTTACATAATAAAAATTATTCATTTTCTTCCTGTGTGATATTCTCTGTCACTTTGGTCATGAACTTTTCGCCTGTCTATAAATATAAAAAATAATTTCTTCCTTGCTCTTCTAATCTGTTTATGTGACCTTTCCTATTTAAGTTTCATTATTTGGAATTTGTTTTGGTGTATGTTGTAAGAAGATGGTATAAACCTAATTTCTACCATACTGCTGTCCAGTTTTCCCAGAAGATTTTGTCAAATAGTGAGCCTTACCCCAGTATCCATGATATTTGGGTGTATCAGAAACCATATTCTTGACTTCTGTATGTTGTATTATTAATATGTAGGTTAAATTACAGACTAGATTCTTCCTTCAATGGACTCCAGGGTTACTTTGGTGCTAGCTCTGTATGGGAGGGGATTCCCTCTTACCAAAGGATTCTGGGACCTCTACTGATATAGACACTACATAGGAATTCTTCACCACTACATTCTGGGCTCAGGGGTTATTCTCATACTAGGTTCCTACCATATGCTTTAGAGACCACTCTAGTTAGATTTGCATAGAATAAACTTGGCATTGACTAGACAATGACTGGAAAGCCTCTTTTTTAGTCTAGTATGCTATTTGTATTGGACTGGTCCCAGGCTCTATTTCCAGGAGTGCTCAGCCAGGAATGCCTGGAGGCTGCCTCATGAAGCTCAGTCAATCAACTCTGGTTTGGGGAAGGTTTGGGCTGCCAGGCTTAGACAGAAAATGCTTCGATGAACCCACTTGGAACTTCCCAAAATCTTTGTCCTGTAGCTGTGGTTTGGGCCTGGGGGAATAATGAGGCTTGGCTGGACTTGAGTGCTGCATCAATAAGGCAAGGAGTTCTTGAATCAACAGGATGGCTCCAGGGTGACTACTTGGGCTCTATCCTATGTTCTTTCTTCTAAACTTGCACAGATGAAGGCTTGTCTTTTCCAGGGTATCTACAGGACTTCAGTGGTCCCTCTGTGTATTAGGTCAAATGGAGGACTCTAAAGGTGATTTCCCCATGGTTTAGTAGAGTGGTCCATTTCTAAATTTCAAACACGTCTTTATGAACACTGTGTGCCTTGGTTACAATGTCCATTTCCAAAAAAAAAATTAACTCTTATTCTGCACCCAAAGTCTATCACCTCTCTGCTGGTAGGTGGGTAACATGCATCATCATTAATTCTTCCAATCAAAATACTGCCTATTTACGTGTGTACCATATTCGCCTCCAAAAGATAGTAAGCTCATTGAAAGTAAGGACTATATTCACTTATTTTTGCATTATTAGCACATAGCACACAGCTTTCTGCACAACATGTATTTGTCATAATGGAATTGCAATCCAAGTATTTATGAGCAGAATAATTTTTTATTTATAACTGCTATAGACTTTTAGCTAATCACAATTTGTGCTTTTAAAAAAAGCAAAAGTATAAAGCCATAGATATTTCATTGATAGCCATGGCCAACAAAGAAACAGTCAACTGGGACAAACCTTCTTCAGGCTTAGCTATTTTCATTCTTCAGTGGCAGACATAATCTATTTCCATGACTGCAACTTTCTGGCTTAGCAAAACATATAAGAGTATACAAGAGGAAAACATACATACTCCTCCAGAACAGGACCACCTCCATACAATGATGAAGCTTCAAAGTAAGGCTCTTGGGGAGCTAGTGATTGGCACACCAAAAGTGCTTACTAATATAATTTCAAAATTGTGGATGACCCAAAGAGCAATAGAAATGGTATGATTGGACTATGATGTTACCAAAGGGGGTGTCTCCAACTCACAAGGAAGCACAAATGAGGTTTATGACTAGAAAAAAACGTTGTGCCTGTAATGTAATTGAACTGAGAGATTACAGACAAAACAGCTTGAGCGCTGCCCTATTATCTATGAATATTAAATTAACTGGAGGAAGTTCTGCAGTATATTTGGTGGATTACCTATGAAAGAGTACTATAGTTTTGTAGGTATAGGTTTTAAGTAAGAAAAATTCTAACAGTTTGAATCATTAAAAAATGGAATTGGAAGACCTCAGGAGGAAATGGATTCTCCATCACTAGGGTTCTGCAAATTAAGGCTAGGCAGCAAAATTGCAGAAAGAATTATTGGTCTGGTATGAGTTTGTGTTAAATGGCCTCTGAGGTCCCTTCCAACTCTGAGTTTTTGTGGTTATTTCAGTGATTGCCTTTTTATGATCATCAGTGAAATAAATGGGCAATGCATTGAAATTTCTTTATGGTATTACCAGAGATGATGTGCACTGACCACTTCTCTTTGTCATGATGCATGGTCCTAGTATTTTTAAGATCACATTCTCCAGAAATCATAATACATCATACCTTTTTATTTCCTGATTAACAAGATGTTTGTTATATCTTTTGAATCATATAGTATCTCCAAGAAGTACTATGTTCCATGATTTATCCAAGGTCATACAGTTTCTGACAGAGCCTCTGGACCCATTCAAATGCCTTTTCTCCTCTTTGTGTATTCCTTATTCCATTTTTCTTCACTTTGAACTCATTCTGGTAAAAATAAAAGTTAATGAGCCAAATTCTCCTGCTGCTTAAACTACATTGTAGGTGTAAGACAGTTTAAGAAACTACATTAACTTTTTTTCAGCATGTAAAATCATATAGGTTATTTAATCCAGTCTTTCTCTGAATCATGTACTCTTTCAACAACTCCAACAAGTTGTCATATATTGTCTTCTGGAAAACCTCCTATGACAAGAAATGTATTAACTTCCAAGTTAGCCCATTCTATACTTTGACTTAATTACTAGGAAATTTTTTTTATATGTATTAAATTAAACTCACCTCTATGTAGCTTTTACTCACCATTCTGTGATTTAGGATCAAAAAACATGAATCTAATTCCACTTTGACATGACAAAATCTCATATATTTAAATAGAGCAGTCACGGGTGTGAGTAAGCTGCAATATATAATGAATCATGAATTCTAAATAATAGGAATAAAGAATGTGGGCTACTATGATGGAAAGAAAAGGTGGGATAGTCACATGGAGAGACAATGGCAGACAGATGGGGGTCAGAATGCTCCACTGGCACTTTGTGACATTTGGAGAAACCAACGTTTGGTGGACCCTGCCCCACCTTGTGGGAAACTTTTGGCAGTGGATAGAGGAGAATTACACAGGATGGGTAAGCATGGGTAGATTGAGTTCTGAAATATTGGAGGGAATGCAAGAATTCAAGAGATTACAGGTTTATTCAAATATTTGAGAGGTGAAATCTCAGAGTGGTTTTGATTTGTATTTTCCTATTATTAATGGTTTAGAGTGAGCATTCATATGGTTATTAAGTTTATAATTCTGTTGAGAACATTTCTTTATATCCATTAACAAATTATCTATGAGGAATAATCCTTAGTGTTATATATTTGTGTTAATTCCACATAGATCTTAAATTTCAGAACTTTATCTGAGGTATTGTCTATGTCTGTGTATGTGCATATATGTATGTATATATGTATTTGTGTATATCTTTCAGATTGACTCTCTTCTTATCCTATCTATACTGTGTTCACAAACAAGTTTTTCATTTTCCTGTTTTTAAGTTATTTTATTTTGTGTGATCTCTTATATCCCTCGTTTGGTTAAGAATTCTCCTTCCAGTTAGAGGTTTGATGTAGTAATCTTTGAATTGTTTACTATTAGACCTTTTATAGGTAGGTTGTTTATCATTTTTGAGGTTATTGAAGTATATTTTGTTAGATTCTGGTCTAAACCAAATGCTGCCAAACTGCTTTCCATGTTTTTCTGGCCTTTCTCTTCAGAACTATTATTTCATTTCCAAGTTGTTTATATTCTAACTTAATTATTGAATTTGATGGTTTTTCTTTTCAATTTTTATTTAGTCTATTCCACTGATACACTTTTCTGCTTTTAGTCAAAATCAAATATTTTTATTTTTAATATATTTATGTATATCTATATCATTAGATAAATACTAAGGAATAGAACAATACTTTAACATATGTATTCATATGTTATATCTATACACATACATGTATAGATACATGTACATATGTGTATATGTATCCATCAATATATAGATACATACACAAAAGAGGTATACGTACACATATATTTCAAACAGGGCATTTTATATGCTAAGGCACAATTCTGTAATGGTTAAGAGAATGACTATTCAGTGAGTGCCTGTATAAGAAATGAAGTTGATTTGAGAGGTTTGGGAAGGTGTAATATTCTTTATCTTTGTTTCAGAAAAAGGATATAAATATGAGTGTAGGTTTTATTTGGGAGAAATCTATAGACCTAAGCTATCTCACTTCAAATAGGAGAACTCATTCAATCTGTATATTTTGGGACAGTGGTATTAAACTCAAATAGAAATGGGGGCCACTAATTCATTCATAAGGATCTCTATGGGCAACATATTGACTTAGTTTTAAAATGTAATATTACCTGTGCTTTATTGTATTTTTATTTAGTTTGTTAATATTTCACAAGTGTATTTTAATCCAGTTTAGACCACATGGGAGCAGTGCATATGTATCTGAAATCTCTATAGGGTGGTGTATTCTAATCTGTAGAACTTTTCTGATGCATGTTTGCTATCTGCTTGGATAAATGGATTTACTCACTGTTTAGTATTTGTAGTAAATTGTAGTAAAATGACTAGCATTTGGTAGGAAGGAGTCTTTTGGATGTAAGAAAGGGTTTATTTCTTTCCTTTTAAGAGATTGACCAGGGAAGTTAACAGTTCGATTTTGAAACAACAAAAAAATCATGCCCTTAGAACACCCAGATTTAGGGGGAAGGTAAATATAATTATTCTTTGACATTCCTCTATTCTCAGAGAAGAACAGAATGGCAAACCTCTTGTTCCATTCTCCTGCTCTCTTTGAAGCAAAGTTACCCAGAGTGGGGTGGATGAGACTCCATAGTGTTTATCAGTGCCTACTGATGACTCACACTTAGACAACTTTTGTGACCATAAAAATTAGTATTCCCCCTAACGTAATTGAGATCTGGAAGTTCTATTCCCCCTATTTTCATTGCCTTTTTTCATTGCCTATTTTCATTACCTTTTCTCTTGAGATTCTGGATTTATATTCTTCTAAGTGAATTGAGTTATAATTTATTCTAACTCTATAAATCATGCAAATACATCCTTGGCAATTTAACTGATAAATCTGTGAAATAATTTAGGAAGTATTGATATTTATATTATGGGATAGCTAGGTGTACAATGGATAAAGTACCAGACCAAGAGTCAGGAAGATATGAATTCAAATTTGGTCTCCGAGGCCTACTGAGTGAGTGACCCTGGGCAAGGCACAACCCCTCTTTGCCTCAGTTCCTCATTGTAAAATGAGGACACACTGGAGAAGGAAATGGTAAACCACTCTAGCCTTTTTGCCACAAAAACCACATGGACTTTTCCATGGGGTCACAAATAAGTAGAAGCAATTGAATGACTGAAAAACAAGAACAAATACTTATATCATAAAGATATATCCCAAACATAAGCAATGAATATGTATCCCTCTAATTATTTGTCATTCTCAATTGCTTTAAAGAACTTCCTATAATTATATTTATATGTCTTCAATCTACCTTTGTAGATTGACTCCCAGATAATTAATGGTTTCCATAGTTCTATAGTTTCTATAGTTGGAATGAAATTTCCATTTCTATTATTTTCTTTGACATTGTTATTCCCTATGAAAAATACTGATTACTTTTGTAGATTAATTTTATCCTGTCCCATTACTAAAACTATTAATTATCTCTTTTGAATAATTCTCTGGATTTAAAAAAGTAAACTATCTTGTCATCTATAAGTTAGACTGATTTTATTTCGTCTTTGCCTCTGTGCTTTAAATTCTTTCTTTTGTGCTCTCATGGTTTTTAGTATTCCTGGAACTGTGCCAAATAATTTTGGGAATAAGGAGCATCTTTGTTTTATATCTATTTATAGTGGGAATACTTCTAGTGTCTCTCCATTGTAAATAGCAATAAGGTTTTGGTTTTTATATTTATACTTTATCAAATTTTAAAATTACTTTCTATATCAATGTGTCCTAGGTTTTTATCAAAATTGAGTGTGGTTCATTTTCAAGGCCCTTTTTCTCTATTTATTTATATGAGAAGGTAGTTGTTGTTGTTGCTGTTTTGTTTATTCTTAATATGATAACTGTTTGTCTAATGTTCAATCACCCATGCTTCCCTTTTGTTAATTCAACTATGTCAGAGTGAATATTATTTTTGGGCATGCTATTGTATTCCTTCTTCCCTCCTAGGATTTTCCCCTTTGCAAAATACTTTTCCTCTTTTATGTTTAGTATTTTAGTACATGTAAATTACATGGAAAAACAACTTTTAATATTTATTTTAAAAACTTAAACTTTCAGTTTCAAACTTTCTCCCTCCCCTCGTGCCAAACATATTTCCATATTAGTCATGTTGTGAAAGAAAACTCAGACCTCTCCCCAAAGTCAAGGAAAATTTAAAAAAAATATGCTTCAATTTTGTCTGGGGATAGGTAGCATTTTTCATCACAAGTCCTTCTGAGTTGTCTTGGATGATTATACTCCTGAGAAAAGCCCAGTCATTCACAACTGATCATTGTACAATATTATTTTTACTTTGCAGAGAGTGCATTTCCCTTTGTATTAGCTCATGTAAGTCTTTTCAGGTTTTTCTGAGAGCATCTGGCTTATCATTTTTTATAACAAAATAGTATCCCATCACCATCACGTAGTAGAATTTGTTCGGCCCTTCCTCAATTCCAATTCTTTACCACCAGAGAAGAGCTATTATAAATATTTTTGTAGATACAAGACCTTTTCCTTTTTGTTTTTTATCTATTTTTGTTTATCAAGACTATCAAGATTTTGTTTATCATGTCCTGTGCCATGTCCATGTGGAAAGTCACAGCCTTCATTGGCAATAACATACTAGTGGCCCACATGGTGTGGAAGGCCATGGATGACTTTTTTGGTCCAGAGCACTGACCAAATGCAACGCAAAAGGCAGGATTTCATGCTAGCTCTGCCTCATTACATCCGCGTATCTAGAGCCCTTATGGTCATTGCTCTAGTTCTGGCCTGGTGGGCCTGCTGATCTACCTTGCTGGGATCAAATGTAGCATGTGTGTAGAAGACAAGGAACTAAAAGCTCAGCTAGTACTGACTTCAGAGATCATTTTCCTCATCTCAGCAATCCTGGTCCTGATCCCTGTATGTTGGACTGCTCACATGATCATCAGGAAATTCTGTAACTCCCTGGTAGCTGATTCTCAGAAAACGGAGTTGGGGCACAGTCTTTATGTCAGCTGGGGATCTGCAGGCCTTTTTTATACTAGGTGGGGTGTTACTGTGCTACACTTGCCCCTCAGGTAGCTGAAGGGGCAAAAGCCATTATATGACCCAATACTCTGTTTCTGCCCCTCCCTGGGGGGCTCCCGAGGTCCTTCTGAATACCCAACCAAGAATTATGTGTGAATCCATAAAGGGGGGAATGAGGTAACAAATGACTCCCTAAAGTAAGTGAGGTCCTTTTTCCCCCTCCTTCCCTCTCAAGATGAAGTTACAGGTGACTCCTGTCCATCTGGAGAGTTTTAGCTTTCTTTTTTTTAATCCCTTGGATGACTGAACCAAGAAGATGACTCCACATCCCTTCCTGGTCTTTACTGCTGCTACTGATGCAAAGTCTTCCAGACCTTCTAGCACAAAAGGCTACAAAGATGCTGCCTAAGAGCTCCAGCATCTTTTCCTGGATGCTTCAAAGATGAAATACTAGAACCTTCTTTGGTTGTGGGACTGAATTCTTACCTGTCAAGTGCAAAGTTCTTCCATGTTCTCTGTCCTTGCCATCCCCAACTCCCAGAAAAACAGGACCACCAAGATTTCACTAGCTTTGCTTGGTTCCCATGGGAAATGTGATAGCCACTTGTGTTTGTCCTTCATTGCCAAAGAAGCCATGCCATCAGAGAAATGATGAAATGGCTTGCACTTGACTTTATTTTGAATGAGGGAGGGCTGTGCAAGGTTACTGGCCTCACTTCTCCTCCAGAGCCATCTGAATGCAGTGACCAGATATTCATCAGGATGACCGGAGATGACCCAGGGTACACTGGGAGACCTTGACCCCTTTAGGCCAAGGTCTCTTTAGGTACTCATAGGGTGAAGTAATGCCTAGTCATTGAATAGGCTTGTTTAAGAAGTAGCCAAGGAATGACCCCCTTAATGAGGCAAAGAAAAAGAAAGACATTGCACTGGGAAGGAAACAGCAACAGTTACTATTGATAATCACTTTTAAGCCAGGAAGGTCCAGAAGAGAACCGTTAGTTAGGGGCCTAGTGCCCTCCAATGTATGAATTTCAGCGTGTTGTAAATTTAAGGTTTTGGGAAGGAAAGGAAAGTAAGGGAAGGGAAGAGAAGGGAAGGAATCTAGCTGGTAAAACCCAAGTTTTAAGGGCATCTTCTGTCTGGCCATCCAAATTTACCTTCCTTTGGAGAGGAGAAGGAAGGGGAGGGGGAGACAGATAGTAGAGGAGGAATTCAGTTACCTAGGAAGTTGGAAATCAAGAAAAGCTAGTGGAATCTTGGTCTTCTATTCCTGGGAGTTGGGGATGGCAAGGACAGAGCACATTGAAGAACTTTGCACTTGACAGGGTTAGAATTCAGTCCAACAACCAAAGAGGGTTCTAGCATTTCCAGAAAAATAGCTTAGATCTTTGAGGAATATCATATTGCAAGCCCTCTTGTTTTCCTGAGAGTGACTCCACAATACTTGAATTATTTATTTCTGACTCCTTGCAATATTCTCTCCTTGATCTGGGAATACCAGAATTTGGCTATAATATTCCTGTGAGTTTTCATTTTGAGATTTCTTTTAAGAGGAGATTAGTGTATTCTTTCAATTTCTATTTTACCCTCTGGTTCTAGAATATTAGGTCAATTTTCCTTGATAGACAATTTTCCTTGATAATTTCTTGAAAGATGATGTCTAGGCTCTTTTTTGATCATGGCTTTCAGATAGTCCAATAATTTTAAAATTATCTCTCCTGGATTTATTTTCCAGATCAGGTGTTTTTCCAGTGAGATATTTCACATGGTTTTCTACTTTTTAATTCTTTTAGTTTTGTTTTATTGTTTCTTTATTTTTAGTAAAATCATCTTCATTTGCTCATTTCTAATTTTGGGGGAATTATTTTCTTCACTGAGCTTTTGTACCTTTTTCCATTTGGCCAGTTCTACTTTTTTTTTGTTTTAATCTTCAGTGAATTCAGTAAATTATCTTTCAGTGAATTTTATCTTCAGCCTCTTTTTTCATCTGACCAAATCTACTTTTCAAGGCATTCTTCCCCTAATTAGTTTTTTGTACTTCTTTTACCATTTGTCCTATTCTGTTTTTTTTAAGGTGTTAATTTCTTCAGTACTTTTTGTGCCTCCTTTATCAGGTTGTTGACCCTTTTTTCATGATTATCTTGCATAACTCTAATTTCTCTTCCCATTTTTCCTCTACCTCTCTCACTTGATTTTTAAAATCCTTTTTGAGCTCTTCCATGACCTGAGACCAATTCATATTTTTCTTGGAGACTTTTGATGTTGGAGTTTTGACTTTGTTGTCTTCTGAGTGTGTGTTTTGATCTTCCTTGTTGTCATCGTAACTTTCTACAGTTCAGAATTTTTTCTCTTGTTTGCTCATTTTCTCAGTATATTTCTTGACTTTTAAGTCTTTGTTAAAGTGAGGCTCTGCCTCCAGCATGGAGGATACACTTTGCTGAGCTTCAAGAGTTTTGTGCAGAGGTATCAGAGATACCTCTAGTGACCTGAATGTTTTCAGTTCTTCCAAGGCAGTACAATGAAGGGAGAGGTGTGTTTACTACTCTCTTGGCCTGTGCTCTGGTCTGTGAGCAACCACAAGCACTCTTTTCTGCCTGGAACTGTGACATGAGTCCCTGCTCCACTAGTATGCTAGTGCTTATACTTGCCCTGGCATTGCCACCCAGGACTGAAACTCAGATCTGAGTATGGGAAAAGCAAAGGATACCTGACCTTAGTGTCTCCAAAGAGAACCCTGTAATCTCCTTCTGGTCAGTTGTTCAACCTCCTTTTTGTCTGTGGGCTGAGAGCTCTGGAAGTGGCCATTGCCAATGCTGATTAAATAACTCCTAAGACATGCTCCTGGTTTGCTGGGGCCTTATATATACTGGTATGACCTGTGTGAGACTTCACTCTACTCTCACTCAGTTGTAACAGACCTTTCTTGATGACTTCCTAAGTTGCCTTTGACTGGAAATTATTTTACTCTCTCCTTTTGTGGGTTCTGTCACTTTCAATAGCATTATTTAAAGGTGTCTGGAAAAATTTTAGGTAGAGCTCAGGCAAATTGCTGTGTTTTTCTCATCTTGCCTATCCCCTGCAATATTCAAAAATGATATTTGACTATAGTTCTCTTTATTTGCTTTATCCCTCCCTTGTCTAGGTGTTAAGACTACATTTATTCATAAAACAGAGTTTGTTAAAATGACATAACTGAATTAGTCTAAGTCCATCTGTATCAGTGTATTAAAATGAAATTTGGATTTTCCTTCATGGATTTTTCATATTCATTTTCTAAACATCACTAATTTTTTCTTTATTTTAGTATTTTGCATTCTTGAAGGCATTAATCCATTTCTCTTAAATTCTCTTTTGATATATGTAGTAAGTTCTGATTTTTTTCCATTTTTTTTCTCTTGTGAGTTTGCTTGTCCATTATTTTTCCCTCTGGCATTTTTATTTTCTCTCTTTTAATCAGGTTAACTAAAGATTCTTAGTATTTTCAAACAATCAACTGTTAATTTTGTTTAGTTGATTCTAGTCATTTTCTTTTCCATTTGAACTGTTCCTCTTCTGATTCAAAATTTCCTCATTGGTCTTTATTTGCTGATTTTCTAGCTATTATTGAATATTTGTGTTCAATTAATTAATCCTTTATTTTTCTATTTCTGAATGTATGGTATAAGTGGGTGATTTACTCTTTATTACTCCCATTCAGAAGATTCTAAAAATCTTTCAGCTTTAATGACTTAAACAGTTTATTATGTGATGTAATTCCATTTTTGTTTTTCTTTTGCTAAATTTGTTCAGTTCTGACTTATAAAAATAAAAGTACCCTAAATTATTCAATTGCAATATGATTTTTATAATTACTAGCTTTTCTTCTTTTATTCTTTATTATTTTATTTCCTTTCAGTGTTCCACAATAACTTCCATATATCTTAGGGTTTTTTGACTTCCTACCCCTGCTTCCCTCCTCCCTTTCCACTCCCTCCCCAAGACAGCATGCCACTTATATAGGTACTACACATATGTTCCTATTAAATACATTTTCACCTTAGTCATGTTGAATAGAAGAATTAAAATGAATGGTAGAAACCATAAAACAAAATAAAACAAGACAAAACATAATACAAGTGTAAATGGTCTGCTTCATTCTGTGATACAATTCCATAGCTCTTTCTCTGGAAATGGAAGGCATTTTGTCTCAAAAGTCCATTGGGAATTTTTTAAGTCCTTGCTTTGCTATGAAGGACTAAGTCTACAAGAAAAATTCCTCTCACATTGTGGTTGTTGCTGTGTACAAAGTTCTCCTGGTTCTGCTCCTTTCACTCAGCATCAGTTCATATAAGTCTTTCCAGGCCTCTCTGAAGTCTTCCTGTTCATCATTTCTTATAGCACAATAGTATTCCATTACATTCATATACCACAACTTGTTCAGCTTTTGGCCACCACAAAGAGAGCTCCTATAAGTAGTTTTGTATATGTGGGACCCTTTCCCATTTCTATGATCTCTTTGGGATACAGTCTTAGAAGTGATATAGCTGGGTCAAAGGTTTTGTGTAGCCCTTTGAGCATAGTTCCAAATTGCTCTCCAGAGTGGTTGGATTAGCTCATAGCTCCACCGACAATGAATTAGTGGTGCTCCAACTCTCCCACATCTTCTCCAACATTTATCATCTTCCTGTTTTGTCATATTAGCCAATCTGATAGGTGTGATGTGGTATGTCAGAGTTGTTTTGATTTTCATCTCTCTAATCAATAGTGATTTAGAGTATTTTTTCATATGACTATAGGTAGCTTTAATTTCTTCCTCTGAAAACTGCCTATTCATATCCTTTGACCATTTATCAATTGGTAAATGACTAGTATTCTTGTACATTTGATTCAGTTCTCTTTATATTTTAGAAATGAGGCCTTTATCATAGACACTGGGTGGAAAAAGTCCCAATTTTTGCTTGTCTCCTAATCTTGGTTGTATTGGGTTTGTTTGTGCAAAAACTTTTCAATTTAATGTAATCAAAATTATCATTTTCTACTTCATAATGTTTTCTATCTCTTGTTTGGTGAAAAACTTCTCCACTCTCCATAAATCTGAAAAACACACTATTTCTTGCTCCCTTAATTTGTTTATAGTATCAATCTTTATACCTAGATCATGTATCCATTTGGACTTTATTCTTGTGTAGGATGTCAGACATTGGGCTATGCCCAATTTTTCTGACACTGTTATCCAGTTTTCCCATAAATTTTTATCAGACAGTGAGTTCTTATCCCAGAAGCTGGGGTGCTTGGGTTTATCAAACAGGAAATTGCTATATTCATTGACTACTGTGTCTTGAGTACCTAACATATTCCACTAGTCTATCCCTCTGTTTTTTAGCCAGAACCAACCAGTTTTGATGATTGCTGCTTTATAATACAATTTGAGAACTGGTAGGGCTAGGTCACCTTCCCTATCATTTTTTTTTCATTAGTTCCCTTGATATTGTGGACCTTTTGGTCTTTTGGGTTGAATTTTGATATTATTTTTTTTAGCTTTAGAAAATAATTATATGGTAATTTGATTGATGTGGCATTGAATAAGTAAATTAATTTAGGTAGAATTGTCATTTTTATTATACTAGCTTGGCCTACCCATGAACAACTGATGTTTTTCCACTGACTTAGATCTGACTTTGTGGGAAAAGTGTTTTGCCATTGTGTTCATATAGTACTTGGATTTGTTTTGACAGGTAGACTCCCAGATATTTTATAGTAACTACCATAGCTTTAAATGGGATTTCTCTTCATATGTATATATATATATATATATATATATATATATATATATATATATATATATATATATATAAATGTATATTATATATATAAACATAGATAATTTATGTGGGTGTATTTTGCAACTTGTAACTTTGCCAAAGTTGTTTTTTATTTCAAGTAGTTTTTTGCTTGATTCTCTGGGATTCTCTAAGTATGTCATCATATCATGTGCAAAGAGTGATAACTTAGTTTTTTCTTTGCCTATTCTAATTCCTTCAATTGCTTTTTCTTCTCTTATAGTAAAGACAACGTTTCTAGTACTATATTGAATAACAGTGGTGATAATGGACATCCTTATTTCTCCCTTGATCTTATTGGAAATGCATCTAGCTTATCTGCGTGGCAAATAAATCTTACAGTTGGTTTTAGGTAGATAATGCTTAATATTTTATGGAAAATTCCATTTATTCCTGCATTCTCCAGTGTTTCCAATAGGAATTGGTGTTAAGTGTTGGGGATGTGTGGTCTGGTCACAGGTGGTCTCCTCTGCTGAGCTAAAGAATAGGCAAGCTCTGTGGTTGTTGAACCCATCTCCACTAGTGTCTTCCCAATTCCCCTGGGGCCTGAGGCACGCCTGGGTTCCTGGTGTTGGTGGTTGTGGATTCCATTCACCTGGGGCTCAGGAACTTCTCCCAATTTGCTGAAGTGGGGATGTCTAGGACAGCTCAGGTTCTGCAGTGGTCCCCTTCAGCCACAGCAAGAAGGACCCCCCCCCCCGCCCTTTGCCATTTTCCTAGCCTCACTAGCTGAGAACCATCAGCTGATCCCACTGTTCCAGGACTTTTCCTGGGGAAATATTTTATGAGTTTTTCAAGGTCAACAAGAGAGGGGGGATAGCAATTATCAATCACTTTGCCATCTTCACTCCCAGAAGTTCAAGTAGGTGACTTACAGGTATTTAATCTGTGGACTGATAGTCTCAGGGGCAACTGCTGCAGTTACCTGGGACTCTGCAGTTCTCAATCCCTTGGTTCTGCTGAACTCCCATCCTAGGCTGATATGCCTGAGATACCACAGTGAGGCCTCAGCCTCAGACTGCCCAGAGCTTCCTGCTTGACCCTGCTGTGGTGGGGATTGCATTAGTACAGCCTGTGTGCTGTGTGCTGTGTGCTCCTCTAAACCCCTCACAACACATCCTTCCTGTCAATCTTCTAGTCTGTCCTGGGCTGAAAATCTGCCACAGTCTGTTTCCTATTGGATTTTGCCCCTCCAAAATCCATTCAAATTCTCTTTTGAGAGGTATCTGAAGGAGTTTGTTTTCGAGTTTAAGTGAATAGTTGCTTTCACTCTGCCACCTTCTGCTTTTCTAATTTTTTAAAAATATTTATTATTCCAGTTAGTGCACATATATTTAGTTTTGTTACTCATTCATTTTCTATTATATCTTTAAGCATAATATTGTTTTCAAGTTTATCTCTATTCATGATGTAAATAATTATCTTAGCCTCACTTGATAGTGTAATGGCAATTCTTACTTTTTAAAGAACCCCTTAAAGTTTATACATTTTGATCACCAGAATCACTTACATTTGTTTCAAAATAATTTAATTCTTTTTTAAAAAATTATTTATTTAAGTTTTCAACATTCATTTCCACAAAATTTTGAGTTCCAAATTTTCTCCCCATCTCTCTCCTTCCCCCACCCCAAAATGCTGAGCATTCTAATTACCTCTATCACCAATTTACCCTTTTAGAATCCCTCCCTTCCCTTATTCCCATCTTCTTTTTTGTCCTGTAGGGCAAGATACATTTCTATACCCCCGTTACCTGTATTTCTTATTTCCCAATTGTATGCTGGAACAATACTCAACAGTTGTCTCTAAAACTTTGAATTCCAACTTCTCTGCCTTCCTCCCTCCCCACCCATCCCCACGGGGAAGGAAAACAATTCAATATAGGCCATATATGTGTGGTTTTGCAAATGACTTCCATAATAGTCATATTATATAAGACTAACTATATTTCCCTCCATCCTATCCTGCCACTTGTTTCTTCTATTCTCTTTTGACCTTGTCTCTCCCCAAGAGTGTTGACTTTTAATTGCTCCCTCCTCCCAGGGCCTTCCCTTCCATCATCCCCTGCACCTTGCTTATCTTGTTCTCCTCTACCTTCCTGTATTGTATTTTCATACCTAAATGAGTGTTCATTTTATTCCTTCCTTGAGTCGAATGAGATGAGAGTAAGTTTCATGTTTTCTCTCTCACCTCCCCACATTTTCCCTCCATTGAAAAGTCTTTGTGTTTCCTCTTTTATGAGAGATAATTTACCTTATTCCATTTCTCCCTTTCTCCTCCCAATATATTCCTCTCTCACCCCTTAAATTCATTTTTTTAGATATGACTCCATCCTATCCCACTCATCCTGTGCTCGTGTGTGTGTGTGTGTGTGTGTGTGTGTGTGTGAAATCCCACCAACCACCCAGATACTGAAAAAAGTTTCAAGAGTTACAAATATCGTCTTTCCATGGAGGAATGTGAACAGTTCGACTTTAGTAAGTCACTTATGATTTCTCTTTCTTGAGGCCTGCTCGAATCCTCCTCCTAGTGTTGTGCCACACTGCCAAGGCTGGGCTGGGCCCGCTCCATGTCCAGTGCAACAGATCTTTCCCATTGGCCTTTCAGGTCACCATGGGTTGGAAATCTTCACTCCATTGTTCTGGGGCTTCTGCTGCTCTAGAATTTGTTGAGTCTTTCTTCACAGGTATCTTATGAGCTGTGGGAGAACAGCTAGTGTATGTGCATCTTTCTACTCTGTCATCTTCAAAATGATTTTATTCTTAAGTGCCTTACATCTCTATTGAACTCACTTATTTATTACTGAATTTTATATTGTGAAATTTATTCTATAAAAGTAATTAAGTTTAATTACATTCAATAAACATTTATTAAATACCTACTATGTGCACTGTAGCTGTTGAGATACAAATAATTAAAACAACCTAGTTTCTGTCCTGAATGAATTTAGGTGAAATATGGAGAAATATGTCATATACACACATAGTTGTACTAAAAATTAGAATATATATTAATATAGATTAAATTGAAATAGATTTATTTAAATAATTCCAAGAGAGTGAAATCATTTCTAACTTCTAAGAGAACCAGGGAATGTTTCATGTAAGAGATAGCACCTATGTTGTGAAGGAAGAGGCACAAAAAGGCAGATATTCACCAATTAGTTCATTCATTGAGTAAATATGTATTGAGTGCTTACTGATCACAGAGAGCTATACTAAGAGAAGAGAGTGTCAATTTTTAGGTTTAGACAACACACAGACCCTGCCTTCATGGAGCTTATATTCTAATATTAGGTTATAAGAAACAACTGTAAGTAACTATGGCACCTAATATAACATGATGAGCATCACAGATAATTGCAAAAGAAATACTGTGCGAGAACCAAGGGAAACAAGGAAGGTTTCATGGAGCAAGAGGCATGTTAATTGTGCTTTAAAAGATGACTAGATGATCAGAAGCTGAAGAAGAGGAGGAACATTCTAGACATAATGAACCACAGGAACAAAGCACAGGGGTAAAATGTCCACCTTGTATTTGGGAAACAGAGAGAAGCACAGCTTGGCCCGAACATAGAGTGTAGAGGAATATGGGAAAAAGCTAGAGAGGTAAGGTGGTGCTGATTTCGGAGAACCCTTTATATAAATAAAAGGATTTTAAATTTGATAGATAATCAGAATCCACTGAAGATATTTTAATAGAGACTTTGATATGCCAAGATTTTTGCATAAGGAATGTTATTATGAGAGCATTACAACAGCTAAATTGGAAGTTGTCCAGAAAGTAAAACCAGGATGACTTTGAAATAGCCTAAGTACGTAATAATAAATACCTATGTTGAATATATAATGATAGACCCCCCATTGGGCCTTATATCAGCAAACTTTTAGCTTCTTATTCTTATTTCTATCTTCATGACTTTTTCACAATAGGAAAACATATCTTTTAATCATTAACCATCCATTTGCAATTTTCCAAGTTATAGTCAATGGCCCCATATCATTCTTGATCATTAAATCTTACTGCATCTTTAAGTTAATCAAGGTTTGATATCATTATGGTATTTTTTATAACAAGGTCAATATACTAGAGCAAATGGTATCTTGAACCTCAGTTAGATATTATCTACCACAGGTCCATTTTCTTCTATTTTCTAATTATTATGTATCTCCCCTTCCTTTTTTCCTTTTTTTCTGCTATTTTTCATGTCTCATTTTCACCTCTATTTCCTTTTCTGCCTTTCCCTCCACTATTTCTCTCCCTCCTTCTCTTTCCTTTTTTGTGATTTTCTCCCGCCTTACTTTCCTGTCTCCTTCAATATCTGCCTGGCACTGTGCTAAAGAAAGGTAACAGGCAGCCTCTGTTTTCAAGGAATTCACAGCCTAAGTTCATTAATCCTCTTGCTAAAATCAATGACCTTTATAATCTTCATATCCCCCTTAACTTATTTTTGGTGTTGGATACTGTAGACCATTCCTTTCTTCTTCATACCCTCTCAGATCAAATAAACATGCTTCCTTTTTGTTAACAATCAATAAACCACAAAAATGAAAAATGGCATATACTGTCTATCTGTCATAATCATGCTATTAGATGTTTTTGCTTAATTGTTTTTAGAGTATATCTTGCAGAATTGATGTGCATGGATGCTTCTTGAATATTGTGTCAAAACTCATCAACTGAAAACAAACAAAAAAAGAGATTGTTACTAATATTTGAGAGCGTGGTTTAAGAAACCACTGTCTTCTGACCTTGATTCTCATGATCTCTTGTCCTCTAACTTTTTTGCTTCAGGTCACTTCAAACACATGCCTTCTTTACACCTACTGTGGAGCTAGCTACTGATTAATGGTGGAAGAAGTCACACACCAATGATGACTGGAGCTACTAAAATAAATATGCAACTTTTTCTTCAATAACCCCTCTCCCAGAGATCTTAGATACTTTTACTACATTTTAAAGAGAAAGAAAAATAAAAATGGAGAGGTGAACTCTTTGCATATTTAAAGAGTTTCTGTGAGAAATTTAGAAAGGACAAATAATATTGTCATTCTCGACTGTGAGTTAACTGCTATTGCACAAGAGTTAAGAGAGATTTGGACAGTTAACTATCATCTTTGAGACATTTTAATATCCACTCATGGAGAAGAAATTCAGACGTAAATTCTTGGGGGAAACTAAGTTTAATGATATTTTGTTCCTAATGAGAACTGAATCGATCTCAAGGGTTTACTATGTGTCAGGCAGTTAACGCTAAGGATACAAATAAAAAAACACAAATAATCCTTACCTCAAAGGAAGCTATATTCTATTAGAGAAGATAACATACATAAATAGGTACATACAAAATTCATACAGAATAGATGAAAGGTAATCTTAGGAAGATTACTTGAAGGAGGTTTGAAAAAAGACCTTTCTCAGAGAAGGTGGTGTTTAAATTATACTGGAGGAAATCAGGGACTCTGAGAAGGCAGAGGAAAGGATGGACAGAATTCTAGGCACTGGAGACATGGAATATCATAGGTGAAGAATGGCAAATAGGCCAGTGTAGTTGGGTCACTGCGTTCCTGGAAGGGAGTAATATGTAAGAAGATTGAAAAGATAAAATGGGATCCTATTCTGAAGAGCTTTAAATGACAGAGGACATTACATTTGCTCTTGAAGGTCTTAGGAAACCATTGGAGTTTATTATGTGTAAGAGTGACATAGTCAGACTTACACTTTAGCAAAGTAACTTTAGCATTTGAGTAGAGAATTGGTTGGAAGGGGCATAAATTTGAGATGGAGAGACCAATTAATGGGCTATTACAAAGTGCAGGAAAGAAGATATGAGAGCTTAAACTAGGGAGGTGACTGAGTAAAAAAAAAAAAAGGAATATACTCCTAAAATGTTATGGTGGTAAAAGTATTAAGATTTGGCCATTGATTGGATATGTGGGATGAGTAAGGAATTAAGGATGACAATCAGGTTGCAAAACCCTTGGCAACTGGGAGAATAGCTGTGTCCTGGACAGTAATAGGGAAATTATTTTTGGGGAAAGTTCAATTTTTTGGGAAAAGGTATTTGTTTCTGTTTTGGAAATATTGAGTTTGAGATGGCTACAGAACATCCAGTTGGAAGTGAAACAGAGTTAAATCTTATTCTGTGGAGAAGAGCAGTTAACTGCCATCCTGAGGCGAATTTTATAAAATGTTTTTCTGAAAAGAATTGAGTTAACTACATTTTGAAGAGAATTGATTTGTTAGACTGTAGTTCCAATGATTTGGAGGAGTTGGCAGATTGTGACGAATGAGAGGAATTCTAGTCAGCAACTTATTTCCCCTGCTTTCCTAGACCACAGAGTAAATAAGGGGATTTTGTCTGTGATCACCAATACAACAGACACCTTGTTTAAATATTCTTCTATTTTTTTAAATACTACTCATATGTAGTGGTGTGTGTTTAAACTTATGAGTTCAGCAGATGGGAGTAAAACAGAAGTAATTTATGAGAAAGGATAGATAAACAGATGGATGGATAAAGCATTTTTATTAGGTACTTATTAGTTCTCCCGGGGAGGAGTTTGAACTAATTCCTTAACTAACTAATTAATTAATGAGGGAGATCTTGCATTTTAAGTAATTTGTGAATTAATACCCCTAGATTACCTTTGAAACCAATGAAAGAAAGAATTAATAAAGCAACAAGTCAACAACAGACTGAGGGGGGTGGAGGTTTAATGTGTTTAACTTGTGTTCACTACATACTCACACGTCCTCAGCAGGTGGTTACATGTAGTTAACAAAAAGCTTGATGCACATATTACATAATTTCACCTTGTCCCCCCCCCATGCATGGCAATCTATTTATTTTCCCCTTATTTACTGCTCTGTATACTGTCTTTAACCACTGTCCCAAATCAATCATTAAACATTTATAAAGTACCTACTATATTCTAGGCATTATGCTAAGTGCTGGGGATAAAAAGAAAGGCAAAAACCAAACAATCCCATCTCTCTTGGAATCTGATGGGGAGATAACATGCAGACAATTATCTACAAACAACAGCTCTCCTCCCCTGATACATATATGGATTTAGTTTCAAAGAGAAGACATTCAGATTAAGGAAAGGGCTTTTTGTAGAAGGAGGGATTTTAGTTGAGATTTGAAAGAAATCAGGGGATCTAAGAGTTGCAGAAGAGGAGAGAGATGATTCTAGGCTGGAGGAGAGTCAGTGAAAATGCTCAATGTAGTGGGGACATGAAATTTAGTGTGCACGGAACAGCAGAACATAAATCCCAGTCACTGGATTGCAGAGTTCTCAGAGGGGAGTAAGATGTAAGAAAACTCTTGGAAGCCAAACAGATTTTGTATTTGAGGCTGTTGGTAATAGAGGATTTACTGAAAAGGGTGTAGATATGGTCAGACTTGCACTTTTTCTCCCTCTTCTTACTCCCTTTAAATATGGATTTCAACCTTCTCATTCCACTGAAACTGCTTGCTCCAAAGTTAGTACTGATCTCTTAGAGGTCTTTTCTCAATTCTCATTCTCTTTGACCTGTCTGCAGCCTTTGACACTGTTGATTATTCTCTCTTTCTTGATAGTCTCTTCTCTCTAGATTTTTGGGACACTATTCTTTCCTGGTTCTCCTCCTGCCTATCTGACTGCCATGTTTCCTTTGCTAGATATTCTTCCAAATCACATCCTATAGCCATAAATGTCCCTCAGGGTTCTGTACTGGACCCTGTTTTCTTCTTTCTATATACCACTTTACTCCCTCTACATGTCTTCCTTTATTGAACTCATCATTTCTCACAGGTTGTTAATAATGTTTTTTGTAAATTTTGCTAAATATAATCATTTAATAAATGCTTTTTCATTTGTCTTATGTGACTTGTTCAAGGTCACATAGCTACTAAATGACAGAGATAGGATTTGAACTCATGTCTTATGACTCCAACTCTAGCACTCTTTCCTTTATAGAATAATGACTCTTAGCATCTGATCATATCATTTATCATTTCAAAAACTTTTTGTAGTTCCCGATCACTTTTAGGATAAAACACGAACTCCTGGGTTTGGCATTTAAAGCCATTTACATTTTTGTAATAGTAATTTAAATAGGAAGATACTTCCCATTCATTAGTAGGCCTACATGACCTGCTTAAATCACATGGAAGCCTAAGTCACATATGGGAGGAGGAGCTTGCTGAAAGGTAGAACAAGAAGGGTGGAGCAGAACTGGGAGGAAGTTGGTGAGAGTAGTTAGGGCGGAGGAGAAAGGACACAGACAGGCACAGCTGGTTTTGTAAGTGTTTCTTTGTGGGAAGGCCCCAGCACAGGAATGGAGTCGGGGTGCGGTGTGAAGGTTTGGAAATGGTTCTGTCCCCTGAGTGCTAATGTGTATTGACTTCTTGGTTACCATGATGAATTTGACTTTCTGGTATTGGGATCTAGCTTTCTGGAGTCTGGTATTTTTCTTCTGCAGAATCTTTCATACTTTTCAATTCAGAATTATGCTGGCATATTCATAGTTGCCCTTGGTACTGTGAAGATTGTCTTGGCAATACAAGTTTGTGTCTATTTTACCCTTTCAATCTCATTTCATAGTGTTCTCTTTGTGTACTCTCTTCCTGGAGTGCACACTCTCCTTATGCTAACTTTTTGTAATCTTTATTTCTTTCCAAGAACAAGTCTATGTCACACCTTTCCATTATCCTTCTAGTCCTTAGTTCACTCATCTTTCTAAAATGGATATAAAACTCCTTGTTTGTGTAAATGTTTAGATCTCCTTAGTGGAATGTTAGCTCACTGAGGACAGGGACTATTTAATTTTGCATTTTTATGTTCCAGTCACTAGTCTTGCACATTGGAAACAACAGGCACCTACTAAATACTTTCTAAAAAGAATCAAATTGAATTTTAAACATTCCTTCCTAATTATTTTCATTGAACAAAAATTCCCTGCCCTGCTTTCCAGACTGCTAAAAGCATATATGATTGCAATTACTAAGTGCTTAGCAAATGTTAGCTAAATGGAAGAATGACTAAATTAACTCCTGTGCATAATAGAGTCTGAAAAATATCTTGTATGCTTTGCATGTTCACTAAATATTCATTGATTTTTTACTATTCAGGTTTTCTATTATATATGAATTTTTCCTTTCTCCTTCTCCATGAATCAAGAACATAGCTTCTATCTACTATGTCATAATTTACTTGGCATTTTACATTAAGGAATGAAAATTCTTTTATAGACATTCATACTGTATCTATGATGATCTTGTTTATGAGCACAATACCTTCCATATAAGTAGACACTTAATATTTATTTATTAAACTAAAACTTATCATTTCATTTAACTCAAGTGATTTGTTTTTTCTACTCTGAATTAGTCAATCCACAATTATAGTAAAGCTTCCTCATAATATATATTAGTGTTAAACAATTTCCCCGTAACAAGAACTATAGCTCTTTCACTCTGCATTGTGAAGTAATGCCAGATGTTGAGTTCCATCCTTCCCCCAGATGTTTTAAGAGGTAGTCAGAGATAATTGGAATATTATCAACAAGCTACCCCTGGTGAAGTTGTTGTGTGGTCAATATGAATCATATCTATTTCCCTTAAATTGTAAATAAATCTGTTCATGCTTTGAACCTTATGGTTTTATGGGGAAAGTGAGTAACCATACAACACATAAACAATGAGATCACTAAAGGATAGAATACAGAGAGATAAGAGAGCCCAATAAATTCTTGCGAGGTGCCAAAACTTAGGGGATGGTTGAAGGAAAATGTTCCTGCTGAGAATAAGTCAGGGGAGTAGAAAATATACAATCTCAAAATTTTTGAGTCATAAAAAGGATGAAGACAGAAAAAAACAGCATTAAATTTAAAATTTAATAGATCATTTAGAGAGAACAGTTTCATTTGAGTGTTGGAAGTAGATGCCAGGTTGAAGGGATTGAGAAATGAGTGGGAACTTGAGAAATGGAGAAAACAAATGCAAATAGTCCTTTCTAGGAGTTTGAATGTGAAAGAGAGGAGACACATAAGATGATGACTTTGAGAGAATGGCATGATCAAACAAAAATTATCTTTTGTCTTGTTTCAAGGTGGGGGTGGGGCTTGGCATGTTTATGAGTGAGAAAGAGTCCCCATATAAGGAGTGATTAAATAAGAAAGAGAGGAAATATCAAAGTATCAGAAAGATGGGAGGAAATAGGATTAAAAATACAAGTGGAGTTGTTAGCCTGGGCTAGCAGAAAAGTCACCTCTTCATCAGGAGCTAAAACCAAAACAGAGAATTATTTTGGGTAAGTACAGGATAGGAGGCAACTCCTAACAAGTGATCTCTTATCTTAGCAAATTAGGAGTCAGAGACTTCTACTGAGGGATGGGAAAAGAACTGGCATATTAGAAGTTACGAATGAGAAGAAGTTCTTAGTTATCACCACTGTAGAAAGTGTGATAGTTAATCAAGGAGGAATAAATGGATTTCTGCACAATAGATAGGTATCAGTTGTGAATAAATGACAGCTTTTCCTGACTTTCTCCAGCAGTGATCAGCAACAATGATTTAAAGTAGACAGGGTAGATGGTGTAGTTTAGAAGGCTATGATTGACTATAGGACAAATATATGAGGGTAGGTGATAGTTTAAAACTGAAATGATCAACCACAGGATTGAGACTGTGACAGAAGGAAGATGATGCTTGATCAGATGTAATAGATGCGAGTGGGAGAAATGGAGGTCAAGGTTAAGAAAAAGAATAAGTTATGAGTGAGGTATTAAGAGAGATTGGAGAAGGAAATGGCAAACTCTCTTATGTCTTTGCCAAAGAAATCACATGGACAGTATGGTCCATTGAGTCATGAAAAGTTGGACACAACTGAACAGGAGTGGCAGCATTAGTAGCAGCAGTAATGAGAACATTAAGAGAGATGGTAGGCTAGTGGGTCATGATCCAAGAAAAATGTCACAGTTCTGTAAAGTGCATATGGCTGAGATGCAGTAAAAATAAAGGTCAAGGCTGTTTAGGAGGCTAGTTAAACTGGGAGGCTGTGTCATCTTATATATTGAAGAGCCACAAGTATGAAAGTATGTGAAGATGAAAAATATGAACCAGTTACGGAGCTCTTTGAAATCTGAAAGAGAGTACGTAACCTGTAGCTGGTAAATGTTTGCTACAAGGACTCAAAGCAGGTGCTGAAGACGGATGGAGTAATGCTCAAATGACCAAGGCTTCTCATTGATGGTTGCGAAGAGATTGTGTGCAAATTGTGTGCAAGACTCAAGGAGTATGACTCCTGAGTTCCATTTCCCTATCACATATTGAACATTTCCAACTGGATTTCCCATAGGCATCTTAAACACTTCGGAACTCAGCAAGTTCAAAGCACAATTCCCAGCTCCTTCAACTTTTCAAATACCCAAGTTTGCAACCTGAGAGGAGTTATGCTAAACTCTTCCATCTTCATCCCTATCTCCAATCAATTGCTAAGTCTCATTGATTCTATCTCAATAGCATCTTTCATATTCTTCCCCTTTTTCTTGACTTGCCCAGGGACAAATAACTAGTAAATATCTGAGGCAGGATTTGAACTCAGATCCTCCTGACTCCAAGGCCTATGCTCTATCTATTGCACTACTTAGCTTCTCCTACAGAGTGAGGAGGTTGAACCAGAAAATCCCTTATGTCGCTTATAGTTCTAACATTTGATAAAATAGATTTTGAGTACCATTGAGTATTGCATGAAATGGCATGGGGCAATAAATATTATAATGAATAATTTCTGCCTCAAGGAATTTATGTTGTAGTTGGGAACATATGATATCAAGAGTTGAAAATAGAGGCAATGCAGTACAATATAAAAAAGAAAAACATTGGCTTTCAAGTCAGAGCGCCTGTGTTTAAATCTTGTCTCATTGTTTTCCTATGTGATTATGAGCAAGTCATTTAATCTCTCTCAGTCTCAGTTTCCCCATCTGTAAAATGAAAGAGCTAAATTAGAAGGAATCTAAGGTCCCTCCCATATCTACATCTATGACCCTATATATAAAATATTTAAATAAACTTTAAAGGCAATCATAAAATAGATGTTACAAGGCAATGCTTGACTTTTTCAAGAGAATTATGTCAATAATAGTTGTAATAAAATTTCAGAGGAGACTGAGGGCAGTGTGAGCTAGGAAAATCAGAAAAAAGCTGTAAGCAAGAGGAAAGATTGAATCACGATGATAATTGACAGTTTATAGCTCTTTAAGATTTGCAAATCACTTCATCTATATTAGTAAGGGTGTTATTGTCCCATTTTATAGACGTGAGGACTGAAGCTCATAGAGTTTTTTGTGTTGTTCTTGAAGAGGAACCACGACATCAGGAAGGTGACTCCATGACCTGTAAGGATTTAAGTCAGGGAGGGCTGTGCAAAGTCATAAGCCTCACTTTCTCCTCTGCAGCCATCAGGGTCCAGTGACAATAAATAGAGTTTAAGCTATTTGCCCATAGTCATACAGTAAGTCAGGGCTTAAATCCAGTACTTCCTGCCTCTAAGTCCAGTGTTCTATGTTTGTATAATATGAAGAGGCAGAAAGAAGATGGAAGGTCACTCTCCATTTCTAGGAAGGCATGGAAGCAGGAAAATCCAAGCAAACTCTAGGGACAATGAGCAGAGCAGTCTGACTGGTATGTAGAGTGCATGTGGTGAAGTTATTTCAGAGAACGCTGGAAAGGTGGTAGTATTGCTGGATTGGGGAGGGGTTTGAATGCTAATCTACCTAGCACAAACAGGCGTGCAGTGAGAAGGTGTAGAAAGTTTTGAGAAAAGGGTTTGATATAATCAAAGCTGCATTTGGAGAAATTGGAAATGGAGGTGGGGATGGGGTAGGAAGACCAGTTAGGAGGTTCAAGAAACAGTCCAGGTGCGAACTGATAAGGGCCTGAACTAGGGTGGTGTGACATTCAGGATGGAAAACAAGGGATAGATGTGAGCTGTTGAAATCAGTTCAGGGGCTTAAAAAATTGTGTATTTCGTGCACTTCTGGATTTCAACCACAAGTATCAGTAATACATACTGAAACTTTTCTTGCAGCACTCTCTTTTGGATTTTGAGGACTTTTTCCATTCATGATTACTTCTACTTCTTTGTTTTTGAGGAATCATATTCAGTAACCATACAAATGATAAAATTAACATTTATAAATTGAAAAATACAAGAAAATGTAGAACTTTTTCCCATAATTTTTGTTTGACAAATAAACTGGAGTCTTAAGAATATTGTATTTTCTAAACCTTCTCGAGTTCTTATACTAGACTTCCTATAAATAGCTATAACTTTAAAGTAGCAGATATTAATAGACATTAACAGATAGTAGATCCAAATCAACAGATAATAGAATTGATTGACATTGATTTTATTCAACAGTCTATATAATAATGGCACTTTGCCTTACAAATTTTTTGATTGGATCTTAAAGTCTAAATTATTTTGTATAGTAAAGAAAAGCAAATTGATTTGACAGGTTGTTTGTTTAAACAAAAGAGTTCATCTTTTTAATTATAACTGAAAATTTACTCAAGCATGTGGATGATTTTCAAAATGTGCAGTTTGAAAATGCCCACAGAATATATGCAGTTGAGTTGTGGTCAAATGGTTCAGTAAAAAAGATGATGAATTTGGAGTTGAAAAATCTGAGATCTGCTGTCAATTTTGACTCTTAGTACTGTGTGCTCAGGAAGTCACTTAACTTCAGTGATTCTTAATTTCTAATCTCTAAAATGTGAAAGTTGGACTAGAGCCAGGGGTGGGGAACCTGGGGTCTTGAGGCCATTGGACCTAGAGGTTTCAGGTTCCCCACTCCTGAACAGCTACTAAAATCCCTTCTGATTCTATATCTATGAGCTAGGAGCAACGATCCTTTTTGAGGCACAGAGAAGTTAAATAAGTTCTGGCTCCCATAGCTGGTATATCAGTTCTTTGGAAACTGGTTACTTGAAATTTCTGCATTTTCCCACAGAAATAAAATTACTTGTTATGGCTAGGTTCTGGGGTTAGGTCACCAAAATCTACCCAACTCAGAATGTATCTAGAGAATAAATTTAATGACTAAATAATAACTGTTTCTCTTTTACCCCAGACCTCTGAGGGTCTTCCCCTCCAAGTTTGATTTTTTTTTTTTTATTAAAGGAGCCATCCCTTGAGTAATTACTTAAAGAAGCCTATTCATTGAATGGGAGTATCTCACTCAAAGTGAAAACATGATAAGAACTTAGCCTAAAAGAACCAGTATCTCAAATTGCATCCAGGGCCATCTCTAGTCTTCCTGATAAATATCAGGTCACTGGACCCAGATGGTTCAGGAAAAGAAAGAGAGGCTGGTGACCTTGCACAGCCCTCCCTCAGTCAAATCAAAGTCAACTGTAAGTCATGTCATCATCTTGATGTCATGATCCTCTTTAAGAACGGACAAACCCAACAACAATGGCACTATAGAAACCAACTGCTATGTGTGACACTTTATTTGGCAAAATGCCTAAAAAGTTCCAGGTTTTCTGTCCCTTATTCACCTTCTCTCCTCACCCTGAAACTGGTATTTCTCCTATCTCTAGAGCTGGGTCCTCTTGGTGTTTCTAGGCTTTTCCTTACTTTACAATCACTTCTTCATTTTATTGTTTGGAGTTAGAGTAGCTGAGTGGCATGATGGATAGAATATTGGTCCTGGAGTCAGGAGGACCTGAGTTGTGATCTGTCCTCAGACACTTACTAGCTGTGTTACCCTGGGCAAGTCATTTAATCCTGTTTGTCTCCGTTTCCTCATCTGTAAAATAAACTGAAGAAGAAAATGACAAACCATTCCAGTGTCTTTATCAAGAAAATCCAAAATGCAGTCATGAAGAGCCAGACATAATTGAAAAGTGATGAAACAACAACAAAATTCATTAGAGACCTATCCCAAAATCTCCATATATCCTTCCATAACACTTCCCTTCCTACTGACTCAAAGCCCCACACCTGGAATATTACTAGGCAACCAACTTGGAAACATTCTGGCTAGCACATGGACAAAGCCTCTTTATCACAGTACCTGATACTATTTGGACAGATAATATGAAAAGGGAATAATTCAAAACTGGATTTTCTATCATGTTTAAATTCATAATCCCCAAATTAGTGCCTCTTAGTTTAACTGTTCTTAGGATTTATTCTTCTCAATCTGTGAGGCATTCCCATGCAAATAGGATATTTGTAAAAAGTATGTAATACAAAAAAGGAATAATTCAAAATCAGATTTTTATGATGTTTAAATTCATAATTCCTAAATTAATGCCCCCTAATGTAACCTTTCTTAGGATTTACTCTTCTGAGTGCTTCAGGCATATCCATACAAATGAGATAATATTTGTAAAGAGTATTTAGCACAGTATCTATCACATAGTAGGTGCTTAATAAGAGCTTATTCTCTTCCTCTTCCCTCTTGCCAAGGTAACATTTAGTAACTTTTCTAATCAAGTTGTTCTGTGTTTACTCTTTCCTCTAAAGAATAGGTTTCCAAAGTGGATGATCCTGCCCCCTGGGGATGCTGGAATGATGCAGGGAAAGGGGCCAAGAATAACCTCAGGTGCAATTGGGGGGCATTGAATAAAATCAAGAGAGTGGTGGAAACATAAGGAAAGAAGAGAAGAAAATTTTGAAAAACCATTTGTACATTTCATCTATTGTATAACAGAGTTAAAGTTGTAGTGATTACATTATTTTCCAAATAAATACACAAAATGCAAGTTATAATTGATCAGTGGTCAAGTTCAGTGACAGGTCTTAACAAGCAAATACTGGGAAGTCCAACATGCATCTGCAGTAATATGGGCATGCAATGCCTTTTGTTTATAATGACACTATACTATGAGGTTACATGACAAAATACTGCATCATCATCAAACTTTCAATGCAGGAAAAAACCCCACAATTTTACAATAAACTAGTAAATTTAAGATGTGTCAGTTTCAAAAAAAATTATATATTTTTTGAAATGACTAAAATTTTTAAAAAAGAATTAAAGAGTAAAAGATTTGATTTCCAGGGAGTATTGAGTAATTTTATTTGAAAAGGGGGCCATAAGTCAACTAAGTCTGGGAACCTCTGCTCTAAAGTTATGCTCCAAAGGAGGTCCACTGTTCCCTGCATCTCCCTTCTTTTCGAACTTTTCTTTGATTTGGGGAAGTATGAAGTTCTGTAATGTTTAATTTTAAAATTTCAGTAAACTTGATACTAACATGTCATGTCATCTCATCATGAAATGGAAAATTGTTAGTTATAATGTTGAAACACAACTAGCAATCTTGCCAGTTTTAAAAAAATGGCACCTGTCTTAAAAATAGATATCATCTATTAAGAAGTCACCTTGCCTCTTTTTTGACATTTTACTAGCTTTAATCCTACATTTAAGACCTTTTTTTAAAGTCATTAGAGGGTAAGACTTTGATCTACTCATTTTTGGGACATCTCTGAAGATTGATAGCTACTTACCACTCACATTGGTTAAATAAGCTTCATTTTTGAAGCTGGTATCCTATCCTTATTGTTAAGATCCCTTGCCTAGGTTCTGATCTGTTTTTGAGATGAATTTTTGGACTTGGTTACCAACTTTACTATGCAAATTCTCTGTAGATACTTACCTTGACCCTTTGTTCTCCACTCTCCTAGACTGAATTCCTGATCCCTGCCTTAGATGATTTCCTCCTACCTATTTTCTCCCATCAGACTGAACTGAAAATGCTTATATGTCCCATCCTGCCTGAGTGTAAGCTGCTAAGTGGTGCAATGGATAGAGTACTAGATTGATTTCAGATACTTTTTGGCTGTATGACACTGGGAAAGTAACTTAACTGCTCTCTGCCTTAGTTTCCTCATAGGTAAATATGCAAAATAGGGAATAAAAATAGCACCTACCTCCTAGGATTATGTGGATAAAATGGGGTGGTATTTGTAAAGTACTTTGCAAACCTTAAAGCGCTATATAAATACTAGCTTCTGTTATGTTACTCACTGATTCACCTCTTTCATATCTTCTGCCAGCCCTACTCCTGTAGAGAGAGGTACTTCCTGTCTAATTCTGCTTTCTTCCTAGTCCTTTAACAGTTCAATTCTTTATGGCTGCTCCTAATTTGGACTCCTAATTTAACTCTATTACCTTATAGTAGGTAACCCAATCCAGACAGAATGCTGCAAGGTACCATCTTCACACATCACATCATTTTAACATGGCATGTTATGCTAATTATGATTTGAGAATTCAGTGTAATGTTGCAGGTTTATAAAAACTAGGACACTGAGGGGTCACAGATTATCTCTTAAGAATCTGGTTGTGCTGTTCTGGGTAGTATGCAGAATACATGAATACTATTTCAATGAACTGAATTTTTGATCTCCTTCTAACTAAAATTCTATGATTACTCTAGGAGTTTAATACAATAGCCACATAAAATACGAAAACATATGGTACCAATGTACTATATGCTGAGAGACAATGTTGAGCAAGAGCATGATCGATCACATTGAGGGAGACCAAGAAATACCTGAAAGCTTGATAGTGTTAATTTAAATATTAGTCGCTACAGTGCATTTTCATCTGATAACTGTTTCAGTTCTTAGAAGTCCTTTTCCCTAGTGTCCTTTTTTTTTTTTAAACTTGCTGTAATAGCATTAAGGTTCAATCATTGACATAATATGCAATATTATTTCAAGCAAAATTCTCATGACAGTTTTATTTTTTTCCTCTGGAAGAATGAATGTCTTATATTTTAATTGTCTCAGGTCTTGCCATAACATTTAGTTTATTGTACAACTATTCATTGCTTAGTTGAAGATACTTTTCTGGGAGATTGCCTTCACTTTTTCCCTCACCTCAATCCTCTGCTTCAAGTACTGTGGATGGTTTTATATTATACTCATTCATGCAGGAATTCACTTAATAGTTTCACAGGGAAACCGATCATTAGTTGATTGACTGAAGCTTGATTGCCTGTGGATAACCCTGAAAGAAGCACTTCTTTATTTCAATTAAAAGAAAAAGAAAAAAACTGGCAAGAACAGCAAAAAAGGACACTATACTCACTTACATAGAGTCAGAAGGGAAAATTTTATTGCTGCAGGGCAATCCTACTGTTTAAGAACCTAAACATAAACTTTAGCATATAACTGAAAATTTTAGCAGTACAGTTATATGGTTTTATGACTAAGATAAATAGAAACCAATGATTATGCAAAGAGTTGCACTGCTAGCCTTTTAATTCATTGCAATTAAATGTATAAATATTAAGGGCTTACTATGTAAAAGGCCTGGAGATGCTAAATTTAGAATCATCCCTGACCTGGCCTGTCCTTCCCACCTTGCTTATAGTCTAATAAATCTAGCAAAAAGTAATAATCTACAAAATTTTGTTACAGTCATGTGATAAACCTAGGTGTAAGAGTAAAACTTCCAAGGCGGTATTATCTTTGATTTCTTTAGGAGTGAATGCTCCTGCAAGAAAAATATCTTTCACAGGGTGACAGTGGTAATTTGGCACATGAAGACCAGGGAGAGGAATAGAAGAGGGCAGGCAAAATGCTTTGAGGGAAATTGCTATAACCCATTTAACTTTTGTCTTGTTTTGTATGTTTGCCCAAGGAAAAACAGTAAAGGTCAAGTGTTTTTATTCTTTAATGGAAGACCTTTCTAAATTTGCATAATTCTTGTATTTTTTTGATAATATTTAACCTAAGAGGAACCCACTTTGTGGTAGAACAGTCTGCTACCAAACAAGGCATCCATCCACTTCCTTCTTTCCCTGAGTGCTATCTACCCCACCCCACTCCCAAGAATCAAAGTAGAGGTTCTACTTAAGCCGCTCTATTTGTAGTTTAAAGTATTTGAATGCTTCAGAAGAAGGTTGGTTTCAGTCAAGTTGGTCCTTCTTTCAATGGCACAGTCCATAATCTCTCCACGTCTTTAAAAAAGGCATTGCAAAATTATTTACTACTTTACTTGGTCTCTGACATAGTTGTCCTTGAATGACAGATATATAGTCTACTGGTTTCATCCTCAAAGTCTTTCCTATTTAAAAAGACCCTCCAGAGCTTAGGCTCTTCTGGAATAGACTTCAAGAAACA
This sequence comes from Potorous gilbertii, assembly GCA_028658325.1. Lineage (NCBI taxonomy): Eukaryota > Metazoa > Chordata > Mammalia > Diprotodontia > Potoroidae > Potorous > Potorous gilbertii. The sequence goes on along the minus strand of CM053771.1, from coordinate 155,912,634 downwards.
AGGGGTCAAAGTCACACCATGATGAGGCACTAATGTTGGATGTAAGTGAGAGTGAGATTATGTAATCAAAAAGAAAGAGAGTATATATATATATATATATCCCTGTGTGTGTATATTTGTATGTGGAAGGATGGTCTGAAAAATACCAGGAAGAATGAGAAAATAGCATGAGAGCTCACAGCAGTCCTTAGTGAATCAAAGCTACCAAATCTAGACAAATTATATTCTGACTTTAATATAATTGCTGAGACACTGTTCTTTTCCCCAAAATCCTTTTATAGAATTGTTTATAGAGCTGTAGGCAGGTAAATATTGCAATTTTCAAAAAAAAATTGCAAAAGGGTTGCATCATTTAATATGTAAACTGATGAACTTGACTGATTCATAGCTACAAAATTTATTATAAAAAGGATGGTTTTATGCATTTATAAAGGGAATCTGTGCCCTCAAAGGGCTATCATGGGTTCATTATAAGCAATTTATGCTGGTTTAGCCTCATTTCTTTTTTTTGATAATGTTATAGATGTAACATACCTGGATTTAATTAAGGAATTTGATATACTTACTTGTTGGATGAGATGGAGAGATACAGAATGAATGATAGTGCAATTAGGTGGATTTGATTTTGGATTGGTTGAATAGTCAGATTCAAACAGTAGCAAGTAATGGACTGATATTACCTAGGGTGAGGTCTCCACTAGTATTCCCCAGCTATTTATGTTTGGTTTTGTCACAGTTTTGATTACATGTCTTGTATAATGACCCTCTCAGAGCTTAAGAATTCAGATAAATAATTTTTTAAACAAAATCATATCAAACAGCTCCTAGGTTAAAGCAATCCAGGAAGATGAAATCAGGTAAAAAAAAAAAAAGAAACCACAGGCAAAGCAATTAAAAGAAGCAACTGACAAAGGAGTTCTCTGGGATTTCAGGGACTCTTCTACCGAGGTCCTAGAGCTGCTTTTTAAATTTTCTTTGTTCATGTAGCCAATGTAAATTCTGAGAATCATCATCTTAATTTCTGCTTTCATTGGTGAGTTGGGATCCCTGAGTTAAACTGGCTATATCTCCCTCTCAGGGTACTCAGGGTACTCCTAGCCTTCATTGTTGCCATAGTCTCAAAGATCTATTAATATGCTTCTCCCCAAGATTACTGCTTGAAAATCTTTTAGTTAGTTAGCTTTAAGTAGCTTTTATAAAAAAGTATTTACTAATAGTGAACAATAAATATAGTGAGAACAGAACATCTCCTCTCTTTCCTCAAATGCTGTGACATATTCTTCTACAAATAATTGCAGAGCCCAGGAAAAGTAAACCTCAGGTTTAGACAGCATATGTGGCAAAGGGGTGTGTGTATAACATGTATATATACTTTACATACACAAGAATATATACATATATAGTGATATATACACACAATATGTATACACATACATGCACGCAAAAATATATACATATATAGTGATATATATATGTAAGGAAAGAGAGAGAGAGAGAGAGAGAGAGAGAGAGAGAGAATTTATATAACTTCTCTGTTTACAACCTAGGTTGGTAGGAGTTTAGAAATTAATTTAAGGCTCCCTAGTTCCACTTGTGCCCTTGACCACAACACATCTTGTGCTATCCACTGACTTCTATAAGGAATGAATGGAAAGGTTGTATAATTTTCCAATTATATTAAGCTTGCAGGGATAGCTAGCCCTTTGGACCACACAGTCAGGATGTTGTTTCTACATATCTAATTGTAAGAGCTGTAATATTGAAGAAAGAGAAGTATTTGGATGTGGTGGTGTTGCCAGCAGAGACAATGACAGTGGCAGGAACAAATCAATAGAATGCTGGAGCTTTTAAGTATCAAACTAGAATATAAGACTTGGTGGGTTTAGGGGTGGGAAGAGGCTTAGACAGACAGAACTGAACTGAGATTGAGACCAAGAGACGCAGAGCTAGAGACGGACACACAGAGACTGACAGAGAGAAACAGAAATCATGTATGCCATTTGAACCCAGAAGCAGCATCAGCAGAGCTGGAATACCATAAGAGTAAGAAAAATTAGTCCTAGTGCCTTATTCAAGGGAACCCTTGATTCAAGGAGCTGAGTATGAAAGTAAGGAACAAATAAGGCACAGAATTACTATGTGGAAGAATGAATATGGATTTTGTACTACTTGTATGACACTTACCTGTATGATAATTCTTACGGACTATGCTTGTCTGGGAGGAAGGTGACTTGACTCTAGTAATTCCAAGTTTGTAGGCAGCCCCTCAACCTAGGGACACATTGTGGCATAGTGGAAAGAGACATGACTCTGGAGTAAGAAGATTTGGGTTTAAATACTGGCTCTGACATTATATCTCCAACTTTGGGCAAGCCACCTAACTTACCTTAATCATCTAAAAGGAGGTTAGACTCTGTTCTTGGATCTGAGGTTTTATCTAGTTCTAGGTCTAAGATCCTGTAATCTGTATGGTGGTATAATAAATCAGTAATGAATGTATATATCCCTAAGGAAGATGTGACTCCACAAGGGTGGCTTGTTTCTCTAGGAGTTATTAGCTCATTTCTTCCATGGAGGGGTCTGAACTTTAAGGTGATGGTGTCAGCTATAATGACTGTATGCATCCCTGAAGGAAGGGGACCCACCAGAGAAGTATTCTTTTTTTGTCTTGTCTATGGCAAAAAGCATGACTCTTTTATTTATTTACTTTTGTTATGTGTAATACATTTATTTTGCATTTCAGGTTTTGTTACCTAATTGCTTGCAAGAAAACTGGAAACCAATCTAATCCAATCTAATTCAATAAAAATTTATTAAGTTCCTACCACTTAGCACTGTGCTAAGTACTAGGGAAAATAAAAAGAAAAGAGAAGCCCTGCCCTCAAGGAATTTAAAATCTCATGGGGCTCTCACCCCACCCCTCCACATATAAGGAGGCAAGAAAGCAGACTAGGGAAGAGAAAACAGGGTCTACCAATGTGTATCAGGCTTGGGATTATCTTATTCTGTGGAGTTAAAACCACGCAGAGCAGCAGATGCAGAGTGGATAGAAAAAACTTATCCAGTTTATTTAATAGGAATGTATGGGTAGAACCTACATAAAATGGTATGCTGTCTCAGGGAGGGAGGGGAGAGCTACGGGGAAAAAAGGGGGAAAAAATTTAAGTTATATGGTAGTAATTGTAGAACACTGAAAATAAATAAAATTAAATAAAATAAGAAAAAAATTATCCAAAGCTAGGAATAAATCATATTCAAACGTCCTCAAGGGTTGAGAACACAAACCATAGAAATGACGAAATGTTGAGAATCCTTCAAGAGAAATCCCATTCAGCGACAATTCTGAGTGGATTTTGAGCCTTGAGCTATGTTCATATTAATAATAACTTAAGTAAGAATTGCACAATTATAGTATCACAACCTTATATTCTTTTTTTTTTTTTTACTATTTTCTCCCTAACTCTTTTAAATGATGTTTTTTATAATGATAACCTATATATAAATAGAGAAGTTAGATTATGGGACAAGAATAAGAATCCTGTAATTGGGCAACCATCCTTTTTTTTCTTTTTCCTTAAGTGGAATCATTTCTGTAAGTCTGTATTTTAAAATATTTTTTCCTTTTCAATGTCATAGTCACACAAAATAAAGCGGAAATGCATTTATATACATTGCAATACTTTAATAATTCAAAGATTGTGCTTTCATCATGTGGATATTCTCCACATTAGTAGAGATCACAATCATTTTGTCATTGGTTCGACGGTTTCTGAGAGATGTTTTAGCCAAAAAACCATCACTTCATAGCCAAAGTCATTAGAATAATTTTACTAGGCCATACTCAAACAACACTAACACAGTCCTTACTGAGCACACACGTCAAGCTTTCCCATGTTTGTATGACCTTCAGGTGGTAATGTAGTCTTTTAAGAAGTACTAATGATAAAGTTTTATTGATGCTTTTTGTACTTTTTGAAAAACTGCAATACTTCCTTTGATAGATTCTTCCCTTGTAACAAACACAATTGTTTCTTTTTCCTTAAGTGGAATCATTTCTGTAAGTCTGTATTTTAAAATATTTTTTCCTTTTCAATGTCATAGTCACACAAAATAAAGCGGAAATGCATTTATATACATTTAAGCACAATTAAGTACAATTAAGCAAACAAAACAAATCAAAAGTTTGCTAAGGGTTGCCAGGTATGTTTCACTTCACATCTGTAGTCTAGTACCTGTTTTCCCAGAGGTAAGAGTTATACTTGAATGATTCCTCAGAGGTCATTATTAACCACTCACTGCCCTCATAACATTTCGGAAATCTTTCAAATTTGTTTATTGCTATTTTATATATCATTTAAAATTTCACTATGCATTACTTCTTGTAAGTATTCCCAAAAATCTATGAATTCTTTCTATTCACCATTTATTACGGTATAATAATTTGCATGCCGCATATTGTTCAGCCATTTCCCCACTGAGAGGATCTCACTTTTCTTCTGATTGTTTGCTACTATAAAAATGCTGCTATAAAATATTTTCTGGTTTGTCAGTATCTCTATCGCCTTGGAGTATATGTGCATAGTAGAAGAATGGTTGGAGCAGTTTGTATAATTTAGTGACTTTTTGGATATAATTCCAAATTATTTTCCTGTGTAACTGAATCAATTTATACTTTATAACAATGTATTAGTATGCAATATTTACCATCTTAATGTTTTGTCATATTTTCCAATTGGATGTGTATAAAATAAAAAATAAATAAAAATTGTCTTATTTATTTCATTACTAGAAATTTGGAGTATTCTTTCAATTCCCTGTATCAAACCTTGATTATAGTTATTTGCTATCAGATTTTCCCCGACAATCTATTTCTTGTATTATTTGAACTATATGGATTTTGTTCATGAAGATATAGTTTTTCAATTTCTTGTGATTGAAATTACCTATTTCTTGTTTCAACTTGATCTTTTGTTGGGTCAGGTGTTTTTTCCAGAGGCTAAGGTAGGACCTACCATTCTCTTCTAATGTTTTTATAATATGATCTATTTTTATAATTAGGTCATGTATCCATGTGGAGTTTATTGTGGCATATGGTATAAGATGTTCATCTAAATGTTCCACAAAATTGCTTTCTAATTTTTCCAGCAGTTTTATTGAGAAGGGAATTCTTACCCCAGTAGATGCTGTATTGGGTTTATTGAGTACTTGACTATTATTTTTTACTGTTTCTGAATATTCCTTCCAGAGTCTGTTTAACTTTGCTGTTCTCAACAAGTTACAAGTATTTTTGATGATTTTTTATTTATTGCATAGTTTGAGATTTGGTGACACTAGGTCCCCTTCATATTTCTCTCTATTTTCATTTTCCTCTTGAAATTCTTGGTCCTTGTTCCTCTAGATAATTTTTTACTATTGTCTTTCTGGTTATATAAAATAGCTACTTACCAGTTTGATTTTTATGAAACTAAACTTGCAAATTAATTTAGGGAGTATTGTGATTTTTATTATATTGGCACTCTACAAATAGCCTCCAAAATCGCAGGGTCACATATACAACAGATTGAAATATTAGAACCAGGCTTTAATGCAGAATGCATCACAAAGTGGTAATGGAATACAAGCCGGGGTTCACCTAGTCTTACTGAGGCTAACTTTTTTTGAATAAAGTAGAGGAGTGTGATGGGGATAAGGATGAATTTTCTGATTCTGTTCTTGATATAGCCTTAAAATTAGAAAAAAAATCAAGTGAGAATTGTAGTCCTTAAAATGCATCTGTTAGAGTAAGTTGGGGAAACTTTTATTTGACCAGTTCCTTGGCAGGTTCAAACATCACATGGATAACTATGAAGATGGCTTAATGAAATCCTCATTGAATTTCATAACTATGCAAAATGTCTTTTCTCCTAGACTTGATTTTGCCACTAAAACATTTTGGTTCTTTTAAGTTACCTTAAAATTGCACATTTCTGTTATGAAAAATAATTTAGATATTTCTTGACTTGTCTTTTCTTTCTCTCTTCCAGGGGAGGGTTAATTTTTAAAATCTCTATTTTTAGTCCAACACTTAAAAAGAACATTATCTTTGATGTTAGATCTTAATTTAAATACTACATTATTCCCATTTATAGGCTAAAATGGAGGAAAAAGGATTAATAAACTTTTCTAGGACAAGGACTATAATTAGGCAATGAACTGATAGCTTTTCAATAATTTTTGTTGTTGTTAATATGTTCCTTTGTTTGAAGGGGAGTGGATTTACTATTAATTGACTTTACAAAGATTAAACATTAAATTCCCTATGATAAGGTAAAATATGCTATATTTTAGAAGAAAGAATAGGCTTTTGTAAGTCTGTAGAAGGTTATCCTTAGCTTATTTTTGCAAAATATTCTCATCACTTTTCTTTCCTTGCTTATGCCGTACTTCCTTCACCTTGTACATAAGAATCTGCACCCTAGATTTGGGAGGATAGATTTCAAAGGGTTCAATGGACTAAAAGATTTCAAGGAAAGTCAATTCTGGAAGTGTGAGGGACCAATGTGGATGCACTGGGAGCTCATCAGCCACATTATATTTGAAGAAATGAACCTATTATCAAGCAAGGCCAAGTAGCAGGCACTGAATATAAGAGTATGGCATGCTAGTGTAAAGTGTCAGGAGCGTGAATGCTCAGAATGACCTGAGACAGGTCACAGGAACCAAGAACAACAAAAATTTTTTTTTGAGGTATAAATTTAAGACCTTTGTATGGTTTGGATGAGATGATGATTACTGTAAACAGAAAAGGTAGAGAGGCTCAATTCTTATTTGGTTTCTATTTTCTCCGCAAAGGAGAGTGAACTTTGCCCAGGAAATCTCAGAACAAAAAGGAGCAACAGGGAGATGATACTCGCAATAAGAAAGGAAATAGGAAGAGAGTAGCTATTCTCTATGTATAAAAATCTCTTAATTTAGATGAACTGCATCCTTGGTTCCTGCAAGGACTAGCAGTTGTGACAGGGGAATCACCGTCGATGATATTTTGAAAGACTATGCTAAACATAAGAGGTATCGCAAGACTGGAGATGAAAAAATATCCCAATTTTCAAAAAAGGGAAGAGATTCTGCCAACAATAGGCTAGTGAATTTAACTTTGATTGCTGGTAAAATTCTAGAATGGATCATTAGAGAATGATCACAAGGAACCAGCATGACTACATCAAAAACTGATCATTCCAGTTTATGTTCATTTCATATTTTAACAGTACTACTAAATAAGTAGACAAAGGCCATGCTGTGGATATTATTTATCTAAATTTTAATGAAGTGTATAAAATATCTCATATTATTCCTGTAGAGAAGATGGAGGGATATGGATTAAATCAGATAATCAGATAGATTTAGACTTAGTCGAATAGTCAAATTTAAGGATTATGTTTTTAAATGGTTCAATGGTACCATTGCATAATTTTTCCAGCAGAGTACAATGAGGATCTGTGTTTGGCTTTATGTAGCTTAAAATTTTTATAAATGACTTTGATAAGAGCATATATGATACTACTTAGCTCATGACAAAGAGGAGATGGGGTAAAGATGCAGAATGAGAAGTATGCTTTTAGAAATGAAAAATGTGTGAATTTGTTTTGCATACTAGGCATATTTATTACAATGGTTTCCTTTTCCTTTTATTCTTTTAAACTGAGGGAAGATGAATGGAAGAAAAATTAATATTTATTGATGGCAAAATAAAACTTTTAAAAGACAAAGGCATGGATGGTATTTTAATTAAATGCACAGATGACACCAAGGTGGAAGAAATAGTATATGGATTGTAGTATTTTTACACTGGATGGCAGTATAAAGATTTCAAAAAATTTTGAAAGATTAGAGCATCCAGTTGAATCTAATAAATCCAATAGGAAAAAATATAAACTATTGCACTTATGTATACAAAATAAGCTTCAAAAGTATAAGATGGAAGAAATATGAACAGAAAGCAGTCTCTTTGCAAAAAAAAAAATAACTGGGGATTTTAGTGGACTTCAAGTTCAATAGCAGTCAAGTAGTGTGATATGGCACTCAAAAAAAGATGATATCATTCTTGGTTCTAGTAATAGGGACACTACTTATAGGAACAAGAAGGCAATCATTCCACTATATGTCATCTTTAGACTTCACTTGGAGTAATATCTTTAGTTCTGGGCCCCAGTGTTCAAGAAGGATATTGATAAGACTGAGAATTTCCAGAGAGGGGTAATCCTGATGTCTATGTCAAATCTGAATAGGTTTAATGGATTGAGATGCTTAGCCAGAAGAAGAAAAGGTGACTCCAGTATTGAAAGGGTCATCATAGGAAGAAAGCTTATTCCACATGACCCTAGAGAACAGAAAGAAGAGCACCATATGGGAGTTACAAAGTTGCTAACTTAGGCTTGATGTCACAATGTACTTGTTAACATTTAGCATTGTCCAAAAATGGAATAGGTTACCTGGAGAAGTGGTAAGTTTCTCCTCCTTGGAGGTCTTCAAGCATAGTAGTGACTCAATGACCACTTGTCAGGTGTGATACACACACATATGTATGTATGCATGTATTTATGCATTTGCATGTGTGTACATACACACATATACACGTGTGTATATTGTATACAAACAAAAATACATACACATACATATATACATGTGTTTGTGTGTATATACACATATACATACACATATATGTATATATGTATGTGTGTACATTTCATATATATCTATATCTATATCTATCTATCTATCTATATCTATATCTATATCTATATCTATCTATATATATATATATGATTTCTTTCACTTACGGGTTGAGCTACATGGTCACTGAGGTCTCCATCAATTCTCAGATCCCACGATTCTGCATAAAATAGCTTGGGTCAGTTTTACAAAAGCGTTTCCTCACAGTGAGCAATAGTTGCTCTCCATGTTCAAATAGAAACATCTTCATTGTGAATCTAAAGCAAAGCAAGGAAGAGTTTTGGATAAGAGATTGGATTTTGTGTCAGAAAACCTGGAACTGTGTAGCCACAGGAAAAATAATTTAATGACTCCATTTTCATTTTTCTTGCAAACTGAGGGAGTTAAAGTATGTCTTCTTAAGGTTCCCTTTACATCTAAAGCCTACCCTTCTATATACCTGTGCTGGGAGCAGAAAATAGTTTGCTCTGGACTTTCTGGTCAAGAGCAAGTTTGGTTTTAGAGCTTAACCTATGAAGTACAGAAAAAGAGAATTTTCTTTTTTCTGTTTCAGGAATTTGGAAGATTGGTTGCTAACATCCTCCTAACTTTAAATGAGAAATAATCACATTTACAAAACAATAATCAAGTGGGAGATTGAAATGATAATGATGCTAAATAACATCATCTTTAGCTTACCAACTTTTAATATTATACTTTATGAAAGTCAATTATTATAAAGAATTTTGATGAAGTTACGGAGAAATCCTTGCTATAGAATTAAAATAAATTAAAACTTTTTGGAAAAAGTTATTTACAAAATTATTGATTGAAAAATTAATAAAGGTTACTATAAAACTACAAAGGTGGTTTCTACCTCTGAAGAACTGGAAATGGGATAGAAATTTAATCAGTGTGCATATTTCCAATAATTAGGAAGAAGAGAAGGGATGCCCAAATTATTACAAAGGGTAATGATACTACATGAAATTACAACAACTCCAAACTGATGAATTCAAACAAGATACTGATTGGGAAAGCTGAGAAATAATAAAGTCAAAAACATCGACTTCATCATCATTCTTTATATTTTAGCTAATGTAAAGAAACTTCTTACACAATACAGGTCAAATGAACCCACAAATCACTTTAGTCAGCAAACATTTGAATTTATTGCCAAGTAAAGAACCAAATTGTAGTAGCCAAAGGCAATACTGGTTTAGAATATAAACTCATTTGTAAAACATTGAAGAGGAAGGGTGGTGGAAGGTTATAAGAAGAGAGATTTTACAAAACAGGAAAAAGCAGTGGAAGGGAAAATAAGTCTACAGTAAGTTTGGCATCAGAAATAATAAGCTAAATTATGCCAAGGGCATCTATAGATGAAGAAGGACATCAAGTAGATGAAAAGGGGAACAGATTTGTCAGCATTTCTAGGGCACTCTGTTCTCCTTATTGATGACTATGCAACTGCTACATTTGAACACTCAATGACCTATATAAGTATGTGGAAATAGAACTTTTGAAAGGAGAAGAATGGCAGGAATTCTCCAAGTAAACAGAGACAAATCAATGCTTGAAGTGAAATTTTGAAACCACTGAACCATTTTCAAGATATATCAAGAATATAAAATAGAACTAGAAAGACTCATAGATGGTTGTGTTAAAAACAAAAAAAAGTGATTTAGGAATTGTGAGGAGATATTGACCCATATGATTAATTTCACATTTATAAAATGAAATATTTCATGAGCATAATCTACATATATACATATAGATAGAGAGATAGCCTTGATAAAATAAGCAAGAATTGGTGGAGACTTTTATAATCAATTACATCTTCAGAGTCATAGAGTTAATGAGAATCAATGAGAAAGAGACTTTTGTTATAGAAAATAAAAAATCCTGCTCTATTTAAAAAAAAGTATTTGACTCAGTGGAGGAAAATAGCTTCCTTCTTACAAGAAAACCTTATTTATTAAGATCAAAATCATACAGTAAAATTCCTTGACATATGAAGCTATAGAGATTACAATTTTATGATTCTTTGAATATCTATATCAAGGTAGACATAAGAGGAGGTAAATCCTCCCCAAAGATATTTATTTCTGTCACAATGTCCAAAGTAATAGTAATTGTTAACATTTATACAGTACTTACTATGTACCAGGCACTGTGCTAATTACCTTACAATTACTATCTTATTTGATCTTTAACCAAGGTAAACAGAGGTTAAGTGACTTGCTGAGGGTCACACAACTAGTAAATATCTGAGACTGGATTTAAACTAATGTCTTCCTAACTTTAGATCTAGAGCTCTATCCACTATGCTACCTAGCAGCTCTAATTAAAGAGTGATTCTCTGTAGAGAATGGTATCTTAACCCCCTTTGTTTTGGTCTCTTTGTCTCTTCTGGTGAGGTCTATGCCCCTCCCCCTCTTTATAATAATGTTTTAAAATGTACAAAATAAAGATGATTATAAATGAATACTATTGTAATGATATATTTGTTGTTTTTTTGTTGCTCAGTCATTTTTCTGTTGTGTCCAACTCTTTTTGACCCAATTTGTGGTTTTCCTGGCAAAGACACTGGAGAGATCTGTGATTTCCTTCTTTGGGTTATTTCCAGAGGAAGCTGAGGCAAACAGGGTTAAGTGATCTTCCCAGGGTCACCCAACTAGTGTCTGAAGCCAGATTTAAACTCAAGAAGATGTCTTCCTGACTCCAGGTCCAGAACTCTCCACACCATGCCACTTAGCTATAGTTACCAGAGTATATTTTCAGAAAATATGAGTTTAGAGAGGTGGAGTCAAGATGGAGGAGTAAAGGCAGGGACTTGTTTGAGCTCTCCTCAGACTCCTCCAAATACCTTTAAATAATGACTCTAAACAAATTCTAGAGTGGTAGGAAACTCCAAAAGTATGAGTGAAACAAATTTCCAGCCCAAGACAACTTAGAAAGTTGGCCAGAAAGATCTATTGTACCAGGGTGAGAGAGGAGCACAGTCCAGCACAGGCCATACTAGCTCAGTCTGGGCCCCAGCAAACCAGGAGCAGGCTTCAAGGTGACTGAATCAGTGGCAGCAGTGGTGGTTTCCAGACCACTCATCCCACAGATAGTAAGAGGAGAGGACAATGGATCAGAAGGAGATTTACAGATTTGCTAGCATGAAGAGCAGGGCTCGGTTGCATTGTCTGGGTCACAGTCCTGGGTCTTAGTCCCAGTGTGAGGAAGAACACTGGCACAGGAGAACTTGCAGCTGCAGTAAAAGACGGGCTCTGGGCATAGTTTTAGGGTTGAAAGGAGTGCTTGAGGTTGCTCACAAACCAGTGCACAGCACAGGAAAGTAGTAAACACACCTCTCCCTAGACCATATCACCTTGGAAGAGCCGAAAACTTACAAGTCCCCAGAATTACTCCTGAAAACAGTTGCACAAAAAACCATGAAGCTTACAACAGTGTCCCTTCTGCTTGAGAAACAGAACCCTATTTTAGCATAAAGTTAAAAGTAAGGAAATAGATTGGAAAATGAGCAAGCAACAGAAAAAATATTCTACCCATAGAAAGTTCCTATGGTGACAAGGAGGATCAAAACACACTCAGAAGAAGACAACAAAGTCAAAATTCTTGCATCCAAAGCCTCAAAGGAAAATATGAATTGGTCTCAGGTCATAGAAAAACTCAAAAAGGATTTTAAAAATCAAGTAAGAGAGGCAGAGGAAAAATTAGGAAGACACGTGAGAGTGATGCAAGAAAATCATGAAAAAAGAGTCAACAACTTGGTAAGGGAGGCACAAAAATACTAAAGAAAATAAGACCTGAAAAAACTGACTGAGCCAACTGCTAAAAGAGGAACAAAAATCCAGTGAAGAGAAGAATGCTTTTAAAAGTAGAACTTGTTGAATGGAAAAAGATGTACAAAAACTTATTGAAGGAAAAAATATCCTCAAAAAGTAGAATTGACTAAACGGACAAAAGGTCCCTGAAGAAGATAATTCCTTAAAAATTAGAATTGAGGAAATGGAAGCTAATGACTTTATTAGAAATCAAGAAATAATGAAACAAAATCAAAAGAATGAAAAAATAGAAGACAATGTTAACTATCTCAACTGTTCTGAAAAACAGATCCAGGAGAGACAATTTAAGAATTATTGGACTATCTGAAAGCTATCAACAAAACAAAGAACCTAGACATCATCTTTCAAGAAATTACCAAGGAAAACTGCCTTGGTATTCTAGGACCAGAGAGTAAAATAAAAATTGAAAGAACCTACTGATCACATCCTGAAAGAAATTCCAAAATGAAAACTCCTAGGAATATTATAGCAAAATTTCAGAGCTACCAGGTCATGGAGAGAATATTGCCGGCAACCAAAAAGAAACAATTTTTAGTATCATTCAGCAACCGTCAGAAAAACACGAGATTTAACAACTTCTGTGTTAAAGGATCAGAGGGCTTGTATTACTATATTCCAGTGAGCAAAGGAACCAGGATTACAACAAAGAATCACTTACCCATTAAAACTGAATATAATCTTTCAGATGAAAAGTGGAAAATCAATGAAAAAGAGGACTAGTAAGCATTCTTGATGAAAAGATGAGAGCTGAACAGAAAATTTGACTTTCAAATACAAGGCTTAAGTAAGTCACTTAACTTAGTTTCTTTAGCCATACAGTGGAGCACAGAAGCAACACCAACCTGGCAAGGTTGTTCTAAGGACAAAAATAAGGCAGTGTTTATAAAGCACTTAATAGAGTTTCTAGTACATAATAGGCACTATATAGATGCCTATTTCTTTTTTCTCTTTTCTGCCCTGATGTGACGTACTGAGATGAGAAAGAAGAGAAGGAGAAAGAGGAGGAGGAGGAGAGTACTTAGTTGCCAGAAGTCTAACAGGAGAGGGTCAGGAAGGACTTAGGTCTACTGTGTCTGGGTAATCTCTCCTTCTATCTCCAAGAGCAATGGATAGTAGTATCTAGAATTATTTCTATATGTCACTTCAAATATTTATAGTTTAGGCAGCCAGAATTGATGTCGCTTTCCCTGATGTCTTTCAGGGATAAAGTAGAATATAACTTACACTTGCCAGCTTAGCTCCCTCCCACCAAACACTAGTTACACAAGAAAACAGCATGTTGTGCCAGATAAACAGATAGCATATCTCTTTATCAAAGCAGAAAATAAGTGGAAACCAGGGAAATTTTATAGATTAGAATAGACTAAAGAATATATAAGCAAAAAGAAGCCCTTTGAGTTTCTTAAGAGCAAGGCAACATCTCAGTTCAACTCAGGAGAGAGGATGATCTCACAGAAGACAGCTTCTTAGAACTTCCTGGGATTTTAAACATTAGAAATCTAGGGACATGATTAGGCTAGCTCCCCACAAGACTGTGACTCTGTAGCCAATCCAAAGTCTGAGCTTGTCTCTCTCAACCACTTCTCTTGCGGTTCTCCAACCATCTACACACACACACACACACACACACACACACGCACATACACAAACACATACCTGTATATGAAATTCTATGTACATGTATATACATATATCTTGGATTTGTGACGGATGCCTATCCTACAGAGTATGGAATTAGGGAGAATATACAAAGTGAATTTTATAAATTTATCTACAATGCAGTTACTCCATAAAAATGACCTGTTTTATGGACCTCTCTGTCTGGTCACAACCTTTCATAGTTTCCTCATGCATTTTTTATGAAATGCTGTGGTTTCTATTAAGATTTTTCCATGGGCTAGTGAAATAGAAAAGCATGTGTCATGTAATTTACAAATACCTATTGTATTCTGCCCACAGGAAAAGTGCATGCTGATTTCTTAATTTCTTTTTTTTTTTTGTTCTCCGTTTCTCCTCATTCATCTAGTCACTGACTCATACTCTTTGTATATGAATCATTCAAAGACATGAGAGATACTGAGGTGGAAGAAAAGGAAACATAATTTTGCACGGAATGATGGCTGAAAATCTAGAGGACCACTAGCACTTCTTGCCAGCCCACTAGTGCACCTCCAAGTTACTTTGATCTAGTAGAAGCAAGTATGGTGAATAGTTGCAAGAAAATCTGCTTTGTGCATGGTAGCAAATACAGAATGTTGTGTCAGTTAGGATGGTTTCATTCTTTTGAAAAATTTTTTGGCTATGCTTCATTTAGTGTTGTGAACATAGACTTAGTCATTTGTGGTCATTCGGGAAATCTATGTGAAATTCAGACAGACCTGAGAGTAAAAATAGCAAGAGTATATCAGTGATTTTATATTCTTCTGTATGCCTGTGAGTTATACAGATGCAAAAAGAGAGACAGATTTCAGTCTCATTGCAAAATGGCTTCTCACAGTGTGTTAGTCTTTACTGTAATAAGTTTTATGTTTGGATGATTTGGAAGGCTTTGAGACTATTAAAGAAAGGCAAAGGAAAGGGTATGTATGAAAGTTAAAAAAAAGGATTAACATATCTGAGTGGTTCTGGAAAAATGATGAAAATGATAATTACTTTGAAATTGGGATAAAATAAGTAAGATTTCTTGCTGGAAATACACAGATTATCTGTCCATAATGCCCAATTTTACTTAAACTGGTCAATTCCGCTCCCTTACCTTTATGGATTTCATCATTACAGAGAATATATTAATTAGATTAGAGAAGAAGAAAGAGGGTAAGCATTTAGTAAGTGCCTAAAATGTCCCAGGCCCCAAACTAAATGTTTTATAAAAATTTTTATAAAAAGTATATGTATTCATGGTACACAGCTAAATGATACATAACATAATAGAAATTATTCTGCTGTCAATTGAATGCATATCTTAAGCAGAAGATATTCTGATTTTAGCTAGATCTAAAATTCGTGTAACCAAAGGGTAGAGAGAATTGAGATAGCATTAATGTTCTGTTAAGCTTTTTATCCATGTGATGTGTCTACATGCGATATGAGTGGAATGACCAATATGGACAACTTCTGATGATTATGTTGACATAAACATGAACAGAGTGATGGCAACATTCATACCTGGCACGAGGGTTGGGTGTGACCAGACATCCGGGCATACTGGACCTGTACTCTGTATAAGTCTAGACTTGGTGGTTTGATAGAAAATTTCTATTCTATTACTGTGCAGGAAGACAACAAAAATGGATGTCAAAATAAAATAAGTCATGTCTCAAAACAAATTTTTGCATTTTATGTTTATTTATGTGTGTTTTGAATTTTTATTTCCTAGACTCACCGTTGTAAGGAGTATGGAAAAGGGAAACACATGGGATATCTTGTAAAATAAATCCAAATCTTCTGTCCATTGTTCATAATTCTACTAAGCAGATCAAATCTAATCACTCTTCCACATGACATCCCTTCAAGTATATCAAGACAGCTATTGGCTACCCTTTAGTCTTCTTCAGGACAAAAATTTCTAGTTCCTGTAATCAATTCTTATGTTACTCTCTCTGGCCATCTTACCACACTGATGGTCTTCCTGTGTATTCATTCTAGGTTTTGAACATCCTTTTGAAAATACATTACTTAGAACAAAATGCAATAACTTAGATGAGGTATGCTCAGGGGAAAGAGTATGTCAGAAATACCATCTCTGTTACATATCTCTATTATTGCAACCCATCCAAGATTGTTGAGGTTTAATAAGCTTGTACTCTACTAATATCTCTACATTTTTCATACGAACAGTTGTTCAGCTATAAACACCCATTTGTACTTAAGGAATCTTGGGATTTGAGGCACCCAAACATAGAATTTTACATATATTCCTATTACATTTCATACTATTTGAAATGCCCAATCATTTGGGCATGACTCAGACTTTTGATCTTGACTTAACCACATATCGTATTAGGTAGATCTTCAAGCTTTGTGTAACTTACAAATCTGATGAACAGACATCTTATCTTAGTCACTTCCTTCATCCCAGCTAAAGTTCCCTTTTTGGAAGAAGCCTTTCCTGGTTCCTCCTTAATGCTAGTGTCTTCTCTCTGATAATAAACTAATTTTATCATATATATGCATATGTATGTATACATATACACGCATATATGTGTGTGTATATCCTTTGAACATAGCTATTTACATGTTGTCCATTCCATTAGATTGTCAGCTCCTTGAAGACAGGGACTGTTTTTACCTTTCTTGGTATCCCTAGAATTTAACATGGTGCTTGATGCACAGTAGACACTTAATACATTTTTATTGATTTGGCTTGATTTGATAAAAATCTTGAAAAGCTAGAGCCAGGGATAGATTAAGGAGGACTGATCCATTATTTTTTGGATCTTGTGATTGATTGAATCATTTATCCCAGTTTTCCCCATCTTGTTCCCAAGGATATCATAAGAGACTTTGTCAAAGGACCCAGAAATGGGGCAAAAGATGTCGCAATTGTGTTTGTACTAGATTGACCGTAAGGTGGTTAGGGAGTTGGCATTAACATCAGTAGCTTGATTTAACACCTCTTGGTCTGTTTTGGTTTGAGTCAACAATTGGATTTAATTTTCTAATTTAATTTTCTAAAGTTGGTAATAATTTGCCTGTTATATCTGATATTCAAGATGAAAAGAGTCTTAATCTTGTACAGGTGTCAAATCAATTCTATCCATTGCCTGTAGTTTAGTTATTATTTTGCCATATGGACTTTTAAAATGTTATTTTGTAAAATAATTCCCAATTACATGTAAAAATTAACATTCATTTTTGAAAAATTTAAATTTCATATTCTCTCCCTTCCACCCCCACTGACCCATTAAGACGATAAGCAATATGTTATCTGATCATACATGTAAAATTATTCAAAACATATTTACATTAGTCATATTGCAAAAGAAAACACATATACAAACAAGAAAAATAGAAAAAGGAAAAAATGTATGCTTCAATCTGTACTCATAGTTTGTCAATTCTCTCTCTGGAGGCAAATAGCATTTTTTATTATGGGTAATTTGGAATCTTATAGTATTAGTAATGCATTTAAAAAGTTTAAGTTGTTTTCCTCTTGATTTCTTTTTCTTTCTTAAAACTTAATGGTATTTAAAAAGAAAAACTATTTAAGAGATGTCAAACTGTCAATTACCTACCTTTAAGTGAACTTATAACTTACATAATTATCCCTTTTAACTTGAACTTTATGTGATTGTTCATTTGAAAACACTGAAGTAGTGATTCCTTATTCTGTAAATTGGTCCAAGCATGAAAGTAATTTGACTTATCATGGCCATTTTAGTCTCTCCTGATTTAATTAGCAAAGTACATTTTTAATAGAGAAAAATTTAGTCCATAACTTCTAAAAATTAAAAATCTTCATGATGTTTAAGAATTAAATAATTATCCTCAAGTCACTTTATAACTAATGGTTACCATTTTAATACAATAACTACATAAATTAGAAAAAGTTACTTGGCTCTTAAGTGTCTCTTGAAAATTTTAGTTATGAGATCTGTCAGCACTGACATCTTAATTTCATTCCACTCTTCAACTGATGCATTTATTTTTATGTAATTATGAGCTGTCAAAAGTCTTTTCATAACAACAGATTTTATTTGCTTCACTGAACTTAATGAAATCCATGTGCATGAATGAATTTCACAGATATATTTAAATTCAGTACCTGAAATTCACACATCTAATGGCACATAATATTCTAATGTGCAATGGTTATAGACAAAAAGAAAGTCATGGAATTACAAAATCATGGGGTTGGAAGGTATCTCAAGGGGTCATTTAGTGTATTTTATTACTTTTAGGTATTTTACATCCAGATCCTCTCAAACTGATAACAGGCATACATAGGCCATTCTTAAAGGCTGGAGGGAAGGAAACTCAAATCTTCAGTAACGTGGTCAATTGTCTCCTGACACTGCCAGAAAGGTTTTCTTGTAAATTTAAAGTCATTTATTTTCATCCTGTCCCCAGGGCAGGTAGGGAGCAGCTGGTTCTGTTTTCCATGTAATAATCCTTTGTTTTCTTGAAGATGGATGGTGTCCCCCCTTCACCTCATCTCCAGTCTGTAGTATCTTTTGCTCATGAATCCTTTATTGGCAAAATTATAATTTTCCCGCCATCCTTTGCATCATGACTACATCTTTCTTAAGTTGGGTTGTAATAAAATTTCCAGCCGGGGAAATAAGATAGTGAGTTATTTTGACAAATTAAGAGCCAAAGAGATTTCTAATGTTATTTTAAAAAATCATTTCTGAGAATGTTATACTGAAAAATTCACTTTTCTCAAAATTAGAAGTCCTGGGTTCAAATCTCACTTCTGATAATTACTAGCTGCCTGACTCTGAGAAAGCCACTTGACTCCTCTGTAACTCAATCTCCTCCTCTCTAAAATGGGTATAATAGTGCTTGTTCTACATAATTATAAGCCTTAAAAAATCATAAAAAATGTATTACTATTGTTTTTATTATTTAAAATGCCTAAATGTCTTGAATTTCTGGCTCGTTTACCAGTTGTTACTCTTGCATAATTTTTAAAAATAACACCACATTTTCATACTGAAAGGATAGTTTAAAAGCTTCATTACCTTTTGATGATGACATAAAAATTTGATGAAGAAAGCTGATGATTTCTGCACAAACTTCTGATTTGTTGCTGCATATTTGCATTCTGATGTTCTTTGTTGGTTTTCTATGGGAAATGGGATAATAATCTTATCTTCTAAAATGAAAGAGTTAGCACTTTCGAGATGTGAGAAAAATAGGGAATGTGTTTCATCCTCACGGTTCATTGATTTGGACTTTAATGATAACCAACAGTTTCAGAGATTCTGTGGCCACCAATGAGTTTTGCTCTACAGAAAAGCTTCACAATGGACAAATTCATTTATAACTGGGTACTAGAATGATGTAACTATTATGTAATAAGAATGGCACAGACAGACTTTGTACTTGACCTCAAAACATACTGCATTCACTTCTGAGGGGAAATTTTCGGTCTTATTCTAGGGATGTACTGCCTTTTTTTCAAGGTTTGTTTGATCTTTATCAGAAAAGAACAATTAGAATTTGAAAGGATCTTAGAAGCTATCTAATCCAATCCATGCTTTTACATTTAAGGAAACTGAGAGATAAAATAACTCCCTCATCAAAAACCATCTCTCATTGTCCAAGGTCACACAAGTGGCCAGTAGCAGAGTCAGGATATATCTGTAGATATCTGTAGATCCACTGCCCCTTCCAACATGCCATATTGCCAGCTCAGCTTTCTGTATATTTTAAAAAGTTTGTCATTTCTTCCTGAAGTCATGAAATAAGAATAATCAAACTGAAGAGAACTGATGACTTGAAATAAGTTTGGAGTACAGCATAAGACAATGCAATGGTGAAATTAGCAGTTAAAACATGGCTTCCAGCAATAGAAAATTAGAAATGAGTGAGGAAAAAGGGAGACACGTAAGAATTGAAGTATACTTTTTTAAACCGAGGTGTCTTATTTTAACACCTCTGACTACTAAAATAGACAAAGAAATGAAATGAGGAAGACAATATAATGCTCTTAGAAAGGTTGTTGAACCTGGAATCTGGAAGCCTAGGTTCTAGGTTGCCCCTGCTAATTGCTGTGTGACCTTAGATAAGACACCCTAAGAGAAAGCCAGGAGACAGCATATATCAATATATATGTATGCCAAGCAAGTCAAATTACTACTATCATCTTTCCTTCTCTACAGGCAAAGAAAGATCAGGGACTTGAGGTCAAGATCTTAGGGTACATCGGACCCTTCTCCACCCTCAGTTCCCTATCAAAAATCATCAAAAATATCCCCACAGCCATCATCTGGGGAAGTAATTCTTATGGAGATGTGACCCATTAATCCTACAGGTGCTGCACCCCCAAACTTCTCAGGTGATATAGCTACTGAAATCTAGCAAAGGTAGTTCTCACCACCAAAGTCTTTGGTACTGTCCAGTTCAGGGGTGAGGAACCTGCTACTTCAAGGCCACATGTGGCCCTCTATGTCCTCAAGTATGGCCCTTTGACTCCAATGTGAAGTTTGGAGTCAGTTAAAGGGTCACACTGGAGGACCTAGAGAACCACATACAACCTCAAGGCTGCAGGTTAGCCACCCCTCCTATAGTTCAATATCAGAAATGGATATGGTTTTTGTTCATGTAAAATACACTAAAGATTATGAATTACCTTCTGCTTTGTGGCTGTGCTCTAAGGACCACTGGGTTTTTCTATTTGATTTGCAGTTCTAATCTATATGTATTGCCTTTTCCAATTAGAATTTAAGCTTCTTGAGAGCAAAGACTTTCTTTTTTCTTCACATAAATTTAATCATTTTCAGTTTTCAGCATTCACTTCCATAAAATTTTGAATTTAAAATTTTCTCCTCATCTCCCTGCTCCCCCCACCCCACCCCAGGACAGCACATATTCTCATTGCAATTTCCTCCAGTCTGCCCTTCCTTCTATCACCTCCCTCTCATCCTCTTTCCTTCTATTTTCCTGTAGGGTAAGATATATTTCTATATCCCATTGCTTACATATTTTATTTCCTAGTTTTATGTTAAAAACAACTTCTAACATTCATTTTTACAACTTTGAGTTCCACATTGTCTCCTTTCCCTCACTCTCCACCCACCCTCGTTAAGAAGTCAAGCAATTCCATAAAGGTTATACATGCATGGTTATGCAAAATAGCTCAGAACAGTAAGGTTGTTATAGATTAACTGTATTTCCCTCTATCCTGTCCTGCTCTCCATTTATTCAACTCTCTTCTTTGACTTGTATTGATAATGCATTTTTGCTTATTGTTAACATAATTTTGCTTCTTAATGGGAAGTTCTTCCCCACTAATTAATGGGCCTGCCATTGAGGTGAGGTTTTGTTTAGGGGTTTACTGATTGGAAGTGTTTCTTTGGCCAGATGAGACTCTGGGCAGCTGTTAAGGAGACTCCTGGCTTTGAAAATCCGGATGCTGGTGCTTTTCTCTCTGGTAACGATATATGTATGTAATGTGTAATGGTCAGGCCGTTTGATCTGTTTGTTGATTTATGATGTATGAATTGCTTATGTCAAGCAGCTGGAAGCACTGTCTGTTGATCTTTATTTCTCTGTATTTTCTCTGAAGTTCAGGGTGCTGACTTTTCCCCCTGAACTAAATGAATGATGTATACATACACACACACACACACACACACACACACACACACACACACACACATGCTTTATTAAAGTGATTGTTGATCCCTCAAAAGTTGCCTTTCCTTTTAGAAAAGCATATAAAGAACCTGTGATAGCAGGCCCTTCTCTGTAGATCATGGGCCTTACTTTTACACCTCTCCCTCTGCCAAAATGTTTGCTTTTGACTACCATTTCCCCCAACCTGCCATCTCTTCTATTATTCCCCCCTCTTTTATCCTAATTTCCTGTAGGGTAAGATAAACTTCCATAACTAATTGTGTGTGCATGTTATTCCCTTCTGAAGCTAAATCCAATGAAAGGAAGGTACACTTATTCCCTCCTACCTTCCCCCTTTCCTCTTCTACTGTAAAAGCTTTATCTTGCTTCTTTTATGATTTACTACATTCTACCTCTCCCTTTCTCTTTCTCCTAATACATTCCTCTCAACTCTTAATTTTCTTTCAGATATAATCCCTTCACATTCAGCTCACCCTGTGCCCTTTGTTTCTCTCTTTCTATATTTATATATACATATACATACACACACACACACATATATCTTCCCTCCAACTACCCTAATACTGAAAAAAGTCTCACCATATCATCTTTCCATGTAGGAATGTAAACAGTTCAATTTTAATAAGTCCCTTATGGTTTTTCTTTCCTGTTTATCTTTTCATGGTTCTCTTCATTCTTGTATTTGAAAGTCAATTTTTCTATTGAGCTTTGCTCTTTTCAATAAGAATGTGTGGAAGTTCTCTATTTCATTGAAGTTCCATTTTTTTACCCTGAAATATTATACTCAGTTTTGCTGAGTAGGTAATTCTTGGTTTTAATCCTATCTTCTTTGACCTCTGAAATATCATATTCCAAGTCCTCTGATCCTGTAGTGTAGAAGCTGCTAAGTCCCGTGTTATCTTGATTGTGTTTCTACAGTCCTTGAATTGTTTCTTTCTGATTGTTTGTACTATTTTCTCCTTGACCTGGGAACTGTGGAATTTGGCTATACTATTCCTAGGTGTTTTCCTTTGGGGATCTCTTTCAGGAGGCAATCCATGAATTCTTTCAATCTAGACTATCAGTGCAGTTTTCCTTGATAATTTCTTGAAAGATAATGTGTAGGCTCTTTTTTTCGTCATGGTGTTCAGGTAATACAACAATTTTTAAATTCTCTCTCCTAGATCCATTTTTCAGGTCAGTTGTTTTTCCAAGGAGATAGTTCACATTGTCTTCTATTTTTTCATTCTTTTGGTTTCGTTTTATAATTTCTTGATTTCTCATAATTTCATTAGATTCCATTTGCTCCATTCTAATTTTTAAAGAATTACTTTCTTCAGTGAGCTTTGGACCTCTTTTGCCATTTGGGTGAGTATGATGACAATCGAAATAGGATCTTTTTATGGTTTTGTTTTAGTATAATCAAGTGTCTGAATGACTCTTGCCTTTATCAATCAAGAGTCTTTACTAGGAGTAAAGTTCAGAAACTGGAATTTCTTTAACTAACAACAGTATATGTATTTGTATTGTTAAGGTGATGAATGGGCCTGCCAATTAAGGGGAATTTGATTAGGGAAGGTTTATAGGAACATCCACAGGTTTTGTTAATGAAGCACTGGTTCTCAAGTGTGATGCCCTCTGGCTCTAAAAAATATTGATATTCCGAGGGTGAGGTTTTACTTTGGGGGCTTATTGACTGCAAATGTTTGTTTGGCCAGATGAGGACTCTGGGAAGCTACTAAGGAGCACTCCCCCCACTTCACATTGAGAACCCAGATTTCATGCTTCCCTTTCTGGTAATTCTGGTCTGTCTGTTGAATTATGGTCAGATAAAGCAAGCCATGTCTGTTGATTACTTTGGAGTTCAGGGTTCAGGTTCAGACTCCCCTAAACCAGGAGAATGATACATGTGCTTGATTAAAGTGATTGTTAACCCCTTGAAAGTTGCCTTTCCTTTTATGAGTGCAGGTCTAAGAACCTGTGATAGCAGGCCCCCTTACTCCCTGTGTATGTTGGGGTGCTTACTTTTACATTATGGCAACAAGGATGATGTCTGGGTTCTCAAAGCCTGGGGGGCTCCATAGCAACTTCCCAGAGTTTGACAACCCAGACTATTCACCCCTTTATGCCAGGTGAGAGACTCTTCTCACTACCTTTGAAGCTGTCTTTAGTGTTTGTGAGTTGAGAAGTCTGGAGTCCACAACAGCTGTCAGTGATCTAGTCTCCTAAGTCCTGGTCCTGCTCAGGTGTGGCCCATGCAGAAGTGGGCTCTGAGTCCAGCCTTGTACATTAGACCCTTCCAATTGATCTTCCAGATTGTCTTGGGCTGGAGATTTGTTTCAGTCTGTCATTTTATGGCTTCTGCTGCTCTAGAGTTTGATTAGAGTCATTTTTACAGGTTTTTTGAAGGATTTGCGGGGAGAGTAGCAGGTCCCTGCTTCTACTCTGCCATCTTTTCTCTGCTTACCTCAAGCAAAAACTTTCTTACTTTTCCATTTGCATCCATCCCCAGTGCTTAGCATATCATAAATTAAACACATAATAAATGATTTTCATTCATTCTTCCTCTTTTTCCTAAATATAAGCATAAAAGATTAGATTATATCATCTTAGATGTTTCTTCCAAACTGAACAACCTGTGATCATGTAAGGTTTGACAGTTTACTGATGGAAATGGGCTCCTACAAAATGAATTTTGCTCAGTGAAAATATCAGAGCCCTAAATAGAAATATATTTACCTAGGAGCAAAAACAGATAAGTAAAGTAAAGGTTAGGGAGTAATATCCCTAATTTCCCAATGAATAAGGATCATATCAAGGATTTGAACTTGAATTCTCTGATTCTAGTTCTTTCCACTAAGCTATAGTGTCCTGACCTGCTTGGGGGTCAGGCACAGAATGATGACAACTATCCACAACTTTGTGAAAGATCGTCACATAGATAAAAAAATAGATTTATTTTGTTTGGTCCTAAGAAAGCAGAACTAGGAGCAATGGGTAAATGTTGAAGAGAGGCAGATCTAGGTCTGAGGTAAAAAGGTAAACTTCTGACAATTAGAGATATTCTAGAGTGTAACATACTAGATCCAGAGGTAATGGGTTCACTATCACTGAATATCCTCAATGGAGGCTGGATGATCGATTTATTAGATATGGTATTAAAGGCATTCTTGTACCTGTGTGGTATGGAATAGATAGTTTCTGAGATTTCTTCTAAATCTGAGATTCCATGGTAACCTTAACATGGTGATGAGCCATCAGAGGAGGATGTCAATAGAAAAACAGGTGGGGGACTTTTCAAGGGGGATCAAAGAACCTAACAAGAAGAAGCTCAGGTTAGGGAGGGTAGAGGTGTGACTGAAGGGACAGGCACAAGGGACTGTGGGTATTGTCTCTCTGGAAGAGGGACCAATATAACTGTTACTCCATGGTAATTAGGGAAGAGAAAAAAAAATAACCCTAAAGGAATATCCCAGCAATAGAAGGTTAGAAGGTGAAAAGGCATAGGGATGGCAGCCATCATGTGAAAAGTGGTTTCCATGGGTGCTGACTACCATGACAGTTCCTCTCAAGGTAGAAGTGCACTTTTATGATGACTGTGCCTCATGGAAAAGTTCTACTAGTCCTGTTCTAGTCTAGTTATAGCTCTGCAGAAACCCCTAAAATTAAAACATTAAAAAACCATAAGAAAAAAGAGGCCAATTATTTCACCCCCAACTAGTTTGTAAATGACATAATTTTCATCAGAGCTGTAAAAAGCAGGTTTTGCATCCATTTAAAGTGATACAAAACATACTTAATGAAAATGGCATTAAATATGCCCACAGAACAACGCTAGTAGAGTAGGATTGGAGAGTACAGTAATTACTGGGGAGATGGAGCAAAATGGAGCCATGCCAGTGGAATAGTGGCTTACTTGGAGCAGAAGAGAACAGGAAATACATAACCTGAGAGCTTCCTATTTTGCCCAGTTGTTCATGCTTTATAAATGCTAAATTCACTTGTTTGCAGATTGGTAAAAGACTGCAAGTGTTTTCAGGGCTCTTTAAATTTCACTAGCATGGGACCTCTGATATCTATAGAATCAAGTAAAAACCAATCCTTTAATCTCTATATGATTAACATTGTTGAATAACAACCAGATGGTTTTTTTCTCTATTTAGCACTATCAATATGCATTCACTGCTTTTAAAAATACATTTTATGTAATTTCATCATATGCTAGGTGTTCAATTCTATGTGTTTGTGAATACATACAACTCTATTTTCACTCTGTTCAGAAAAAAAGTAATAAATCTTGATTTATTTTCTAAATATTTAGGTAGGGACAGATATTCATCGATTTGTTTTCTAAATATTTAGGTAGAGACAGATATTTATCTTCGATCATATATGTTCCACTGGGATTTACTTCTACTACGTGATCTCCATTTGCTTTGTTAGTGCAAAATCTGAAAGCTTAGTGAACCTTTTAGAATTTGGACTAATTCAAAGGTGCAATTGAATCCAACAAACATTTATTAAAATTTTATTCAACAACTTCCTTTCTGGACACAATTTAGTTCAGAGTTCCTTTATTCTTAAAAAAAAACAACAAAAAAACAAAACATCCCTTCTCCCTGCTTAAGTTATTATTGTGTATCCCTTCTACTTTGCGTTGTCAAACTCCGAGGAAAGCTAGCTATTCTCATAACCTCCACTTCCTCACCTCCTATACACTTTTTAACTCCTTGCCATTTGATTTCTGTCGCCACTTCTTAATTGAAACTCTTATCTCCAGGCTTACTAATAAGCTATTAAACACTAAGCCCAATTTTTTTCTTAGTTCTCAATATTCTTGACCTCTATGTTTACACCATTGTTTAATGTTATTGAACCACTCCCTTCTCCCTGGGTTTTCTAATTCTTCTTTTCTCTACATTACCCTTCCTTTTAAATATTCTTCTATTTATTGTTATCTATATTTCACTCTTATGTGTGGGTGTTCATTCCCTTCAACCCAGCTCTTATCCCTCACTTCCCCATTTCTGGCAAGTACATCATTATCTTTCTGCGCACTCTGGTTCCCAACCTTGGGATCATCTTCACTCATTCACTTGCTTTACCTGCTCCCTTCTCTTTTTCAGTGAGTTGCATCTCTCACACCTATTCCACTCACATAAACACCTCTCTAGTTCAGACCCTCCTTACCTCTCAATTAGATGATCGTGATAACTTCTTAATTGGTCTTCCTCTTCAAGACTTCTTTCCAATCAATTCTTCACATAATTTAAACATGTGAAAATATGTTCTTAAATTTGTTCAATTATGTTCTTAAAAAGCTGGTCCAACCACAGCATTTCTCTGTCCCAGGAACATCAATGGCTCCCTACCACATTCATTATATGAAATATAAGTGTTTGTTTGCCCTTTAAAAGCCCTTCACAGTTTGTACCCCCTTCCCCATTAGTTTTTTTATCCTAAGTTCACATTACTACCTTCATGCGCTTTGTTTTCCAGGCAAATTTACCTAATTCCTCTTTTCTGGATGTTCCATCCAGTCTCCAATGCTTTTGCATAGGCTGTCTCTGCTGATTGGAACCCTCTTCCCTCTGACCTCTACATGTGAAAGGCCCAGTTGCTATCATCATCCACCATGAGGCCTTTCCTGATTTTAGGGGTTAGTTCTTTCCCCCTTCACTTAGACTTACTTTGTATACATTGTGTAAATACTTATTTGTTCATATGCCTCCCCTGGGGACATGTAAGCTTCTTGAGGGCAGGACTTTTGTTTTCCTTGAATCTTGACCTGACATAGCTGGTCATTTAGTAGACTTATTAAGTGCTTGTTGAATTGAATTGAACTGAAGAAAGTTGCACAAAGTAGCTCTTGGAGAAGAATAGGTGGGAGAAACTCTAGAAACATCTATTAATGCTTCCCTACAAGCCACATCCAAACAAACTCATATGGACACATATAACCTACATAGGCAACATACACACATCACCCCTTACATACAAATTGATTTTTTGTAAATAAAATAATATGGTTTATAGAAAGCATTTGTGAAACTACATTAGGCTGTGAACCTTCAGCAGGCTCCAGTCCCACAGCCACATAGGAGTTGTGGACACGTTTTACATCTTTGTAATAAATGAAAACAGAAGACAAAAGGAAGCCATGGCTAAATGGAAGGATAGTTCACAGACTCTTCTTAGAGAGGCAAAAAAGTGGTTAGTGGATTTGATTTTGTAATGTATTCAAAGGAAACATGAAAACTAATTGCATAGGACACTTGATTTTTTTTTATTGCAGTGCTAAAGATGAGCATTTTCAAAAAGACCATAATGAAGATAATTGTAGCTTGTGACAACATCTGTGGCAGAGGATGAGAAAGAGAAATTCTAAGAACTTGACAAAACCTTAGAAATTAAATCAACATA
Organism: Potorous gilbertii; assembly: GCA_028658325.1. Lineage (NCBI taxonomy): Eukaryota > Metazoa > Chordata > Mammalia > Diprotodontia > Potoroidae > Potorous > Potorous gilbertii. Next base: position 155,884,384 of record CM053771.1, on the reverse strand, counting down.
AACTTCAATACTTGACTTTATTACAAAGGTGTGTATGGAGAAAGGTATACAAAAAGTCAGAAAATATAATTCAGGAATCAGAAATAAGCAGATTTTAAATTATCTATAAGACAACTTGTGGAGATAGATTGAAAATTTTCTACAAGAAATGAGTTGAGAACATGGAATAAAGTTTGCAAAAAAAAAAGAAATATAAGATCATAAATTTAGGACTAGAAAGGATTCTAGAGTTGATCTTACTAGATCTTCCCCTTTCATATAAATGAGGAAATTGAGGTCAAGGGACTTGAGATAACTTAGCCAAGGTCACATAGGTCAATAAGTCAGTCAACAAACATTTATTAAATGTTTACTACATGCCAAGCACTGTGATAAGTTCTGGGGATACACCTGTCAAACCTAGCACCTACAAGGTGCTCCTTGCCTTCAAGGAGTTCCTATTATAATAAGGGAGACAATAGGACAATAGCTATGTACATGTATGATATATTATAGAGTAATCTTAGGGGGAAGGTACTAATGGGGAGCTGAATTGAGGGGAGGACAGAAAAGGTTTCTTTTTTTTTCTTTCTTTTTTCTTTTTCCTTTATTTGTTTATTTATAAATGTTCTACAATCACTTCCTTAATATTAAGATTTTATCCCCCCCGCACCTTCCCCCTGCTACGCCCCTCCCTCCCCATGACAGTGTACAATTCTGTACAGGTTCTACATATACTTTCCTATTGAGCACATTTTCACTATAGTCATGCTATGTAGTCGCACTAAAATAAATGGAAGAAATCATATAACAAATCAAAACATAATACACTAAAACCTCCCCCACACACAAACATGATCTGATACATTCTGCGAATGACTTCCATATTTCATTCTCTGAGTGTGGGAAGCATTTTGCCTTAGAAAATCGTCATTGGGATTTTTTTTCAGTAAGTTCTTGTGTTATTACAAAGTTCCAAGTCTACCAGAAAAAACTCTCGCACACTGTGGTCATTGCTGTGCACAAAGTTTTCCTGGTTCTGTTCCTTTCACTCAGCATCAGATCATATAAGTCCTTCCAGGCCTCCCTGAAGTCTTCTTGTTCATCATTTCTTTTTTTTTTTTTAATTTTTATTTTATTTATTTATAAATGTTCTACAATCACTTC